>JAYESA010000009.1:35330950-35993450 GCA_036927795.1 Iris macrosiphon | reverse complement strand
ATCTCCGCCTTCATAGCCTGGCATTCCTCCTCGAACCCAACATGCATCTCGCGAAGTTGCTCTCGGAACAACGTCATGGCATTGGCGACATCGCTCTTCAACCCATGAGAGAACTCTTCGTAAGTCGTTTGATTTTGCTCCACTTGCTCCTCTACGTCCATCACACCCTGCTCAAAGTGTTCCAGGCGGGACATTAAATCGCCAAGGGTCGGCTCCAACGTCGGCTCCTTGCTTCTGCCCCTTCTGGTGTTCCTCTTGGGCGTTGACAGTCTTGAATGTCGACATGGCTACGATCGGCCTTCGCTTTGATAACACTTGTCACAGACTTAGTGATTTTTCCTTCATTACGATCCGTGCGTCGCATAAGCTTCCTCCTCGAAGACCCGTGCAAGTCTTTCCGACCAAACTTAGCTAGACCGCTAAGAAAAATAGAGAATAGTGGAGCAAGATAGAAACTTGAAGACTTCTTTTATTGATATTAGAAAAGCTTACAAGTTTTCATTGGTTATGAGCAAATGAGTCCCCCCTATTTATATTACCTCAAGGGCTTACATGAATCTTTTGGAATGATAATATTCCAAGAATTATTCTTAGAAATATGCTAGGAATTATTCTATATCCTAAGAATATTTCTTTCATTATTATTAATGTCAAATAACTAAAAAGGAAGTCTCTAGAATGAAAAGTGTATTCCTCCATGTGAGAATCGTATTCCTCCATGTGCAGAATTCTAGAAGCTTCCCGGATCTTGGTGGGGCCACAAAATATGGTACGTGACACAGTGCTTGATATCTCTATTCTTATAATGTGGCTTCAAAACTGCTCAAAAGTGAGCCGTTTAAGCCTTTTGTAAATACTCAACCATGTAAAAAAATAATAATATTACGTAAACAAAATTTTTGGAAAAAATAAATTTAATGTAATGGGGAATCAAACTTGATCAACCAAGTAGAATGCCTTCCATCTTAACCACATGAGCTAGAAGAGGTGTTTGATTATAGTTATATAATATTATATAGTTAAATAATTAGTTAAAATTTATTTAATTTTTAATTTTTAATTTTTAATTTTTAATTTTTAATTTTTAATTTTTAATTTTTAATTTTTAATTTTTAATTTTTAATTTTTAATTTTTAATTACGTGAGAATATACGTACAACTTATAAGGCTAGTATTTTCAAGATTTTTTTTAAAAAATAAAAATATATCCATAATAAATTATAATTAAAATATAATTAAATTATTTATAATAATTTGAAAAAATTTATTTTACGTAGCATTTACTAATTTTTTTAACTTGAGATGCTAGACCTTCATATTCTTGACTCATTTGTCCAGACTCGACTCATTACACTAGGTATGTTATTATTTAAAATCTCGCAATACACTAACTATATCGTAATTTCTAAACATTATATATGATTTATATTAAATTTTAGAAATTGGGGACATCATCTCTTATGCCATGCTTTACATGTCTTCTGACCTTAACATCTTTATTTATATACTTAAGATATCGTCCCACGTAACTTCTGAAAGTGTTTAATAATTTCAAATAAAAAAAACTAGCGTGTTGTCCTCTCGAAAACATTGATTTTGTTTGTTTTAAGCATCATTGTCATAGTTCCAAAACACATAAATAAAAGAAAAAACATAAAATTTGATAAAAACATCAGTAATAGATAATTTAGAATACAAATTCACAATTCCATGTTATATATCGATATTCTGCAATGTAAATATAATCTATTGCAAATAAAAAAGTAAAAAAAAAACTTCAAAAAAATGTGGGCAATATCTCAAAAAAATTATATCATATATGCCATATAGAGGATTTCGAGATATTGTCATTAAGAACATAATCATCCCTAAATATTTATATTTGATGATGATATCAAATTGCTATTCTATAATTTCTTTTATCTAAATCACAATTTTTTTTATCACATCTCAATTTTCGCAACCCCTCCCCCCCCCCTCTTTGGCTGCACCACCCCTACAGTCGCGTCTCACCCTCGCATCTTGTCACGCCCCAGTCCCAAATTAACGAGGGACTGGACACGTGGCATTGGCCAGCAGCACACACCGATGGACAAACCCAATTTAATGGATCCATCGGAGTGTACTTAAGCTGTATTATAATAGTCAGGGTTTACTGTCTCATCCACAGAACAGCATGATCTAAAACAAAGCTGAATTAAATGCTGAAAGTAAAATTACTGACGAATATCCAGCAAGAAATAATACTAAGTCGGGTGGAGACAAATCCACTACCGACAACAAGAAAATAAAGACAAGAAAGAGATAACTAAAACATGCTAGAAAGTAACCAAGAAGCAGGGCAATCCACTGAATCAAACTCTCTTCTGGTGCTGGTCCATAAGCTGCGGTACTCCTCGTCTGCTAAATCTGGAGAACAAAACCAGGTCCTCAGGGGACATAGCAAGATACAAAAGAATACGAGCCAAAATACAGTGAATGACATGCAAGAGAGTGATGAAAGTAAACACAAGAAAATAGGACACGAGAAAACACTATATCTAAGACAGTGGCATGCTAGTGATGCTATCAAACTTGACTACAAGCAATCGGGGTAACCGCATCTCAATGGGAGATCACGATCCTATAGAAAGCAGTCCAACGGGGACTCACAGTCTATAGTATGGCTCATTCGCAGCTCAACGGGAGCTCACGAAGGAGGTAGTCAAATGAACAATTCTCTATTGCAGTACAATGGGTACTCACAATCGAGATTTGCTCAAGTGTAGTCAATGTCCAATAACAACATCCAGAAACTAAGAAATCAGTCAAGTCAACTCCAGGAATGCAGAGTAAACATAAACCATCACAATATGTCTATGGAACAAGTAGTGATCCAAGGAAAAACAAATAATGTACATGCACGCAAACCGAGAAAATATGACTAGAGCAGCAGGAATAAATCAGAGCACATCAAGAACTATATATGACAGAAAAGTAACCACTGAAAAACATGCAAATATTGTACAAGTATCTTGCACGATAATGATAAATAAATCCAGGAGACAAATATCAAAACTGCAGGATTTGGCAAGGTATACTTGCCTAGGTTTTGTCTCCAATTGTAGCTCTGACTTCAGCGGGGTTTGCAGACAGTACTCCGGTTGCTGAAACAAATATCACCATCAGGTCCAAAAATATTAATCAGCTAGAAACGCCTGTCCTTGGGTCCACTTTGGAGACAAGGGCAAAAACGTCATTTTCGGGTCAAGGCGGGGTCCAGATGTGGGCCGCTTTGCACCAAAAAATGCGTCAGGGTCAAAGGTCTCAAAAACAGTCCAACTTAGTGTCAACAAGTCAGGAACGATGATACGAACCCAACGGAACTTCCAGAATTGGATTCCGATGAGCCGTTCTCAAAATCGCCCGTCGGGTGGAGCCTGTGGGGCCCACGACACGCGATTTTGTCAACGTTCTCAGAATCGAACCAAACTTGACCCACAGGACCAGCGTATTGCTACGAGTCCGATGGCGCAAGTTTCGTCTCGATCCGACGTGTACACACTAAGTTACAGCGAAAATCAGAAAGTACGGATACGGGGCGTTGTCCGCGGATACGCACTGATTTCGGTGTGCACGCACATCCGAATCAGCTTCTGCGAAAGCCCACACGTCCGTATCAACGACGCTGACGTATCGGTAAAGACCGCACGTGACCAAGTCGTCCCGTTTGGCGGGGCGTACTCGATTCCGGGGTGAAACAGGGCTAAGTTTTTCCTGTTTTTGGATCGCGGTGTGCGATCACCACAGGACGCGATGCCCCGAGCGGTTTGTCCGGGCACCGTGAGGGTCATACAGGCTACGCGATACAATTTACGGAATTGAATTCCGAGCTACGAGTCAAAAGTTATGAGTACCTGAAGTGAGTTGAAAAACCGAGTTGTCCTGTGTCCTAGACACTGTGTCCGACACGACACAGAAATTAGGTTTAGGGTTTTCCTGTGTCTGGGTCTTGCTGTGTCCGTGTCTGCCTGTGTCCAACTTAGGGCTCGCCGGAGTAGGCTGGCCACGGCGGGGCGAGCTGCTCGACGAGGGCGGCGCTGGGCACGGCTCGCCGGACGGAGCGGACGGAGGGGACAGCCGAATGAGGACTCGGGTGCGGGGACGGTTGCCGTCGGGTTCTGGAGGAGGAGAAGCTCGGGGAGGGTCGGCGAGTGCTGGTGGGGCGAGCTCGGGGACAGCCGGCGTCGGGCGGAGGTCAGGTGGCTGGGAACAGCAAGTCTCCGGCGAGGTCTAGGGCTCCGGCGAGTTTTAGGGGAAGCGGGGAAGGAGGCGGAGGCTTATAAAGGGGAGGAGGGAGGCTGAGGGTCGGGGTCCGGTGAGGAAGGAGAAGGGGATGCGTCGCGGAGAGGTCGCCGGCGGCGTAACGGGCGGCCGGAGGGGAGGGGAATCGACACAGGCGGCGGCGGCGGGTTCGGTTTGGGGGAGAAGAAGGGTTGGCGGGTCGGGTTCATTCGGGTCGGGTCGGGTTCATTCGGATCCGGCCCGATCCGCTAACAAGAAAGTGGGTTTGGGTCGGGTTAACGGGTCGGGTCTGGGTTGGACCCGGATCCGACCCGAAAAGAGATTTGGTTTAAAAAATAAACCGGTCCAGTTTAAATTGGTTTGGTTTATTTAATAAAACCTGGTTTATTTAGGGTTCAATAATTCAATTAGTATTTAGGGCTTTAAAAATTCATCCGGGGTCCAATAAATTCTCGGAAAAATACCCTATGTCCAGATTTTCATTTTACACCATAAAATATTATTTTCATAATATTTTAATATTATTTAATAACATTTAAAAATCCTGTAATAATTAAAACACCTTAATTTAATTAGGGAAAATTCCCAGAAAATTCCAGAAAATTCCAGAAATTCCAGAAAAATCAAATATTAAAATTTTCTTGAAAATCAGGGGGTTTACAATCTACCCCCCTTAAGAGGATTGCGTCCTCGCAATCAAAGAATAACCGGTCAACAGAGATGACACGGTTGCAACCATTGTTCGAAGCACATCAAAATCAAGGAGGATCAAGGTTAAGAGTAACACCTAGGAAAAATTATTTCCCTAAGCATTAAAAGTTATACAATTTCCCAAATATGGAAAATCTAGAAAATTACAGTTTTAGAAAACAGGTTATTCTTTTAAAACAATAAAATTACTAGGTGATCACTAGGTTATCTATTATTAACAAGTTAAGATTAACAGGGTAAGGCTAGGGTCACGAACCACTAGGCACAATCTAGAAACAGAAACTACAAGAACTTACGCGCATCAGCTACTCCTTGGTTCTGCGCGTCTCCAAAGGCATCGTGAGGGCTTGTTTGTGTCCTTGTCGTCGATTCCTCTGCTGCTGCTGAGCCTGCTGGAAGAGTAGTGCCTGGGGTATCAAAGGTGGCCTCGGCTGATACCCTCCTGAAGGTGGCGGTACATCTTCTTGAACTTTCGTTGGTGGTGTTCCCAACGCTGGATAGATTGGCCTCGGTACTGGTAACACTTGTTGGTTAACTTTTGGTGCTCTTTCTTGATGCTCTAGGCATTCCTTTAATAAATGCTGACTGGATCCGCAAGCTAAACATAATCTCTTTTTGCGTCTGCACTGGTCCTCAATATGACCTCGTTTGTGACAATATGGACAGACAGGTATTGCCTGTGGAGATGCTTCTGGTGGCTGGTGAATGTGAAGTCTCTTTGCATCTTCTTCCTGTGGTGCTCCGACTGTTGCTGATGGGGATGACCTCTTCAGATTGGTCTCTCTCCTGATGACGCGCTCCATGCGTCTTGCTGCAGCAAGGACGTCCGGATAAGATGTAGGCGCAACGGATCCAATCAGTTTCTGTAGCTCAATGTTTAGTCCGTCGAAGAACTTCTCAGCCTTTTCTTCTTCTGTCTGAATCAAAGTAGGGGCAAAACGACTCAGACGAATGAACTCCGCGTTGTACTCTTCCACTGTCAGATTGTCCTGAGTGAGGCGATTGAACTTGTCCCGAAGTTCTGATCGAGCAATGGCTGGAATGTACATCTCCAGAAAGAGTCTAGAGAACTCTTCCCAAGTGACTCGATCTGGTCCAAGTCGGGTCTCTTCAGATAGCCACCAGTGATGAGCATTGTCCGTCAACTGCATTCTGACGGCAGTCATCCAACGTTCCCTTGGAAGCTCAGCTGCTTCTAGTTGATGTTGTGTGTTGGTGAGCCACTCGTGAACTTCTGTGGGCTCCTCTTTTCCTGAGAAGGTACGGGGCTTCAGCTGGCGAAAATCGGCGATAGAACCCGTTGTTGGCCGTCTTGCCTGCTCTAGTATGGTTACTAAGCTGCGACTCCAAGCCTCTTGTTGAGCTTGCATTATTGCATAGATCATTTGAAACATCTGTTGCCCGTCCATGGCCTGCCCTGGTGGAATTACGGGTAATTGCGTCGATGGTGGAATGTCATTTTGCTGGATTCTCGTGGCATGATGACTTGCTTGTTGAGCTGATCGTCCTTCATCAACTGGTGTCGCTTCATCTTCGTTGGTTACCTCAACATCTCGTGGTGATATTGCAGGAGTCTCGTTGTTTGTTCGTGAATCCATAACTCTGCAACCAAAATAAACAATGAGAGGCGCTCAGGAATCAAGGCAGGATGCAATTCAACAAATTGATTCGAATCCGATATAGATATCAAGAACGTTTCAAGCAAGTGGATGAGATCCTAAAACTTATCCTATTCTTATTGCAGGCCTGTTCGGTCCCTAAGTTGAAACCGAACAATTTAGTCGTTGACCTGCATGGGCCACCACAAAAACCATGTCACGCCCCAGTCCCAAATTAACGAGGGACTGGACATGTGGCATTGGCCAGCAGCACACACCGATGGACAAACCCAATTTAATGGATCCATCGGAGTGTACTTAAGCTGTATTATAATAGTCAGGGTTTACTGTCTCATCCACAGAACAGCATGATCTAAAACAAAGCTGAATTAAATGCTGAAAGTAAAATTACTGACGAATATCCAGCAAGAAATAATACTAAGTCGGGTGGAGACAAATCCACTACCGACAACAAGAAAATAAAGACAAGAAAGAGATAACTAAAACATGCTAGAAAGTAACCAAGAAGCAGGGCAATCCACTGAATCAAACTCTCTTCTGGTGCTGGTCCATAAGCTGCGGTACTCCTCGTCTGCTAAATCTGGAGAACAAAACCAGGTCCTCAGGGGACATAGCAAGATACAAAAGAATACGAGCCAAAATACAGTGAATGACATGCAAGAGAGTGATGAAAGTAAACACAAGAAAATAGGACACGAGAAAACACTATATCTAAGACAGTGGCATGCTAGTGATGCTATCAAACTTGACTACAAGCAATCGGGGTAACCGCATCTCAATGGGAGATCACGATCCTATAGAAAGCAGTCCAACGGGGACTCACAGTCTATAGTATGGCTCATTCGCAGCTCAACGGGAGCTCACGAAGGAGGTAGTCAAATGAACAATTCTCTATTGCAGTACAATGGGTACTCACAATCGAGATTTGCTCAAGTGTAGTCAATGTCCAATAACAACATCCAGAAACTAAGAAATCAGTCAAGTCAACTCCAGGAATGCAGAGTAAACATAAACCATCACAATATGTCTATGGAACAAGTAGTGATCCAAGGAAAAACAAATAATGTACATGCACGCAAACCGAGAAAATATGACTAGAGCAGCAGGAATAAATCAGAGCACATCAAGAACTATATATGACAGAAAAGTAACCACTGAAAAATATGCAAATATTGTACAAGTATCTTGCACGATAATGATAAATAAATCCAGGAGACAAATATCAAAACTGCAGGATTTGGCAAGGTATACTTGCCTAGGTTTTGTCTCCAATTGTAGCTCTGACTTCAGCGGGGTTTGCAGGCAGTACTCCGGTTGCTGAAACAAATATCACCATCAGGTCCAAAAATATTAATCAGCTAGAAACGCCTGTCCTTGGGTCCACTTTGGAGACAAGGGCAAAAACGTCATTTTCGGGTCAAGACGGGGTCCAGATGTGGGCCGCTTTGCACCAAAAAATGCGTCAGGGTCAAAGGTCTCGAAAACAGTCCAACTTAGTGTCAACAAGTCAGGAACGATGATACGAACCCAACGGAACTTCCAGAATTGGATTTCGATGAGCCGTTCTCAAAATCGCCCGTCGGGTGGAGCCTGTGGGGCCCACGACACGCGATTTTGTCAACGTTCTCAGAATCGAACCAAACTTGACCCACAGGACCAGCGTATTGCTACGAGTCCGATGGCACAAGTTTCGTCTCGATCCGACGTGTACACACTAAGTTACAGCGAGAATCAGAAAGTACGGATACGGGGCGTTGTTCGCGGATACGCACTGATTTCGGTGTGCACGCACATCCGAATCAGCTTCTGCGAAAGCCCACACGTCCGTATCAACGACGCTGACGTATCGGTAAAGACCGCACGTGACCAAGTCGTCCCGTTTGGCGGAGCGTACTCGATTCCGGGGTGAAACAGGGCTAAGTTTTTCCTGTTTTTGGATCGCGGTGTGCGATCACCACAGGACGCGATGCCCCGAGCGGTTTGTCCGGACACCGTGAGGGTCATACAGGCTACGCGATACAATTTACGGAATTGAATTCCGAGCTACGAGTCAAAAGTTATGAGTACCTGAAGTGAGTTGAAAAATCGAGTTGTCCTGTGTCCTAGACACTGTGTCCGACACGACACAGAAATTAGGTTTAGGGTTTTCCTGTGTCTGGGTCTTGCTATGTCCGTGTCTGCCTGTGTCCAACTTAGGGCTCGCCGGAGTAGGCTGGCCACGGCGGGGCGAGCTGCTCGGCGAGGGCGGCGCTGGGCACGGCTCGCCGGACGGAGCGGACGGAGGGGACAGCCGAATGAGGACTCGGGTGCGGGGACGGTTGCCGTCGGGTTCTGGAGGAGGAGAAGCTCGGGGAGGGTCGGCGAGTGCTGGTGGGGCGAGCTCGGGGACAGCCGGCGTCGGGCGGAGGTCAGGCGGCTGGGAACAGCAAGTCTCCGGCGAGGTCTAGGGCTCCGGCGAGTTTTAGGGGAAGCGGGGAAGGAGGCGGAGGCTTATAAAGGGGAGGAGGGAGGCTGAGGGTCGGGGTCCGGTGAGGAAGGAGAAGGGGATGCGTCGCGGAGAGGTCGCCGGCGGCGTAACGGGCGGCCGGAGGGGAGGGGAATCGACACAGGCGGCGGCGGCGGGTTCGGTTTGGGGGAGAAGAAGGGTTGGCGGGTCGGGTTCATTCGGGTCGGGTCGGGTTCATTCGGATCCGGCCCGATCCGCTAACAAGAAAGTGGGTTTGGGTCGGGTTAACGGGTCGGGTCTGGGTTGGACCCGGATCCGACCCGAAAAGAGATTTGGTTTAAAAAATAAACTGGTCCAGTTTAAATTGGTTTGGTTTATTTAATAAAACCTGGTTTATTTAGGGTTCAATAATTCAATTAGTATTTAGGGCTTTAAAAATTCATCCGGGGTCCAATAAATTCCCGGAAAAATACCCTATGTCCAGATTTTCATTTTACACCATAAAATATTATTTTTATAATATTTTAATATTATTTAATAACATTTAAAAATCCTGTAATAATTAAAACACCTTAATTTAATTAGGAAAAATTTTCAGAAAATTCCAGAAAATTCCAAAAATTCCAGAAAAATCAAATATTAAAATTTTCTTGAAAATCAGGGGGTTTGCACATCTCCACCTACCTTCCTACCTCCTCCCCCTCCCTCCCTCCCTCTCTCTCTCTCTCTCCCCACACCACGTGCTACTACTACTTTGAGGACCTCACATTATAATTTAGCCTAGGTAAAAATAGCTTCACAATTACCTATTAACATTGATTAATAATTTAAATTAGTAAGTATATTCAAGAAAATATTTGAAAAAAGATTTTGTGATTATTTTTATTATATATAATAGTGTAGATAATTATATATTGGTCGAAAAGCTAAATTTTTTCATATTTAACATTTATTCTAGAGCTTTATTAACATATATCATAAGGACACATGTTGGTACATAACATATTGATAAATGTACAATTTTTTTTTGATATTTTTACCAACACATTTATTAATGTTCATTTTATATTTATTAATATATATTTTATTCATTTTATATTTATTAATATATATATTTTAAATAAAAATATATATTAATAAAAATATATATTAATAAAAATATCAATAAAAAATATATATATTTATCAATATATTACTATTTGCCCACACGTTAACAAATCTTTTATTAGAGATCCATTTTCGTTAAAATGGAGTAAAGTCGTCAGTTATCAAGCATTCCCATGAGTTCATTTATTTTCATTCACTAAAATTAAGATGTATGTTCACCCTCCAATCAAATGTTGTCACATGTCAAAATAGAAATAACCTAAATCAACTTTGAAAATAGTTTTATGGATATTTAAAGTAATTTTAACTTCTATTTTGATACATAACAACACTTAAATGGAGGATGAATATACATTTTAATTTCGGTGGATGAACAAAAATGGACACCATTTCCATTCCATTTCCAACCTGTCCTGGGAACTAATAAATGGCGCTACACACTTGACCGACAAAAAAGCGCACGTGTATGAGATTCCTCGTGCTCAAGCTCAAGACCGCCACATGGAGCTGGATAAGCACCGCAACGTCACCACGTCCTATCATGTGACACGTCACAATCGCTCCCACATGTCGGCACTTCTCTGGCACACCAACCTTTTTTCCAAATTTCGACGGCTACCGAAACTACTGATGATAAGCGGTAATGAAGTTCAGACGGCTGTGATCCCTCCTCATGGTAAAAAGAGGTTTGTTGGATATAAATTTATGCATACAAGTTCTTCAAATCTAATGGTCTTCGATAAAAGTACTTTGCTACAAAAAAAACAAAAAAACAATATTATTAAAATAAAATATTATATAGTTTTTGTAAATATAATTTAAATATATTTGAATTAAATTTATGATAAGTATATTTTTATAATTTTGAATACCATATAGTTAATTTCAATATAATTTAAATATTAAATAAATTTTAGAATTTGTTATATTTCAAGTAGTTAAAAAATTTAGATTTTTTATTTTTTCCTAACTATGTGAATTTTTTTCCTCAAATACTTGAAGAAATAAATATGCGGTAGTTAAATTTTTTAAATATATTAATGATTGAAGATATACCTATGTCTTATATGGCTCTAAGCTCATTTTGAGCTGCATTATAATGAGCTGCATTATAATAACTAGTTATGTTAACTTCATGTACGTTGTACTAACCAAAACAAGTCTATAATATTATTAAAAAAATAGATACAATTTTAAATTATATTAAAATATTTAAAATATAATTTGAATATATTTAATTAGAAAATATTATAAATATATTTTTAGAATTATTGATATATATTTAGTTAGATAGTAAAATATAATTTAAATATTAAATATATCTTAGGATTTATATGAAAGAAAATGTCTCATCAATTATATATATATATATATATATATATATATATATATATATATATATATATATATGCACGTGCTTTGCACGTATATTGGAGTGAATGATGTTGATGAGTTAATTTATTTCTACTGCTTTTAATTATATAGGTTAATGGTTAATTCATTGGTAACAATTTAAAAGACTTAGCAAGTAGCATGAACCCTTTGATTTTCGTAAATGGTTGTCATTATTGCATCTCTTAAATGGTTGTCAGTGAAATTTATTGTAGGTATTCTTTTTAATTACTAAATATGTTGAAGGATATTTTTGGAATAAAAATTTTTCACGGTAAAGTCTAGTTTTGACATTTTATATATATATATATATATATATATATATATATATATATATATATATATTGACCGATTAATGTAGAGACATAAACGGTTGCTAGTTCCAACAAAAAAAGAAAAGCATATTAATTTTTTTGTAGATGTTTCTCAGTCGTATAGATAGAGAAGAGAGAAAATTTTGATATTAGTGTACATTTTATTTTTTATATTTAAAATAACCACTATGTGATACTAGTCACTATGTGGTGCGGAAAAAAAAAATAAAATAAAAAATTAATTATAAATTTAAATTAAATTAAAATATTTTAAATTTGATTTCAATATATTTTAATTAGTATTTCTTATATATATGATTTTAGAATTTTTGATATATGTTCAGTTAGATACTATGATGTACTTATTTTAAATAAATTTGAATATTTAATATATTTTAGAATTTATTATATATTAATATAGTTAGAAGTATTTTCATTAACTACGTTAAAAATATAAATAAATAAATAATTTATATATTAATTAGTTGATGATATATATAGAATTTGGACGTTTCAGGTTTAGCTATTTCTAACTCCCTGGTACCACCACCCAATAGCATGTTGCCATGAGTTCCATATTTTTTTTTTTTTTAGAGAATCTCCTAATTGCGCCAGAGCAACTAGAAAGAGCATTCTAATGGGAGAGATATTTGTCGATTTTTGTATAAGTTCCGAATAGCGCATGATTTATGGAGGCCATTTGCAAAAGTAAAGTAAAGTAAATTTAAGGAGTACGTGCATAAACCTCTTCCCTATTAACATCACTTCTTTCTTTATTTATAAAGGAGAGACAATATCAATCCCCATTGATTTTCCACTGCTCTAGCAACTATGTTACCTTTTTCTTTTCTTTCAGACATATTATTGTTGGCAAGTTTCTCCAAACATTTCTCCAATAAAATTTTCGATTTTGAGGGATCAAATTTTTAGGGTTTCATGGTTCTTGACTCGGTGATAATGAACGGATTACGATTCGACGACTACTCCTCCTCCTCCACTTCCGACCAGAACAACCGTTTCGCCCGTGTCGGCTTCAGGATGGAAGATCCGCCGCCGCCGCTTCCGCCGCCGCAGATCTTCTTGAACTTCGCCGACGACGAGGGGACCCGAAGTCCCGGTCCTCCCCGCGCCGCCGATCATAGCTCCCCGGAGGACTCCGACGTGTTCTCCGACGTGGTGCTCAACTACATCAGCAGGATGCTGATGGAGGAGGACGTGGACGAGAAGGTGAACTTCCTCTACCAGGAGAGCCCCGCCATCCGCGCCGCCGAGAAGCCCTTCTACGACATCCTGGCCGAGAAGTACCCTTCGTCGACGACGGAGAGCGCCGACGACACCAGCAATGGCGCCGGCAACAGCAGCAGCAGCAGCAGCAGCAGCAGCAGCAACAGCTGGATTTACTGGCCTCAGTCTTCTGTTAGCTCTTCCAACAGCGTGGGTTCCGTCGTGGGCGCGGTAGAGAGCAGGAAGGGGATAGAGGAGGCGCAGAAGCTCCTGCCGGGTGATGATAAGCTCGTCATCGATCTGGAGGCGGAGGTGAGCAGGTTCTCGGTTTCGAGAGGTCCAAAAGAGGAAGTGAAGTTGTTCGAAGTGAAGGCGGAGAGGGAGAGCAGGTTCTCGGAAGTGTATTCGGTGGAAGTGAAGGCGGAGAAGGAGTACTCGGTTAACGGGTCGTCGAGAGCCCGCCGGAAGAATCCCAGTACCGAGGAACTGGAATTTGCCCATGGAGGAAGGAGCAATAAGCAGTCGGCAGTCTCCGCTCCGTCGGAGGAAACGAGCAGGTCGGACATCTTCGACAAGGTGCTGCTCTGCAATGGTGACGGGCACAAGTTCGCGACCATCACCGCCCTGCGGGAGGCAATGAAGAATGGAGCGAACAGGAGCACGGGCAGCGCAAAAGTGTCGGTTGGTAGGAAGACCGGCGGCGGCGGGAAGAAGCAGACCAAGGAGGTTGTCGATTTGAGTACTCTGCTGGTTCATTGCGCTCAGGCTGTGGCTGCCGACGACCGGAGGACCGCGAACGATTTGCTGAAGCAGATCAGGAAGTCCTCCTCTCCTTTCGGGGACGGGTCTCAGAGGCTGGCTCATTGCTTCGCCGACGGGCTCGAGGCTCGCTTAGCCGGGACCGGGAGCCAGATCTATCAGTCCCTCTTCGCCAAGAGAACAACGGCCACCGACATCTTGAAGGCCTATCAGCTCTATCTCGCGGCCTGCCCTTTCAAGAGGGTCTCGCATTTCTACTCCAACCGGACCATCTTGAAAGCCGCAGAGAAGGCGACCAGGGTGCACATAATAGACTTTGGCATCTACTACGGCTTCCAATGGCCGTGCCTCATCCAAAGGCTCTCAACTAGGCCAGAAGGCCCCCCGAAGCTCCGGATAACTGGCATTGATGTACCCCAGCCTGGTTTCCGTCCTACTGAGCGGATCGAGGAGACAGGGAAGCGGCTGGCAGATTACGCCCGGACGTTCAATGTTCCGTTTGAGTACAACGCAATCGCGTCCAAATGGGAGAATATCAAGGTCGAAGATCTGAAGATTGACAAGGATGAGGTGCTTATTGTCAATTGCCTGTACCGGATCAGGAATCTCGTGGACGAGACCGTGGTGGTCGATTGCCCCAGGAACAGGGTTCTGAACACCATAAGGAGCGCGAATCCGGATGTCTTCATACTTGGAATCGTCAACGGGTCGTATAGCGCGCCGTACTTTGTCACACGATTCCGAGAGGCTTTCTTCCACTACTCCGCGTTGTTCGACATGCTCGAGACGAACGTTCCCCGGGAGGATGCGCAGAGGCTGCTTATCGAGAGGGATCTTTTCGGCCAAGAGGCTCTCAATGTAATATCGTGCGAGGGGTCGGAAAGGGTGGAGAGGCCGGAGACCTACAAGCAGTGGCAAGTAAGGAACCTCAGGGCAGGGTTCAGGCAGCTGCCGTTGAATCCGGAGATCATGAAGAACGCAAGGGATAAAGTGAAGAGATGCTATCACAAGGATTTTGTCATAGATGAAGATAGTCAATGGTTGTTGCAGGGATGGAAGGGGCGTACCATCTTTGCTCTGTCTACTTGGAAGCCTAACAGAGACTATTAGCTCTACTTTTTCAGTATGCATTCTTGTTTATGACCAAGAAATGGAGGTTTTTGTTGAAACCAGGTACTATACTTTTGCTTGAATTGATTCATATTTGTTACTTTCAAAAGAGAAACAACAATTGCTTTGTGGTTGTGATGCAGGTTGTTGCTTGGTTTGAAGATGGTTTCCGTGTTCATCCGAAGTCCGGTGATTCCTGAAGTTGAAGGTGACCAACTTTCATGAAGTAATTGTAGTACTAGATGTAGGAAAATGTCCGTAGAACAGATGGATATAGGTTAGTGTTGTAATCCTTGGTGCTGTATGTAATCCACCTAGTAAGAATCATTACTGTGCTCACAAGGAAAAGAGGTGTAGTTATTTTGTGGGTTGGGCATGTAGCATGTTTGTTTGCTTGCAAGCTTTAAGAAATGTCAAGGGAAAACACGATTATATTTTGTATTCAACAAAATCTGGATGGAAGCTGTCACCTCTGTTTTTCTTGACTTTGTTGTGCGTGAGCACACCGCCAGCCATGTAGGTCTGAAGAGGCACACTGCTTTAAATGACTTGTTTCCGCAGCGTAAGAGGCATAATCTTCTTCCGTTTTTGCGGGTTTTTTTTGCTTAAGTTTCTAGTTGGCGTGACTATTGGTACGTCTAGTTGGTCGGCGGCCGTTAGGAAAAGCACGAGCTGACTCGGAGACCTAGAACCTTGGCTTAGCAACGAATGAAGAGAAGCTCTTCGAGCTTTCTCCGAACCAAGCAAATATGAAAAGAAGCAATCTATACCATTTAGGATAACCCATTTTATCGAGGAGAGGAATTACTAGCTTGCATGTTTCAAAATGATAACTTCCTTCCTTGCAAGAAGGATTCTAGTTTAGCTGGTGTATGGGTGAGATTTATCAACCCACATTTGATGTTTTTCATTTCATTTTACCTGCAAGTTCTCTTCAGCACTGCGCGAGACAGTTCGGTTCCTATCTACCGTTGGTGTTAAAGGGAGAACTGTGAGGAGCCAACCCTAGTACGAGAGGACTGGGTTGGGTCAACCTATGGTGTATCGGTTGTTATGCCAATAGTATCACCGGGCATCTAAGTTGGTATGGAAGAACTGCTGCTAAGCGGAAAATCCTTCTCTATACAAGTTCTCGTACGAGGTTTTTGAACAGAACTTCGCATACGATGGAATGAAATAGATCTCATTCTAACCCCCACCTGGCTGCTCAATACCAACCATTAGAGGTGGCGCTGGAGCGCCAGCCCTTCTCTGACATCTCCGCCCGGCTCTCGGCCCTCGTCGCACGATCAGTCAGTACAGCACTCGCGAGAGATGAGAAGGCTCGAAAGAGTCGGTGAACCATAGCTGGGATAGCTCCTTTCCCTCTGTACCATAAGGAATGCCCGATAGCAGACTCCTTTGTTGATCTTTCATTCGGGCCCTCTTGGGACACCTTGTGGGCCAATGCGTATAAGCTTGGGCTTACTTAACGTGGCTCATTTGACGACTCAGTACATGGATGTCACGAGTCTATTGGCATGGAATCTTTTTCTCTTTACCAAGCGTTAGGTCAGCGAAGCGTGAGCGGATGCAGAGAAGGAAATCCCAAACACTTCGGGGGCTGATCATAGACCTATATTAATGACAACCATGGATAAGCCCTATACCTTTGAGGATGGATCAAAATGGCTTCTTAATACTGGTGACTGCCTACTATTGATTCATTATTTACTGAATCTTAATGCCTATCACGTTTAGAGATTGACTTTTCTTTCTCCATTGGAACACAATAGTTCTCACTGCTCATGGAAACATATCTGTCATTAACCGAGTGGATCTCAATCCTTCAGTTGAAAAACTCTTAGGTCAATTCCGGCCGGTCAGAATGTGGAGAAGAACCAAAACAGAATGGTTACGCCTACTAAAAACTCAGAGAGGATGCTCCCATACAGTATATGGCAGGTAGGCGGTGGACTCTTTGTTTGATTAGGGAAGGAAAGAAGGGGCCTAAGCACGGCATCTGATCCGTTGATTATGTTGTGTTGTGATGGCAACCGATTCTTCCCAGGTGGTGCGTGCGGTTGGGGAAGAGAATCCGTCTTAGGCAGCTCATGTAGTTCATTTGATTTGTTCTGGTTATAGGCTTTTCGGTTTTGGCTATCATCTTTCTCCTCGTGAGATTCTCTAGACTTTGAATAGAAGGCGAGCTATGTAATTAATTCACAAGACTAATTCAGTCAATTATCTGTGCTGGATCTTCTCCTGGGTCATATTACTCGCATGGGTGCCTGACTTCTGAATAGCAGACTGAGCTCAAAATTTTGATGGCTTTGCTAATGGATGTTGATGGTAAATATGCACTTTTGTTCTGACCAGGAGCTCTATCACAGACATTTGGTGCGGCGTGGTGTGGTTTATGTATTTGAGGTCCTCCTGGTTTGAGTGTGTCCCAGGTGGCTGGTGGTGCTGAACCACACGAGAAATTATTCAGTCGGCGGGCCTTGCTCTCCTATGATAAAAGCATGAAACACGACGGAAAGTGTGTCAATACTGTTATTAGATGATAGTAATGTCTCACGGCTACCACGTGGTGAGACAGTCCACTGAATAATTTCTCAAACCACAGCCCACCACGGGCCAGTATTGCCGCCTCAGTGAATTATTCATGTCATTTTCAGCTCCTACAATTGTGGTGATGCAGCAGCACAAGCTACATGGCAAATGCAGCAAAGTTCCAGCACGGAGAAAATGATTTTCAGGAGTTTCCTGGACCTTCTCCATGTCTTCAAGCTGCTGAATGTGTAAGCTAAAGAGCATACCATCGTCTGAATTGACAATTTCTTGTCCAAGTATCAGGAAACCACAAGCATCATCCTTTGCCTCTGAAATCACATCTTTGGCAATAGCTAACTGTATTTCTTTTGTTTGTAGGCATAAGAATTTCATACAAGATCAAATTTATACTTTCAGAAATTGAATAGATTTATTTGCTGTAGAATACTGTTGGATTCCATACTTTGGCACTTATGCTGCATTATTTAGATAGTTCCAGGAAATTTTCACTGTATAAAATAAGATGATAGACCATACACTTTGTGCAGGACCGGCCCAAGGGTTAGGTTGTTTTATCCGAAACTAATTTTGGTTGTCATTTGTTCCTTATTGTGAGCATGGTGGGATCACGTTTAGCCTGGGGGGTTGCCCTAGCAAAGGGGGTTGTCCGAACCCGAAGTCTTGATCGACTTATCCCAGGACCGGTCCTGACATTGTGAAACTGTAAATTTGAACTGATACACATTGTTCATGCAGTTTTCTCATACTATATAGATGATCTTCATGTTCAAAAAGGTAATAATAATCTTCCAGTTAAATAAGCTATCCTTTGTTAAAAGGAAAAAAAGAGAGAGAAAACTATAGAAAACAGAACATTTTAATTCTCCACAAATAGTCCGTGTCCCCATGTAAGTTCCATGATAATTAGTTGTTTTTGCTACCTTTAACTTAGGAATTCAGTAAAGGTTGACATTAGGTTAACGGTTGGTAGTCTATTGAAACATGATCAATTCTTTTGTGGGGGTTAAATGTGGTGGCTTTTTTAGAGTCTACTTGACAATTATGGAAGTAGCAGTTACGATGTATTTTTAGATTACCGGTTGTGAACGGTTATAAGAGGCTCGGTTTTAAGTGGTTTTAAGTAGCGACTTTTAAACCAATCCAATCCATATTTGGTAACGAGCAATTTTGAAAGGCTTTTATAAGAATAAATGGAATAAAATTAATAAAGCAGCTAAAAATCTACCGATTTGGGGTGTTTATAAAGCCACACAAAATTACATTACACTGGTTTTGGAAGGTTTTTGAGCCGATCAAAACCAGTGCCTCATAAAAATTACCAAGCAGAAATTTTCATAAACGGTCGGTTCAAAAATACCCCAAAACCGATAAAAATACCATTACTGTTATAACATGGGTTACTAAAGGGTTGGATTCCTACTTTGTTTTTAGTCCCACATTGGTTAGAGATTAGTATTACACCTTCATTGGGTTGTATAAATAAGATCTTTGCCTCTCACTATGAGATTACACTAATAAGAGATATTCTCTGCTATTTTCTTCTTCCTTCTTCTACGTTTATTCTAACACGTTATCAGCACAAAACTCTAACAGAAGGAAATAAGCGAGAGCATCTCAGTGAAGTCGCCATTTGCGGATTCTCCACTTCGGTAATAGCACTCCGATGTTAATCGCATATAGATCTCTCGGAGAGAACGTTTGAGTTATTCTTTATTTATTTATTTCTTTTATATATGTTAATACATTCAGATTAAAACCATCAAAGATCTGATGACCATGAACATGAATTGTTTGGTCTATATATAAGACTTCTGGAACATCATTGTTCGAAGCATACCATATGTGGTATTTTTGAAAGGCTTCTTGAACATAATCATTGTTCGAAGCATACCATGACCATCTAGTGTTTGGTATTTTACCTACGACTTCTGGAACATCATTGTTTAAATCATACCATGGACAAGATTTGTTTGGTATAAATAGACTTTTGAAACATCATTGTTTGAAGCATACACCATGAACATGAATTGTTTGTTGATTTACCAAGTTCTTATGTTAACTTGTTATTATTGATCTTATACAACAATATGTCGAGCCTCACAAAGCATGATTTCAAGCCTCTAAACTTAGAAGGCCAAAACTTTCTCAACTGGAGATTGGATGCTAAATTGCACCTTCAAGCTAAAACCTTAGGTGACACAATTATGGCTGATAAGCCAATATCTGCACAAGATAAAGTGAAGGCTTTAATTTTCCTAAGACATCATATTCATGATGATCTCAAGGCTGAGTACTTAACAGTCAAGGGCCCCTTGGTACTATGTAATTCTCTAGCTGAGAGATATGATCACCAGAAAATAGTCATACTACCAGGTACACTCCATGAATGGCTCAATCTACGTTTCCAAGATTATAAAATAGTTCCAGCCTATAATTCAGTTATGTTCAAGATTACTTCACAATTGAAGTTATGTGGTGAAGAAGTGACAGAGCATTCCATGCTAGAAAAAATATTCACCATATTTCATGCAACTAATATAACCCTACAACAGACGTATAGGGAGAATTTTTTTAAGAAGTATTCCGAACTCATTGTTGTCTTACTCATGGCCGAGAAAAATAATGAGTTATTAATCAAAAACCACACTAGTAGACCAACTGGGTCTGCACCAATTCCAGTTGAAGTGAATGCGACTAGTGCTCGGAAAAATGTGACCAACACTAGGGGTCGGCCAAATATATGGCTACAATCCGGATCCAAGGAACGATACACAGTTCAAAAATAAGAAATTTAATCTTTGAAGAAACAATGCCCAAATTTCCAATCCATCTGCTCCAACCGATATTTGCAAACGTTGTGGAAGATCTGGTCATTGGATGCGAAACTGTCACACCTCATAAAAGAAAGTGGACAAGTATGAAGCCTCAAAGAGTGTGTAGACTAATCTCATAGAGGGTACAACACACAGATTTTGATGATTTCTTCCAAGATAAGGATGTAAACACAATTTCGGAAGACCAGTTCAACGCTATGATAGACGAAGTCAATGAATAGTTATTGTATGCTTATCTAAGTTTATTTACTTTTTACTTTGAATAAATTGGTTATTATATGATCAATAGTCTAGATAGTTTACTTTCTTTGAAGTAGTTTTATTTAGATTTAGATCAAGTTGTAATAATTGACAATATGTCAAGTTTAACCATTTAATATCATATTAATATATTATTAATTTTTATTTTTGAAAGGTATGGACAATGATGATGACATATGCTTGATAGATAGTGCAACTACTAACACTATATTGAAAACTAGGAAGTTTTTCACAACATATGTCTCAAGCACTGCCAAGGTGACCACCATTGCTGGACCCGTGCAGATTATAGAAGGTTATGGTAAGGCCGATGTTGTGTTTCCAAATGGAACACACTTAGTCATTCAAAATAAATTATTCTCTAGTAGATCTAATAAAAATCTAATCAGCTTTAGAGATATTCGAATGAACGGATTTCATGATGAAACCATGAACGATGATAGCAAAGAGTATCTTTGTTTCACCTTTAATGTTGGAAACAATAAGCTCATATTAGAAAAGTATAAGTTAATCTCCTTGGGGCTATATCAAACTACTCTGGAGGTAGTAGAATCTCACCCCATCACTAGCAAAAGGCTAAAGGATCCAAGGAATCTAATCATTTGGCGTGATAGATTGTGTCATCCGGGATCGACTATGTTGAGAAAGGTCATCAACAATACCAATGGGCATAATTTATCATACCAAAGTCTTTTTTTTCCTACTGAACATTTGTGTGTAGCTTGTTCACAGGGTAAACTCATTACAAGACCTTCACTTCTCAAAATAGCTTCTGAATTATCACCATTCATTCAGAGAATACAATGTGATATTTGCGGACCAATTGATCCTGTTAGCGGACCTTTCAGGAATTTTATGGTTCTATTAGATGCTTCTAGTCGATGGTCAAATATTTTCTCACTCTCATCTAGAATTTTGCCTTCTCTAAGCTACTTTCTCAGTTGATTAAGCTTAAGACTCATTTTTCTGACCAACATGTTAAAACGATTTGACTTGATAATGCAGCTGAGTTCACTTTCCGTACTTTTGATGATTATTGTGCTTCCGTAGGAATAGAAGTTGAACATTCTGTCCCTCATGTTCATACCCAAAATGGTTTATCAGAGTCCTTGGTTAAGTATTTTTAGCACATAGCAAGGCTTTTACTCATGCAATCAAACTTACCCGTTTCAGCTTGGGGACATGCCATATTACATGCTGCTAAATTGATCATTGTTAGGCCAACTGCATATCATGAATTTTTATCATCACAACTTGTGACAGGCCATCAACCTAACATCTCTCATTTGCGTAAATTTGGCTGTGCTGTTTATGTTCCTATTCTCCCTCCCCAGCGCTCTAAAATGGGACCTCAACACCGTTTAGGAATTTATATTGGTTTTGATTCACCCTCAATCATTAGATATTTGGAACCTTTAACTGGTGATATTTTTACTACTAGATTAGCTGGCTGCCATTTTGATGAGACTAAATTTCTGCCGTTAGGGAGAGATAAGAAGAAAAGAATGTTCTTACAGAACCATTCGCCATAAATAAACGACATAAATTATCGTGGGATAATCCCACTCCGTCTCATTTAAATACTCGTACTAATCAATGTGAAACTGAGGTACGAAGGATATTGCATCTATATGAGATTACAAATTAAATGTCACATACATTTACTGATGCAGCTAAAGTGATTAAATTACATGTGCCCGCTGCAAATGCGCCAGCTCGAATTGATACCCCCGTAGGAAAAAATAGCAGAGTGGCTAATGAATCTACTGCACGTCATAAACGTGGTAGACCTAAAGGTTCGAAGGACTTAGTCCCTAGAAAGAGAAAATGCCCAAGTAACGCTCTTAAAGAGGTTACACATAATGCTCAAGAAGAGTGTTGAATGACAGATCCATACTCTCTGAAAACCCAGAAGAGGTTTGTAAACCCCTCACCCAAAAATAGGTATCTTGTGTGTAATTTATAATTCTTGTATTTGTTTTAGATTATTTTTTAAAATAATTAAAATCCAATAATTTTATCAGGATACTTCACCGTGGTTTGGACATTAATAATATAGAATTGCCCCAAAATCTGTATCCCCCTTCATAGGAAGAAGCCTACACAGGAGACACTACCTGTAGGATCTTTTCGTGGCACAGAAATTCGATCCCTGGGTGTTAGTATGACCTTAGTATAACAACCCTAGATTAAGTATTAAGTATATATATATACTTCCTACAATTAGCATCCCATAATTCTCCATGCCAAATTAGGCAAATTCTCTTTTTATAGATTTGCATATTATTTACTATTACCTGTTTTGTGGATAACCATTTGATTATTTACTTAGTTAATTAAATAATATAATTATTTAATTTATTATAACTAGATAAATATCTAAGTATTAATTATAAAATATTTTCATAAAATATTTTGGGTGTAGTATTTTATTAAAACTTTACAAAGTAATTTTCTAGAATTTATTTTGTGTGCAAATATTATTTTTGGATTTTTATAACCTCATCTATATAAGTAAATAAATAAATATAAATAAATATATAATTAATAATAATAATAATAATAATAATAATAATAGTAATAGTAATAGTATTAATAAATAAAATAAAAAGAAAAAGAAAGAAATAAAAAGGAAAAGAAAAGAAAATAAAATAAAAGAAAAGAAAAAGAAAAAGCTATAACTAAAAACCTAATAACTAATTAACCCTAAAGCTAATACTAATCCTAAACCCATCCTAAACTACCCCACCCCAGACCCACAGCACACCGACCCCCCTCCCAGAACTCTCCTCCTCCTTCTCCCTTCTATATACTTATACTTGTACTTATATATATATATATATATATATATATATATATATATATATGTAAAACTCAAACCTAAACCCTAACCCTAGTCCGACCTCAGCGCCGACCACCCCCGACGCCACCCCGGCCTCGCGCCGCCGCATCCCGGCGACCGCCGCCCTGCGCCGTCCGCCCCGTGCACGCACATGTGCGCAAATTCATCCAATCTTCAAGGTACCATATCTTCTTCATCTGTGATCCTTTTTGCGAGCGGTTTGTCCGTGTGCGTTCACAACCTAACCCTCTAGAATTTTCATTCAAGCGGGATGAGTTTTCGTGTCCCAGATTGGTCGAAAAGTCGACTGGAAAATGGCCGAAAAACTTACTAAAAACAGTCCAGAATTTCAACCCGATCTCCCATGTTCAGACCCAATTTGCCATCAACCTGTTTAATATTTTTAAAATCTAACTGAAGGATTTTTCTTCTCAATATAACCGATAATTCTTCTGTTCTTTTAGTTTTTATTAATTCGTTTTATGCATTAAATTATTCGGCCTCCAAAACGACAAAAAACTTAATTTTTCAAAACTATAATTTTGTGATACGGAGTGCGCCCCGCCAAACGGGACCGCCTCGTCGCATACCAATTGCACCGAAAGGCACGTATGGTATTGTAAGAACCCCAATATTGAAAATCGTATTCCTCTATTATTAATTATTTTATTTATAGTAGTTATGAGCTAAATAAAGGGAATAGATTTTATTTAGTTTTATTCGAGGTGTTTGAACATTTAGAGGACTTATGGAGCCATTATAAATTTTTTCTAATTTATTCCATGTAGGAGACCCGTTGGACAGTTGCTAGCTCAACCGTATGCACCAAAATAATTCTTAGAATTTTCTATGAATAGATATGTGTATATATATATATAACAAATTCTATTGGTTATTGGATAACAAAACCCACAACCCTTAGCCCAAACCAGTTAATCACCCCGCGTATACTTTCCTCTCAACCGCGCGTAATATCAAAACAACAACAGAAGTAGTAACTTGCTATTTCCTGCTCCGCGCGTAAAGTAATTCCACACGTAAACTCTTACCATCGCTTCTTACTTCATATGTGCGTAAAGAACATCACCCGCATAATTTCTCTCTTTACGCGTAAATCAAACCCAGGCGTAAAATACCACCACCGCCTAAATTCTGCTCCGCGCGTAAAATAAGAACTTCACCGCTTATTTTCTTCTCCGCTCGTGTGGGAAAAATATCAGCAGCAACCCACCGCCTCTTTACCTATTATTACTAAATAACCCTCAGTCGAACCCTAAACCAATGAGAAGAAACAGCAGCAGAAGTAGTTTCTTAACCCTTAAGCAAAAACCCACCGCCTCTTGACCCTATATATATCACCACACTCTCAAAACCCTAACCCACTTCTTCTTACTACAACTTAACACTGTTGGACGTGCACTATACAGGACTTTTGCTTGGCAAGTATACCTTGCCATTGTACTGATATTTACATTCCAACCAATACATGCATGTTTAATCCTGTTTATATAGATGTTTATTTATGTAGATTTGGACCTATTTTATGAGACCACCCCAGTATCATATAGCATCAGTAGGTTCATTGGCCGTGACACAGTTGTTACACGAGTTATGAGTCTCATATAGATTTCAGACTACGTACTGGGTTGGCCTCCTGTACGTATAAGCCGTGCGTTAGGGATGACTGCTGATAGAAACTTTGTATGCTAGAAGACTTAGCAGTTATTAGTGGTTCAGGGACATAGCCTATTGTAGTACGGTGGTCCAATCCTTGTCCTTGTTTGGTTGTAAGATTGGGCTATTGTACTAAAGATAGGTGTCACGCCCCGATCTCCCACAGGCAAATCGGCCATTCCCACTAGGCGAAAATTACCCTCGCCAGCGCTCCCGCGGAACGATCGCTTGACCCATCCGGGCGTGATACCATACGAGCGTGAACCGCGTCCGTGCAAGGCCGTGATTCATTTGCTGGCGGTACGAATTCTAAGCCACAGAGTCGTATAGATTGTCTGAGTGCAGCGGAGTCATGAACGCATAGGCGATCGGTAACAGGTTCACTGAGTCGACGATATAGCGAAAGCATTAAAACACAAGTTTGAAGTAAAGCAACTCTTTTATTAATATAAACATGTGTTACAGGCAGCGTACAGCCGAGATTACAAGTCGCTCAAGCCTCTCTCTCTGAAACAGTAAGGCGTGCCAAGTGGCTACATTTGTGGAATGATTGTACAGGCGATGTTCAGGCGAGTTCGGGCTATGTTCCAACATTATGTCTTGTATATGTGCTTCTCTTCCGGACGCACCATTGCTTCGAAATGATCTCCATGCCTAAGCACGCACGTTGGAGGCATCTGCACCGAACGAGGTTCTCCCGCACCATGCATACAAACTGGTGGATTATCAGTACATTGAATGCACTGGTGGGGAAGCTACTCGCCCGCTCGACAAATCCAAACACGTAATATAAGTTTCGTGCACCAACTATTAAGTTGTCTTTCTAGTTGCCTTAGGATCAGTTTCATGTAAATATTGAATAGCCTAACTCATGTCGGGCAGTGCGCCGTGCAACATGAGAGGAAACACGGCAAGACTTACCAACTTACCATTTGTCCTTCCCTGTCTAAGGCAAATATTATAAATTCAAGCAGAAACATGTATAAGCATTCAGGCGGCATAGCATATGCAACACGAGTACTGTTAATTCAAGATCGTTCAGGTGTTTAGTTGTTTCTTGATGCAATACAGTGCCTCGCACGCGGATAGCCGCTAAGCGAGGATTACTTGTTATCTTTTATTTCTTTACCAGCAAGCATGCAACAAGTTAAATACAAGACGATCACTGGCGTATGCCATAATGGACGATATAGTCTTTGACGAGAATGGTATACAACGAAGTACAAGAGGCGCTGCAAGCCATTCCGCCAAGAACAAGAGACTAAACAATAGGTCTTGCCCGGACCGGGACGATGCCAGTGCCCCAGCATCGCCCGCTAGACCATCCCTGTGCACAAGTTGTATGTGATCGAACGGCGTCTCGGGTAAGTTATCCATTTACATGGTTGGGACAACAAGCGTACAAGACAAGAGTACAAGACAAGAGGCATGCTGTTGAGGCAACAATAGTACAAGACAAGATGTATTGCCTGATTTTCGTTCTCATAGTCGTTCTGAACAATATCATGTATAATAGGGTGTTGGCCTGGCTTGTGTTACAAGTATTAAGTCAAGGCAATGTACAAGCAGACAAGCATGCGTTTCTAAGGGACATAAGCAGCACGTTTGCTCGGGCCCGAAGGTAAGCCGAGAGATGAAACCGTTAGAGACTTAGCATGCGAGGGTCTGAACATATATAAGCAGTATTTCATTTTTCATGTTCTAGCATAGCAATACAAGTTGGGATTATTCCCTTAGCTAGGTGCGTTAGATTTATTAGCATGCAGGGGGTGAATCACCTAGCGACTAGCATGAATATTCCAGATTTTATGTGTGCTGGCTAAGCAAAGACAAGTTCACCGTAGCCACCCACCTTAGCGATGATTCGCCTCGGTAGAGCGATACGTCAAGCGAGCCTCTGAAAGCCTAAGCCGGATTCCTGTAGGGACAAGTCTGGATATCTCTTGCTTCTCGTTTGAGGCAAAGCGGGTTGGGATAGCTGCACTATTGCCGTTTGAAACGGCAGTCCGCTAGAACGGAACGGGGTGTTACAATAGGTTATGAACCAAATCGTGTCATGGATATGGCATACTTAGAGCATGGGGTAGGAAGAACAACAAGTAAGGCGTTTGGGCTCCTTTACACTTTTTTCCTTGCAACCCAGAAGCTCCGCTGGAGATATGGGCGGTGCTGACCACTATATATATTGCAGGCGGCCTCTGTCGTTCAAAAGACGGTATGTTGATGGCCCATGATTCTCCGTGAGAATCATGCCAATCCCATTTATGGCCAGATAGCCCACGTGTTGGAAAGTTGTTCTCAAGTTGCATTTCACTTAGACGGTTAGGCGACCCAGTGGATGTTTATATTTTAGTACTTATTGGCATGTTATTATGTATCTTGTTACGTCCCTCTGAGGACCTGGTCCCTTTTCAGATATGGACGAGCAGGAGTATCCACAAGAGTACGGACCTGGACCTGACTCTACGTACCAGACTGGGGAGGTCTTGTAACACCCGCAACCGCTCGGAGCGTTACGCTGAGTCGGATTGAATCAAACAAATACTGGTTACATTTGATTTGTTGGATTTTGGGAATAAGTATTGATTGAGTTATTTTGTGTGCAGATGGCTAGCGGGTTTGATGGAAATCAGGTGTTCGTTCAGAGCAGTACTGAGATAGCTGGATTGGAATGATAATGCCATCTTCCTTAGTCCGATCGGTCGGATGATTTGTAGAGCACGGCCTGCTCGTACGGTCATACCAGTTGAGTAGATCGCGCTTGCATCGGACCACGGGTTCAAGGGATTGGCCGTATCGGCAGGACAGGATGCCTAACGGGATCAATCATTGTGAGTGGGCTCTTTCCCTTCTTCTCTACTCCTTCATGCCTAATAATATGGAAAACACGTAAAGGCTTGAACACTTGGATAGAAACATTGGGAATCACTACACTGAGGTGTGCATAGAGTGGACGTCGTTGGCTTGGTAGGATTGTGGCTTGATTTGGTTTGCGCGTTGGATAGTTGGAGCTAGAGTTGGAATATTGCATTTGAGGCAGTTGGTTGATTGATTGGGATTATGCTTGGACAGTTGGATTGAGTCATTGATGCATTGGGAATATCGGGAATCTGGGCGAGCGAGCGTGCATCCGTGTACGAGTATCACTTGGTCGCTTTGTCTTGCAAAGCGAGCAGTTGTGGTTCGAAACCGAACAACTGCATCGGCGAGGGTGTTGTGCCTCTTTTGGGGCATTGTGCCATGGGTTAGCTTTGAGAAGGGTTTTGCACCATTGGAAATACTGTGTTGAGAAGAGGCATTGTGCCTATGGAAAATAACTTGGATTTGGTGCCTTGGGCTATATGTTGGAAGAATGGTTATGGATGTTTTGGTTGGATAATTCATGGAACGAGTCTAGGATCGCTTGGTGGGGCGAGAATGTTCGATCCTCTCGTCATACCTACTGTGTCTGCATAGTCACGGACAACCTGCGTGGCACAGGGTTTGGTTTCCTGGAACGGGATGAGGCACCGGGGCACCGGGACCGTTCTACCATGGAGGAAACAATGGGCATCGCGCGATTGGGCGCAGTGCTGGTAGTCCGATACCACCAGGCGGGAGTAGCTGCCCAACCCTGGATCGGGTAGGATTGCCCTATTGATCTTGGTCCGATCAATGTCCTTTATGGCTTTTAGCCAGTGACTCCATATAGTATAAGTGATGGCTTGCTTTTCTTTTGTTGGTTTGGCTTTCGTGTAGGCGCGGCCACCTTGCCTCGGCAAGAGTGTGCACTGTGAGATTTGGATTGTAAATGTTGGTTGAGGATGGATATTAAGGCTTGGTTAATGGTTCGATATGTTATCGTGTTGCTTGGACTTGAGCAGGACGGTTTGCATGCTAGTTTCCCTCGAGTTGCTTATATATTTGCTTGTCGTTTGGTTTGAGTTGAGTGCTTGCATGCTTAAACTGCTTTACAGCTTTCCTTAACATGTCATCCCTATGCCATGAAAATGAATCTAGGATTCAACTAGAAAGATCACCATTTAACTGTTTGCATTCACTATTTTACTTAGTGTCGGCTTAGGCGAGTGGGTTACCCCGCTCACCAGTACGGTTGTGTACTGACCCACGTTTGTGGGCATTATTTCAGGTACACAGGCGTAGTAGAGCTGCTTGGATATACGAGACATGATGTATGAACTGTAAGTACCTTTGTGGGCTAGAGAAAAGAGCAAGAGCATTTCATCGTCTCCGTGGCATCGCCTTTGTGGCATTGCCTTCGGGGCATTTCATTTGGACCCTATCGTGAGCTTCGCTGCGTATTACTCTGATTGTGTGCTTGGTACACAATACTTGACTTCCGCTGCAACTTGGTTATTTCAATGATAACATTTGGTGTTTGACAACATCGTCTTGTACGAGCGCAACTCCAGGCTCGTACGGCATCACGTCCCGATGAGAACGATTGTCCTGCGAAAGAGCTGTAAACGTGGTGATTCACGTTCAGCGGGGACTATCGAGCTTGCGGGAGATTGGGGCGTGACAGGTCTTACCCTCAGAATAGCTGTGATTAAATTCCACTATTTAGAGATTTTGTTCTACTTCGGTATAGTCGTTTGTAGTGGATTTGTTTCCACTGGACTATCAGACTTGATACTTATCCTTGATATCTAGTTATTATTCAGCTCTTTATTCCTACTGATTATTTGTGCTGTGGATGAGATATAGATTCTGTATGACTTGAGTGACAGTATATTACCACTGGTGGATTGCATATTCATTTACAGCGTACGTGTGTATATGATTTCCATATATTGGAGTTCGTATACATACGGCTGGGCGTGTTACGTATTCCTAGTCCTACGTATTTTAGGACTGGGACGTGACAGGTATATCCTGACGTGTGGGCTTTTGCGAAAGTTGATTCAGACGTGCGTGCGCGTCGGAATTAGCCTGTATCCGTAAAAAGTTTCCGTATCGTGACTTTTGTAACATACCACCGTATTTTGTGTACGCTCGTCAGAATACGACGAAACTTGCACCATTGGATGGTATCACGCTGGTCCTGTGACCCAAGTTTCACGCAATTCTGAGACAGTAAGGAATTTGCGATCCTGACTCGCACAGCATCCCGGTTGACCAAGCCGCCTATTCGCGGGCCCCACGGTTTGACTTTAAAGGCAAATTTATGATGGCTCATCGGAATCCAAAATTGGACATACCGTTGAGTTCGTATCGATGTTTAAAATTTGTTTGACCTATAATTTGTCCCATTTAGAGAACTTTATCTCTGGCACACTTTTCGGTGTAAAGTGGTCCACATGTGGATTCCGCTTTGATCCTAAATTATCGTTTTGCCCCTGTGTCCAAATTGGACGAAAGGGTAGGCTTTTCTGACTATCTCGTTTATTCCAGAGATGTTGGTGATATTTATTTCAGCATCCGGAGACATTCATTCGGAGGCCATAGTTTCTGATCCTCTGTACTTGACCCCTGGACGTTTACATTATGCACCTTTCTTGTCAGACAAGTATACCTTGCCTTGTTGTACTGTTTAAATTCAGTTATTATTAGTTGCATATTTTATTTAATATTATATAACTGTGCGCATCCGAGAAAGACTCGGGTGCAGTCAACGAAGGCGTTGATGTTAGGACTTGTGTCTGACCTAGTGTCTAGTGGACCCACCTAAAGTTGTGGAGTTATCAATATGACTCCCCAGGCCTTGACACGTATCATTACACGTCACAAAGTGAATTCATATAGGGACACGTGCTTCATGCTTGACTGGCCATCGGTGTGAGTACACGTGTGACGATATTTAGCTTAGTTGTATATTTCTTTAGTGACTTGCATTATAGTACGAGATGTTCATGTCTTACTTGAGATTTGTACATTGGCATTGGGTGGGGAGGACGACTAGTAGGCGTATGGGACACCACCTCCTTTATACAGATACCGCATTCTTCGGAGCGATACGGACGTATATATTTATGCAAATATCGTGTTTTTTAGAGTGTTGGACGTTACTTGTGGTTTTGCAGATACCACACTCTAGAGAACGTTGGACGTTATTACTTATACAGATACTACGCTCCTCGGAGCTGGACGTTATTATATTACAGAGTGCCCTTGTTATGGGGGCATATGTGGCATATACTAGCCAGTCACGGCGATTGGTGAATTACGTCAGCATATGTCTAGCCTTCACTTCCCATACGCACTAAGTTGTCCTCAAATTGCATTTACTTAGGATGATAGTTCACCCTCGAGTTTACACAGTATTTATATTATGGCATGTATTTTTGTATCTTGTTACGTCCCTCTGAGGACCTGGTTCCCTTCCAGGTTATTTGTGCAGTTTGCAGGATGCTTGATCTAGTGGAGTGTGGACATCGTTGCAGGTATCTTTACATCTTCAGCTATTACAGTCATGTACTACTTTCCATTTTTGACTCTGCTTTTATAGCCTAGTGTTTATAGGCCTATGTTATTCTTTTGGTCTATTCGAACGGATGTATTATTGGGCTGTAGGCTGATGATGCGTATCGTTCTTTCTTGAGATTATTTACCATGGATTGTGATTTAGTTTACTTGTTGCATGTTAGAATTTAGATTAATAATTGGACCACTTCACCATGGACAGCGTAAGTGCACTTCGTCGGGTCCATTAAATTGGAAAGCCCTACGGAGTCGTACTAGCTGGCCATTGCCATGTGTCTGGTCCCACGCATTTTGGGACTGGGGCGTGACAAGGTTATTGTCTTAGAAAAGACACAAGCCCAAGAGAAGGCTCAGGTACCTGAAAGAAAAAAGATCTCTATGTTTTATACATATACAAGAGAGGTATGGGATCACAAAGATATAACAATAGATGAGATATTCTCATTCTCAGTAGCTACTGAAATATCTAAGGGCATTGATGACACTGAACCATGTAGCATTGATGAATGTCGATAAAGAAAAGATTTGCCAAAATGGAAGGATGCTATTCAAGCAGAATTGGATTCCCTTAATAAACGTGGAGTGTTCGGATCTATAGTACAAATACCAAAAGACATCAAACCGGTAGGTTACAAGTGAGTGTTTGTAAGAAAGTAAAATAAAAAGAATAAAATCGCTCGATTTAAGGCACGGCGTATTCTCCCGTAATAGATGCAACAACGTTCTGTTATTTGATAAGTCTGACAGTTGAAAAAAAGCTGGACATGAGACTTATGGATGTTGTAGCAGCCTATCTATATGGTGAATTAGATAACGATATCTATATGAAAATTTTAGATGGATTTAATCTACCCAGCTCAAAAGCTAAGAACATGCATTCCATAAAGCTAAGACGTTCATTGTACGGTTTGAAACAATCCGGAAGGATGTGGTACAACCGTCTTAGTGAATATATGAAAATGGAGGGATATGAGAATAATACTATATGTCCATGTGTCTTCATAAAGAAATCTAAGGAGGGTTTCTCTATAGTTGCAGTATATGTCGATGTTATAAACTTGATTGGGACAAGACATGAAATCAATGAGACTGCAAACTATCTGAAAAAGGAGTTCGAGATGAAAGATCTCAGAGACACAAAATATTGTCTTGGATTACAAATTGAGCATTGCACTAATAAAATTTTAGTGCATCAATCCAAATACACAAAAAATATATTGAAACAGTTCAATATGGATAAAGCTCATCCCCTTAGAACTCCAATGGTTGTTCGATCTTTAGATATCAATAAAGATCTATATCGTCCTAAGGACGACAAGAAAATAATGCTAGGACCCGAAGTACCGTACCTTAGTGCCATTGTGGCATTAATGTATCTATCATAACGTACAAGGCCAGACATATCATTCTCTGTCAATCTGTTGGCTAGATATAGCTCGGCGCCAACTCGCAGACATTGGAATAACATTAAACATGTGATAAGATATCTTCGTGGAACTACTGACATGGGATTATTTTATACTTGTGGTTTATATGACATAGCGAATCTAGTTGGCTTTGCAGATTGAGGTTATTTATCCGATCCCCATAAATGTCGTTCACAAACTGGATATGTGTTTCTTAATAGCAATGCAGTTATTTCTTGACGTTCAACAAAACAGACAATGGTTGCTACCTCCTCAAATCACTCAGAAATATTGGCTCTCCATGAAGCAACTAGAGAATGTATTTGGCTGAGATCGTTGATTCAACACATTCGTAGCTCCTGTCATCTTATTCCTACCACAATTACTCCAACTGTTATTCATGAAGATAATGCAGCATGTATTGCACAAATTCAAGGTGGATTCATTAAAAGAGACAGGACCAAGCACATCTTACCGAAGTTTTTCTATACTCATGAGCTTCAGAAGAACTTTGTGTAAACACCCTAAATTCCGAAGTAAAATTAATATAATTTTCCGTATATTTTAGGTATTTTTCTGGATGTCTGTCACTAAGGTTTTGTGGGTTAAATAATTTTAAGTGTGGCTTAATGGGGTTAAAATATTCTGGAAGTAAAAATTTATTGTGTATAAGGGAGAACCGGACGCATGGCATTTTTCGGTGAATTTATTGGACACCGGAGCAACGTATCGAGGACCAAAAGCTATTTGGATTGTGAACCAAACCAAACCCGAACCAAACCAACCTGAAACCCGCAGGGAAAACCCCTACCCGCCGGATTTTACTGTAGCAGTATAAAACCCCCTCCTTGGCATGCGTGCCCAGCCGCAACCCTAGCAAAACACCCCGCCGTCATCTCCTTGTCAGCAACAGCACCCCGCCAAACTCCAACCGCGAGGCTTCACGCTGTTCGACTCCGGCGAATCTGCCCGAGTTTGCCCCAACTCCCTCCCATCTCGACAAGCCGCTTCCCCCACGACTGTGACTCCGGCGCCGACCGCTCCGGTCTGGACGTCCCCTGCAGCGGCTGAACAGCCGATCAGCAGCGCCTGTCCCCCTCGACTCCAGCTCTGCCCGTCCCACTCGACAGCCTCCGCTCAGCCATCCGCGGATCGGACGACGACACGACTCCGGCGCCGTCGTCGATCAAGCCACTTCCCTCGCGTCCACCCGGCCCTGCTCGACCCTCGTCTAGTTCCAGTCCCCTCGTCGACCTCGACAACCCGCTGCTCTCAACCAGGACACGGGGTTGACGTTCGGACACTTGGAATTCAGCATCCACGGAGCCCTGTTCAGGTATTGATTTCTCCCCACTCGCAACTCCGTTTTTAATTCCGTCGATTGCTATGCGTAGACTGTATACCCCTCTCGGTGCCCGTGCAACTCGCTCGGTGCATCGCGTCTTGTAGTGGTCGTACACCGCGATCCAAAACAGGAAAAAAAACAATGCCCTGTTTCACCTCGGAACTGAGTCCGCCCCGCCAATCGGGACGACTTGGTCGCACGCGGTCTTTACCAAACTGTGCGTGACGTTGATACGGTCGTGTAGGATTTCGCAGAAGTCGATTCGGAGGTGCGTGCACCCCGGAATCAACGCGTATCCGCCGACAACACCCCGTATCCGTCGATTCTGAAATACGCTGTAACTTCGTGTACACACATCGGATCGTGACGAAACTTGCGCCATCGGATCCGTAGTAATACGCTGGTCCTGTGAGCCAAGTTTGGTTCAATTCTGAGAACGTTGACAAAATCGCGTATCGTGGGCCCCACAAGCTCCACTTGACGGGTGATTTTGTGATCGGCTCATCAGAATCCAATTCTGGAAGTTCCGTTGGGTTCGTATCGTCGTTCCTGACTTGTAGACACTGAGTTTGCGGAATTTGGAGACCTTTGACCCTGACACGCTTTTCGGTGTAAAGTGGCCCACAGGTGGAACCCGCTTTGGCCCAAAAATGACCTTTTTGCCCCTGTGTCCAAATTGGACGTAAGGACAGGCATTTCCAGCAGTTTGACATCTTCTGAGACTGTTGGTGATATTTATTACAGCTTTCGGAGTAGTACCTACCGGACCCACAGATACCAGGACGACAGTTGACATTCAAGCATCAGGCAAGTGTACCTTGCCACTCTATGCAGCTTAGTTATCTATTTTCCTTGCTTATTATATATATATTGCTGTGCATGCTCAACCTAGGACCGTGTGACGTACTTAGTGTTCGATTATCAGTCGGGTGCCGACACTGTACGCAGTGTTGGGTACGGTCATCTAGAGATGGACATCCGTGACACTTTATTCTCGTACTTGTCTTATCAAGTACTCTATGACCCAGGACACTGGACACTATTCATGAGACAGGATTTTTCCGAGATATTCGTGGTGATTCTGTATAGGATATAGGACATGGACATTATATTCTTAGATACTGTATGACTGGTTGCATTTAGCTATGATCACGCTTGACATGGGCATGAGACGTTATGGTCATGATATGCGTGGTTACATTGGGTGGGGAGAGACACACAGGCTACAGGCTGTTTACATATATATATCTTCTATTATTGAGAGGTCGTAGACTCTCGTAGCAGAGCTAGACCCACTACCGGTTATTACCGCTACCGGCTCCCCGACACAGAGCTTGTAGTGGCTCAGCCTGAGACTAGTGCTGCTCTCACTTGCATTTACACTTAGATGGTTACATATTTACCCATTGTTCATTTGGTTATTTAATTGCTGCACTGCTTATCTGTATTTATTGGCATGAGCTTTCTTGTACCTTGCTATGTCCCCTGAGGACCTGGATCCGGATTTTGTCCCCAGATTTTGCAGACGAGGTTTATCCCGAGATCTACAGGACCGGTGCAGGAGCTGATCCAGGAGTTGTACCACCATCCGAGGACGAGGTCTTAGCTGAAGACTTCTCTTGAGCATCCATGTTTATGCTCAGCTTTTATTATTTATTTCAGTCCTTTATATTCTGGTCAGATGAACCTTTGTACTAGATATTTATCGGGTTGTTTCCCCGAAGTACTTTGTGAGACTTGCTGATGATTTACATTCCTTATTTGTTCTGTGGATCATATTTTATATCTTGTGTGGATGAGATTAGTTGTGCCATGATTGTCGAAGACTTGTTTTACAGCTTAAGTATGCCCTGATGGATCCATATTATTGAGTTGGTCCATCGGTGCGTACTGCTGGCCGTTGACACGCGTCCAGTCCCTCGGTATTTTGGGACTGGGGCGTGACATGGTTTTTGTGGTGGCCCATGCAGGTCTACGACTAAATTGTTCAGTTTCAACTTAGGGACCGAACCAGCCTGCCCTAAGGATAGGATAAGTTCTAGGTTCTCATCCATTATTTAACCATTGTTGAACTCTATATCGAACTCGAAATTTGTTACTTGAACTGCATCCTGTATTGATTCCTCTGAGCGTTCTTACAGTTTATATTTTGATTGCAGAGCAATGGATTCCGGGAACAGAGAGGATATTCCTTTGGATACGCCACACGACGCTGTGGTTACTTATGGAGACGGAGTGACACCAGGGGATGGAGGACAAGCATCGCAGAGTGATCAAACCGGTCAGCCTAATCCAAGGTTCCGGAGAGATGACATCCCACCTCCACCACAGTTCACTCCCCAGATGCCAGTATTCCCGCCAGGACAAGCCATGGACGGGCAACAAATATTCCAGATGATGTATGCTATGATGCAAGCACAGCAACAGATTCAGCAGGAGGCCCATCGGCAGGAGGCCGAGTATCTGAGGACCAGCCTGGTATCCGCATTGGAGCAGGCAAATCCCCCAACGAGGCGAACAGCGACGGAATCTATCACTGATTTCTGTCACCTCAAACCTCGCACATTTTCTGGTAAGAAAGGGCCAACGGAAGTTCATGAGTGGCTCACCAACATTCAGCATCAGTTGGAAGCCGCTGAACTTCCGAGAGAGAAGTGGATGACTGCAGTTAGAATACAGTTAACTGATAATGCGCATCACTGGTGGCTAGCAGAAGAGAGGAGAGTTGGACAGGACAGAGTCACATGGAAAGAGTTCTCTAGACTCTTCTAAGAGATGTACATTCCGGCAGTCGCACGGTCAGAGCTCAGAGACAGGTTCAACCGCCTTATCCAAGGCAGCATGTCAGTGGAGGAATACAATGCGGAATTTATTCGCCTGAGCCGCTTTGCCCCAACACTGATTTCAACGGAGGAAGAAAAAGCAGAGAAGTTCTTTGACGGCTTGAAGTTCGAGCTTCAGAGAGTGATTGGAACGGTAGCACCTACCTCTTATACCGATGTCCTTGCAGCAGCCCGACGCTTGGAGCGCATCACCAGGAGGGAATCTAATCTGAAGAGGCCTATCACATCAGCACCATCCAGGCCAGCACATGGGGATTCCGCAAAGCGAGCCCAAAGGGGTATGCCAGATAGAGCAGCACAGAGAGACAGACCTCTTCCTACTTGTCACCACTGCGGCAAGGTAGGACACATTGAGAAGGAATGCAGGCGTAAGTTGGGACTATGTTTGAGCTGCGGATCCAGCCAGCACTTTTCCAGGGACTGTTCCGAACGCCGAGACGGAGCACCAAGACTAGCATTGCCTGCACCACGACCAGCTTATCCAGCAGCAGGAGCCCAACAGACAGGAGTTGGTGGGGTCAGACCACCAGCCCCCGGAAGGAACCAGCAGAGACCACCCCTGGCACCACAGGCAGCCCTATTTCATCATCATCAGCAGCAGCAGAGAGGTCCAGCTCAGGGACGGGGACAGGCATTCCCATTAGCTGTTGAGGAGGAGGCTACAGCAGGCGAGGTCATCGCAGGTACTATTTTAGTAGCTTCATTACCAGCTGTAGTTTTATTTGATTCTGGAGCATCGTATTTATTTATAGCAGCTAGCTTTGTAGCCACCCATAGAGTAGCTACCGCACCCCTTCCGAAGATGAAGAAAATTCTTACGGGAGGCGGTATTATTCCGGTTAGTGACGTCTGTAGATCATGTTCTGTAGTAGTTTGTGGCCGAGAGATGCGAGCTCAATTTTTGATCTTTTCTATGCCTGACTATGACGTTGTACTTGGTATGGACTGGTTGAGTCAGTACCATGCGACTCTTGATTGTCGGCTTGAAAAGATTATATTTAGACCGCCTGGCCATCCAGAATTTGAGTTTCTTCGAGGAGCAGTAGAGCAAGGAGTTCAGCCTACTCTTAGGGTATTATCTGTAGAAGAGGAGACAGGTTACCCAAGAGTCATATCAGGTTTTGTGGATGTATTTCCTGATGATCTTCCAGGTTTACCGCCTGATCGGGAAATAGAATTCACAATAGACTTAACTCCAGGAGCAGAGCCAATCACTTCATCGGTTTATCGGCTAGCACCTAAGGAGTTAGTGGAGTTGAAGGAACAGGTTGATGATCTTTTGGAGAAGGGTTTCATTCGGCCCAGTGTTTCACCTTGGGGAGCACCCATCTTATTTGTGCCGAAGAAGGATGGAACAGTACGGTTGTGTATTGATTACCGGACACTAAATGCTGTCACCATCAAGAACAGGTATCCCTTACCACGCATTGATGATCTATTCGATCAATTGAGTGGTGCAAGGGTATTCTCGAAGATTGACCTTAGATCCGGCTATCATCAGATCAAGGTGAGGAAGGAAGACATCCCGAAGACAGCTTTCAGGACGAAGTATGGGCATTACGAGTTCTTGGTGATGCCGTTTGGTTTAACCAACGCGCCAGCAGTGTTTATGAGCTTAATGAACAGGGTCTTTCATCAGTCCTTGGATAAATTCGTAGTGGTGTTCATTGATGATATTCTCATATATTCCAAGAGCCCTGAAGAGCACGAGGAGCATCTTAGAATCGTGTTAGAGACCTTGAGGCAAGAGAAGTTATATGCCAAACTCAGTAAGTATGAGTTCTGTATGAACAAAGTGCCTTTCTTGGGACACATCATATCAGGAGAAGGACTTTCAGTGGATCCAGAGAAGGTTGCAGCAATTGAGACATGGCCTACACCCACATTAGTCGCAGAGGTGAGAAGTTTTCTCGGACTTGCGGGATATTACCGAAGGTTTGTAGAGAATTTTTCGAGGATTGCAGAACCAATGACGAAGCTGACACAAAAGGATCAGGAGTTTGTATGGACAGAAGACTGCCAGAAGGCTTTTGAAGAACTGAAGAGAAGATTAACAACAGCACCTGTCTTGACTCTTCCTTCAGGGTCAGGAGGTTTTGTTGTTTACAGTGATGCATCAGGCAGCGGATTAGGATGTGTTTTGATGCAACATGGGAAAGTTATTGCTTATGCGTCAAGACAGTTGAAGGACCACGAGAAGAACTACCCGACACATGATCTGAAGCTAGCAGCAGTGATATTTGCATTGAAGATATGGAGACACTATCTTTATGGAGAGAGGGTAGAAATCTTTACTGATCACAAGAGTCTAAAGTATGTGTATACTCAAAAGGAGCTTAACATGAGACAGAGACGCTGGCTGGAACTGATGGTAGATTTTGACATAGATCTGCAGTATCACCCGGGAAAGGCGAATGTGATTGCAGATGCACTCAGCAGGAAGCCTACGACGTATTTCTTGACGATACAGCCCGAGTTATTGAGAGATTTACAGGAGCTACAGATAGAGGTTATCGTACCGGGACAGAATGGATTGATGGCTAACCTTGAGATTCAGTCATCACTCGTGGAGAAGATTAAAGAAGCATTGCCCACCGATGCTAGATTCCGAAGACTCAAAGAAAGGACAGAAGCAGGTATGCAGACAGGACTACGCATCCACGAAGACGGGACATTGAGGTTTGGAAATCGCCTGTATGTCCCAAATGGAGAATTGAGACAGGAGTTAATGACTGAAGCGCATAGCTCTATGTACTCTGTTTACCCAGGAGGAACCAAGATGTATCGGGACTTGAGACAGTATTACTGGTGGCATGGAATGAAGAGAGAGATCGCAAGATTTGTGGCCAAATGCTTAGTATGTCAGCAAGTGAACGCCGAACATCAGAGAACTGCAGGTATGTTACAGCCGCTTCCGATACCGGAATGGAAGTGGGAGCACATCACGATGGATTTTGTTACAGGATTTCCGAGAAGCCCCAGCGGAAGAGACGCAGTATGGGTGATAGTGGATCGACTCACTAAATCGGCACACTTCTTGCCATTTAGAGTTGGACAGTCCACAGAGGTACTAGCTGACATGTATATGCGACAAATCGTCAAATTACATGGAGTACCTGTTAGTATTGTATCGGATCGAGATTCGAGATTTACATCTCATTTCTGGAGAAGCATGCAAGAGAGTCTAGGCACCAGACTCAAATTCAGCACGGCATACCACCCGCAGACAGATGGACAATCGGAGCGCACCATTCAGATCTTGGAGGACATGTTGCGATCATGTATGCTAGATTTCGGAGGATCTTTGGAAGATCATTTGCACTTAGTAGAGTTCTCCTACAATAACAGTTATCAGGCCAGCATTCAGATGGCGCCATTTGAAGCTTTATACGGACGGAAGTGCAGATCACCTGTGTGTTGGAGTGACGTTGGTGAACGTCAAATACTGGGTCCAGAATTGGTAACGCAGACAGTGGAGAAGGTAAAGCAGATACAGAATCATCTAAGAGCAGCTCAGGACAGACAGAAGCATTGGGCTGATACACACCGGCGTCCCCTAGAGTTCAAGGAAGGAGATCACGTGTTCTTGAGGATTTCGCCCACTCGGGGTACTATCAGATTCGGGAGCAGAGGCAAGCTGAGCCCAAGGTATATTGGGCCATTTGACATCCTCGAGCGCATTGGTGAGGTGGCTTATCGGCTTACATTCTACGTCTCGCAGCTACGAAGGTACGTGACCGACCCAAGTCACGTAGTCGATCATTCAGAGATCGCAGTAGGCCCAAGTTTGAGATATGAGGAACAACCAGTTGGCATCCTCGACGTCAGTGAGAAGACATTGCGGGGACAGACGATCAGACTGGTTCGAGTAGCTTGGAAGTATCATTCACCAGGCGAATCGACTTGGGAACGAGAAGATAGTATGCGCCAGCGATACCCCCATTTGTTCGAGGAGGCAGTTGTAAACTAGGCCACCTTGTATTTCCATAACTCTTTCTTTAGTAGCTTATTCTTTGATTGCGAGGACGCAATCCTTTTAAGGAGGAAAGATTGTAAACACCCTAAATTCCGAAGTGAAATTAATATAATTTTCCGTATATTTTAGGTATTTTTCTGGATGTCTGTCACTAAGGTTTTGTGGGTTAAATAATTTTAAGTGTGGCTTAATGGGGTTAAAATATTCTGGAAGTAAAAATTTATTGTGTATAATGGAGAACCGGACGCATGGCATTTTTCGGTGAATTTATTGGACACCGGAGCAACGTATCGAGGACCAAAAGCTATTTGGATTTTGAACCAAACCAAACCCGAACCAAACCAACCTGAAACCCGCAGGGAAAACCCCTACCCGCCAGATTTTACTGTAGCAGTATAAAACCCCCTCCTTGGCATGCGTGCCCAGCTGCAACCCTAGCAAAATACCCCGCCGTCATCTTCTTGTCAGCAACAGCACCCCGCCGAACTCCAACCGCGAGGCTTCACGCTGTTCGACTCCGGCGAATCTGCCCGAGTCCACCCCAACTCCCTCCCATCTCGACAAGCCGCTTCCCCCACGACTGTGACTCCGGCGCCGATCGCTCCGGTCTGGACGTCCCCCGCAGCGGCTGAACAGCCGATCAGCAGCGCCTGTCCCCCTCGACTCCAGCTCTGCCCGTCCCACTCGACAGCCTCCGCTCAGCCATCCGCGGATCGGACGACGACACGACTCCGGCGCCGTCGTCGATCAAGCCACTTCCCTCGCGTCCACCCGGCCCTGCTCGACCCTCGTCTAGTTCCAGTCCCCTCGTCGACCTCGACAACCCGCTGCTCTCAACCAGGACACGGGATTGACGTTCGGACACTTGGAATTCAGCATCCACGGAGCCCTGTTCAGGTATTGATTTCTCTCCACTCGCAACTCTATTTTCAATTCCGTCGATTGCTATGCGTAGACTGTATACCCCTCTCGGTGCCCGTGCAACTCGCTCGGTGCATCGTGTCTTGTAGTGGTCGTACACCGCGATCCAAAACAGGAAAAAAAACAATGCCCTGTTTCACCTCGGAACTGAGTCCGCCCCGCCAATCGGGACGACTTGGTCGCACGCGGTCTTTACCAAACTGTGCGTGACGTTGATACGGTCGTGTAAGATTTCGCAGAAGTCGATTCGGAGGTGCGTGCACCCCGGAATCAACGCGTATCCGCCGACAACACCCCGTATCCGTCGATTCTGAAACACGCTGTAACTTCGTGTACACATGTCGGATCGAGACAAAACTTGCGCCATCAGATCCGTAGTAATACGCTGGTCCTGTGAGCCAAGTTTGGTTCGATTCTGAGAACGTTGACAAAATCGTGTATCGTGGGCCCCACAGGCTCCACTTGACGGGTGATTTTGTGATCGGCTCATCGGAATCCAATTCTGGAAGTTCCGTTGGGTTCGTATCGTCGTTCCTGACTTGTAGACACTGAGTTTGCAGAATTTGGAGACCTTTGACCCTGACACGCTTTTCGGTGCAAAGTGGCCCACAGGTGGAACCCGCTTTGGCCCGAAAATGACCTTTTTGCCCCTGTGTCCAAATTGGACGTAAGGACAGGCATTTCCAGCAGTTTGACATCTTCTGAGACTGTTGGTGATATTTATTACAGCTTTCGGAGTAGTACCTACCGGACCCACAGATACCAGGACGACATTTGACATTCAAACATCAGGCAAGTGTACCTTGCCACTCTATGCAGCTTAGTTATCTATTTTCCTTGCTTATTATATATATATTGCTGTGCATGCTCAACCTAGGACCGTGTGACGTACTTAGTGTCCGATTATCAGTCGGGTGCCGACACTGTACGCAGTGTTGGGTACGGTCATCTAGAGATGGACATCCGTGACACTTTATTCTCGTACTTGTCTTATCAAGTACTCTATGACCCAGGACACTGGACACTATTCATGAGACAGGATTTTCCCGAGATATTCGTGGTGATTCTGTATAGGATATAGGACATGGACATTATATTCTTAGATACTGTATGACTGGTTGCATTTAGCTATGATCACGCTTGACATGGGCATGAGACGTTATGGTCATGATATGCATGGTTACATTGGGTGGGGAGAGACACACAGGCTACAGGCTGTTTACATATATATATCTTCTATTATTGAGAGGTCGTAGACTCTCGTAGCAGAGCTAGACCCACTACCGGTTATTACCGCTACCGGCTCCCCGACACAGAGCTTGTAGTGGCTCAGCCTGAGACTAGTGCTGCTCTCACTTGCATTTACACTTAGATGGTTACATATTTACCCATTGTTCATTTGGTTATTTAATTGCTGCACTGCTTATCTGTATTTATTGGCATGAGCTTTCTTGTACCTTGCTATGTCCCCTGAGGACCTGGATCCGGATTTTGTCCCCAGATTTTGCAGACGAGGTTTATCCCGAGATCTACAGGACCGGTGCAGGAGCTGATCCAGGAGTTGTACCACCATCCGAGGATGAGGTCTTAGCTGAAGACTTCTCTTGAGCATCCATGTTTATGCTCAGCTTTTATTATTTATTTCAGTCCTTTATATTCTGGTCAGATGAACCTTTGTACTAGATATTTATCGGATTGTTTCCCCGAAGTACTTTGTGAGACTTGCTGATGATTTACATTCCTTATTTGTTCTGTGGATCATATTTTATATCTTATGTGGATGAGATTAGTTGTGCCATGATTGTCGAAGACTTGTTTTACAGCTTAAGTATGCCCTGATGGATCCATATTATTGAGTTGGTCCATCGGTGCGTACTGCTGGCCGTTGACACGCGTCCAGTCCCTCGGTAGTTTGGGACTGGGGCGTGACACTTTGATATTGACGTCAAACAAGTTTGCTCAAGTGATAATCCTACAGACTTGTTCACCAAATCGTTGTCAAAGTCAACTTTTTATAAACTAGTTCATGGAATTGGAATGTGACGTCTTCATTAACTGACTGTTCAGGATCAACATCATCAGGGGGAGTGATTGTTTTAGAAGGAGACACATTTTGTGTGGACTATAACGCGTTGTACTCTTTTTTCTTTGTCATGGATTTTTTTCCATTGAATTTTTTCTGACAAGGTTTTAATTAGGCAACATTAAGCATGTCCAACACCTATCTAAGTTATCCTAAAAATTGTACTCTTTTTTCGCTCAAGTTTTGTCCTAATGAATTATCCTGAAAAAGTTTTAACGAGGCAATAGGCTTAGAGATGATGGTCATCCAAAGGGGGAGTGTTATAACGTGGATTACTAAAGGGATGGATTCCCACTTTGTTTTTAGTCTCACATTGGTTAGAGATTAGTATTACACCTTCATTAGGTTGTATAAATAAGGCATTTGCCTCCCACTATGAAATTACACTAATAAGAGACATTCTCTCATATTTTATTCTTTATTCTTTTACGTTTATTCTAACAATTACCAAGTAGACCCTATTTGGGGTGTTCCATAACCAACGCCATTTTAATGGTCTTTGATGACAACGAATGATGATTGAATTATACTTGCTGTCATGCCCCGATCTCCCGCAGGCAATCGGCCGTTCCCGCTAGGCGGGAATCACCCTCGCCAGCGCTCCCGCGGAACGATCGCTTAACCCATCCGGGCGTGATGCCGCACGAGCGTGAGCCACGCCCGTGCAAGGCCATGGTTCATTGGCTGGCGGTTAGAGTTCTAAGCCACAGAGTCGCACAGATTGTCCGAGTACAGCGGAGTCATGAACGCATAGGCGATCGGTAACAGGTTCACTGAGTCGGCAAATATAGCGGAAGCATAGAAACACAAGTTGAAGTAAAGCAAGCTCTTTTATTGATATAAACTTGTGTTACAGGCGGCGTATAGCCGAGATTATAAGTCGCTCAAGCCTCTCTCTCTGAAACAGTAAAAGCGTGCCAAGTGGCTACAACTGTGGAATGAATGTACAGGCGATGGTCAGGCGATGTTCACAACTTATGTCTTATATATGTGCTTCAGTCCCGGACGCACCGTTGCTTCGGAGTGTTGTCCACGCCTTAGCACGCACGTTGGAGGCATCCGCACCGCACGAGGTTCTTCCGCACCCTGCATACAAACTGGTGGATTATCAGTACATTGAATGCACAGGTGGGGAAGCTACTCGCCCGCTCGACAAATCCAAACACGTAATACAGGTTCCGTGCACAACAATTAAGTTGTCTTTCTAGTTGCCTTAGGATCAGTTTTATGCAAATATTGAACAGCTTAACGTGTCGGCAGTGCGCCGTGCAACATGAGAGGAAATACGGCGAGACTTACCAACTTACCATCTCTTCCCTGTCCAAGGCAACATTAAGGCAACATTGTTAATTCGAGCAGAGGCATGTATAAACATTCAGGAGGCAAGCATATGCAAACAAGAGTATTTATTTCGAGATCGTTCAGGTGTTTAGTTGCTCTTGATGCGATACAGTACCTCGCACGCGGATAGCCGCTAAGCGAGGATGAATTATTTATCTTTCATTTTCAAGCAAGCATGCAACAAGTTTATTACAAGGCGATCACTGGCGTATGCCATATGGACGGTATAGTCTAGACGAGATGGTTTGCAACAAGAACAAGAGGTGCTGCAAGCCATTCCGACGAACAAGAGACTATTTAGTCTAGACGAGAATGCCTTGCAACAAAGTACAAGAGGCGCTGCAAGCCATTCCGCCTGAACAAGAGACTAAGAACAATTTGTCTCGCCCGGACCGGGTCGATGCCGGTGCCCCAGCATCGCCCGCGAGACCGTTTCCCTGTGCACTGGTTGTCCATGATCGAACGGGGCTTTGGTTGGGGCAACAAGAGTACAAGACAAGAGTACATGACAAGAGGCAAGCTGTTGAGGCAACAATAGTACAAGACAAGATGCTTTGCCTGTTTTATTGTTCAGTAACTATCTTTTGCCTTGATGCAATTCTCCTGGGGCGGAGATTGCCTTGGTGACTTAGCGGTCCCGAATACTTGCAGGTTCGTTCAGGCACGGAACGACTACGTAGTAGTCTTCCGGGGTTTGGATGAAAATATGGTAACTTCAAGCAGACAAGCATGCGTTTCTAAGGAACATAAGCAGGCACGTTTGCTCGGGCCTGAAGGTAGTCCGAGAGATGAAACCGTTAAGGGACTTAGCATGCGAGGGTCTGAGTATAAGCAGTATTTCATTTTCATGTTCTAGCAAGCAATACAAGTTGGGATTATTCCCATAGCTAGGTGCGTTTGATTTATTAGCATGCAGGGGGTGATTCACCTAGCGACTAGCATGAACATTCTAGATTTTATGTGTGCTGGCTAAGCAAAGACAAGTTTACCGTAGCCACCCACCTTAGCGATGATTCGCCTCGGTAGAGCGATACGTCTGAGCGAGCCTCTGAAAGTCCAAGCCGGATTCCTGTAGGGGCAAGTCTGGATATCCTTTGCTTCTTGATCGAGGCAAAGTGGGTCGGGACAGCTGTACGATTGCCGATTGAGACGGCAATCCGCTTGAACGGAATGGAGTGTTACATCCTACCCAACTTAGAAAAAGTCTCGTCCTCGAGACTTACTAAGGACAAGCAGTGATCTAGGGTTGAGGCAATCCTAGACAAGTCGTTGTACTTGTTTCATTTGGATCTTCATTTGCACAAGCGTCGATCTTAGCATATCGCTTAGACTGGATCGTGCACACTTTCGAAGGGCCCCTCTAGCGTGAACACGTCAACCAGCTTAGTGATAGCGAAGTCTCAGCACTCGAGTTCCACTTTTTCTTAAGTCTTGGATGGTGCACTAGTTCAAGGCGTCCCTCGAATAGATGCATTCAACCAAACTTAGGGTTAGTGAAAATCGGACAAGCTACTAGCGATACTCTCAAGGGTTCGCACAGGTTGGCACAAAGGCCACTCGCAGCATACAACCAGACAAGCAAGCATAACATTCAAAACGCATTTTGAAAGTATTTAGACTTATTGTTGGAACATCCCATCGAGGCATTGAGAGAGAGCGTGCACATAACCCACGAACGAGCTTTCGAAACAGAGATATCGAATCGAAGTCCAAAGGCGTAGAAGCCAGGCTCTGATACCAACATGTCACGCCCCGATCTCCCGCAGGAAATCGGCCGTTCCCGCTAGGCGGGAATCACCCTCGCCAGCGCTCCCGCGGAACGATCGCTTAACCCATCCGGGCGTGATGCCGCACGAGCGTGAGCCACGCCCGTGCAAGGCCATGGTTCATTGGCTGGCGGTTAGAGTTCTAAGCCACAGAGTCGCACAGATTGTCCGAGTACAGCGGAGTCATGAACGCATAGGCGATCGGTAACAGGTTCACTGAGTCGGCAAATATAGCGGAAGCATAGAAACACAAGTTGAAGTAAAGCAAGCTCTTTTATTGATATAAACTTGTGTTACAGGCGGCGTATAGCCGAGATTATAAGTCGCTCAAGCCTCTCTCTCTGAAACAGTAAAAGCGTGCCAAGTGGCTACAACTGTGGAATGAATGTACAGGCGATGGTCAGGCGATGTTCACAACTTATGTCTTATATATGTGCTTCAGTCCCGGACGCACCGTTGCTTCGGAGTGTTGTCCACGCCTTAGCACGCACGTTGGAGGCATCCGCACCGCACGAGGTTCTTCCGCACCCTGCATACAAACTGGTGGATTATCAGTACATTGAATGCACAGGTGGGGAAGCTACTCGCCCGCTCGACAAATCCAAACACGTAATACAGGTTCCGTGCACAACAATTAAGTTGTCTTTCTAGTTGCCTTAGGATCAGTTTTATGCAAATATTGAACAGCTTAACGTGTCGGCAGTGCGCCGTGCAACATGAGAGGAAATACGGCGAGACTTACCAACTTACCATCTCTTCCCTGTCCAAGGCAACATTAAGGCAACATTGTTAATTCGAGCAGAGGCATGTATAAACATTCAGGAGGCAAGCATATGCAAACAAGAGTATTTATTTCGAGATCGTTCAGGTGTTTAGTTGCTCTTGATGCGATACAGTACCTCGCACGCGGATAGCCGCTAAGCGAGGATGAATTATTTATCTTTCATTTTCAAGCAAGCATGCAACAAGTTTATTACAAGGCGATCACTGGCGTATGCCATATGGACGGTATAGTCTAGACGAGATGGTTTGCAACAAGAACAAGAGGTGCTGCAAGCCATTCCGACGAACAAGAGACTATTTAGTCTAGACGAGAATGCCTTGCAACAAAGTACAAGAGGCGCTGCAAGCCATTCCGCCTGAACAAGAGACTAAGAACAATTTGTCTCGCCCGGACCGGGTCGATGCCGGTGCCCCAGCATCGCCCGCGAGACCGTTTCCCTGTGCACTGGTTGTCCATGATCGAACGGGGCTTTGGTTGGGGCAACAAGAGTACAAGACAAGAGTACATGACAAGAGGCAAGCTGTTGAGGCAACAATAGTACAAGACAAGATGCTTTGCCTGTTTTATTGTTCAGTAACTATCTTTTGCCTTGATGCAATTCTCCTGGGGCGGAGATTGCCTTGGTGACTTAGCGGTCCCGAATACTTGCAGGTTCGTTCAGGCACGGAACGACTACGTAGTAGTCTTCCGGGGTTTGGATGAAAATATGGTAACTTCAAGCAGACAAGCATGCGTTTCTAAGGAACATAAGCAGGCACGTTTGCTCGGGCCTGAAGGTAGTCCGAGAGATGAAACCGTTAAGGGACTTAGCATGCGAGGGTCTGAGTATAAGCAGTATTTCATTTTCATGTTCTAGCAAGCAATACAAGTTGGGATTATTCCCATAGCTAGGTGCGTTTGATTTATTAGCATGCAGGGGGTGATTCACCTAGCGACTAGCATGAACATTCTAGATTTTATGTGTGCTGGCTAAGCAAAGACAAGTTTACCGTAGCCACCCACCTTAGCGATGATTCGCCTCGGTAGAGCGATACGTCTGAGCGAGCCTCTGAAAGTCCAAGCCGGATTCCTGTAGGGGCAAGTCTGGATATCCTTTGCTTCTTGATCGAGGCAAAGCGGGTCGGGACAGCTGTACGATTGCCGATTGAGACGGCAATCCGCTTGAACGGAATGGAGTGTTACATCCTACCCAACTTAGAAAAAGTCTCGTCCTCGAGACTTACTAAGGACAAGCAGTGATCTAGGGTTGAGGCAATCCTAGACAAGTCGTTGTACTTGTTTCATTTGGATCTTCATTTGCACAAGCGTCGATCTTAGCATATCGCTTAGACTGGATCGTGCACACTTTCGAAGGGCCCCTCTAGCGTGAACACGTCAACCAGCTTAGTGATAGCGAAGTCTCAGCACTCGAGTTCCACTTTTTCTTAAGTCTTGGATGGTGCACTAGTTCAAGGCGTCCCTCGAATAGATGCATTCAACCAAACTTAGGGTTAGTGAAAATCGGACAAGCTACTAGCGATACTCTCAAGGGTTCGCACAGGTTGGCACAAAGGCCACTCGCAGCATACAACCAGACAAGCAAGCATAACATTCAAAACGCATTTTGAAAGTATTTAGACTTATTGTTGGAACATCCCATCGAGGCATTGAGAGAGAGCGTGCACATAACCCACGAACGAGCTTTCGAAACAGAGATATCGAATCGAAGTCCAAAGGCGTAGAAGCCAGGCTCTGATACCAACATGTCACGCCCCGATCTCCCGCAGGAAATCGGCCGTTCCCGCTAGGCGGGAATCACCCTCGCCAGCGCTCCCGCGGAACGATCGCTTAACCCATCCGGGCGTGATGCCGCACGAGCGTGAGCCACGCCCGTGCAAGGCCATGGTTCATTGGCTGGCGGTTAGAGTTCTAAGCCACAGAGTCGCACAGATTGTCCGAGTACAGCGGAGTCATGAACGCATAGGCGATCGGTAACAGGTTCACTGAGTCGGCAAATATAGCGGAAGCATAGAAACACAAGTTGAAGTAAAGCAAGCTCTTTTATTGATATAAACTTGTGTTACAGGCGGCGTATAGCCGAGATTATAAGTCGCTCAAGCCTCTCTCTCTGAAACAGTAAAAGCGTGCCAAGTGGCTACAACTGTGGAATGAATGTACAGGCGATGGTCAGGCGATGTTCACAACTTATGTCTTATATATGTGCTTCAGTCCCGGACGCACCGTTGCTTCGGAGTGTTGTCCACGCCTTAGCACGCACGTTGGAGGCATCCGCACCGCACGAGGTTCTTCCGCACCCTGCATACAAACTGGTGGATTATCAGTACATTGAATGCACAGGTGGGGAAGCTACTCGCCCGCTCGACAAATCCAAACACGTAATACAGGTTCCGTGCACAATAATTAAGTTGTCTTTCTAGTTGCCTTAGGATCAGTTTTATGCAAATATTGAACAGCTTAACGTGTCGGCAGTGCGCCGTGCAACATGAGAGGAAATACGGCGAGACTTACCAACTTACCATCTCTTCCCTGTCCAAGGCAACATTAAGGCAACATTGTTAATTCGAGCAGAGGCATGTATAAACATTCAGGAGGCAAGCATATGCAAACAAGAGTATTTATTTCGAGATCGTTCAGGTGTTTAGTTGCTCTTGATGCGATACAGTACCTCGCACGGGGATAGCCGCTAAGCGAGGATGAATTATTTATCTTTCATTTTCAAGCAAGCATGCAACAAGTTTATTACAAGGCGATCACTGGCGTATGCCATATGGACGGTATAGTCTAGACGAGATGGTTTGCAACAAGAACAAGAGGTGCTGCAAGCCATTCCGACGAACAAGAGACTATTTAGTCTAGACGAGAATGCCTTGCAACAAAGTACAAGAGGCGCTGCAAGCCATTCCGCCTGAACAAGAGACTAAGAACAATTTGTCTCGCCCAGACCGGGTCGATGCCGGTGCCCCAGCATCGCCCGCGAGACCGTTTCCCTGTGCACTGGTTGTCCATGATCGAACGGGGCTTTGGTTGGGGCAACAAGAGTACAAGACAAGAGTACATGACAAGAGGCAAGCTGTTGAGGCAACAATAGTACAAGACAAGATGCTTTGCCTGTTTTATTGTTCAGTAACTATCTTTTGCCTTGATGCAATTCTCCTGGGGCGGAGATTGCCTTGGTGACTTAGCGGTCCCGAATACTTGCAGGTTCGTTCAGGCACGGAACGACTACGTAGTAGTCTTCCGGGGTTTGGATGAAAATATGGTAACTTCAAACAGACAAGCATGCGTTTCTAAGGAACATAAGCAGGCACGTTTGCTCGGGCCCGAAGGTAGTCCGAGAGATGAAACCGTTAAGGGACTTAGCATGCGAGGGTCTGAGTATAAGCAGTATTTCATTTCTATGTTCTAGCAAGCAATACAAGTTGGGATTATTCCCATAGCTAGGTGCGTTTGATTTATTAGCATGCAGGGGGTGATTCACCTAGCGACTAGCATGAACATTCCAGATTTTATGTGTGTTGGCTAAGCAAAGACAAGTTCACCGTAGCCACCCACCTTAGCGATGATTCGCCTCGGTAGAGCGATACGTCTGAGCGAGCCTCTGAAAGTCCAAGCCGGATTCCTGTAGGGGCAAGTCTGGATATTCTTTGCTTCTTGATCGAGGCAAAGCGGGTCGGGACAGCTGCACGATTGTCGATTGAGACGGCAGTCCGCTTGAACGGAATGGGGTGTTACATCCTACCCAACTTAGATCCTGCAGTTTTGTTACTTATCTCCTGGATTTATTTTTCATTGTCTTACAAGCTAGTTGTACAATATTTGCATGTTTCCCTTCGCAACTGTTACTTGTTGATTTATTCCTGCTGCTCTAGTTTTATTTCCTCGTTTTGCGTGCATGTACATTATTTGCTCTTTCCTTGGATCACTACTTGTTCCTTAGACATATTGTGATGGTTTATGTTTACTCTACATTCCTGGAGTTGACCTGACTGATTTCTTAGTTCCTAGATGGTTGTTATTGGACAATGACTACACTTGAGCAATCTCGATTGTGAGTACCCATTGTACTGCAAGAGAGACTTGTTCATTTGACTACCTCCTTCGTGAGCTTCCGATTGAGCTGCGAAAGAGCCATACTATAGACTGTGAGTCCCCGTTGGACTACTCTCTATAGGATCGTGATCTCCCATTGAGATACGGTTACCCTGATTGCTTGTAGTCATGTCTGATAGCAATACTGGCATGCCACAGTCTTAGATGTAGTGACTTCTCGTTTCTTATTTGCTTGTGTTTACTTTCTTCTCTATCTTGTATGTCATTTACTGTATTTGGCTCGTATTCTTTTGTATCTTGCTATGTCCCCTGAGGACCTGGTTTTGTTCTCCAGATTTAGCAGACGAGGAGTACTGCAGCTTACGAACCAACACCAGATGAGAGTTTGATTGCAGTTGATGGCCCTGCTTCTTAGTTACTGTCTAGCATGTTTTAGTTATCTATTTCTTGTCTTTATTTTCTTGTTTGTCGGTACTGGATTTGTCTCCATCCGACTTAGTATTCATTCTTGCTGGATATTCGACAGTATTTTACTTTCAGCATTTATTTCAGTTTTGTTTTAGTTCATGTTGTTCTATGGATGAGATTAGTAAACCCTGACTAATATAGTACAGCTTAAGTACGCTCCGATGGATCCATTAAATTGGGTTTGTCCATCGGTGTGTGCTGCTGGCCAATGCCACGTGTCTAGTCCCTCGATATTTTGGGACTGGGGCGTGACATGGTTTTTGTGGTGGCCCATGCAGGTCCACGACTAAATTGTTCGATTTCAACTTAGGGACCGAACAGGCCTGCAATAAGAATAGGATAAATTTTAGTATCTCATCCACTTGCTTGAAACGTTCTTGATATCTATATCGGATTCGAATCAATTTCTTGAATTGCATCCTGCCTTGATTCCTGTACGCCTCTTATTGTTTATTTTGGTTGCAGAGTTATGGATTCACAAGCAAACGACGAGACTCCTGCAATATCACCACGGGATGCTTTGGTAACCAATGAAGAGGAAGTAACACCAGTAGAAGAAGGTCCATCCGCTCAACAGCACAGTCAAGCGAATCAACAATACGACATTCCACCATCGACGCAATTGCCCGTAATTCCACCAGGGCAGGCCATGGACGGGCAGCAGATGTTTCAACTGATCCATGCAATAGTGCAAGCTCAACAAGAGGCTTGGAGTCGTAGCTTAGTAACAGTACTAGAGCAGGCACGACGGCCAACGACGGGTTCTATCGCCGATTTTTGCCAGCTGAAGCCCCATACCTTCTCAGAAAAAGAGGAGCCCACCGAAGTTCATGAGTGGCTCACCAACGCACAACATCAATTAGAAGCAGCTAAACTTCCAAGGGAACGTTGGATGACTGCCGTTAGAATGCAGTTGACGGACAATGCTCATCACTGGTGGCTATCTGAAGAGACCCGGCTCGGACCAGACCGAGCCACTTGGGAAGAGTTCTCTAGACTCTTTCTGGAGATGTACATTCCAGCCATTGCTCGATCAGAACTTCGGGATAAGTTCAATCGCCTCACTCAAGACAATCTGTCAGTGGAAGAGTACAACGCGGAGTTCATTCGTCTGAGTCGTTTTGCCCCTACTTTGATTCAGACAGGAGAAGAAAAGGCTGAGAAGTTCTTCGACGGACTAAACATTGAGCTACAGAAACTGATTGGATCCGTTGCGCCTATATCCTACCCGGACGTCCTTGCTGCAGCACGACGCATGGAGCGCGTCATCAGGAGAGAGACCAGTCTGAAGAGGTCATCCACGTCAGCACCAGCCGGAGCACCACAGGAAGAAGCTGCAAAGAGATATCACAGTCATCAGTCACCAGAAGCATCTCCACAGGCAATACCTGTCTGTCCATATTGTCACAGACGAGGCCATATTGAGGACCAGTGCAGACGCAAAAAGAGATTATGTTTAGCTTGCGGAACCAGTCAGCATATATTAAAGGAATGCCCAGAGCATCGAGAAAGAGCACCAAAAGTTAACCAGCAAGCGTTACCAGTACCGAGGCCAATCTATCCAGCATTGGCAGCACCACAAACGAAAGTTCAGGAAGTTCTACCACCAGCTTCAGGAGGGTATCCGCCGAGGCCACCTTTGATACCCCAGGCACTGCTCTTCCAGCAGGCTCAGCACCAGCAGAGGAATCGACGGCAAGGACGTGGACAAACCCTCACGATGTCTTTGGAGATGCGCAAAACCAAGGAGTAGCTAATGCGCGTAAGTTCTTGTAGTTTTCTGTTTCTAGATCGTGCCTGTTGGTTCGTGACCCTAGCCTTACCCTGATAATCTTAACTTGTTAATAATAGATAACCTAGTGATCACCTAGTAATTTTGCTGTTAATTTAATATGCTTTAAAAGAATAACCTGTTTTTCTAAAAACTGTAATTTCTAGATTTTCCACATTTGGGAAATTGCATAACATTTAATGCTTAGGGGAATAATTTTCCTAGGTATTACTCTCAACCTTGGAATTCCTTGATTTTGATGTGCTTCGAACAAATGGTTGTAACCGTGTCATCTCTGTTGACCGGTTATTCTTTGATTGCGAGGACGCAATCCTCTTAAGGGGGGTAGATTGTAATCCCCTGATTTTTTTAAAATTTAAAATTTGGATTTTTCTGAATTTTCTGGAATTTTTTTGGAATTTTCTGTAATTTAAATCATCTGTTTTAATTTTTGAAGGATTTTTAAATGTTATTAATTAATATTAAATACTATAAAAATAATATTTTATGGTGTAAAATAGAAATCTAGACATAGGGTAAATTTTCGGGAATTTATTGGACCCCGAAAATATTTTAAAAGTCCTAAAAACTATTTTATAATAGAACCCAAATTGAACCCTAAATAAACCGGGTTTATTTAATTAAACCAACCCAAACCCAAAACTTGAACCGGACCTGACCGGCCGGTCTGACTGAACCGGACCGAACCCTTAACGGGTCGGATCCGGGTCAGACCCGACCCGTCAGAATCCAACCCGACCCGGTTTGAACCCTAACCCCCAAATCCCTTCTCCTTCTCCCCCGATTCCTCTTCTCCGGCGGCCGTTCAGCCGCCGTGGCCGCCGGCGACGCTTCTCCTTCGGCTTCCCCGAAACCCCCGAACTCATCCCCTTCGACTTCCGGTAACTCCCGGCCGTCACTCTCCCCTCGACCTCTATATATACCCGCCGCCTTCGTCCCCGTCGAACCACTGCCACCCACTTCTTCTTCGATCATCTTCGACTACCCGACGCCGCCCTCGACGTCCGGCCTCGCCGCCAGACCCCGGCCGCCCACCTCTAGCGGAACCTGACCCAGTCGTCTATCTCCCCACAGACCCGCGTCGGCCCTCTTCAGTCGTCGACTCCTCCGGCCGGTACTGACAGCACCGGAGCCACCTCCGCCCGCACCTCAGGCCTACTCCGACGAGTCCCGACCAGCTCAGGTGAGCCTCCAGCAGCAAGCTCTAACTAGGACACGGGTCGGACACAGATCCTCAGACTCGGACACGGACAGAAACCCTAGGGTGGACACAGTATTCAAACGCGAGTCGGACACGAAGAATACACTGATTTCGAGCCTGTTCAGGTACTCGTATCTCGTGCCTTGTAGCTCTGATTTCAATTCCGTAAATTGTATCGCGTAGCCTGTATTCGGTGTCCGGACAAACCGTTCGGGGCATCGCGTCCTGTGGTGATCGCACACCGCGATCCAAAAACAGGAAAAACTAGACCCTGTTTCACCCCGAAATCGAGTACGTCCCGCCAAACGGGACGACTTGGTAGCGTGCGGTCTTCACAGATACGTGCGCGTCGTTGATACGGACGTGCGGGATTTCGCAGAAGCTGATTCGGATGTGCGTGCACACCGGAATCAGTACGTATCCGCGGACACCGCCCCGTATCCGACTTTTCTGTTTCTCGCTGTAACTTAGTGTACACACGTCGGATCGAGACGAAACTTACGTCATCGGACTCGTAGCAATACGCTGGTCCTGTGAGCCAAGTTTGGTTCGATTCTGAGAACTTTGACAAAATTGCGTGTCGTGGGCCCCATAGACTCCACTTGACGGGCGATTTTGAGAACGGCTCATCGGAATCCAAATCTGGAAGTTCCGTTGGGTTCGTATCATCGTTCCTGACCTGTTGATACTAAGTTAGACTATTTTTGAGACCTTTGACTCTGACGCATTTTTCGGTGCAAAGCGGCCCACATTTGGATCCCGTTTGCCCCGAAAATGACATTTTTGCCCTTGTCTTCAAATTGGACTCAAGGACAGGCAATCCTAGCTGTTTAATATTTTCTAGACCTTATGGTGATATTTGTTTCAGCAAACGGAGTACTGCCTGCAATTTCCGCTGAAGTCAGAGCTATAAATGGAGACAGAACCCAGACAAGTATACCTTGCCAAATCCTGCAGTTTTGTTACTTATCTCCTGGATTTATTTTTCATTGTCTTGCAAGCTAGTTGTACAATATTTGCATGTTTCCCTTCGCAACTGTTACTTGTTGATTTATTCCTGCTGCTCTAGTTTTATTTCCTCGTTTTGCTTGCATGTACATTATTTGCTCTTTCCTTGGATCACTACTTGTTCCTTAGACATATTGTGATGGTTTATGTTTACTCTACATTCCTGGAGTTGACCTGACTGATTTCTTAGTTCCTAGATGGTTGTTATTGGACAATGACTACACTTGAGCAATCTCGATTGTGAGTACCCATTGTACTGCAAGAGAGACTTGTTCATTTGACTACCTCCTTCGTGAGCTCCCGATTGAGCTGCGAAAGAGCCATACTATAGACTGTGAGTCCCCGTTGGACTACTCTCTATAGGATCGTGATCTCCCATTGAGATGCGGTTACCCTGATTGCTTGTAGTCATGTCTGATAGCAATACTGGCATGCCACAGTCTTAGATGTAGTGACTTCTCGTTTCTTATTTGCTTGTGTTTACTTTCTTCTCTATCTTGCATGTCATTTACTGTATTTGGCTCGTATTCTTTTGTATCTTGCTATGTCCCCTGAGGACCTGGTTTTGTTCTCCAGATTTAGCAGACGAGGAGTATTGCAGCTTACGAACCAACACCAGATGAGAGTTTGATTGCAGTTGATGGCCCTGCTTCTTAGTTACTGTCTAGCATGTTTTAGTTATCTATTCCTTGTCTTTATTTTCTTGTTTGTCGGTAGTGGATTTGTCTCCACCCGACTTAGTATTCATTCTTGCTGGATATTCGACAGTATTTTACTTTCAGCATTTATTTCAGTTTTGTTTTAGTTCATGTTGTTCTATGGATGAGATTAGTAAACCCTGACTAATATAGTACAGCTTAAGTACGCTCCGATGGATCCATTAAATTGGGTTTGTCCATCGGTGTGTGCTGCTGGCCAATGCCACGTGTCTAGTCCCTCGATATTTTGGGACTGGGGCGTGACAGTACAGGCACGGAACGACTACGTAGTAGTCTTCCGGGGTTTGGATGAAAACACGGTAACTTCAAGCAGACAAGCATGCGTTTCTAAGGAACATAAGCAGGCACGTTTGCTCGGGCCCGAAGGTAGTCCGAGAGATGAAACCGTTAAGGGACTTAGCATGCGAGGGTCTGAGTATAAGCAGTATTTCATTTCCATGTTCTAGCAAGCAATACAAGTTGGGATTATTCCCATAGCTAGGTGCGTTTGATTTATTAGCATGCAGGGGGTGATTCACCTAGCGACTAGCATGAACATTCCAGATTTTATGTGTGCTGGCTAAGCAAAGACAAGTTCACCGTAGCCACCCACCTTAGCGATGATTCGTCTCGGTAGAGCGATACGTCTGAGCGAGCCTCTGAAAGTCCAAGCCGGATTCCTGTAGGGGCAAGTCTGGATATCCTTTGCTTCTTGATCGAGGCAAAGCGGGTCGGGACAGCTGCACGATTGCCGATTGAGACGGCAGTCCGCTTGAACGGAATGGGGTGTTACACTTGCTACTCCAGGAAATTATCTATCGACTTATATTCACTTTTGTTTACTTGAAAAGAACTGATGGTCTTTCTAGTTTTTACACAGGACCGATCCAAAGGGTGGATGAGTTGGGCGACGTCATAGACCCTTCAATAGACAAGTCCTCCAAACAAAACCCAAGATTACTTACTAGCATAGTTAGCCCTTGCAATGGAAAAGTCCAAATATGTTCTAAATCCACTTAAGGTAACGATTTTAGTAGGAAGGTGGTCCAAAGAGGACATACACTCACTTCTACGTAGTAAATTTTAGTAATCAGAATGACATTAACATTGTCCAAACCATAGATCATAAAATGCATTAAGAGAAGTATTACCTCGAGGCCAACTAATTAATTTGTTATTTTTTCAAACATCTTTTATTATTCTAACGATTACTTTATTACTTTGTCTCCGAATGATCTTGTTTTTATTTGTCTTGCTTGACTTTTAGAAAAAAAACATCAATAAGGTTACTCAAATAGTTTTATTTGTTGTTATTTTTGTGATAAGATATATTTTGTTAAATTAGTGATAAAATTGGAATTCGAGGAAAAAAAATCATAAAATTTATTTAGAAAAAATAAATGTTTTCTATTTACCAGTTCAAAGAGGTCTAATTTTCAAAACCTTAACTACCCCATAATTCACGGACACCCAAGAAAAATATTGTTAACTGTTCCTATTTTGAAAATAGTAAATTTTGTTAAAGTTTTTTTTTCTTTTTTTTATCAATTTTTTTTCTTTTTTATATTTTTTTCGTTTTAAATATTTTTTGTCGTTTTTAGTCATTTTTGTCGCTTTTAGTCCCGTTTTAGTTGTTTTTTGTCATTTTTGATCTTTTTGTCGTTTTTAATAGTTTTTTTTATCGATTTTAGTCATTTATAAATTTATTTTATCATTTTTAGTCGTATTTTTTTTTGTCGTTTTTAGTCAATTTTTTTGTTTTTTTAGTTTTGTTTTGTCGTTTTTGATCGTTTTTCGTCGGATTTGGTCGTTTTTGATCATTTTTTGTCGTTTTTGATTGTTTTTATCGTTTTTATGGTTTTTAGTCATTTTAATCGTTTTTAGTCTTTTATTTATTTATTAATTTTAGTCTTTTTTTTATCGTTTTTAATATATTTTATTCGATTTTATCATTTTTTATTGTTTTTGATCATTTTTTGTTTTTGTTTTGTTCTTTTTTGCTTGTTTTTCACTTTGATCGGTTTTTTTTTCGTTTTTGGTCTTTTTGATCCTTTTTTCGTTTTAGGTGGTTTTTGTCCTTTTTTTCATTTTTGATATTTTTTTCGTTTTTTTTTTCAGTTTTAGTAGATTTTTCATTTTTTCATTTTGTTTCATTTTTGTTTTTTTTTTTTTGGTTTTTTTATTTTGTTTTTTGTTTTCTTCTTTGTTTTTTGTTTTTTTGTTCTTCATTTTTTTTTACTTTAATTTTTTTTTTCATTTTTTTCCCGTAAATATTTTTATAGTCATCAAACATGGTAATATAGTTTTCCAAGAAATTTAATTACTTGGAATTTGATTATCGGAAATATAGAATTTTTGGCTATATAGTATTTCGCGTACCAAATGCCCCCTAATGGTCTGCTTGCTAACGGTATTTTCATCGGTTTTGAGGTATTATTGAACCGACCGTTTATGAAAATTTCTGCATGGAAATTTTTATGAGACACTGGTTTTGGTCGGCTCAATTTTTTTTTCAAAATTTGTGTAATGTAATTTTGGATGACTTTATAAACACCAAAAATCGATAGATTTTGAACGATTTTATTAATTTTATTTTATTTATTTTTGTAAAAGTCTTTCAAAATCGCTCATTACCAATTATGGATTAGATTGGTTTAAAAGTCGATACTTAAAACCACTCAAAATCGGACCTCTAATCGGTATTCTAAAAATACCTCATAACTAGGATTAGATTGCCAAGCAGACCTTAAGTATTCTAATAACAATAACCACATTTCATTAAACTTGTACTCTTGGTGCTAAATATTTGTATACTAGTTTAAATTTATTTGTTAAGAAAAATATTACATGCCATCAAAGCTTTGTTGTGGTTGTTATTTGCTACAGAGCTTTTAGTTTTAAGTTGTGTACTAGGCCTCCTAGTTGATCATAGCTAAATTTTCTTTAAAAATATGTATTCTGACCGAGCTAGCTAGTTGCTGATTTACGAATGCAAGAGAGTGACACCTTTGATTCTCCGGACACTCAAGATTGAAGAAAATGCAATAACTTTTGCTTCGTCTTTTATTAAAGTCTCTAAACCAAACACAATAACAAGCCATCTTTAATATGTTAATCTTTGTTCTTTCATATACTTATAGGCAACGTCACTTTCTATGATGGTGCAACTCCATTACTAGTAATCTTCTCTTCTTCTTTTATAACTTGTTCTTATACTACTGCTCAAGAAAATGACTGTGATGCTGCTGCTGCAGCAGAGTTGCACATTAGTCAGTATACTGTGCTGCTGAGCAGGTACTTGTTGCAATACTTCATACAGCTGCTAACGTGGCTGCTGTTTATTCTATTTCAACTAGTTCAGCTTCAAAAGATCATCAAGGATGGAGGAGTTTTTGCTCCACCCAGGCCGGTCCGAGAATTCTTGGCCCGTTTGAACCCACGGGTCGGTCCGATTCAGAACCGTTTAGAACGGATCGAGTCCGGTCCGGTTCCAACATTTTTCGACTCCGATCTGTTCCGACCCACCAAATAACGTGTCCAATCCGGATCCATCAAATTTGGTCCTGGTTTGATCCGTGCCCAGCCCTACTTTCACTGTCAAATGAACTTCTTTCTTGGGAAAAGTATAATGTTTAATAAACACTTTATTTTAGAAAGAAGTACAAAATTAAAATTATATTAGTAAGTCGGACCAAAGTAAAAAATTTCCATTTAATTATACATACAAACTTCAATTTTTGTCTGTTTATATTTGACGGTGCCATTTTCTAGTCCTTTTTCTGAATATTTTTGTGCAACTAAAATTGGGAATATAGGAAAGTTGGAATAGAGTACCAAAAAGTAAAGAAGAAATCAAGAAGCATGCCTTCAGTAATAACCTTAGCACTTTATAATATACAGCTTCGGCAGAGAATTGTAAAATTGGGACAACCTTTTTGAAGTTTTGGTATATAGATGACCTTCCAATTCCCCGTCACCAAGAAATGGTAAACTAGAGCTTTCTTATAATTGGAATTTTCCAATGATATATCATACAACCTGATATATATATATATATATATATATATATATATATATATATATATATATATATATATATATATATATATATATATATATATATATGAAGAGGGATTCGTATTTTCGATTTTTTGTATCTCCGATTATCTCCATGTTATCAATCGTTGGATGCTTGTTTAAGTCATATAATCTTAACCATTGGTTTGAATGGTTCAAACCAACGGTTATATATATACTTGTACGTTTTACGAAGAAAGGAGGGATCCACTTGTCATACAGTGGCTGTATCAAAATTTTGATACAACCATATGTATCAAAGTTTTACACATTCTATAACTAGGATAGATGCACATACGTTGTACACATGCTACTTAGAAAGATCAAACAATAGTTTCTTAATTTTTAATTACTACTTGAGAAAAACAAATAACAGTCACATAATTTTTAATTAGTAAACAACAATCACTTAATTATTTTCTATACGCAATCACATAACTATCCATATTCATTTAATGAACAATTTTAATTAGTAAACATAGATAAGGATATTTTTAGAAAAAAATTCCATGATAAAACATCAACTTTTCTATATATATTGGATAGACCGGACAGTCCAGTGTACAAACTCGGACCGAAAATAGAATTGGACGGACCTGAGTCCAGCTCGGTTAAATTCGGACAAAATTTTGTGTGTTCAAAACTGTTCAGCAATTTTGGATCATGCTCGCATTTGGTTCAATAATTTTGGGACAAGGTCGGCGGGGACGACGATGGCGGTGAGGATGTCGTCGTAGAAGCTGCTGGTTGGATTCGAAGCGACGTGCGGTGGAGGGCAGGTCGTAGCTGCAGGCAAAAGAGAGGGACGGTCAGATTCGAGAGCGACGATAGAGGGCAGGGACGGGGAGAAGGAAACGGTGGTGCTGGAAGCCACCATTGTTTTCTTCTCTCTCTTATACTCTCTCTAGTTTTTATATGGAAAGAATGAAAGGTGTCACGTCCCAGTCCCAGAATACGTAGAACTAGGAATACGTAAACATGTCAGCTACATATCAAGTGGACTCCAGTCCAATCAAATATGTATAAGTTGTTCAGTAAGGGACACTATCTAGATAACACATTAAATATGTCTATGTCTCAATCCACAAAAAATAAATATCAAGAATGAACTATATATGCTAAAGTCGGCCGCCAGTAACACACAAGCTCGAGTAGACCCGAGATAAAAATAGAGTCTCCAAATACTAGGCTATAATAGCAAAAAATAAGCAATAAGAATAAATATATGTAACTACGGAAGATATGATACAAGTACTTAGTCACAATACCTGTATACCAAGCTGATACTCATCAGCATCTCTAAAAGGACTCCACGGCAATCAACACTGCAAATCTAGCAGGGAACCAGGTCCTCAGAGGGACGTAACAAGATACAGAAAAATACATGCTATGTAAACTGTAAATAACTCAAACTGATGCAAGGGTGATTCTACCTCCTAATGTGCAATTTAGAGGACAAGTTTCCAACGCATGGGTGGGATTCGAGCTATCTCAACTAGTCCACGTAGCTCAAGGCTTGTGGTATACATATACCGTCAACAGTCATCTGTATTCGTCCGTAACGTTCCAAGAACGTCAGTGGGTATCTGTATCAACTCATAAAATCTACATAGTTCCTCTCCGGGAGACTATGGTATACCAGGGTGGTTGTCCCATACGCATAGTAGTTGTCCTCCCCATAATCTCCACTGACCAAGTCATGTCCATAACCTGTCCATTTTTGTAACTGCTTGAGTCTCTAGTATCCTAGTCATAGCAGTTATATTTTTTATCCGTCACACGTTTCTTACGTATCGGTAGCAAGTCGAGTACGTAGTCCGTGCCCCTAACAAGATGTCGCAATCGTGTCATGTGTGTGTCATGGTCAATAAAGTTATAAGTATATTTCCCAATTATAAGGTAGTCCCCTAATACTAGGTCGACATGCATAAAATAAATACAAGTCATAAGAACGACTAATACAGTCGTTTGCATCAAAGTATAGCTTGGACGCGCAGTTTATATACTCTAGAAATGAATCAACGAGAATATATATATAAGTAATGCAGTAAATAAAGAGTAAATACAGAGAGCAAAGCAGGGTATACTTGCCTGGATCCTGAATGATGTCAAGACAACGTCCAGTTGACAAATACGACAAATCACAAAAGCAGAAAATGTAGGAGCAGAACGAACATCTCCGGATGCTGCAAATAACATCACCAAATTGTCCGAAATAAGTAAAATAGTTATGATTGACTATCCATAAGTCCAATTTGGACACAGGAAAAAAAATAGTTTTGGGTCAAAACTGGGTCCACATGTGTTTCGCTTTGCACCGATAATCGTGCCAGGAGTAAAGTTCTTCAAATTTAGCAAACTTAGTGTCTACAAGTCCAGAACAAAGATACGAACTCAACGAAATATCCATAATTGGATTCTGATGAGCCGATCACAAAAATGTCCTTTGAGTCGGACCGCAAGGCCCGCAAATACAACAACGACAAACGATGCTACACGATCTATCGAAATACAACGAAACCAACGCAACGAAGAACAACATGCACAACCAACAAATATATAGACTTATTGCATGGAACATCCATTGCGGTGCCGAGTTGAGCCAAGAGCCAAATAATACGCTGAAGCTATTTAGAGTTTGTGATGAAGCAAAGGAAAAAAGTCCGAGAAAATGAGACGGGCGCTCTGATACCAAATTGTCATGCTTCAATCTCCCGCAAGCTCGATCATCCCCGCTGAACGTGAATCACCACGTTGCAGCGCTTCCGCAGGACAATCGCTCTCATCGGAACGTGATGCCGTGTGATCCTGGAGTTGCGCTCGCACAAGGCGATGACGTCAAATGTCATGATTATCATCGAAACGATTAAGTTGCAGCAAAAGTCAAGTATTTTGTGTACCAAGCACACATCAGATTATACGCAGCGAAACTTTCGAAGGGTCCCAATGAATATGCCATAAATGGAATGCCACGAAGACGATGCAACACTCTTGCTCTTTCTCTTGTCCATAAAGATACTTACATAAGCTGAACCACTACACATGCGTACCTGAAAATAATGTCCACAAACGTGAATCAATACACAACAGTATTATTGAAGATTCCTCTATTGAAGATTCCTCTTGAACGAACACTGTCTGATGCTCTTTGCAGTTCGCACTGAATTGCTTTACTCCACTCCGTGACCTACTAATGAAGATTCCTCTTGAACTCACGTACGAACCGCTTGAATAAGAACACTGTTACGGAAAAGAAGCACCGTTCATTTTCTTCGTTGTGCATGTCAATATCAAAAATTGACAGGTTATGAAGTATTAACTTTTTGCACTGTGGATTCTCTCAATATATATAGTTACTCCAGCAAATCAAAGCCACTTCTTTTAGGCTTTTGAACAGCTCAACACCATTGTTGTTGATACTGCAATAAAGTGAAGATCCTGAATTTAAATGTGCATTCTTTGCTGTTTTTTCCTGTTGACAAGTATCATGTTACACTAGAGCCCAATGATCATGAAATAAAAGTCAGTCAGCTAGTGCTGTATGGATTGGACACTCGAGAAATCAGATCTTGATCTTCTATAATATCGGTTTCAAACACGACACCCAATGGCGGAGCCATTGGTGAGCTGGAATATGCCACCCAATGGTGAGATTTTTTTTTTGTAAGAATAAAACATTATTGGAATTGGAAACATTTTGGACTAAATATGAACATACAAACCCCAACTTCAATAGAATATCACACTGATTAAACGAATGTGTATATTTCAATTTGGCTCTTCTTGTCACATTTAGCGCAGTCGAAGTAGAAGCTATATCAACAACGTCAAATTCTGCCGTTGGCACTTTTCTTGCCGTCTGAACTCCGGTACTCTCGATGAGTTCTACCATATCGCAGATTATTTGTTGATGGTGAAAGATGATACTAAAGGCTCTTAGTGTTCGAATTTATACTTAAAAGAGTCTACCTGGTAAACTATTTTTATTTTATTTTTGTCAGGTTCCTTATTTTTTAGTATGTTGGACATGGTTTTACACTGCCCAGACATGCTACGGTATGTGTATGATAAGATATGGACATAACGATACTAGCACAATATTTATTTTGTTAAAAATATTTTATGACATTTTAAGTTCAGTCCGAAATAAACTAAAATTTTGACTCCGCCCTTGACAACACCCACTCCAAAATATATCATTGAAAATCTGGAATGATCGTATTCCTAATGCATCCTATTCTTCATCTTATGCATGTTCCTCCTTCCTCTTCTACTCTTGTAAAACAAGTCCAAGTTTAGAAGTAATCTCCCATCCAATAATAACTAAATCCAAGAACTCTGAATTAAAATATGATATATGCATGAGGCCGGGCAAATGGTGGTTGGTGATACGTTGGAACAACCAAACCAAATTATAACCCCAGCAAGGGTGGAGCCATGCTGGAGCCAGGATTTTACTTTACCCCAAATTAAACTTAAAACGTCATTAATTTATTTCTAACAAAATAAATATTGTGTTAATATAATCGTGTCTATATCTCATCGTGTCCATATGAAATGTATAATAGAATACATACAAAATTCCATCTCTACAATTCTTTGGTGATCTGGTAGCAACCTAAAACTGCGACCAACTTCAAAGTTGTCTCTGTCATGTATGATGAAACAAGTAATCTTTAATTTTGAATTTGTGCTCAGCAGAATATGTTACTTTGAACAGTCATTTATTTTTTGACCACTTGCTTGTTCTTGGATGATACTAGTTACACGTTGGCAAGGGTTAAGAATGTTTATGGAAAGGTTGCACGCTTATAAGTATCCTAATAGAAAATGGATGCTTATTCTATTTTATCGGAAATGAACTTCTAAACAATGAAAGACTTATAAGCATTGTTACATTTGTAGCTTGATTCTTTGACTTCTATATGAATATCCAGCTCATTTTCTGTCGAAGAAACCTTCTTCCCTCCTACAAGCAGCATTGCTTTAAGAATGATCTAGAAGTTGAGCTGTATATTTTTTAAGATACGAAGTTTCCTTCTTGCATCTAAAGATGGAGAAATTTCATATTGGAGTTTGTGAATTTATTATGATAGGAAGTTTCCTCTTTTAAGATACGAAGTTTCCTTCCTTCTAGCTTGATTCTTTTGAAGAGCCGCCACGTGGACCGAAGGTCAAAAGTGCGGATAAAAAACACGGTCCACGTAGCATCGTCCATATTGGAGTTTGTGGATTTATTATGTCCTTCAACAATCCCTTCCTAGGTCAAACATGGGTACGAAGAACACAGAGATTTACTACTGAATACTGAATTACACATAGCTACATACAATGTCAACTGACAGAATCATGGTAGAAACTTATGTAAGGATATTTTCCTTGACTTTTCATAGTTGTTTCCCCATCTATAAAGAAAAGAGGGGGAAAAACCGAAAAAAGAACACACTCTAAGCCGTTACAGACGTCTCGATGGCAACCTTGTCCTGGTAACGTGCCGCCTCCAATTTCTCAGCCTCTTCCCAGAGCTCCGGCAAAGCTTCCTTAATGTTGTGGATGCTTTCCAGTGCATGGTCTGCGCCTTTCACTCTAATAGAAGTACCCACCTGATCAATCAACAAACCAAGCAACAACATTGTTCGTAAGTCGAGAACAAAATTGAAAAATTGACACTATCAGTGATGGTTCATGTCTACCATCATAATGTGGCTTTGGTACGTGCAAACGCACATGAACGTCACTAGTATTTATAATGTGCAAGTGCAAGTGAGGATTACCAGCACAGTGTGCAGACCAATTCTCTTGCCAGACTGGATATTGCGAATGCTGTCATCGAAGAAAATCTGGAGAAAAATTCAGACATAACAAACAATTAGTCATTGGTCTTGCGCCACTTTTCTTCCTTATAGAAAAGATGAATATATATATATACCAACCGTTCTCTCTGGATCGATTTCTCCCATCTTCAGTGCTTCAACCATAGCATCTTCGGATGGTTTGCAGCGAATAGGGGATTTTGGTAGTCCATCGACAGCATCTGGCCGGGACAAGTGCTCAAGAATGTCGAAGATTTCAGTAGTTTCAACAGCAGCAGCAGGCTCTGGCTGCTCATCGTTGCAAGATGATGAATCCTTGGGTGGATTCAGAGTCTCGAAACATAGAACTCCTTCGAAGCAGTCCTCTAATCCGAGCCTGCTGAGAACCTTAGCAGCATGGATCCTGTCACCATTGGTGAATACCTATAATTTTCATAAAACATTTGTTCAGATGCAACGTTCAACATCCTATAGGCGAAATTCAAACGAAATTAATCTAACCATTTTGCGAATTGGCAAGCTAAGTAAGAGATGCTGAAGCACAGGATCAGGTTTCAGAGTATCGTAAGGCAATCTCCCGTGAACGTAACCATGATAGTCATCATAATCGAATTCGTAACCAATAGCCTGCAAAATTATAACAACAAAATAAGTATCAATTAAACCCGGTTTATTCTGAGATCAGTTTGCCATCATAGCCAAGGACGGAACCAGAAATTTGAACCAACGTGGGTTTGGTGGGCTTGGACGTGGATTGACTTATATATAAAAAAAAATTTATTTTTTTTGGGGTGGGTTGGTTCTCACCCCTGCCCACAACTTGGGTCCGCCCTTGATCATAGCTATGTTGTATGGACACATATACAACAAGACACACAAAGGATAAAAAAAACACGAAAAATGCACCTATTTTGGTGTGTCGTATTGTATTTTGCAGTGTCTAGGTTGTGTCCGATACGACATGGCCCAAATATCTGGAGTGTCGGTGCTTCTCTAGATCATTGGTAGAATCTTAAAATTAACAAACGAAAAGTGAAGCTACTATACATACCCTTAAGCCAGCCATGGTTGTTCCATAGTGCTTGTAAAGTGCATTAGACATCTCAGGGATCCTGCTCTCTTCAATTCCAAGCCTCTCAACCATATAGGCTATCACAATTATAGCACAAAAGAAGAAACTTAAAAACATAATCCGAATTTGAATCGAAACATTAAGGTTGTATCAGAATAGATTGTTATATGTACCTTCGATGTTCTCGCGGCAATGGACAGCAATGCCTGAGCTCAAGGGGTACAGAGTATCATCAAGATCTGTTGAATGTCACAAACAAGGGTCAATAAGAGCCATCTAGCCATCAAAAACGTTGACTTTGAGAGAAAAATGGTATGAACAAGAGACTCACCAAAGAGAAGGCAGTCATATTTGGGACTCTCAGTCTCAGCCTGGCGGTATCGGTCTTCGTACTGCATCCTGTCTTCAACCACCTTCAAATATCTGCAGCACAAACCATACTTAGAAAATAATTCACTACAACTAATATTTTCTATAACAACATATGATCTATACTATAGGGAACAGAACAAGGACACATTCCATTTTGATATTTTCGGTATCCTAAAAGTGATTAAAAACAAGATATATGAAAGTGATTGATTCATAGAAACATTTGAAAATTTGAAAAAATATGTATATAGGAAAAGAAAAAGAAAAACGCATCAGAAGCATATAATTAACTACCTAACATTCAAGAAACAAAAGAATAATAATGCAATGCCATTAAACATCGCAAAATTGTTGTTTAGCATAGATTTCAACGGTCTCAGAAAAAAAAACACAAAGACTCTAAGTTCGCATACAAATGATAGAAGAAGAATCAAAGCAAATCCAACCAATAACGTACCAGAAACTAATGAGCAATGCAGAGGAAATCTAGAGAGAGCGATATAGAGAGAGAGAGAGAGAGAGAGCGAGAGAGAGAGAGAGAGAAGAGGAGGGGGAGAAAGAAAGGAAGGGTGGTGGTGGCTTTAAATAGGAGAGAACCGTTGGCTTTGGTTATTTTAATAATTAATTAATTAATTAACTTTGTTAGTTTAATATAGATGTGACACTGGATTTTACTAACATAGGAAGTGCACTGATTTTTTTAGCTGGTTGAGAATCAATGAATCAGATGATGAATGTAAACCGACGGCTTTTCATAACCGAATTTGACAAATTAAGAACTCCCTTAAATTTTTTTGAAAAAAAATAATATTTTTGTTTATTTATTTGTTGGGGGAAAGTAAAAGAAGGGAGGAGGAAGAAATGCCGACGAATGAAAAGGTCTCTTGGTTGGCTCCTGTTCAACCACACGTTCTGAGTATTTCTCATATACCCCCCTTCTTTTTTATATTTTTACAAGCCACCATTTTTTTTAGATTTACAGGGAGAAGGATATGATATATTTAGTAGATAAATTCTCCGGACTCTTTTAGAGTTTGATAATTGAAATATGAAGAAAAGAAATAGTTTTTTGATGTTGTAACTTAGCCCTACCCAAGTAAGTTTTTGGAGGACAATCAGAATCAATAAACTTTTAGTAAGTAAAATATAGATTTCGCAATTGAGTTTGATAGAAAATATGTCAAGATTTAGTTGCGAGCTTTGAGCATGATTTAGCTAAGAGTAATGATTGAATTCACCTTAAATCCACAAGAACAACCAGAAATAAACAATAATCTAGAAGTTAAAGTTTTATAAAGTAAATAAAATAAAATAGAAAGTTATAAATGCTTTGCTAGATGCAATTTCCGATAAATAAAAATGATAGGTAAAGTTGAATATTTTATATTGAATAAACTCCCGCTTAACTCTTAACGCACAATCTAACCATCAATATTAGACTAGCAACTTCCGAGTCAATTTTGATGCTGGAAACAATAAAAGTATCACGTTTTACTTAATTTAGTTAATATTTATGTGTGCTTAAGTAGCCTAATTGTATCGACTATCTTCTCTATTTTGTTTATGCTTCAAAAATCGATAAAATAAAAGAGAATTTTTATCGTATACTTTTATTTATGTTTATATGAAGATAATCAATATAGACGTGATATATTCGGGAAAAAAATAGACAAAATCCAAGTATTGTCTCGGCCATGATTATCATTTTTGAATATGTGCAAGTTTTTCAACTGCACAGTTTTAAAAACATGAAGTTCTCAATTTTTTTAATCTGCATAAATATTATTAGATATGAAATCTCCATTTTTTAGATTTAAGTCTTCATTGTTTTTTAAGAAACTACAGTAACATGTTCTTTAAAATAAAAAAAATAAAAAATTATAGAAGGTTTAAATAAGACTTTTTTTTTTTAGTGTTTGTATATGGTCCTTATAATGCTAGAAATGGACTAGCAAACATTGAAAATCAAATTCAAGAGGGTGAACACTGATACTTAATTGGAGCTTTAGTAAGCAAAAATTATAATTGTTATTGGAGTCTCTAGTTTCAAGTGAAGCAACAAATTTTGGTAGTCCTTCCCAAATTCATAAATACTAAAGTGACTTATATGCAAAATAAACAGGTGAGATTCAGTCACCGACCCCACGTGTGAAGGCTCCATAGAAGAAGGTTCCTTGAGACTTTGGAGAGTGCCAATGTTTGCAAAAGAAGACACCTATTATGACCGATTAGTTGTCATATTAATTTCTCTATTACATATTCACATGAGCTCAAAAAATTATACTTGTATTACTACATTTATTATTGATATATAATAACAAAAAAAAATTCTGGCGAGCCAGAGGCTGCCATCGGTTGTTGACTTGCACGATCCGTTACCACGCAGACTAGATCTGTTGTCTCATTATTTATGTCCTATATTATGTTTTCATCATATTACATGTAAACTTCAGTAAGTAAAAAATAAAATGAGAGCCCACATGTAACAAAATGGGAACAGAATATGAGATAGAAATAGTGGAACAGCATATCTTCTTTCGTTAACATGAAAGCAGTGGGTTCCTTGGACGAGAAATTATTACCACGTGACAACGATGATGTATTTTCCTTTTTCAATAACAATATAATACACCACAACTGTTAAATTAAATTAGAAAAAAAAAATAGAGAGTGGCAACACCAACATTTTAAACTGGAGTCAAAGAAACAAATATATATATATATATATATATATATATATATATATATTCCATTATGGCCGTCTAAATAAATAGTTTGTGGATGTAATTTTCTATAATAATTTTTTTTTTGTCTCCATTTCTCTGAATTTTCTTTAGCCATATAAAATTTTCTCATTTCGTTCATAACACAGCCTACATCACTTCTTATATGATTTATCTTTAGGGACACCACTTTTTATTCGGAGGCTGTCAATTTTTTTTAGCAGGACTGTCAAAAATAATTTTGACATTCTTACCTATTGTAAGAACTGTCAAATTTTTTTGACAGTATGTAGATAACAATATTTGGACTGTTAAAAATTTTAACATTCCTACATATTGAAAAAATTGTCAACAAATTTGACATACTTGACTGTTCCAAATAACTTTTGTAATACCTCTAAAATATATACTTCTTATATTGTCAACGTGTACTTTTCTAGGGGTGTTGATAAGGGCACTACACTTTTTACTCGGGGCTAGCCCATTGAAAAATTTGAAAAAATTACAAGTTTGCCATCATGAAAGTTACTCGGGGCTAGCCCACTGTTAAAATCAGGACTGTCAAAATTTTGACAGTCCTGATTTTAACAGTGGGCTAGCCCCGAGTACAAAATGTTAGGACTGTCAAAATTTTGACAGTCAATTACCCTAAAATTACAAGTTTGCCACTCTGATAGTTAGTTGGGGCTACCCCACACCAAAGTATAAAAGTGAAATGGGTTTCTATTTTTGGCATTCCACCTAGACTTAAGAAACCCTCCTTCCACCAAGCCAAAACCTAAATTTGGAAATAGCAAGTTGTGGTTGGAGGAGTATTTTACTTTGGTGATACTACAAGAAATATTCTTCCGGTATGTCTTCGACAACCTACGTTGAATAAGTTTTGCAATTGTGCGAAAAAGATTTAGTTTATTTTGATTAATGTAGGAACAATGCATGAGAAAATGTTCGATGACGAAGTCGGATCGTCCAATTCATTAATTATGCACTCCGGACGTTCCGAAGAACAAGTTGGTTGTTCCGAAGCACGTACGGTACGTAAAACGACAACCCTAATTTGACAGTCACGAGTTAGGACTGTAAATATTAGACAGTCCTATATAAATATAGGACTGTCAAATATTCCACAGTCCTCTATAAATATAGGACTGTCATAAATTTGACAGTCCTACTTAAAAGTAGGACTGCCATAATTTTGACAGTCCTATATAAAATTCGGACAGTCAAAATAGTGACAGTCCTGGATAATTATATGAAGTTATTAATTTTTATATTATTTTATATTGGTTATAGGACCAACCTTGTTCAGAGATTGTGGTACAGCCTGCTGTTGGTGATGAGGATGATATTTTCTCAACGGATATTGAATTTGCAAGCCATGAAGAAGCATTAGAGTGGTGCAGAGAAGTTGGGAGACGACATAACGTAGTTATTGTCATTGCAAGATCCATCCGATCTCGGCCGGGCCGAAAATATCTTGAGCTTAGATGCGAAAGAGGAGGTGTGTTTAGGCATCATAAAAAAAAGGGTGTTGTTGAAAAAGAAATCCCTAAGAAAAATGTTGGGACGAGAAAATGTGGTTGTCCATTGAAGGTGTTGATTGTAAAAGTTGAAGATGTGAAGTGGATAATCGAAGTTAAGAATGGAAGACACAATCATCCTATTCCAGGGACGCTTACGGGTCATGCCTACGTGGCACGTCTGAAGGAGGATGAGAAAAAGTTGGTTGAAGACTTGTTCCTTTCAGGAGTTGCACCGAAACAAATTTTTTCTGCTGTGCGACAAAAACAAGATGGCAACAAGGCTACCATGAGGACGATCTATAATAGTTTGGCCAGAGCGAAATGCAATAGTATGAAAGGAAGAATGGCGATGCAGCAAGTTTTGAAGTTGCTTGGGGAGCATCACTACGTGGAGTACCATAGAAGACATCCACAAACTGAAGAACTCCTTTCATTGTTTTGGGCTCATCCTGATTGCACACATATGGCTCGGTCCTTCGCAGACGTGTTGGTCCTTGATTGTACATATAAGACCAACAAGTTCAAGATGCCTCTTTTGCATGTTGTCGGGTTTACGTCTACGGATAAAACATTTACAGTCGCTTTTGTTTTATGAAGAGTGAGACAGTAGAGGATTACACATGGGCGTTGAGGAAACTACAATCCCTTTACACAGGTTGCAAAGAGCCGTCTGTTTTTGTTACTGACAGAGAATATGCGTTGATAAATGCTATAGATATTGTATTTCCTCATGCGCATAGACTACTATGCACTTGGCATATAAATAGAAATATCCATGCTCAATGCAAGAAAAAATTTGAAACTGTGGACGATAAAATTGACATGCTTCGCTTCGAAGAATTCTATAGTGATTGGAGTCTTGTATGGCAAGCAAGTACTACAGACAGTTACGACGCAGCATGGTACATGTTCCAACAAAAGTGGGAGCCAAGTAACCCGACATGCATATCTTATATCAAAGAGACTTGGCTAGGACCACATAAAGAGCAATTCGTCTTAGCATGGACCAACATGGTGAAGCATTATGGCACGATCACTACGAACCGGGTCGAAGGGGCACACTCATGTTTAAAAAGATATCTACGCTCATCGGTCGGTAATTTTGTCTCTGTTTGGCAATCGATTCATTTGATGACTATTGCCACGGTGAACGATATTGTAGCATCATTTGAGATGAGCCTCAATATTGCAAAGCATGAATACAAGCAAGAACACCTCTTGGATGGTTTAACCCATGTGGTATCTCACAAGGCCTTGGGGTTATTGTTTGAGGAGATTCGTAGGTCGAAGTCGGTGGGTTATGATCCCGAGGTTTGCGGTTGTTCATATCGACATTCACTCGGACTACCGTGTGCACATGAAATCAACGAATACCGTCGTGATTCTATACCTATTCCAATAGAAGGTGTTGATCAACGTTGGCGACAGCTGTCGATAATGCCGGCGGTGGAAGTGCAAGATGATTTCTTTGCGTTGCCCCAAGTTAAACTACTTCACGCAAGGTGGTGTGGCGCATCGGAACTGGAGAGAAGATCCATTGAGTTTAAAATCCAAGAGATTGCAGTCCCGGTAACTACTCGATTGCAAGAGCCATCCGTTGTTCGAACTCCTAAGGGAAGACCACACTCAAGAAAGAGTAAAGCCAAAAAGAAGGAGGAGGAGTCAACTAAAAGAGATCCATCCTTATTTGAACATATCGAACGCAGTTTGGAGGCAAAGTCCGTTGTTCGAACTCCTAAGCTAACTATTCGAAGGGGGAAGAAACAGAAAACGATAGATGCAGGCACGGCGGAGGGTGTTCAAAACTTTTCTGTTTCTTATAGTCTATACATTGAAAAATTCCTACCTGAGATACGGAACTTCATTTGGTCTATTGATGATGTTCCTGCGGATGGCCACTGTGGATACCATGCACTAGCAAGACAACTAGGCTATTCAGTGGAAGCAGGATGGCGACAGGTTAGGGCAGAGCTGTACGAGGAGTTGGAGTCGCGACTAGCCTTCTATAGCCAGATACTTGACGAAGAAACTATTGGGGATTTGTTGGCAGGCATACCTTATACGGAAACATTTACCGGACCAGAGCATTACATGGATGTCCCGCCTGCTGCTTATGTCTTCTCTAATAGGTATAAGTTACCTATTGTAATTATCTCACATGGTATTAACAATACTTTCTTTCCAATGTGTGCCCCCCCGGCCGAACACCGAGTATCCAATCTATGTTGCATTGGGCTTGTCGGACAACACTTCGTCATCCCAAGGTTGATCGCTCATTCTCCTATTCTGCCACCTTCTACGCTTTGGTATAAACACGCACCTGAGGAAGCGATCGCATGGACGACACCCTACATGGATGCAATGACGGCCTATAAGAAGATGATGAAGATGGAGGATCCAAAAATTATGTCGGACGACTACTTTGATATTTTAATCGATTGATTTAGCCCCAAGTGAAAATGTATAATTTCTTGATCCATGATTGTCTAAGTGTATATTGAACCATATGTTGTATGTTGTGTAATAAAAAGAGTTATGGAGATTTTGATTGTATATTGCGCATTGCAACTAATAACTTAGGACTGTCATTATGGAAAACTGCCAGGATACTAGGACTGTCACAATTTTGACAGTCCTAGTGTACACTAGGACTGTCAAAATTGTGACAGTCCTAAAGTTTACTCTCTGTCAATTTGGAGTAAATATATAACTTTAGGACTGTCACAATTTTGAGTAAATATGTGTAAACTAGGACTGTCAAAATTGTGACAGTCCTAAAGTTTACTCACTGTCAATTTTGAGTAAATATATAACTTTAGGACTGTCACAATTTTGACAGTCCTAGTGTAAACTAGGACTGTCAAAATTGTGACAGTCCTAAAGTTTACTCACTGTCAATTTTGACAGTGGGATATAACTTTAGGACTGTCACAATTTTGACAGTCCTAGTGCAAACTAGGACTGTCAAAATTGTGACAGTCCCAAAGTTTACCCACTGTCAATTTTGGACAGTCCTACTGTGAACTAGAATTGAATATACAGTTAACCCACTGACCCATATGTACAGTATACAGATCAAAATAGTAACAACAAGGCAAAATTAACTCAAACTTTCACAAGTAGGCAACGTTTACAACTCAAATTATAACGTCAAAAGTCATATTCAATCAAACTTTTACAACGTTTACAACTCAAATTATACTTTACAGTTTGACAACGCTCACAATTTTACAACTCAAAATGATTGTTCAAACGTCATGGCGCCTCTTCGTGCGTTGCTCTCTAGTATCCAAGAAAGGATATTCTTCATCGTTGTCGATTTTTTGGAGTTCGTCATTGATTGTCATATAATTGGAACCCTGGCAACTGACGAGGCTTCTTCCCAACTTCTTAACTTTCCTTGCCTATTCATGAAAAAAGAAAAAAAAATTTAGACAAAGTTACAAATATCAAACTTAAGGTCTACAAGTAGGCTCACCATCTTGACCAGTGCAGTATATAAGACCGATTTGGGAGGAAGATCTGACGGTACACGCACAACATCCCCTCCGCGCTGGAACAAGGTCGGTAGTCCGACACCGGCGTAGTAGGCGAGGTAGTCGTCGCTGCACTCCGCCATATTGACTGCTGCTAGCCGGTCGGTATCTCTAATGACGTGGCGTTGCCACTCGGTGAAGAAGTCCGATACCCAGTTGAAATGTGCAGGTATATAGTTTAGCGGTTTTGTACCGCGCGGAGGATTTATCATTTGCAAAGTTCGCCTTGGGACAGTTTGTACGTAGCCAAACTGACGTAGCACTCTATCCGGCATATAAGCCTCCTCGATCTCATGACAACTGATAAGACCATGATATAAGGCGACTGGTTGCAACGGACGGGTAGTCTGTCGCAAATCACGGTATGGATCCCATACAATCTGTACCGCATAAAATGTAGCATAACGTCATTTAGCATAACGTAGTAAATTAATACAAATTAAGTACAATATTAGGTCTAAATTCACCTCTTCTGTCGTCATATCTTCGAGTGCATGCCGTAGAGCGGCCAATGTGTGAGAACGTTTGGCATCTTCCTTACTTGGCTTCCATCGGCACATTCTAGGCATGTTCTCTCATACCCTCGGTTCAGTTTCGCCCGCTGCAGGGTTGGGAAGTGCTCGTATATCCATGCCTTCACATTACCGGAAATATGTTAGTCCAAAAATAAACAACACAATTTAAATTTTTGTAAACAAGTTGACAAAGATATATCTATACATGGAGTAGAGTCTGGCATCCGGAAATTGTCTTCGAACCCACACGGGATGCCGCACCAAGCTCGCGGTAAAGGTATGCCAGTATACCGCTTCCCCAAGAAATTTCGTCCACCGTTTCAAGGTTGTCCAAATTGATGAGATATTTGGCATTTATGGACGTTCCAGACTTATCGGTAATGCCAACAGCCCCTAAGATGAACTGCATATATCCCCGGGCGACATTTTCGCTATTATCAATTTCGGGGGCCTGCTCAGCGAATATCTCCTCCAAATATTTTAGAGGAAGTCCGTAGGACTTTTTGAATTCTCGAAGACTAGTAAAACTGGTGGCATCAACTCCCAGACACCCTGATACATAATCCACCATATAGTCGTAATAGTTGATGCTCGAATCATCCAAAATATTATTCTGCATCGGACGACCATCAACCCTAAGTCCCAATATATGATGGACGTCATCAAGGGTAATCGTCAACTCCCCATTGGGTAGATGGAAAGTGTTGGTCTCTGGATGCCACCGTTCTACAAATGCTGAAATCAGTGCATTATCCACCGTCGTATATGAGTAGCTACTCAAATATTGTAGACAGGTGGGACTGATTTTTGACTTCACATCATCTCCCAGTAATTCATACCTCCATGTATTGCATTTTTTGCCATGGTTGATTACCGTCAACATACGACCACTCTCCTGAAAAGTCAACAATTGGATGAAATTAAACCTCTATGTAAAATCTACTTTCAACTGACAGCTTTATATAAATGTATCATAACGTAATGTACTTACCGGATTGTTCCATATTTGGTATGCAATATGGTTTTGGATCGACGGTAACATAGAGCAACCGTTTGGACGAGTGTCGACTGGACTATCTGCCTGCTCAGAAGGTCCCGAACCATCGGTAGGCCGGTTTGCGAGAGTTTGTGGAAGACTCTCGACAGGACTAGCTGCAGGCTGAGAAGGTCCTGAACCATCAGTAGGCCGATTTGGAACATTTGGCATGTCCTCATCGGAGGAGGAAGAAGAACCGGAAGAACTAGGAGGAGCACGTCTCTTTGTGGCAATCTTCTTCGTCAATGGACGTTTCCTCACTTCAGGGCGTGCCTCGGCCTCGCGGATAGTGACGCCTTGCGAAACTGTGCGTTCCTTACGCATAGACGCAGTAGGGCGTCTTCTCATTTCTTCATCCACAGTGTCCTTTCCAGGGGCATGACTATAAGACAAAAATTAATATATACAGACAAAAATTAATTTCTATTTTAACATAATAATTGAATTTTTTTTTCAGGACTGTAGCCATTTCTGCAGTCCTGTAAATATACAGGACTGCAGATTTTCCAACAGTCCTAATCTTTTAGGACTGTTGAATTTCCTACAGTCCCATAGAGATTTAGGACTGTAGGAAATTCGACAGTCTTGTATATATATAGGACTGTCGAATTTCCTACAGTCCTAAATCTATATGGGACTGTAGGAAATTCTACAGTCCCGCTCGATACTGCTCGACAATGTCGAGCAGTCTCGACATTGTACGTCCTAAAATCATGTTCCAAACGACTTCTATGTCTAAACTACATCCTAGACTCCGCCAACGACTAGTATGCCCTCATTTGAAAGAAAAAAACACAAATTTTTCAACATGCAAGAGGATTTCTTATCATTTTTGGACAATTTTTCAAATACAATAGTGCAAGGAGAATGATGATTTCTACCTTGGTTCTTTCGAGACTTTGGGAGCCATCGACAAGGAGGAGGAGGACAGCGGAGATCGGCCGGAGGGAGGGGGTCGGCGGGAGGGGAAAGCTCCGGTCGGGGGGAGCTAGGTTTAGAGAATAAGAAGAAGGGAGGTTTTCAAATGTGGGCTAGCCCCAAGTATAAACTTGGGCTAGTATGAGTAAAGGTTGCAGAATAGTGGGCTAGCCCCAATCCTGGGCTAGCCCCAAGTAAAATTGGCAGTGTCCTTATCAACACCCTTTTCTAGCCATTGACGCGTCCAATAGTCATTTAAATAATATAAGACCTCGTTTTATCAATCACACAAACACGTTATTGATGTAAAATAATGCAAATGATGGTTGTATTCAAAGTCATTTTCTTGTCAAACAACCATTAATTGGTCCTCCTTGGTTTGTAAGCATGTTTTAAACAAAACTTCTTGAATCTATCTTTTTTTTTCTCCTAACAAGAGTTCATAATTAAAAAATTACCCTCTCTTTCTTCGTGTCACTGTAAAAAAAAAAAAAATATCTGATTCATAAAAAATATGTTAATTTTGATATGTATCAACTTGATATTCTAAAAAATAAAAAGGATGAAACGATTTCCTCTCTTCTCATCCGGCTGCACCACCCCCGCAATCCTACTCCAGCATCCCACCCCCAACCTTGCCCTCCCTTCTCTCTCAGCGCCCGTCGTCGTCGGCTGAGAGGGAGGGGGTGCGAGTTTGGGGACGCGGCGCAAGGTGTGAGGTTGTTGCCGGGGTGTGGGGGTGGATGGTTGTGGGAGCTGAGACGGAGGTGATACAATCGAGTTGGGGGAGGGGGAGAGAGAGAGGATAGGGTAATTTTTTTGTTTTTTTTATAGTATCAAGGTGATATATGTCAAAGCTTAGAGTATCAAAATAGTTGAGGGTATCAAGTTGTAATTTATATATATATATATATATATATATATATATATATATATATATATATATATATATATATATGTATGTATGTGTGTGTGTGTGTGTGTCTTTTGACCTTGACTTTTCTAATCAATATCGTACGTAAAAAAAAAAATGAAAGTATCATACAAATTCTGACCTTCATAATCTTAATTTTTCTTAGGGTCTGCTTGGTAACAGTATTTTTATCGATTTTTGGGTGTTTTTGAATCGATCGTTTATGAAAATTTGTGTTTGGTAATTTTTATGAGGTACAGATTTTGATCGGCTCAAAAAAATTTCAAAATCGGTGTAATATAATTTTGGATGTGTAAACCCCCTGATTTTTTAAAATTTTAAAAACTGGATTTTTCACAATTTTCTGGAATTTTTTGGGATTTTTCTGTAATTTAAAAACAGGGTTTTAATTATTCAAAGATTTTTAAATGATAATAAACAATATTAAAATATTATGGAAATAATATTTTTGGATGTAAAATGAAAAACTGGACTTAGGACAATTTTTCTAGAATTTAGTGGACATCGGACCTATTTTTCAACACCTAAAAAGTATTTTAGTTAATTATCTATTTATTTATTAAATTTACTGATTTTTAAATATTATTATTAATATTCTTATTATTCTTATTTAATAATCGGCCCGGCCCATTTTCCCTTAGCCCAGCCCATTGGGCCCAACCAACCCGGCCCAACACTGGCCTGACGGGTCGGGCGGGTCGGCCAGACCCGCACCCGACCCGCACCCGACCCGGATCCCCTCCCTACGACCCAGCCGGCCGCCCGCGTCCCCCGCGTCCCCCGCTCTTCTCGGCGTCTCCCCCGCCCCTCCGCCGGCACGACCGCCACGTCCCCGCCTTGCCCGGCCCCTCTCCCCCGCCGCCTGCCCTATTTAAACCCCCCGGCCTCGCCTCCACCGCCTCAGACCCTCCGCCATAGCCACCACATGCCGCCGCTGCAGCCGCCCTCTTCCTCCCCTCCTCTTCTCCTCCGGCGAGCGCCGCCGGCAGCCGCAGCGAGCACAGCAGCAGCTCGAGCAGTCCCCGCGCCGCCGCGCCGCCCCCAGCGCCGCCGCGAGCCCCGGCCGTCCCCTCCCCGGTCGCCTCCGGCCCCCTCCGTCGTTGCCTCAGCCGCCCGGCCGCCCAGCCACCGTCCCAGCCGCCGGCAAGCCCTAGCCCTAACCCTAATTCTCGAATCCGACACGTGTCGGACACGTGTCGGACACGATCCAGACCCCGATTTTCGGGCCCCGTTCAGGTGCGTGTATTTTCTTGCTCGTAGCTCGGATTTCGATTCCGTAAATTGCGTTGCGAAGCCTGTATGACCCTCTCGGTGCCCGGACAAACCGCTCGGGGCATCACGTCCTGTGGTGATCGCGCACCGCGATCCAAAAACAGGAAAAACCAGACCCAGTTTCACCCCGGAATCGAGTACGTCCCGCCAAACGAGACGACTTGGTCGCGCGCGGTCTTCACAGATACGTTCGCATCGTCGATACGGACGTGTGGGATTTCGCAGAAGCTGATTCGGGTGTGCGTGCACACCGGAATCAACGCGTATCCGCGGACATCGCCCCGTATCCGACTTTTCTGCAATTCACCCTAACTTTGTGTACACCCGTCGGATCGAGACGAAACTTGCGCCATCGGACTCGTAGCGATACGCTGGTCCTGTGAGCCAAGTTTGGTTCGATTCTGAGAATGTTGACAAAATTGTGTGTCGTGGGCCCCACAGGCCTCGCTCGACGGGCGATTTTGTGATCGGCTCATCGGAATCTAATTCTGGAAGTTCCGTTGGGTTCGTATCACCGTTCCTGACCTGTTGACACTAAGTTTGGTGAATTTGGAGACCTTTGACCCTGACACGTTTTTCGGTGCAAAGCGGGCCCACCGGTGGACCCCGTTCTGGCCCGAAATTGTCGTTTTTGCCCTTGTCTCCAAATTGGACCCAAGGACAGGCGTTTCTAGCTGATTGATATTTTCTGGATCTGATAGTGATGTTTATTTCAGCAACCGGACTACCGCCTGCAAATCCCGCTAAAGTCAGAATTACAAACAGAGCCGGAACCACAGGCAAGTGTACCTTGCCAAACCCTGCAGCTTGCTATTTATTTTCAGGACTTAATTATGCATTAGTGGACAAGTAAAGCTTGCCAATTCTCAGTAATTCTTGACATAGTATTTTACTTGATTTCATTAAATGTAACTTGTTTAAACTGCTTAACCTAGGAAACGCGTGACGTGCTTAGTGTCCGATCATAGTCGGGTGCCAACTCCGTACGCGGAGTTGTGTAACGTCACATAGACATGGATATCGAGATCCGATAATGCTCGTACTTGTCTTATCAAGTACTCCAGAACCCAGGACACTTGACACTATTCATGAGACAGAGTCTTCCTGAGACATTCATGGTGATTCTGTATAGGATACAGGACTTGACCGAGATATTTTATAAACAGTATGACTTGTTGCATTAGCTATAATCCCGCTGACATGGACATGAGACGTTATGGTCATGATATGCGTGATTACATTGGGTGGGGAGAGACACATAGGCTACAGGTTGATGTTATATTATGCCGGCGTCTTAAGTCTCACTACGAGCTAGACAACTACATGATATCACTGCTACCGGCTCCCCGACACAGAGCTTGTAGTAGTTTCAGCCTGAGTTCTTGTACTGCTCTCATGTTGCATATCACTTAGCTGGTTACTTAGTTTACCCTATTGCTTATTTATTGCTGCACTGCTTATTTATTTGGCTTGAGTTATCTTGTACCTTGCTATGTCCCCTGAGGACCTGGAATGGATGATGTCCCCAGGTATAGCCGAAGAGATCCATCCAGAACTACACTGTACAGGAGCACTTCCAGGAGCTGTACCAGGACCCGAGGACGAGATCGTACCAGAGGACTTCTCTTGAGCAGTGGCTGTATGTAGTCAGTTATTTCTATTTTCAGTTGTTTATTTCCTGTCTATTTGCATTGTTGTACCAGACATATTCTCAGATTGTTTCCCGAGGAATTTATTGAGATTTGACAGTTATTTCTATTTGCATTTCTCTGTCTTTTAATCTGTGATTATCAGTTGTGGATGAGAATAGAATAACCCGTGACTAGTAACAATTGCCCTAATTCCTGTTAGACTACAGCTTAAGCATGTCCTGATGGATCCATTAAATTGGGTTGTCCATCGGTGCGTGCTGCTGGCCATTGCCACGTGCCATATCCCTCGATATTTTGGGACTGGGGCGTGACAAGATGGCTTTATAAACATCTCAAATCGGTAGATTTTGAACGATTTTATTACCTTTATTTTATTTATTTTTGTAAAAAAAAATTTAAAACCGTTTGTTACCAAGTATGAATTAGATTGGTTTAAAAGCCGCTACTTAAAACCACTCAAAATCGAACCTCCCGTAACCGTTCATAACTGCTACTCTAAAAATATCTCATAACCACTACTTCCAAAATTGACAAGCAGACCCTAAGGAAAACTTGTCTTTGTGATCATAATAAAAATCACAATAATGCTAAGTTTACTATCAAATGCTTACAACATTTTTACAATCCTCTCACCTCCTGCTATGTAGGCCACCCTCCGGTCCCACCTTTCTTCCAATGAAAGACCGTCACGTGGCCTTCCGATCATCCGAACAGCCATCGAATCCCACTTCTTCTCTCTCCTCCAATAAACGACCGTCATGGAAATATCATTCACGTGACGGTTGTAAAAGAGTTGTAGACATTTGGTTGTAATCCCAGCGTACCCTAAAAATCAAGACGTGGTTCCTCAGTCTTTTTGTACTGCTTCGCTACAAGTCGGATCAACGCGAATCCTTGAATCAATGGCGCGTACGTCTAAGAAAAGAAATCACCGGACTTTGGGAGAACTTAGCTTGCCGCCTCCAAACTTTGACTAGGAACAAACAAGATTGACATCGTCGCTTAGTGCTTGGCATCATGCGTCGGCCATGACGCACGCAACTCTGCACAAATATTGGAATATGTCTGGGTCGCATTTGAATAGACTGGAAAAAAAAAAATTATATATATACATGCAGTAGCCACCGGCCAAAGATGTAGATGACAACATTATTCTTTTGATTCTTGTACAAAATGACTACTAGATGCCATAGATTTTTTTTAACCGTAAAGCGCACAAACTTTCTCTTCAAAGTCTCTTGTAAAAAAAAAATTCTGAACGAACTCTCGTTTAGTTCGCGAAATATAAAACTTGAAAAAAAAAAAAAATCTGTATTTAAATGTCAAAGAAAATGAGCTGAAAAAGAATTTGATTTCCAAGAAGGAAAAAAATAAAGAATGAAAATGATTCCTCAACTCACCTCTAAGATTCACTTTCCCACCTCCAATTAATTTTTTTTTTTCGAATTTTTCAAACATTTCCAAACACTGAAAAAAATTTTTAATGGAATTGTAATTTCTCAAAGGAAAAGAAATAACAAAGAATTGATTTCCTTTCCTTCCTTTTTCGCGAACCAAAGGAGACCTCCCACCTATTTATTTATAAAAAAAAAAAACTAGAATACTACCAAAAAAATTAGGTCATCTTTACCTGGAGGATTCTTGAACTTTTAGAAAATTTAAAAAAAAAATTAACACTTTCACAACACTCTTGAAAATTCCAAAAAATTGTAACTAAACTTATGTTCGATGAGAGCTAGGGACCAGGGTGGCTCCAGTCCATCCTAATTTTTTTTTTCATATACTTTTTTCTTTCTTTTTTCCGTTGAGTTAGCCCACACGTAATAATACAATGCGTGACAGATAGATACAATGCGTGACAGATAGAGTAATCAAAAGCTGCAGCAATTAAAATTCCTGTCACGTTCAAAACGGTTTAGGAGATGAAAGCTACAGAGACATCAGAAATCTGCATGTGTTTCTCGTAAACTACTAATGACGGGCTAACTACCATGACCCTTTCAAATGTGTACAAAATTCTGCGTTACAAAATCCCATTCCTTTCTCATTCCAAAAAAAAATCCCATTCCTTTTCCTATTGTTGTTAACCACCTCCTTCACATTTATACTCATTTATCATCCAGACATTATGAACAGACACTGTAGGCATCAGTCAAAAGCACAGGTCAATGTACAGACTAGCAAAGGCCTTGACAAAGGTTTAAAGAAATCAAGAATTTTGCAAGTGTCAACAAGTTGACAATTAGCAGAACAACTATGCTTACTAAACGAAAATTCAAACCTAATATTAATAGAAAATCAGAAATCATGGACTTTGGACCTGTAACATAAAATGCTAGTTAAAGTCTAAAGAAAATAGTAAATTTGGTTAATGTTGCTGAACATGGGTTTTTTTTTTTTTAACTCAAATTACACCGACCTTTCGGCCAGTTGTAGCGTACACTTCCGGAAAAGTCTAATTAAAATATTAACAACGTATGCGCAATTGGGTAATAGGTACCATTTGTATCGACTGAGAATACCAGGAGGACATCCCTATAGCCTTGAAATTGTTAACTAAACTATTGTAGATTAGAAGCACTTCAATTAGATTAATGACTCCATATAAATTTTAGAATTCGTGACACCAATAGCCCAACTGGTGTAGGGCCCCGACAACTGGCCCATCCAGAAATACGTCAGACCTCATAAATTATTGGCTAAATTTCAACTTGATACCCTCAACTATTCAAGTTGTTCAACTTGATATCCTAAACTTTTTTACTCATGAATATTTTTAACTACCCAAAATAAAAAAAAATAGGACGAAACTATCATTTACCCATCCAACACACCCCACCCCCAACCCCGGCTGCCTCCACCGCCGCCCCGCCCCTCCGGCTATACCACTGTTGCCACTGCAAACTGTTGTTGCTACCGTGTCGGAGAGAGGGAGGGTGATACAGTCGCGGACGGGGGAGGGGGGGTGGAGTAATTTCGTCCATTTTTTTTAAGTGTATCAAGTTGTATTTTATAAAGTTGAGAATATCAAGTTGAACAACTTGAATAGTTAAGGATATCAAGTTGAAATTTAGCCTAAATTATTTATGGATGATTATTAAATCCTAAATATAGATGAAACAACCTGGGATAAAGCCCGTTCTTAAAGCATAAAGTAGCAAAGAGGGTAATGCAAGTCCACTTAATTACATGTCCTTTCCAAATTTCATCTCTCTACTCTTTTAATTGAACTTAAAAATAGTTTAAAATTGAACCGTCTAAACAGTTTATAAATATTTCAATTTAAAAAAAAAAATTAACTGCATAATATTATTTATTTATAACTAAACATTTCTAATTCAAATGATTAAAGTGAAAGATTTTTTTCCATTGCTTGAAATAAATTTCTAGAAACGACAATATTTAAAATAATTTTATATTTAAAATTATTTTAACAATTTTTCACGTAGAAACGATCCCATTAGCTATAAAAGTAGCTATAAATAGTGCTTCTGGAACACAAATCAAGATATACATTTTTTTATTTTTAGACTAATTTTAATTATATACATCTCTCTAGTTTTTAGACTAATTTTCATTACATTTTAGTCAGTCAAGCCTCCATTTCTAACTTAATAAGCATCCTGTTCCTTTTCGGTTGCCCAGAATCATAATTTCAGTTAAAAGATGCAACCATCTCTTTTTTTTTAATATTCCAAGCTGTAACACACAGTATCAGCCAGCACAAACAACATGTAGCAATACAAATTGATAATCTTATTTTACCGAAACCATTCCCTGAAGAAAAGAAAGATTAAATTACTCTAGTTTTAAATTTCCATCTGCGCGATATTAATTTGTACAATTAGTCAACTGAAATGACATATCTTATAGAAAAGAGATCAGGAAAATATACAGGAGCACACAATACCATTCTAGCTATTATGCAGGTACAACCTCCCCATCAAGCGATGACGACGATGACCCATCACCCTCAATAGCTGCATCTTTTGTGGGACTTGTACTCGTTTCTTCAGCTTCCTCTTGGAACCCCATAACAAACTTATCATAGTTCGTTGGCTCGCTCGATTTGAATGGACGCTCCCCTAAGACTTGGACCAAGTCATCCTGATGCAACACCTCCTTCTCAAGCAGCAGCTCCGCAATTTTGGCAACATGGTCCCTGTGCTCCGTTATCAGCACCATTGTTCTCTTGTAGGCCTTGCCTACCCATTCCCTCACCTCACCATCGATGATGGCTCCAGTCTTGCTGCTGTATGGCTTGCTCATCTCGTAGCTGTCTTCCCTTTGTGGGAAGGAGAGAAGCCCCACCTTCTCACTGAAACCATATACTGCAACCTGGGCATAGGTCATCTTGGTCACTTTCTCCAAATCATTTTGTGCACCAGTAGAGATTTTGCCTATCAGTACCTGAGAACCAAGACAGACAACAACAATAAAACACCATGATTAGACATGTTAATATTTGATTCCTAACAAGATACATGCGAGACAAGTGTGTTCGGTATGGTAATAAATTTCTATTCAACAATTAGCATACAATTAGTATCGAACTCTTGCTATGAGTATCAAGATCTGCAGTATCGACATTATCAGTGGTTTCGGATCGGAGTATCAATTTTTTTTTTGGTAACGAAAAAAATAATCATTAATACATTATAAAAAAAATTAGGAAAAAAAAATATTTTACACATTTTGGCATAATATTAAGTTTTTTTTGTTGTTTCTTAGTAGTTTTGAAATTGAATAAAATAAGTCTCCATTGTCGTTTGGTTTACCTGCGATAGATAAGTTTTCTTCTTGCTTTTTACAACCTAAACCTTACCATGCTTTTACACCATTGTTAATGGGTCTTTTTCATTCAATTTTTTTTGTCGAATTGACCGAAAAAGAAGAACCCCCCCCCCCCCCCCCCCCCCCCCCCCCATTGTCGGTATTGGATCGGGACATGTCAAACCGTATCGGTATTAGCCGTATCGGTATCAGCCGTATCGGATCGATATCAACCGATACTACAAACTATGGCATATATTCATTTTCGTAACGTTTCAAGAAAATAACAGTATTTATTTAGAACAGCAGAAAATTTTGACAAATTTGCAAACCAAAGGATGGGACGTCGTTGCAAATGTCGCCAAACTTCAAATTTTGGAGTGGGACGTCCATTGCAATGGAGCCAAACTTCAAATTTTGGAGTGCGGCACCATTGCTAATGGTGCCCAACTTTTTTTTCTTTTTTTTTAAAAGCAACTACCGGTTGCCAAACTTCAAAATTTAAAGAAGTCGGGTTCTGCCTATCCTTATCCCTGTGTTTGTCGATTCCTCATCGAAGCCAAGAGCCATCGCGACTACGACCGCATGTTCTCGAGTCGGCCCCATCTGTCGGGCGCCTGCTAGACGCAACTGCACTAAAGATTGGTAGCCTTGCATTGTCGTTCTGCAACGATCCATCATGCCACCTTTCCCCCACCCACGTCACAACCTTCCAGCGCTCGCACATGTCGTGCGAGTCCCGCCGAGATCATTTGCGTATTGTTGTCCTCCTTGCTAGAGTAGTAGTAGTAGTAGTAGTAGTATAGGTTCTCTCTTTTTGATTAGAGGGAATGGTTTCTGCTGGAAATCCATATTTTCCATCTTTGTCTATCCTTGCCGTTTTTCCCAAAGAAACAAATGGTTAGTTGCCAATTTACATAAAACCCGCTGAGAAAAAAAGTATAGGGCGCCATAATGGTGCCCCACTTCAAATTTTGAAGTTCGGCGCCATTTGCAATGGCTCCCATCCCTTGGTTTGCAAATTTGTTAATTTTTTCCCGTTCTGTACAAATTGGCCAAATTTATTCCCTTTGTATGAAATTTGTTTTACTCAGAAAAGGCACGAGTATACAATCAGCTTTCTCTATTATAAGACTGTTCTGTATGCATCCCATCAGTGAGAATATAATCAGTGGAAACCAGATCATCATGAAAATACAGCAAAATCATCAGACTAACGCTCAAAGGCAAAAGAAACCCAGTTATCCTCACATTGACAACAGCTTAAACTTGATCCACCTTACAGCATAATGTGGAAGGCTTCTGACCAGGAAAGACGACAGTTAATGGTTTGACCTAGGTTGCATAGACAGGGACACGAATTTGGATATGAACATGATTATTTATTTCTATACATATCTATATACTAAAGCTAAGTGGTGTTTCCTGCCAAAAATAAAGATAGGAGGTATATCAAATGGTTACAAATATGACACGTGTATAAGTCAATAAAAAATCTTAAAACTAATAAAAAAATTATTAAATGATATAAATGAGAAGCAATTTCAAAACCAAATTATCAAGGAGTTCCGGAGGCACAAGGATAACTAGTTTTATATATTACATCTTTATCCATGCAAGCAACATAGGATTTGACAAATTACTTATATTTCAACTTCTAAGCATCACCTAATAGATGCTTACCTGCTTTACCATTTCTATATTGTTCCATCTTCTTCATCAATATTGTTACAGAAAAAGCATAAGCACATTATGGTGCCATTAACTTACAAAACTTTGTCTTCTCAATTTTATTCTTATTTTTCACAAAAAAAGTAGGATTATTTCGAATTTACTTTTATGTTAGATCATACGAACTTTGGGCAAGAAAAATCATCTTGTGCCTGCTTAGATGGCACCTGTATCTCGTACAATTCAACATGTAATCTCTGTCTACATATGTTTCTTTACTCTTGTGCTAACTCCACAGAACAAATCAGAAATTAAAACTAAGATGTAAAAGAAAATTCACTTTACCTCTTCAGATGCACGACCGCCAAGAGTCATGCATGTCATATCAAACAGCTGTTCTTTAGTCATTAGGAGGTTTTCACTGGGTACATATTGAGCGAAACCCAAGGCTGCAGTTCCTCGAGGAACTATTGTAACTTTAAGCAAGGGTTCAGCATGTTCCAAAAACCACCCGACAACAGCATGACCAGCTTCATGATAAGCAACTGTTCGCCGTTCCAGCTTGCTAATGACCTGTTTGAAGAATTATAACATCAGGTATACCTTCTTAAATGAAAATGCACAAAATCCTAAGTTTATAACAAAGAAGAGGAAGGAATAAAAGAATATATCATCTGTAGTGCCTATAATGCTTAAAAATACTTCAAAATAGTACAAGAAAGTTTTTCTTTCATATTTTTGCGGTCGGGTGCACAAATCCCTATATTCCATTCAGCCAGTTGAAGACAACCATTTCCTTCTAACATTAGCAGAACTCAGATCTTTTTTCAGTATTAATCTTTAGATTTACCCCTAGTTCTACGAGCTTTTTTACTAGCATCCTATCAAGTGTCCTAAAAATCGATTATATTGGGTCCGATGCACATGTTCAAACCATCTCAAAGGGTTTTCTCTTAGCATTAATATATACCACCTCCAACTTACCGCAGAAACAATCATTTTATTGTGCCTTTCAATATATTGCTACTCATCCATCTTTGCATTCTCATTTCAAGTATGCACCCTAATTGGACATGTTTCTACATTGCCCAACATTGTCTCATGAAGCATTGCTGGTCTTATTGCTGCCTTATGGAATTTTCCATTCAATTTCACTCCAGAAGCGATTCTCAAATAACTTAAAGATGAACATATTATTAATATAATTTAATATTGCTATTCAAGAAGATGAATGGAACATTAGCCTTTTTCCTCCCAATTTCCCTCCGCTCCGTATCAGCCCTAACGGACTGAATGTCATCTGTATCTCTGACCCGACATCCATTGCAAGGTGCCAGCATGTCCTCTCTCTCATACAACAAACACGTACCGTCCTGCACCAAAAGCAACTTATCCAATTGACAAGTCAACTTCTGTCTTGTTAATATCAGTATCGTTGAAATAAAATAACACACGACACTAATGAACAAAGTCCCAACCATAAACAACAACATATTACATCAAGTAGAAAGAAAGAAAAGAAAGAAAATATTAGAGTCCTAAACCACAAACGCAAACTCCTAGTTATAAACCACAAGCTTCTCTCAACTTACCTGCTACTCACTCTTAATTTTAGCATTATGCCGCTGCCACGCTGCCTTGAGGTCCCCACTAGGTCCTTTTGATCCTTGCCACCTAAACAAGCTTGGTTTGGAATCTCTTGGATCAATGTGGGTTGCTCCCTTTTTCTTCAGTTTTTGCTAAAGCTACATTCATGTACTTTATTTTTGTCCTAAATTAAAAATACTCTAGATTCTAAAGTTTCTTTTTGTGTTTCTACTTTTATACAATAAGCATTTTCTAGTCTCAATAACTAACAAATTATCATAAGCAAAAAATGCACACCCTGAAACCTCATCTTGAATGTACCAGGGGAGTTCATCTTGAATGTCCTTCAACCAAACAAAGGAACTTGAGGAATCAAGCCCACATATTTACAAATTCCTTAAAGTCTCGAAGCTCCCTAAACCAAATGGACTAAAAAGATAGAATTAGAACTGAAGTCCCTCATTTGATATTGACTAGTAAACATAAATGCTCCAAAATAGGTGTCATGTATGTGTTGTTGTGTCAGTACTGTCTTGTTTGTCGCTAAAAAAGATATCAACGGTATTCCTGCTTACAAAAATCAAAATAGCAACTGAAGTGAAAGGGGACTAGAAGATAATTCTACAGCGTCATTGCAATGCACAAAATACCTATAAACAAAAGTGCAGAATCCAATTAAAAAAGACAACAGATATGACCTACTCACGCTCGTATAAAGGTACCTTGTTTTTCTTCTCCAAGCCACCAATTACTCTGTCAATAGCAGCCTCAAAGTGTTGCATTGTAACTTGTGTTTCCTCATTTCTTGCAGCAATCAGAGCAGCCTCATTACAAACATTGGCAATGTCAGCTCCAGCAAATCCAGGAGTGAGGGCTGCTAGCCGTTGGGAGAAAAATGATGGCTCATTATCAAGTTTAATCTTTTCAAGATAAATGCGGAATATCTGTTCACGTCCTTTTATGTCAGGCTTATCTATTTCGATTTGACGATCAAACCGACCTGGTCTCAACAAAGCCTTATCCAAAATATCAGGCCTATTGGTGCCTGCAAGTACAACCACCCCAGCAGTGGTCCCAAATCCATCCATCTCCACAAGCAACTGATTTAGAGTGCTTTCACGTTCATCATTGGAACCTGCGAAGCCTCCACGGCCTCTTGCTCTACCAATTGCATCAATTTCATCAATAAAAATTATGCTAGGTGCACATTGTCTAGCTTCCTGAAATAGGTTTCTCACCCTAGACGGCCCAACACCAACAAACATTTCCATAAAATCTGAACCAGATATTGACAAGAAGGGCACACCAGATTCACCTGCAGTAGCTTTTGCAAGAAGTGTTTTCCCTGTGCCAGGAGGACCTACAAGAAGAGCACCTTTAGGAATCTTTGCTCCCAATTCCTCGTATTTCTTTGGGTTCTTCAGGAAGTGCACGAATTCCATAATTTCTTGTTTAGCTTCATCACAGCCAGCCACATCTTTAAAATATACCTGAACGACAAATTTGTATAGCAGTAACATTAAATCCTGATAAATAAATGTGCTCAGCTAATGCCACGAAAAAAAAACGCCTGAACATATAAGAAACTTTTAACTATGTATCCAGTGTGCAATAACTAGTTTGTACATAATATCCTAACTTCAATTAATCAAGCTAGAAACTAAGCTCATAGGATCTCTTTCAGTTGGATGTTCACAGAAGCACAAGTTACAGGAGCAACAAACAAAAAGAATAATAAAGCATGTAATGAGTATAGCATGTAATGAGTAGCAAACCTTATTTTTGGAGTTCTTATCCATCTTTGTCACTTGAGCTTTTCCAATATTAAATATTCCTCGGGGTCCTTTACCTGCACCACCACCTATACTTAATCCACCTTGTATTCTTCTCCCAGCGAAGAAGAGCACGGACAGAAGAACAAAAGTTGGGGTCCATTTGAGAAACTCTTGGGACCAGATTATTTCAGACGTATATGTTACAGGGACGTAGTCGTGAGGATCCATCCTCAAAGCTTCCTGAGCTTCTTGAAGCTTTTCCTCAAATGTTTCTACACTTCCAATATTGAAATAGAACTTATACTGGCTACCAGTGTGTCTAGCAGGGTAACCGGTTGTGATTCCATCTATATCATTACCCTTTGATTGGTTGTCTTTCTTTGGCGAGCTCCTTACATATACTTTGGCAACAGATTTATTAGAGACAACAATGCGATCGACTAAACCAGGTTCCAGGAGCTTAGTCTTAAAATCCTGGAAACTTATCTGTAAAAACAAAACCCATATAAGTCATATGTCGGAAAACAAATAGTTTCCCATATACCAAAAGAAACAGAATACAGCTCAATCATTGAGAGAGAGTATTTGAACTCAGCATGGGTCATCAGCAAATAGAAGTGAAATTTGTAGGTTAGCATCAAAATGATGAAAAGATCATTTCATAAATCAATGAAAGCAAATTAAAAAAAATTATAATACTCATCAATAACTATTGAATTACCTAACTTCTTAGAACATCTCATAGTTAGCTTGCGCTCGCACAAACAGTGACTTCGAGGGAAATGCAATTTTAAAGCCAATCTTAATTAAAAGCAAGAAAAGTAATGAACAGCTATATACCTATCAATGATGGTATATAATTTGGTTTGCTACAAGTTGGTAAATCCTGTTCACCAATTAGAGATTGAATTCAAACTAATTACCTCGAAGGCGCAAAAAAAGAATGATTTCATGTTCCTTACACAATGTATGTTATTCAGTGTGTTTGATATATATACATTTTTTTTAACTACCACGCTTCACCGGCAAAGTGTTTGATATATATATATATATATATATATATATATATATATATACTTTACCTTATGCACCATATTGAAATAGACATTTACTTGTTAATTTCAATAAGAAATCCAATTTTAAAATATCATGTCCATCTATTGTCTGGTGCTTCTTTCTACGAACATGTCTTGGATAACAGGAATTCAGTTATGATATGAGCTAGTTCACAAATCAAACTATCATCTAACAATCTAGAATGGCCTGTGCATAAACCCAACTGTTTAGAGACATTGTGAGATTGCAAATCGAGCACATCATTGAGGTCATTCTAACAGTAAAGAACTATGGAAGTGCTGTTAAATCAGCAAAGGAAGATTCAATATCATATATCCTTTTCCTACCAAAATGCCGTTGCCACCGTGTAATTTATTAATTTTAGCAAACTTCGTGTAGTTTATTTCAGTACAACATTTCTGAGTGAAAGTATAGAAGAAATTTGCTTGATCCAAGCATCTGGTTTTCTTCTCCTTTAACACTTTATTCCATATTTCCCTTGAAAAAGTTTCACCTCTTTGTTATACAGGAGCCCCACCCCTCTTTAACACCAGAGTACCACCTGCATCTCCCCATATTAATGAATAATGGCGCAATCGCTTACCTCATTAAAGAACATCGCAATCCCTTACCCTATATGCAACAAGTAATGCAGAATTTGTATTATCTTATTTCACGTTATATCATAGCAATGTGCATACGATACATACTCAAAAACACAAAAGGAGAAGCACTTTTCATCAAAGAAAGATTCTTGTGAGAATAGAGGATTTTATGATACAATAGAGGTTGTTCGCTTCTACACATACAGGGGAAAAAATGAAGCAATAACTATTCAGGTCTACTCAGGTAAGGAAAACTATGGTACTGCTTGGTTCATATTTGCCACACTAAATCGACTAACAATTACATTACATCCATGTCAACTGGATCAAGTTGGTGAGAAGGTAAGGCTGTAGGATTCTACCTAATAACATGCACTTACAGATATAACTGAGTTCACTTACGTAAATCATGAACTATTTACATTTATTACAAGGGCTAACGTGCAACTATACACTAAACTTTTCCCAATTTACAAGTTGCTAACCTAAACTATTTCAATTAGAAAATTGCTACCATAAACTATTACAATTAGTAACTAAATACTATTATAATTAGTAAGTAAACACCCTGAACTTTCTCTGATTATCCCTGCCCCCATTAAAAATTATAGCTTTCCTATTTTCATATTTCCTGATGATACATACCTTATCGATGTAGGGTAGCAAGTTACAAATTGAAGAAAGTTCATGACATTTACTTGCTAATTATAAAGTTCAAGCTAGGAACTTGCTAATTAAAATAGGAGATAAATACATTAACCCCACCCCCCATGTTCCATGGTTATTACACTCACCACCCCTCTGCTTTATAAAAAAAATATAAGAGAGAGGTGGTCAGTGTTATAACTTTCTATAGAAAATATAAAACATAGGGGTGGTCCGTGTAATTAGTTTCAACATAGGGGTGGTTAGTGTAATAAGTACCGGACATGACATCAATTTTTGGGGTGTTTGTGCTTCCTCGTTGTCAACTTAAGCCAAAATCACGACTCATGAAACTAAAAGAATAAGTGTGTGGTTCCTAAAAAGTGAACATGACATGATAACAGAGGGAAGTATTGTTTTGAGTAACTTTCATCACTTCTAGTGGGAGCTGACAGATCCATATGGAAAGTATCCAGCATTCCTTCAATAGAAAAATGTTATCGCTCGAAACGACCAATTGTTCTTGAGAAGTTTGTGAAATTATATGTCTTAAGTTCCAGGTCTTATTAAATGAAGTCAGAAAATACAGCTTGCTACATTTTGAAAGGTGGTAACATTCAACATTATAATAGAATTGTGCATAAGAAAACATTTCAAGAACTAGAGAGGAAAGACTAACCTCTCTCTGGTCAGAAGAACCAGAAGAAAAGGACGATAGCAGCAATCCAATTAATAATATAGGAGTAAGATAATTCTGCAATTGCTTCATAAAATCCTGCTGGTCATTTGTACTTGAATCCTCTGGAGATACCAAATATTCAACACAATTAAACTTAAACAACATATAAAGCATTAACCAGTTTAACTGACTAAAATCTTTGAATTAGATGGCGGATTTGTAGCACTTATATGCGTAGTGAAGTAAAAGCAAGTGACAAATCTGCAACCTCATTGGTATATTACAAAAAAGTATAAGAAACTTTCTCTAGATAAGATAAATAAATAGATAAGATAAATAAATAGATAGATAACTTAAACCTTATTTTTCTAGCTTCTATAGACTATGTGAGTAGTTGCAGAAGCCTGGTCTCCTATTACTTCCCAACATTTCTCTTGGTCAATAATAATTGTTACTCCTTTTCTAACTTCTCCCAAAATTACAGAAACAGTTTTTGGAAGAATTTTTTTTATAGAAGACTTGCTTTTTCTAATAAATGGTGTAGTTATAAAAAATCCACAAAACAGTACTACTGAAACTTATTAGCTGGTTCACTAATGAAATTTCGTTTCGAAAACACGATTTTGAGTCCACCCAAATGGCATTTTAGCTGAACTCAGGTTGCCAGGATGTGATCTCAAAACCGATACTAAGTTTTATTTAAAAGTACCATCCTTAGTAAAAAAAAAAAAAAATCGCTTGATTTCCATCAAAGAGAAAGTTTTAGGACGCCAAAATCACCATTAAACTAAATATTTTTAGATTTTATGGTCAACAATAGAATTTGAAACAAAGAATTATCATCATTTCCTCACGATTCACTCAATTCAACATCAAAATTTGATCCTTACAATAATACCGTTGTCCGAACACTTAAAGTTGGATCTTTCTCGCATACAAGTAAAATAAACATGAAAAATTACTGCAAACCTTTTGATTCCTGCTTCTTATTCTCGTTATCTTTCGGGATTTCTTGTTTGCCCTTCGGATAATAGTTATCATAGTCTTCAAAAACAAACAAATTCACCACATAAGCCCAACAAAAATAATTCCATTCATACAACCAAAACATAAAAACCTCACCAATCTCAACGTACTCTTCTTATTCGGCGATTCGCTGGAGAAGAGCCTTCTAAAACTAGGGTTCGCGAGCAGGAATCTCCAATCCCGGCCCTTACCGGCCCCAACCGAAGTCAAGTAACCCCTCAGAAACCCTAGATTCGAGACATCGCCGCCTAGCTCGCTCGATCTCGCGCCATGACCGCCCAAAATTCCTCTCTCAACAAAGAAATCAGCAAAAGAAATTTTGTGAATAAATAGAACCGATCGATGAGAAAAACGACGAGAGGGCGGCGGAAAACTTACGACTTCGAATCTGGAGCGAGCGGATCGAGCGATGGAGCGGCCGAGCCTGGAAAAAATCATAGCTTTACGAGGGTTATGGCATCAATTTGGGGGGAATTTTGGGGATCGTCGAAAATCTAATTTTCTAGGGTTTTCTTCTCTTCTATTTTCGCGGTTGTTTTGATCTCGAGCAGCTCTGCGAGAGTTTAAACGAGGGGTTTATATGCAGCTTATGAAAGGATGGAGATTAGGATATTAGGTAAAGGCCCCTAAATTGGATTTTTAAAGTTTATTTAGACTCTGAGAAATGTGCAATTATGTATCTAGTCTGTATATTCAGGTGCGATGTACCTATTCTATTTTATTTGTTATTGTTTCGTACAAATGTTATTCGTCACCTAAAATTAATTTGTGGGTGATGTCACGGATGATACAAAAATTTAATTAGAACTTATCATGTCAAATGTTACATGTTATATAACAGAGGATCCAAATTTAATTCAAATTTAGATGACGAATAATATAGTTGTTATCTAATAGCTGCTCATGCACTCACATAGTTTACATCCACTTAGAAGTTGACACGTAGAATAAATTTTAGTCAGGAAATCAAAAACTTTGATAGGTGCTTTCTAGAACCCTAAACGCGGCTAAACAAGGTCCATGGCTTCTCTCTCTTCCCCCATCTATAAAATATGTTGCTAGGAGATCAAGCACATAGTTTTGCCTTGCGTCACCAAATAGAGTTAAAGACTCGTAATCGAATGGCGACAGAACCAAATGTTGTCTGACCTTCACAAATCAACCATCCATTTAGTTAAAATCGAAATTTTTGCGGGGTCTTGGGCTTCTTTCTTGTGGAGAAAGTTTTACACTTGTTTCATGAAGGACGACAAATTTTGGTTTTGCTCGCTAGTTAGTTGGAACGTCAGGATATTTCCGTACTCATCGTATTTAACTTGATACCCTCAAACTTATTCAACTTAATGTCCATAATTTTTTTTTATCATCAACTTAATACCATCAACTATTAAATCTTTTTAACTTCATACAAAAAAATCTAAATTGTAACTTGATACTCTCAACTAGATAATATTTAACTTGATACTCTCAACTAGATAATATTTAACTTGATACCCTCAACTTTTATAGGTACTAACTTGATACCTTAAAAATAATTTGGACCAAAATATCTCTTCCCTTACCCCCCCCCCCTCCCTCCTCACCTCCCCCTCTCTCTCCGGCTGCGGGTAGGACGGACGTGAGTGGCCGACGGACCAGCTGCGCACGGGGATGCAGGGCTGAGCGGGGGCGCAAGCTAGGGCACGCAGAAGGCGGGCTGCGCACGCGCGCGGGAGGGTGAGTGGGGGCGCGCACGAGGTGGGGGGGGGGGGAGGGAAGGGGGGGTCGTCGAGGCCGGGGGTGGTCTTCGGGGGTGGGAGGTGACCGCCGGCGGAGAAGCAGGAGGTGGGTGGAAGGTGGATAGTTTAGGAATAAAATAAATTATAGGTATCAAATTGAAAATATTAGTTGAGATAAGATATTAAGTTAGTACCTATCAAAGTTGAAGGTATCAAGTTGAACATTGTCAATAGTTGAGGGTATCAAGTTGCAATTAAGCCAAAAAAAAAAAATCAAACTACCCGTCTCCTCCCCCTCTTCCCTCTTCGGCCGACAGGGAACTTACAACGCGCGCGCACGGGACGGTCGAAGCGCATTGGCGAGCAAGGCTGGAGGCGCGCGTGCGGGGGTCGGACACACATGCGGCTTCGTGCATGCAGGAGGGCAGTGCGAGGCGGGAGGGGAGGCTGTTGCGTATTACGGCGAGGTGGGTGGGTGGGTGTGGCGGGGGGGGGGAGGGAATGGCGGAAGGGGCGGCCGGGGGGTTGGAGGGGTGGGAGGTTGAGGGAGGGGCTGGGAAAGGGGAGAGGTGAAAGTATTTTTGAAAAAATAAATTTTAGGGTTTTAAGTTATTTATTTTTAAAAAAATTAGGATATCAAGTTGTCAAATATAAATAGTTGAGAGTACCAAGTTGAAATTTAACCTAAGTTATATTGTGTTGACATTGTAATTCATACGTATAGCCATATTCCATCCGATAGAAAGAAAATTTACAACCACCAAGAATCAGTGCGACAAAAGTAGCTTAAGACCGCAATATATAGTACAGTTCCTATTCAACCTGGCTAGGATCCCATAGACATGACAGAACAACTATATAACAAAAACTTCATGCCAATATATGTACAAATCCGATAAATTTTGATGTCAGCTTGCCAAAATTAGGCTTTTGATAAGGGCACTACAAAGTTTACTAAGGGCTAGTCCAGAATTGGGGCTAGTCCATTAATGAACAAAGTTTACTCACACTAGTCCATTAGTTTACTCATATTAGTCCAAACTTGAAACCCTCCTCCCAAATCCTCCAAATCCTACCGGAGCCCTCCCCCCTCCCGCCGGAGCCGTTCTCCTCGACTTCGTCCTCCTCCTCCTTGTCGATGGCTCCCAAAGTCTCGAAAGAATCAAGGTACAATTCTTCCTTCTCCTTGTTCTATTGCATTTACAAAAAATTTCAAAATTTTTAAAAATTACTCTTGCATTTCGAAATTTTTGAGTGATTTTCTTTCCATTCTTCAAATGAGGACATACAAGTCCTGAATGTAGTTTAGGATGTAGTTTAGATGTTTACTTGGATGGCCGTACCCTATTTTAGGGCATACAATGTCGACAATCGTCGAAAGTATCGAGCAGTATCGGACGGGACTGTAGAAATTTCTACAGTCCCATATAGATTTAGGACTGTAGAAAATTCTACAGTCGTATATAAATTAAGGACTGTAGGAATTTCTACAGTCATAAATTTATAAAGGACTGTAGAAATGTTAACAGTCCTAAAAAAATAGGACTGTTAAATTTTTTGCAGTCCTGTATACGTATAGGACTGTAGAAATTTCTACAGTCCTGAATGTTAAATTAATTTAGGATGTTAAATAAAATTTTATTTTTTGTCTTATAGTCATGACCCTCGGAAGGGCACTGTGGATAAAGATATCATCAGAAGACGTCCTACTGCGTCGATGCGTAAGGAACACAATGTTTCGCGTACTATTGAACCAGGTGTCACTATCCGCGAGCCCGAGGCACGCCCTGAAGTGAGAAAACGTCGATTGACGAAGAAGACTGTCACTTGTTCGAAGAGACGTGCTCTGTAAACCCCCTGATTTTTCAAGAATTTTTAAATTTGGATTTTCACAATTTTCTGGAATTTTTCTGGGATTTTTCCGTAATTAAAATCAGGGTTCTAATTATTAAATAATTTTTAATTGATAATAATTAATATTAAAATATTATAAAAATAATATTTTTGTGTGTAAAATGAAAAACTGGACTTAGGGTAATTTTCTGAAAATTTATTGGGCCCTGGACCTATTTTTTGTCACGCCCCAGTCCCAAAATGACGAGGGACTGAGTACGTGAGCAATGGCCAGCAGCACGCACCGATGGACAACCCAATTTAATGGATCCATCAGGGCATGCTTAAGCTGTAGTCTAACAGTAAGATGTTACAAGTCTCAGGTATTTCTAATCTCATCCACAGAATAAACACAGATTAATGCCAGAAATATTGCAATGGAAATAAATACGCAATATTAAATAAGGTTATCTCGGGAAACAAATCCGAGAATTATTCTGTTACATTTAAGAAGAAAGACAGGAAATAAAATACTGAAAGGGAAATACTGTGTATATGAAGCCGGTGCTCAGGAGAAGTCTTCTGCAACTATCTCGTCCTCGGTTCCGGGTTCTGCTCCAAGGAGTGCTCCTGTACCGTACACCTCGGGGTAGTTCTCCTCGGCTATACCTGGGGACATAGTCCATTACAGGTCCTCTGGGGACATAACAAGGTACAGAAAATACAAGCCAAAACATATGCAGTGCAGCAATAATAAAACAGCAGGGTAAATATGTAAACCAGCTAGTGATATGCAAGTGAGAGTTTTAGTCATACTCAGGCTGAGACTATTACAGGATCAGTGTCGAAGAAACCATAGCAGTATTTTCTCGAAGAGCCAGTAAGGAACCAAAGCTCTGTATCAGAGTCTAAGGCACCGCCAGATAAAAGTATTTATATTATATTATATTCAGCCTTGATATGATAATACTCTCCCCACCCCATGTAATCTCACGTCACAGTTCCAGAAAATATCAGGTACAAGTCACGCAAGTTTGAACTAATGCAATGAGTCAGGCTAGAGTCTAAGCATGTAAACTGGAAATGACATAAAAATGTATCCTATACGGAATCACCAGGTATATCTCAGGCAATTCCGTCACATGAATAGTGTCTGGTGTCCTGGGTTGAGCAGTTAAACAAGTTCACATATGAAGCTACAGAAATCAAGTAAAATACTATAACCAGAAATATCTGAGAATTGGCAAGCTTTACTTGCCCACTGATGTATAACTAAGTCCAGGAAATAGGTAGCAAAGCTGCAAGTTTTGGCAAGGTACACTTGCATGTGGTTCCGGTTCGGTTTGCAGTTCTGACTTCGGCGGGAATTGCAGGCGGTTCTCCGGTTGCTGAAACAAACATCACCATCAGATCCAAAAAATATCAATCAGCTAGAAACGTCTGTCCTTGGGTCCAATTTGGAGACAAGGGCAGAAACGGCAGTTTTGGGCCAATACGGGGTCCACCGGTGGGCCCGCTTTGCACCGAAAAACGCGTCCGGGTCAAAGATCTCCAAATTCACCAAACTCAGTGTTAACAGGTCAGGAACGCTGATACGAACCCAACGGAACTTTCAGATTTGAATTCCGATGAGCCGATCACAAAATCGCCCGTCGAGCGGGGCCTGTGGGGCCCACGACACGCGATTTCGTCAACGTTCTCAGAATCGAACCAAACTTGACCCACAGGACCAGCGTATTACTACGAGTCCGATGGCGCAAGTTTCGTCTCGATCCGACGTGTGTACACAAAGTTAGGGCGCGTTCCAGAAAGTACGGATACGGGGCGATATCCGCGGATACGCGTTGATTCCGGTGTGCACGCACACCCGAATCGACTTCTGCGAAATCCCACACGTCCGTATCGACGAGGCGCACATATCTGTGAAGACCGCGCGCGACCAAGTCGTCCCGTTTGGCGGGGCGTACTCAGTTCCGGGGTGAAACAGGGTCTGGTTTTTCCTGTTTTTGGATCGCGGTGTGCGATCACCACAGGACGCGATGCCCCGAACGGTTTATCCGAGCACCGAGAGGGTCACACAGGCTTCGCAACGCAATTTGCGGAATCGAAAACGGAGCTACGAACAAAAAGTTACACGTACCTGAAGGGGACCCGAAAAAACCGGGGGCGAATCGTGTCCGACACGTGTCGGACACGCGGGTTCGAGAATTAGGGTTAGGGTTTGGGGATTCCTCGTCGGAATCCGGCGGAGGGCGGCTGCTGGGCGGCCGGGCTCGAGGGCACGCGGCGGAGGGCGGCGCGGCGTGGCTGGGGACGCGTCGGCGGCGGCTCAGGGCGGCCGGAGGCGGCGCTACTGCGGCCGGCTGCTGCTGTTCGCTGCTGCGGCTGCGGGCGGCCGCTGTTGTCGGTGGCCGTCGACGAGGAAGAGGAGGGGGCGGTGCTGGGGGTCTGCACGGCGGCGCGGCGTACGGCGGGCTGGCGGCGGCGCTGGGGGAGCGGTGGTGGCGAGGTGGTGTCTGGCCGGAGAGGGGCCGACGGGGGGAGGATTTAAAGGGGAGAGGAGGCTGGGGGGGCCGAGAGAGGCGGGGCGAGGGGGTGGACGTGGCGGGCGAGGCGGGAGCGCGTGGCCGCGGGCGCGGGGCGGCGCTGCCGGAGGCGGGGGAAGCGGCAGGCGCGGGCGGAGCGGGTCACGGGGGAGAGAGAGGGGGGCCGGGTTGCGGGCACGGGCTAGCGGGCGGGTCTCGTCGACCCGACCCGACCCGCTAGCAGCGCGGGCTGGCCCGGCCCGATGGGCCGGGCCGGGCTGGGTTCTTATTTTAAAAAATATAAAATAAATAAATAAATCAATATTAATTAAATAATAAAATAATTTGTTTTAGGTGTTTTAAAAAATAGGTCCGGGGCCCAATAAATTCCAGAAAAATTGCCCTAAGTCCAGTTTTTCAGAAAATTCCAGAAAAATTTCCAGAAAATTCCAGAAAATTGTAAAAAATCCAGGTTTTAAAATTTTAAAAAAATTCAGGGGGTTTACATTTTTAAACACCTAAAAACTATTTTTATTTATTTTAATTATTATTAATTATTTAATTAATTATTTAAATAATTAAACCCCGGCCCAAACCTAACCCTAGGCCCAAGCCCACCGGGCCGGCCCACCCCAATCAGGCCCAGCCCACCCATGGGCTATCGGGTCGGGTCGGGTCCACCCGCGAACCCGGCCCGACTACCCCTTCTCCCCCACGTCCCCCGCGTTCTCCGGCGGCCGCCCGAGTCTCCCGCCACCACGCCGCTCCGCCTCGCCGCGCCACCGCCTCCCCTCGCCGTGCCCCTCCCTCGCCTCGTCGCGCTGCCCCCGGCCCTCTCCTCCTCCTTCCTCCTTCCCCCAGCGGCCCGCAGCCACAGCAGCTTCCGCCGCCTCCGGCCGCCGTGCCCGCGCCGCCGCCTCCGCCCAGCCTCGCCGGCGTCGCCCCAGCCCCCTCCGGCCGGCCTCCCCCGCCGCAGAGCCGCCCATCTCCGGCCAGAACCCTAACCCTAGGGTTGGGTTCGACGCGGACACGGCCCTTTGCGTCGTGTCGGACACAGTAAATTTTGGGTTTTTCGAACCCTGTTCAGGTACGCGTATCTCCCTACTCGTTTATCCGATTTCGATTCCGTCAGTTGCGTCGCGAACCCTGTGTGACCCTCTCGGTTCCCGTGCAACCCGCTCGGTGTATCGCGTCCTGTGGTGATCGCGAACCGCGATCCAAAAACAGAAAAAATAACGCCCTGATTCACCCCGGAACTGGGTGCGCCACGCCAAACGGGATGACTTGGTCATGCGCGGTCTTCACAGATACGTGCGCGTCGTTGATATGGACGTGTGGGATTTCGCAGAAGTCGATTCGGATGTGCGTGCACACCGGAATCAACACGTATCCGCGGACACCGTCCCGTATCCGTCCTTTCTGGAATGTGCCCTAACTTTGTGTACACACGTCGGATCGAAACAAAACTTGTGCCATCAAACTCGTAGCAATACGCTGGTCCTGAGACCCAAGTTTGGTTCGATTCTGAGAACGTTGACGAAATCGGATATCGTGGGCCCCACAGGCTCCACTTGACGGGCGATTTTGAGAACGGCTCATCGGAATCCAATTCTGGAAGTTCCGTTGGGTTCGTATCATCGTTCCTGACCTGTTGATACTAAGTTGGACAGATTTGGAGACCTTTGACCCTGACACATTTTTCGGTGCAAAGCGGGCCCACATGTGGACCCCGCTTTGGCCCAAAATTGTCATTTTTGCCCTTGTCTCCAAATTGGACTCAAGGACAGGCGTTTCTAGCTGATTGATATTTTCTGGATCTGATGGTGATATTTGTTTCATCAACCGGAGTACCGTCTGCAAATCCAGCTGAAGTCAGAACCATAATTGGAGCCAGAACCACAGGCAAGTGTACCTTGCCAAACCCTGCAGCTTGCTACTTATTCCAATTCCTGTTATAGTACTTGCTTGAGTTCTTTGTGTAAATATATATAAACTTGTTTAACTGTTCAACCCAGGACCGAGTGACTTTACTTAGCGTCCGATTACTAGTCGGGTGCCAACCCCGTACGCGGAGTTGTGTAAAGTCACATAGACATGGATATCGTGACCCTTTGTATTCTCGTACTTGCATTATAAAGTACGTTTTACCCATGACACCTGACACTATTCATGAGACAGAGTCTTCCTGAGACATTCATGGTGATTCTGTATAGGATACAGGACTTGACATTGATATTATGATCCTAAATACTATATGACTTGTTGCATTAGATATGATTGTGCGTGACATGGACATGAGGCCACATGGACATGAGACGTATGATTACATTAGGTGGGGAGAGACACACAGGCTACAGGTTGATTATATATATTATGCCGGCGTCTTAGTCTCACTACGAGATAGACAACCACATGATATCACTGCTACCGGCTCCCCAACACAGAGCTTGTAGTAGTTTCAGCCTGAGTTCTAGTGCTGCTCTTATCTTACATATCACTTAGCTGGTTACATAGTTTACCCTATTGTTTATTTATTGCTGCACTACATTTATTTTGGCATGAGCTTTCTTGTACCTTGCTATGTCCCCTGAGGACCTGGATCTGGATTATGTCCCCAGGTATAGCCGAAGAGATCCATCCAGAGATACACCGTACAAGAGCACTTCCAGGAGCTGTACCAGGACCTGAGGACGAGATCGTACCAGAGGACTTCTCCTGAGCATTGGCTGTATATAGTCGGTTATTTCTGTTTCTCTTTCCAGTTCCTTTATTTCCTGTCTATTGGCATTGATGTATCAGACATATTCTCGGACTGTTCCCCGAGACATTTATTGAGATTTGATAGTTATTTCTATTTGCATTGTTCTGGCATTTAATTAGTGATTATCTGTTGTGGATAAGATTAGAATAGTTTATGGCTTGTAATAATTGTTCTATTTACTGTTAGCCTATAGCTTAAGCATGTCCTGATGGATCCATTAAATTGGATTGTCCATCGGTGCGTGCTGCTGGCCATTGCCACGTGTCCAGTCCCTCGATATTTTAGGACTGGGGCGTGACATGGGTTTTTGTGGTGGCCCATGCAGGTCAACGACTAAATTGTTCGATTTCAACTTAGGGACCGAACAGGCCTGCAATAAGAATATGATAAGTTTTTAGGATCTCATCCACTTGCTTGAAATGTTCTTGATATCTGTATCGGATTCGAATTAATTCTTGACTTGAATCCTGCCTTGATTCCTGTGCGCCTCTTATTGTTTATTTTGGTTGCAGGGTTATGGATTCACGAGCAAACGACGAGACTCCTGCAAGATCACCACGAGATGCTGTGGTAACCAACGAAGATGAAGTAACACTAGTGGATGAAGGACAATCAGCTCAACAACAAGCCTCGAGAGTCCAGCACGATGATATTCCACCATCGACGCAATTTACTCCACCAATGCCCGTAATTCCACCAGGGCAGGCCATGGACGGACAGCAGATGTTTCAAATGATCTATGCAATAACGCAAGCTCAACAAGAGGCTTTCAGTCGCAGCCTAGTAACCTCACTAAAGAAGGCAGATCTACCAGCACGACGGCCAACGACGGGCTCTATTACCGATTTCCGGCAGCTGAAGCCCCGTACCTTCTCAGGCAAGGAGGAGCCCACTGAAGTTCATGAGTGGCTCACCAACACTCAACATCAATTAGAAGCAACTGAGGTTCCAAAGGAACGTTGGATGACCGCCGTCAGAATACAGTGGACGGACAATGCACATCACTGGTGGCTATCCGAGGAGACACGGCTCGGACCAGACCGAGTCACTTGGGAAGAGTTCTCTAGACTCTTTCAGGAGATGTACATTCCAGCTATCGCTCGATCAGAACTTCGGGACAAGTTCAATCACCTCGCTCAGGATGCTAAGACAGTAGAAGAGTACAATGCTGAGTTCATTCGTCTAAGTCGCTTCGCCTCAACATTGATCCCGACAGAAGAAGAGAAGGCTGAGAAATTCTTCGACGGACTAAACATTGAGCTACAGAAACTAATTGGATCCGTTGCACCTACTTTGTACTCGGACGTCCTTGCTGCAGCACGACGCATGGAGCGCGTCATCAGGAGAGAGACCAGTCTGAAGCGGCCATCCACATCAGCACCAGCCGGAGCACCACAAGAAGAAGTTGCAAAAAGACCTCACATACACCAGCCACCAGAAGCATCTCCACAGGCAATACCTGTCTGTCCATATTGTCGCAAGCGAGGCCATACTGAGGACGAGTGCAGACGAAAGAAGAGATTATGCATAGTTTGCGGATCCAGTCAGCATTTATTTAAGGAATGCCCTGAGCGTCGAGACAGAGCACCAAGGGTAAACCAACAAGCGCTACCAATACCGAGGCCAGCCTATCCAGCATTGGGAGCACCGCAAACGGAAGTTCAAGAAGTCCTACCACCAGCTCCAGGAGGGTATCAGCCGAGGCCACCCTTGATACCCCAGGCACTACTCTTCCAGCAGGCTCAGCAGCAGAAGAATCGACTGCAAGGACGCGAGCAAGTCCTGACGATGACCGTGGAGAACGCGCAGACTCGTGGAGTAGCTAATGCGCGTAAGTGATTCGTAGTTATCCGTTTCTAGTCTTGTTTTAGCTCGTGCCTCCTGGTTTGTGACCTCAGCCCCAACCTAGTAATTTACAACTTGTTAATAATAACCTGGTTTTTCTAAAAAGTTGTTGTTCTTTTGCTTTAACTAGATTTTTCTCTGGAAAGTGCATAACTTCCATTCTTAGGGAAACGATATTTTTCCTAAGTGTCTTGTGATGTGTTTTCGAACAATACTTGCAACCATGTCATCTCTGTTGACCGGTTATTCTTTGATTGCGAGGACGCAATCCTCTTAAGGGGGGTAGATTGTAAACCCCCTGATTTTTCAAGAATTTTTAAATTTGGATTTTCACAATTTTCTGGAATTTTTCTGGGATTTTTTCGTAATTAAAATCAGGGTTCTAATTATTAAATAATTTTTAATTGATAACAATTAATATTAAAATATTATGAAAATAATATTGTTGTATGTAAAATAAAAAACTGGACTTAGGATAATTTTCTAGGAATTTATTGGGCCCCGGACCTATTTTTAAACACCTAAAAACTATTTTTATTTATTTTAATTATTATTATTTATTTAATTATTTATTTAAATAATTAAACCCCGGCCCAAACCTAACCCTAGGCCCAAGCCCACCGGGCCGGCCCACCCCAATCAGGCCCAGCCCACCCATGGGCTATCGGGTCGGGTCGGGTCCACCCACACCCGCCCGCGAACCCGGCCCGACTACCCCTTCTCCCCCACGTCCCCCGCGTTCTCCGGCGGCCGCCCGAGTCTCCCGCCACCACGCCGCTCCGCCTCGCCGCGCCACCGCCTCCCCTCGCCGTGCCCCTCCCTCGCCTCGCCGCGCTGCCCCCGGCCCTCTCCTCCTCCTTCCTCCTTCCCCCAGCAGCCCGCAGCCACAGCAGCTCCCGCCGCCTCCGGCCGCCGTGCCCGCGCCGCCACCTCCTGTCACGACCCGCACCCGGTTATTCGGGCCCGAGTGCGTGGACACGTCCAGCCTACGCCGCAGTGTCGGCGGTAGTACGCTGTCTAGGTCATTTTCTGAGTCAAAGTATCTATCTCATCCACAATAATGAACATGTAAGAATAATCACAGGAAATAGGAATGCTAAGATTTCATAATATTTAATCTGTGACAACCAATCCACAGTTAATACAAGCCAGAAGATAAATCGGGGACAAACCCGAGTATATGCTGAAAAGGAAAGAAAAAGCAGCTACAGCTAACTGATCCACAGAAGTAGCCTCCTGGGAGAAACTGGCTCCTCATGTGTGTTACCTGCTAACTCATAGTGGCCATAATAGGTAGGGGCAAAGTTCTCATCATCGCCTAAAACAACAGATCCAGTCAGGAAAGGAGCAAAGTACACAATGCACAACAAGATTAAACTAAATATTTATGACAATTAAAATGAACTGACAGGTATCATGTTGAGGATATGTATAAATAAATAGTAACAATAACTAAGAGTTAATTATTGTAAGACAGGGACATGAGTAAAACAGGAACAAGGTGACAGGAAAAATGAACTACAACCAGACAATAGGAACTGTAACAAGACAAGAAACTATGTGTGTGAACTTGTGTATTTAGAATACCTAGTTGGCATGTAGGGGTTTATAGGGTTAAACCGGCCGCCATAGACGGCTATTAAATAGGAATAATCGAGATCCGGCTGATGGACAGTCGTGTACCAACAGCTATTAATCATGGCAAGAGTCAGGGTAAACTACATGCCTTTCAGTATTCTCCCACCCGACATGAAAAACAAGACATGAACTCCAATATTCAAGACCTGAAATTCAACATTTCTAACACTAGGTGTAAACATCAAGGGTACATGTATGGCAGGGAATTAATTATCACAATATATAAAGATTAACTTGAAGTGCAGGTACTTGCCTGTTGTTTGGATCCGATTAATAGTTCTTCGGGGAAATATCCAAAGATGAGTCCAAAAGCTGAAATAAACATTACCATCACGCTCAGAAGATGTCAAATAGCTAGAAACGCCTGTCCTTGGGTCCAATTTGGAAACAAGGGCAAAAACGACAGTTTCGGGTCAAAACGGGGTCCGCCGTTGGGCCCGCTTTGCACCGAAAAACGCGTCCGGGTCAAAGGTCTCCAAATTCACCAAACTTAGTGTCAACAGGTCAGGAACGCTGATACGAATCCAACGGAACTTCCAGATTTGGATTCCGATGAGCCGAACACAAAATCGCCCGTCGAGCGGGGCCTGTGGGGCCCACGACACGCGATTTCGTCAACGTTCTCAGAATCGAACCAAACTTGACCCACAGGACCAGCGTATCGCTACGAGTCTGATGGCGTAAGTTTCGTCTCGATCCGACGTGTGTGCACGAAGTTAGGGTAAATTACAGAAAAGGCGGATACGGGGAGATGTTCGCGGATACGCGTTGATTCCGGTGTGCACGCACACCCGAATCAGCTTCCACGAAAACTCACACGTCCGTATCGACGATGCGTACGTATCTGTGAAGACCGCACACGACCAAGTCGTCCCGTTTGGCGGGGCGAACTCAGTTCCGGGGTGAAACAGGGTCTGATTTTTCCTGTTTTTGGATCGCGGTGTGCGATCACCACAGGACGCGATGCCCCGAACAGTTTGTCCGGACACCGAGAGGATCATACAGGCTTCCCAACGTAATTTACGGAATTAAAAAAGGAGCTACGAGGCGAAAGTTATGAGTACCTGAACAGGGCTCAAAACCGGGGCTGAAATCGTGTCCGTGTCGTGTCCGACACGACACAGGCTGTGTCTGACACGAAGAATTAGGGTTTAGGGTTTTCTCGCCGGACTCCGGCGGAGGGCGGCCGGACAGAGGCGGAGGGGGCCGGGGGCAGCGCGGGGGGGCACGGCGAGGCGGCTGGGGACCGTCGGCGGCAGGGGCGGCCGTCGGCGGGCTGCTGCGGCCGCTGCTGCTGAGGGGGAGCCGGAGGCAGTCGTCGAGGGGGCCGGGCATGGTGGAGGAGGAGGCCGGGGAGAGGGATAGCGGCGGTGGCGGCGTCGGGCAGCGGTGGCGGTGGGCGTGGCTGCATCGGGCAGCGGTGGCGTGGTCGAGAGCGACGGCGGTGGGGGGGTTAAATAGGGGTGGCGAGGCGAGGGGGCTCCGGGCGGAGCGGCGGCTAGCGCGGGGGCGCGGGGACGCGTGGCGCTGGCCGGGCGGAGCGGCGGGCGGCGCGGCCGGCGGGAGCGGAGCGGGGAGCGGGTCGTGGGGGAGAGGGCTGGGGAGCGGGTCGGGGTCCGGGCGGGTCGGGTTCAAGCGGACCCGACCCGACCCGTTAGGGTGACGGGCCGCGGGGGACTGGGCCGGGCCGGCCCAATGGGCCGTGGGCTGGGATTTAAGGAATAAAATAATAATAATAATAATAATTAATAATTAATAACTAATTAAATAAATAGTTTGTTTTAGGTGTTTTAAAAATAGATCCGGGGTCCAATAAATTCCAGAAAAATTGCCCTAAGTCCAGTTTTCCATTTTACACCCAAAAATATTATTTTTATAATATTTTAATATTATTTATTATCAATTAAAAATCATTTAATAAATAAAAATCATGATTTTAAATTACAGGAAATTCCCAGAAAATTCCAGAAAATTGTGAAAAATCCTAATTTTAAATTCTTATAAAATCTGGGGGTTTACAATCTACCCAACTTATAAAAATTTCATCCTCGAAATTTAAAGAGGAGCCATACTCTGATAATCCTTCATGTACATAGGGCAAGTCAATCGCCATCTCTTTGCGACAGTTAAAATCCGAATCATGTCTACTGCAATCACTTCAGGGTTAAGACGACTCCTCGTTTTAATCAAAATTCAACTTATGGTTATTACTTCTTACTTCCTCAAATTTTCCACAGGCAGATTTTAGGTTAAGTCCATATAGTATTTTCAAGATTTGCACACGACTTTGCCTCTGATTATCATAAATTCCTCTAGAAGTGATTCGAGTCCAACAGTATTCCTATTTGCAATTGAATGTTTCAGACTTTTTAAATTCCATTCACATCTCCAATATTCCAACTAGGTAGTCCAACCACCAATTTTAATTTGTACTTCAAATCATCGAATTGAAAAATAATTAAATGTAGTTCACCGATGTTCAAGTCTGAATTATATATCCTCTAGATTTAAATTGATGATTTTACTTTCATTATTCAAAATTTAAATCATGTATCCAAGATACAACTTATTGGGTCCTCGATATCAATTCATTAATCATTTTAGTCACTCCTCTAAATTTTCAAGATTATAATGGCTTGCTTCTTCCAATCTGACCTTACTCGGTCACGATCCAAAGGACATTCCTCTCGAGTTGACAAATGCATTGCTACCCAACTTATAGTTTACCCATCTATCACAAAAGGCTATATACCTTAAGAAAATATTCCTTAATATGGTTACTCATGTCATTCAATCCTCGAACTTCAACGCTGATCATATCACATATGATATGTCCTCAATTACGAAAGTTTAATCCTCAAGTATGTGATCGGCCTACGGGACATATCTAGTATTATCTATGTACCAACTTATACCAGGCACGAGATTTCGTCTTTCCGAAATAAGGGAAGACGAAGATCAATAATACGGAGTTCAAAGGGTGGGGTGATAGAAAAGAAATATCGGGGCCAAGGCGTTTTTAAAGTATTCAGGTGGGAATTGTCATGCGATTGTGGATTGAATCCTATCTTGGAAATTCCTATTCATGTGCTTGTATTAATACAGTCATGTAACCCGATATGATATGTGCAGACATGTCTAGGGCAAGTATGCTAGTCAACTGTATATCTCAATCCACGTAAAGTAGTGCGAAGGACGAATCAAAATGCACTAAGGTTGATCAGACCGTAATACACTGATTCTGAAATGTATCATTGTGGGCCTCCCCAATAATACACTTGTCATGAACAAGCTCGATAAAGAGTAAGCTTGCAAAACTAGGCTATAGAAATAGCAGCAATAATAAGGTACAGCAAAATTAAGTGCGCTAGATGATGATGAAAAGGAGGTAAATTATTAAGTTCGCAAACAACCTACATTAAGAACAATAACAAAAGATTCTACAAACTCTACAGTTATCAGATATAAAAAGCATTTATTAGCAAGTTTAAAATTACTAGGTTGGGGCTGAGGTCACGAACCATATAGGCACAAGCTAAAACAATACTAGAAAACGGCATCTACGAATCACTTACGCGCATTAGTTACTCTAAGAGTCTGCGCGTTCTCCACGGTCATGCTGGTAGAGCATCTCGTGGTGATCTTGTAGGAACCTCGTCGCTTGCTGGTAGATCCCTTACTCTGCATCCAAAAATAAACGATAAAGACGCACAGAAATCAAGGCAGGATGCAAGTCAAGGAATTAGTTCAAATCCGACATAGATGTCAAGAACGATTCAAGCAAGTGGATGAGATCCTAAACTTATCCTATTCTTATTGCAGGCCTGTTCGGTCCCGAAGTTGAAACCGAACAATTTAGTCGTAGACCTGCATGGGCCACCACAAAAATGTGTCACGACCCGCACCCGGTTATTCGAGCCCGAGTGCGTGGGCACGTCCAGCCTACGCCGCAGTGTCGGCGGTAGTACGCTGTCTAGGTCATTTTCTGAGTCAAAGTATCTATCTCATCCACAATAATGAACATGTAAGAATAATCACAGGAAATAGGAATGCTAAGATTTCATAATATTTAATCTGTGACAACCAATCCACAGTTAATACAAGCCAGAAGATAAATCGGGGACAAACCCGAGTATATGCTGAAAAGGAAAGAAAAAGCAGCTACAGCTAACTGATCCACAGAAGTAGCCTCCTGGGGGAAACTGGCTCCTCATGTGTGTTACTTGCTAACTCATAGTGGCCATAATAGGTAGGGGCAAAGTTCTCATCATCGCCTAAAACAACAGATCCAGTCAGGAAAGGAGCAAAGTACACAATGCACAACAAGATTAAACTAAATATTTATGACAATTAAAATGAACTGACAGGTATCATGTTGAGGATATGTATAAATAAATAGTAACAATAACTAAGAGTTAATTATTGTAAGACAGGGACATGAGTAAAACAGGAACAAGGTGACAGGAAAAATGAACTACAACCAGACAATAGGAACTGTAACAAGACAAGAAACTATGTGTGTGAACTTATGTATTTAGAATACCTAGTTGGCATGTAGGGGTTTATAGGGTTAAACCGGCCGCCATAGACGGCTATTAAACAGGAATAATCGAGATCCGGCTGATGGACAGTCGTGTACCAACAGCTATTAATCATGGCAAGAGTCAGGGTAAACTACATGCCTTTCAGTATTCTCCCACCCGACATGAAAAACAAGACATGAACTGTCACGACCCGCACCCGGAAATTCGGGCACGAGTGCGTGGGTACGTCCAGCCTACGCCGCAGAATCGGCGGTAGTACGCTGTCTAGGTCAAATCCAGATTTACTAACTAGCTCATTCACAAATAACATAGGCAAGATAATAAATAATGAGAAATGAAACTTAAGATTGCAACTGAAATAAATGTGACAACAGATTCAAATATTTTAGTACAGGAATCAGAATGAAATCGGGGACAAACCCGATTGCTAAGATAAAGAGCAAAACTAAGATAACTACTGCTAACTACTCAGCAGGAGTAGCTTCCTGTGCGGGAACTGGCTCTGCAACTGTATCACCTGCTGCCTCATAGGGGCCATAATAGGTGGGGGCAAGGTTCTCCTCATCGCCTAAACAACAGATCCAGTCAGGAAAGGAGCAAAGTACACAGTGCACAACAAGATTAAACTAAATATTTTATGACAATTAAATATTGGATATCATGTTGAGAAACGGCATTAGCAGAACATTATTATCTCAGAGTTAGTTGTAAACAGGAATATGAGAAACAGGAAATGGAACTACAATAGCCAGCAAGAAATATAACATGACCAGAACTATCTGTGTGAACTTGTGTTTGTTTTTAGAATACATAGTTGGCATGTAGGGGTTTATAAGGCTAATCCGGCCGTCATAAACGGCTATTAGACAATACAATCGAGATCCGGCTGATGGACAGTCGTGTACCAACAGCTATTAGACAATCCAGGGGAAAGGGTAAACTACATGCCTCCTTAGTATTCTCCCACCCGACATAAAAAACAAGACAGGAACTACCAATATTCGAGACATGAAATTCAACATTTCTAACACTAGGTGTAAACATCAAGGGTACATGTATAGCAGGGAATTAATTATCACAATATATAAAGATTAACTTGAAGTGCAGGTACTTGCCTGTTGTTTGGATCTGATTAAATTGGTTCTTGGGGAAAAAGTCCAGAGATGAGTCCAAAAGCTGAAATAGACATTACCATCGTACTCAGAAGATGTCAAATAGCTAGAAACGCCTGTCCTTGGGTCCAATTTGGAGACAAGGGCAAAAACGGCAGTTTCGGGTCAAAACGGGGTCCACCGGTGGGCCCGCTTTGCACCGAAAAACGTGTCCGGGTCAACGGTCTCCAATTTCACCAAACTTAGTGTCAACAAGTCAGGAACACTGATATGAACCCAACGGAACTTCCAGATTTGGATTTCGGTGAGCCGAACACAAAATCGCCCGTCGAGCGGGGCTTGTGGGGCCCACGACACGCGATTTCGTCAACGTTCTCAGAATCGAACCAAACTTGACCCACAGGACCAACGTATCGCTACGAGTCCGATGGCGCAAGTTTCGTCTCGATCTGACGAGTGTACACGAAGTTAGGGTAAAATGTCGAAAAGGCGGATACGGGGCGATGTCCGCGGATACGCGTTGATTCCGGTGTGCACGCACACCCGAATCAACTTCCACGAAAACTCACACGTCCGTATCGACGATGCGTACGTATCTGTGAAGATCGCACGCGACCAAGTCGTCCTGTTTGGCGGGACGGACTCAGTTCCGGGGTGAAACAGGGTCTGATTTTTTCTGTTTTTGGATCGCGGTGTGCGATCACCACAGGACGCGATGTCCCGAACAGTTTGTCCGGACACCGAGAGGGTCATACAGGCTTCCCAACGCAATTTACGAAATTGAAAACGGAGCTACGAGGCGAAAGTTACACGCACCTGAAGGGGACCCGAAAATCAGGGTCGAGACGTGTCCGTGTCGTGTCCGACACGAATTTCAAATTAGGGCTAGGGTTAGGGTTTTCGGAGCTGCAGGCGGCGGTCCGGCCGGAGGAGGGCGGCGCCGCTGCTGGGGGAGGCCGGCCGAGGGCTGGGCGGCTCGGGGTCGGGGTTCTGGACGTCGTCGGAGCGGAGGGCGGCCGGAGGCGGGCTGACCGGAGTCGGGGCGAGGAAAGAAGAGGAGAGGGGAGAAAGAGGAGGAGGCTCGGGCCGTCGGCGGGGCTGCAGCGGCGGCGGCGGAGCTTGAGGGGCAGTGGCGGTGGCTGAGCCGGGCGGTGGGTGGCGGCGAGGTTCGTGGTGGTCGTCGGGGCTAGGTTATATAGGGAGAGTGAGGGAGAGGGTGGCGCCGGGCAAGGCGGAGGGGCCGGAGGTCGTGGCGGCCGGTGCGGGGGGGGGCTGGTGGTGGAGCGGAAGAGGGGGAGGTCGAGGGGTGGCTGGCCGCCGGAGGCGGCGGGAATCGCGGCCACGCGGAGGTCGTGGGGAGGGCAGCGGTGACCGGGTTTGCGGGCGGGTCGGGTTGGCTGACCCGACCCGACCCGAAAGGCGGGTGGTTGGGCCGGGCTGGGTTTCGGTCCACTGGGCCGGGCCGGCCCAGAAAAAAAAAAACAAAATAAAATTAAATAAAATCTAAATAATAATTAATAATAATAATAATAATAATAAAAGTAAATTAAATAATTAATTTAAAATTAGTTTTTAGGTATTTAAAAATAGGTCTGAGACCTAGAAAAATCCAGAAAAATTATCCTAAGTCCAATTTTCCATTTTGCACCCAAAAATAATATTTTCATAATATTTTAATGTTATTTATTATCAATTAAAAATTTTGTAATAATTCAAAACCCTGATTTTAATTACAGAAAATTCCCAGAAAATTTCAGAAAATTGTGAAAAATCCCAATTTTAGTATTTTTGAAAAATCAGGGGCTTACATGAACTCCAATATTCAAGACATGAAATTCAACATTTCTAACACTAGGTGTAAACATCAAAGGTACATGTATGGCAGGGAATTAATTATCACAATATATAAAGATTAACTTGAAGTGCAGGTACTTGCCTGTTGTTTGGATCCGATTAATAGTTCTTCGGGGAAATATCTAAAGATGAGTCCAAAAGCTGAAATAAACATTACCATCACGCTCAAAAGATGTCAAATAGCTAGAAACGCCTGTCCTTGGGTCCAATTTGGAGACAAGGACAAAAACGGCAGTTTCGGGTCAAAACGGGGTCCGCCGTTGGGCCCGCTTTGCACCGAAAAATGCGTCCGGGTCAAAGGTCTCCAAATTCACCAAACTTAGTGTCAACAGGTCAGGAACGCTGATACGAATCCAACGGAACTTCCAGATTTGGATTCCGATGAGCCGAACACAAAATCGCCCGTCGAGCGGGGCCTGTGGGGCCCACGACACGCGATTTCGTCAACGTTCTCAGAATTGAACCAAACTTGACCCACAGGACCAGCGTATCGCTACGAGTCCGATGGCGCAAGTTTCGTCTCGATCCGACGTGTGTGCACGAAGTTAGGGTGAATTACAGAAAAGGCGGATATAGGGCGATGTCCGCGGATACGCGTTGATTCCGGTGTGCACGCACACCCGAATCAGCTTCCACAAAAACTCACACGTCCGTATCGACGATGCGTACGTATCTGTGAAGACCGCACGCGACCAAGTCGTCCCGTTTGGCGGGGCGGACTCAGTTCCGGGGTGAAATAGGGTCTGATTTTTCCTGTTTTTGGATCGCGGTGTGCGATCACCACAGGACGCGATGCCCCGAACAGTTTATCCGGACACCGAGAGGGTCATACAGGCTTCCCAACGCAATTTACGGAATTGAAAAAGGAGCTACGAGGCGAAAGTTATGAGTACCTGAACAGGGCTCAAAACCGGGGCTGAAATCGTGTCCGTGTCGTGTCCGACACGACACAGGCTGTGTCCGACACGAAGAATTAGGGTTTAGGGTTTTCTCGCCGGACTCCGGCGGAGGGCGGCCGGACAGAGGCGGAGGGGGCCGGGGGCAGCGCGGGGGGGCACGGCGAGGCGGCTGGGGACCGTCGGCGGCAGGGGCGGCCGTCGGCGGGCTGCTGCGGCCGCTGCTGCTGAGGGGGAGCCGGAGGCAGTCGTCGAGGGGGCCGAGCACGGTGGAGGAGGAGGCCGGGGAGAGGGATAGCGGCGGTGGCGGCGTCGGGCAGCGGTGGCGGTGGGCGTGGCTGCGTCGGGCAGCGGTGGCGTGGTCGAGAGCGACGGCGGTGGGGGGGTTAAATAGGGGTGGCGAGGCGAGGGGGCTCCGGGCGGAGCGGCGGCTAGCGCGGGGGCGCGGGGACGCGTGGCGCTGGCCGGGCGGAGCGGCGGGCGGCGCGGCCGGCGGGAGCGGAGCGGGGAGCGGGTCGTGGGGGAGAGGGCTGGGGAGCGGGTCGGGGTCCGGGCGGGTCGGGTTCAAGCGGACCCGACCCGACCCGTTAGGGTGACGGGCCGCGGGGGACTGGGCCGGGCCGGCCCAATGGGCCGTGGGCTGGGATTTAAGGAATAAAATAATAATAATAATAATAATTAATAATTAATAACTAATTAAATAAATAGTTTGTTTTAGGTGTTTTAAAAATAGATCCGGGGTCCAATAAATTCCAGAAAAATTGCCCTAAGTCCAGTTTTCCATTTTACACCCAAAAATATTATTTTCATAATATTTTAATATTATTTATTATCAATTAAAAATCATTCAATAAATAAAAACCATGATTTTAAATTACATGAAATTCCCAGAAAATTCCAGAAAATTGTGAAAAATCCTAATTTTAAATTCTTGTAAAATCTGGGGGTTTACACCTCCGCCCAGCCTCGCCGGCGCCGCCCCATCCCCCTTCGGCCGGCCTCTCCCGCCGCAGAGCCGCCCATCTCCGGCCAGAACCCTAACCCTAGGGTTGGGTTCGACGCGGACACGGCCCTTTGCGTCGTGTCGGACACAGTAAATTTTGGGTTTTTCGAACCCTGTTCAGGTACGCGTATCTCCCTACTCGTTTATCCGATTTTGATTCCGTCAGTTGCGTCACGAACCCTGCGTGACCCTCTCGGTGCACGTGCAACCCGCTCGGTGCATCGCGTCCTGTGGTGATCGCGAACCGCGTTCCAAAAACAGGAAAAACAACGTCCTGATTCACCCCGGAACTGGGTGCGCCACGCCAAACGGGACGACTTGGTCGCGCGCGGTCTTCACAGATACGTGCGCGTCGTTGATACGGACGTGTGGGATTTCACAGAAGTCGATTCGGATGTGCGTGCACACCGAAATTAACACGTATCCGCGGACACCGTCCCGTATTCGCCCTTTCTGGAACGTGTCCTAACTTTGTGTACACACGTCGGATCGAAACAAAACTTGCGCCATCGAACTCGTAGCAATACGCTGGTCCTGAGACCCAAGTTTGGTTCGATTCTGAGAACGTTGACGAAATCGGGTATCGTGGGCCCCACAGGCTCCACTTGACGGACGATTTTGAGAACGGCTCATCGGAATCCAATTCTGGAACTTCCGTTGGGTTTGTATCATCGTTTCTGACCTGTTGACACTAAGTTGGACAGATTTGGAGACCTTTGACCCTGACACATTTTTCGGTGCAAAGCGGGCCCACATGTGGACTCCGCTTTGGCCCAAAATTGTCATTTTTGCCCTTGTCTCCAAATTGGACACAAGGACAGGCATTTCTAGCTGATTGATATTTTCTGGATCTGATGGTGATATTTGTTTCATCATCCGGAGTACCGCCTGCAAATCCAGCTGAAGTCAGAACCACAATTGGAGCCAGAACCACAAGCAAGTGTACCTTGCCAAACCCTGTAGCTTGCTACTTATTCCAATTCCTGTTATAGTACTTGCTTGAGTTCTTTGTGTAAATATATATAAAATTGTTTAACTGTTCAACCCAGGACCGAGTGACTTTACTTAGCGTCCGATTACTAGTCGGGTGCCAACCCCGTACGCGGAGTTGTGTAAAGTCACATAGACATGGATATCGTGACCCTTTGTATTCTCGTACTTGCATTATAAAGTACGTTTTACCCATGACACCTAACACTATTCATGAGACAGAGTCTTTCTGAGACATTCATGGTGATTCTGTATAGGATACAGGACTTGACATTGACATTATGATCCTAGATACTATATGACTTGTTGCATTAGATATGATTGTGCGTGACATGGACATAAGGCCACATGGATATGAGACGTATGATTACATTGGGTGGGGAGAGACACACAGGCTACAGGTTGATTATATATATTATGCCGGCGTCTTAGTCTCACTACGAGATAGACAACCACATGATATCACTGCTACCGACTCTCCGACACAGAGCTTGTAGTAGTTTCAGCCTGAGTTCTAGTGCTACTCTTATCTTGCATATCACTTAGCTGGTTACATAGTTTACCCTATTGTTTATTTATTGTTGTACTGCATTTATTTTGGCATGAGCTTTCTTGTACCTTGCTATGTCCCCTGAGGACCTAGATCTAGATTATGTCCCCAGGTATAGCCGAAGAGATCCATCCAGAGATACACCGTACAGGAGCACTTCCAGGAGCTGTACCAGGACCTGAGGACGAGATCATACCAGAGGACTTCTCCTGAGCATTGGCTGTATATAGTCGGTTATTTATGTTTCTCTTTCCAGTTCCTTTATTTCCTGTCTATTGGTATTGATGTATCAGACATATTCTCGGACTGTTCCCCGAGACATTTATTGAGATTTGATAGTTATTTCTATTTGCATTATTCTGGCATTTAATCTGTGATTATCTGTTGTGGATGAGATTAGAATAGTTTGTGGCTTGTAACAATTGTTCTATTTACTGTTAGCCTACAACTTAAGCATGCCCTGATGGATCCATTAAATTGGGTTATCCATCGGTGCGTGCTGCTGGCCATTGCCACGTGTCTAGTCCCTCGATATTTTGGGACTGGGGCGTGACATGCTCCTCCTAGTTCTTCCGGTTCTTCTTCCTCCTCCGATGAGGACATGCCAAATGTCCCAAATCGGCCTACTGATGGTTCAGGACCTTCTCAGCCTGCAGATAGTCCTGTCGAGAGTCTCCCACAAACCCTCAGAAACCGGGCTACTGATGGTTCAGGACCTTCTGAGCAGCCAGATAGTCCAGTCGAGACTCGTCCAAACGGTTGCTCTATGTTACCGTCGATCAAAAACCATATTGCATACCAAATATGGAATAATCCGGTAAGTACATTACGTTATGATAATTTTATATATAGTTGTAAGTTCAAAGTTCATCCAATTATTTATAGATAAGTATATTTTACATAGAGGTAAAACTTCATCCAATTGTTTACTTTTCAGGAGAGTTCTCGTATGTTGACGGTGATCAACCACGGAAAAAAATGCAATACATGGAGGTATGAATTATTGGGAGACGATGTGAAGGCAAAAATCAGTCCCACCGGTTTACAATATATGGATAGCTACTCATATACGACGGTGGATAATGCACTGATATCAGCATTTGTAGAACGATGGCATCCAGAAAAAAATACTTTCCGTCTACCCAATGGGGAGTTGACGATTGCCCTTGATGACGTCCATCATATATTGGGACTTAGGGTTGATGGTCGAGTCATGATGAATCAAACTTTTGATGAGTCGAGCATCAACTTTTACGACCATATTGTGGATTATGTATCAGGGTGTCTGGGAGTTGATGCCACTAGTTTTACCAGTCTTCGAGAATTCAAGAAATCCTACGGACTTTCTCTAAAATATTTGGAGGAGATATTCATTGATCCGAACCCCGAAATAGATAATAGCGATAATGTGGCCCGCGGATATATGCAGTTCATCTTAGGGGCTGTCGGCATTACGGATAAGTCTGGAACGTCCATACATGCCAAATATCTCCTCAATTTGGACAATATTGTGTAAACTCCCTCGACCAGATTTTAACATTTTAAAATTATTTTTAGCAATTTAGGATTTATTGCAATATTTTAATTTATTTTGCTTACATATCCTATTGATTGGTGCACATGTCCATCACACAAATAATTAGAGCATTACACAGACTGTCAACCCCAAATAAAGTTCACATACCCCTACTAGACATGCCAGTCTACTATCATGCACTTTGTGCAACTCACAGATGTGCTGGCATGAGTGTCGTTTTAGCTGTGCAAATATCGTTACAAACGTACGTATTTATTTTCAATTAATTTCCAGGCCTGTACCCTTGTCCCTGTTCCAATAGAAATTAGAGGCCCAACAGGCACCTGTTTTGCCCAAACAAAAATACGTTATTATTCTACACTGAGTATACTATATTTAGTATATTGATACCGCAATAAAATTATGGCCCTACCTGCCTCTAAATAATTAGTAAACACCGTACGCATTAATTATTAATTAATTAATACGGTGATCCGTATCACCCAAAAACCAGGCCCAGCCCCTGCCCAGGCTCACCCCCCCCCCCCCCCCAGGGCCCTCCCACAGCTTTTTCCCTCAGTTCTGTGAATTTTAGCATTTTTAGGAATATGGTGTTTTCCCAGACAAATTGCATAATTATGCAATTTCCCAAATTATAGGACCTTTATGCAATTTATGAAATTGCAGGAGGTTTTTTGCAAATTTTCAGTGTGAGGTGTCAACCCCTCATTGGCCGGTGAACCTACACCGTACATGTAGCAATGGGTCCCACATCAAAATATCTACATAAATATCTAATAAATATCTAAGATATTTATTAAATAAATTACCTAAATACCCTTAATTATTTAACCTATTTACAATAATACCTAAACCCTAAAAACTCTATAAATACAGCCTTCCCCCCATTCCCGAACCCCACACCACCTCCCTCCGGCCACCACCTCCGCCGAAACTCCGCCGACCGGTTCGCCCCTCCCCCAGCTCCCTTCCGACCAACCACCCTCCCTGACCACCGCCGGCGCCGCCTACAGCCTCCACAGAACCAACCCGACCACCAACCCTAACAGCTACCTCCACCACCCGACGCCTCCAACCACCGCCTTCGGCCACCGAGAACCACTACCACCACCCCCATCTGCTCCGTCCTGACCTCCTCCGTCGAACCACCACCGTCCCGTCCCCCCACGACCACCACAGCCCCCGCCATCTCCCCCGCAGCTCCACCACCGACCTCCCCCGACCACTGCAACCAGCCACCCCGACCGCCTCCATCTCCCTCTCTGGCCGCCCCTGACCACCGCCACCACCACCGGACTCCTCGCAGTTGCCTCCTTCGTCGATCCCCCACCCTGCACCGCCGCCTCCGCCGCCGCCCGCGCCGCTGCAGCCGCTGCGAGCTGCCGCTGCTGCTGTGGCTGTTGACAGCAGCTGCTGCTGCAACCGTCCCTCCGGCCAACCGCCAGCCGTTCCGCCGCCGTCCTCCCGCCGGCGACAAGCCGTGGGCCCCCCCTGTTGACCTGTCAGGTATTATACCCCTTAAATACATAAATACGTATTATTTAATATATGTATGTATATATCTATATATATATATGTATTTATATAAAAATATATTACATATATATTATATATATAACAGTATATATATTATTATATTGTATATTAATACAGTATATATTATATTAGTATATATAATAAATATGTATATAAATATATGTATTTCTGTATTTATAAATATTTATTTATATGTATATGTATATATGTAAATATATATATCTATGTATATATATGTAATTATATAAATATATATTTATATATATATATAACTTTTTATATAATATATATTATAATACAGTATTTATATACAATATAATATATATTATTGTATTAAATATATGTATATTTTATTTTCTGTTTTTATATATATTTATATATATATATATATATATATATATATATATATATATATATATATATATATTGTATTCTATAATTATATATTATATAATTATTATATATTATAACAATATATAATATATATTATAAGTATATATGTATCATTTTTATATATGTATATATTGTATATATATATATATATATATAATATCTATATATGTATATATGTATTTATATATATATGTATATATGTATGTAATTTTGTTTTTCTTTTTATGTATATATATATATATCTATATATATATTTATGTATATTATATTATACATATATATATCATATAATTATATTGTAATTATATGTATATACATATAGATAATATATACCATATACTATTATATGTTAGTATATATATGCAATTATATATATATGAGCACTTTCCAACCCTGCAGCGGGCTAAACTGAACCGAGGGTATGATGAGAACCTTCCTAGAATGTGCCGATGGAAGCCAACTAAGGAAGATGCCAAACGTCCTCACACATTGGCCGCCCTACAGAATGCACTCGAAGATATGACGACAGAAGAGGTGAATTTAGACCTAATTTTTTAGTGTTTGGAAATAATTGACTACGTTATGCTAAATGACGTTATGCTAAATTTTATGCGGTGCATATTGTTTGGGATCCATACCGTAATTTGCGACAGACTAGTCGTCCATTGCAACCAGTCGCTTTATATCACGGTCTTATAAGTTGTCATAAAATCGAGGAGGCTTATATGCCGGATAGAGTGCTCCGTCAGTTTGGCTACGTACAAACTATCCCAAAGCGCACTTTGAAAATGATAACTGCTCCGCGAGGTACCAAACCACTAAACTATATTCCTGCGGCATTCAACTGGGTCTCAGACTTCTTCACCGAGTGGCAACTCCACGTTATTAGAGACACTGAACGGCAAGCAACAGTAAATATGACGAAATATAGCGACGACTACCTCGCCTACTACGCTGGTGTCGGACTACCTACCTTGTTCCAACGCGGAGGCGATATTGTGCGTGTACCTTCAGATCTTCCTGCCAAATCGATCTTATATACTGCATTGGTCAAGATGGTGAGCCAACTTCTTCACTTTCAGTTTGATATTTGTAAATGTTTATAACATAACAAATTTTTTTAATTCTCATGAATAGGCTAGGAAAGTGAAGAAGTTGGAAAGAAGCCTCGTAAGTTGCCAGGGTTCGAATTATATGACAATCAATGACGAACTCCAACAAATCGACAACGCTGAAGGTTTTCCTTTTTTGGAAAATAGAGAGCAACGTACAAAGAGGCGGCATGAAGTTTAGGCCACGTTTGAAGACTTGTAAAACTTTTAATGAATATGACTTTTGAGACTTGTAAAAGTTTAAAGTTTGAATTTGAGTTGTAAAACTTTGAATAAATTTGCTACAATTCGCACTTTGAATATTTGTGTTCTAAGTTTGCTACAATTCCTACAATTTAAAATTTTGCTACAATTGCTACATACATACAATTTGTGTTCTAATTTTGCTACATACATACAGTTGTCAAATGTGCAGATTATGACAGTGGAGATAGTTTAGGACTGTCAAAATTTTGACAGTCCAACTTTCTTCTAGTACTGTCAAAATGTTGACAGTCCTAAACTTACATATAACTGTCCAGAGACAGTGGGTAAAGTTTAGGACTGTCAAAATTTTGACAGTCCTAGTATCTTCCAGGACTGTCAAAATGTTGACAGTCCTAAACTTACATATAACTGTCCACAGACAGTGGATAAAGTTTAGGACTGTCAACAATTTGACAGTCCTAGTATCTTCCAGGACTGTCATAATTTTGACAGTCCTAAACTTACATATAACTGTCCAGAGACAGTGGGTAAAGTTTAGGACTGTCAAAAATTTGACAGTCCTAATATCTTTCAGGACTGTCAAAATTTTGACAGTCCTAAACTTACATTCTGTCCACAGACAGTGGATAAAGTTTAGGACTGTCAAAATTTTTACAGTCCTACATTCTTCTAGGACTGTCAAAATTTTAACAGTCCTAAACTTACCTATAACTGTCCACAGACAGTGGATAAAGTTTAGGACTGTCAAAATTTTGACAGACCTACATTCTTCTAGGACTGTCAAAATTTTGACAGTCCTAATTTCCTGACAGTTTTACATATAATTTTGACAGTCCTAGTATCGATTAGTATCAATGCACAACATACAGTCAAAAGCGATTAGTATCAATGCACAACATACAGTCCTAGGGTTTAGATAATTTCTTTCATTGCACAACATACACACAACATACAGTTCAATATACAGTTAAACATACATGGCTCTTTGCACAACATACATTTCAATATACAGTATCAATCGATTAGAATATCAAAGTAGTCGTTCGACATGATTTTTGGATCCTCCATCTTCATCATCTTCTTATAGGCAGCCATTGCATCCGTGTAGGGTGTCGTCCATGCGATCGCTTCCTCTGGTGCGTGTTTATACCAAAGCGTAGAAGGTGACGGAATAGGAGAATGATCGATCAACCTTGGGATGACGAAGTGTTGTCCGACAAGCCCTATCGAACATAGATTGGATACTCCGTGTTCGGTCGGGGGAGCACACATTGGAAAGAAAGTATTGTTAATGCCTTGTGAGATAATTACAATAGGTATCTTATACCTATTAGAGAATACGTAAGCAGCAGGCGGGACATCCATGTAATGGTCTGGTCCGGTAATTGTTTTCGTACAAGGTAAGCTTGCCAACAAATCTCTAATAATTTCTTCGCCGAGTATCCGCCTATAGAAGGGTAGTCGAGACTCCAACTCCTTGTACAGCTCTTCCCTAACCTGTCTCCATCCTGCTTCAACTGAATAGCCTAGTTGTCTTGCTAGTGCATGATATCCACAATGGTCATCCTTAGGAACATCGACAATAGACCAAATGAAATCCCGTATCTCAGGTAGAAAATTTTCAATGTATAGACTATATGAATCAGAAAAGTTATCTAAACCCTCCGCCGTGACTGCATCGTTTGTTTTCTGTTTCTCCCCTTTCGAATAGTAAGCTTACTCTTTCTCTGCGAAAATACCACCCTTTCGATTACGGACTTTGCCTCCAAACTGCGTTCAATATGTTCAAACAAGGATGAATCTCTTTTAGTTGACTCATTCTCATTCTTTTTTGCTCTACTCTTTCTTGAGTGTGGTCTTCCCTTAGGAGTTCGAACAACATATGGCTCTTGCAATCGAGTTGTTGTCGGGACTGCAATTTCTTGGATTTTAACCTCAATGGATCTTCTCTCCGGTTCCGATGCGACACACCACCTTGCGTGCAGAAGTTTTACTTGTGACAAAGAAAATAAATCATCTTGAACTTCCACCGTCGGCATTATCGACAGCTGTCTCCAACGTTGATCAACAACATCTATTGGAATATGTATAGATTCACGACGATATTCGTTAATCTCATGTGCAAAAGGAAGTCCGAGTGAATGTCGATATGAACAACCGCAAACCTCGGGATCATAACCAACCGACTTCGACCTACCAATCTCCTCAAACAATAAGCCCAAGGCCTTGTGAGATACTATATGGATTAAACCATCCAAGAGGTGTTCATGCTTGTATTCATGCTTTGCAATATTGAGGCTCATCTCAAATGATGCTACAATTTCGTTCACCGTAAAAATAATCATCAAATGAATCGATTGCCAAAAGGAGACAAAATTACCGACCGATGACCGTAGATATCTTTTTAAACTTGAGTGTGATCCTTCGACCCGATTCGTAGTGATTGTGCCATAATGCTTTACCATGTTCGTCCATGCTAAGACGAATTGCTCTTTATGTGGTTCTAGCCAAGTATCTTTGATATAAGATATGCATGTCGGGTTACTCGTCTCCCACTTTTGTTGGAACATGTACCATGCTGTGTCGTAGCTGTCTGTAGTACTTGCTCGTCATACAAGACTCCAATCACTGTATAATTCTTCGAAGCGAAGCATGTCGATTTTACCGTCCACATTTTTAAATTTTCTCTTGAATTGAGCTTGGATATTTCGATTTATATGCCAAGTGCATAGTAGTCTATGTGCATGAGGAAATACAATATCTATAGCATTTATCAGCACATATTCTCTGTCGGTAACAAAAACAGAGGGCTCTTTGTGTCACGCCCCAGTCCCAAAATATCGATGGGACTAGCCACGTGGCAATGGCCAGCAACACGCACCGATGGACAAACCCAATTTAATGGATCCATCGGGGCATACTTAAGCTGTATTACAATAGTCAGGGTTTACTATTCTCATCCACAGAATAAACACATCAATATCAATAAAAAGAAATAAACATTAACCAGTCACAAGTAAATAAAATCGGGGAACAACCGATATTAAGTCTGTTACAAATGTTCTTTTAAACAAGAAATAAAGAGTTTAATTGCCATAAAATCTGAGCATGGAAGAAGCAGTTGTTCAGGAGAAGTCCTCAGCGATCACTTTGTCCTCAGGTTCTGGTACTGCTCCGAGAAGTGCTCATGTTCCGTACACCTCAGGGTAGATCTCGTCTGCTAATCCTAGGGACATAATCCGGATCCAGGTCCTCAGGGGACATAACAAGGTACAGATAATACAAGCCAAAAATAATGCAGTGCAGAAATAAAGGAAACAATAGGGTAAATAAATAACCAGCTAAGTGATATGCAAGTGAGAGTTTTATTCATACTCGGGCTGAGACTACTATAGGATCAGTGTCGGAGAAACCCATAGCAGTATTTTCTCGAAGGACCAGAACTTGCGCCAAAGCTCTGTATCAGAGACTAAGACACCTCCAGATGACAATAATTATAATATAATCAGCCTTGATATGGTAATACTCTCCCCACCCAATGTAATCTCACGTCTCATGTCCATGACACGCAGGATCAAAACTAATGCAACAAGTCAGAATAAATCTAAGAAAATAATATCCAAGTCATGAAATCTGTATCCTATACAGAATCACCTTGAATATTTCAGGAAGATTCTGTCTCATGATCTGTGTCAGGTGTCCTGGGTATAATGTACTTGATATGGCAAGTACGAGAATGTAAATGTCACGATATCCATCTCTAGTTGACCTTACACAACCCCGCGTACGGTGTTGGCACCCGACTATTAATCGGACGCTAAGTAAGTCAAACGGTCCTAGGTTTAACATGTACAACAGTTATAATTAAGTCCAAGTAATATGTAACAAAACTGCAAGTTGGCAAGGTACACTTATCTGGGTTTCCGGCTCCAATTATAGCTCTGGCAGCAGCGAAATTTACAGACAGTACTCCGGTTGCTGAAATAGACATAACCATCAGATCCAGAAAATATCAATTAGCTAGAAACGCCTGTCCTTGAGTCCAATTTGGACACAGGGGCGAAAATGACATTTCAGGACAAAACGGGGTCCAAATGTGGGCCGCTTTGCACCAAAAAACGTGTCAGGGTCAAAGGTCTCCAAATTCGTCCAACTTTGTGTCAACAAGTCAGGAACGATGATATGAACCCAACGGAACTTCCAGAATTAGATTTCGATGAGCCGATCACAAAATCGCCCGTCAAGTGGAGCCTGTGGGGCCCACGATACGCGATTTTGTCAACGTTCTCAGAATCGAACCAAACTTGGGTCACAGGACCAGCGTATTGCTACGAGTCCGATGGTGCAAGTTTCGTCTCGATCCGACGTGTGTACACTAAGTTACAGCGAGATTCAGAAAGGACGGATACGGGGCGTTGTCGGCGGATACGCATTGATTCCGGTGTGCACGCACATCCGAATCAACTTCTGCGAAATTTCGTACGTCCGTATCAACGACGCGCACGTATCGGTGAAGACCGCACGCGACCAAGTCGTCCCGTTTGGCGGAGCGTACGTGGTTCCGGGGTGAAACAGGGCGTTGATTTTTCTGTTTTTGGATCGTGGTTCACGATCACCACAGGACGCGATGCACCGAGCGGTTTGCACGGGCACCGAGGGGTCATGCAGGCTACACGATGCAACAAACGGAATCAAAAACAGAGCTACGACGAGAGAGATATGAGTACCTGAACAGGGCTCCGGGAAATTGAATTCTCCGTGTCCGCGTCGCGTCTACCGTGTCCTGGACACTGTGTCCAAGCCGTGTCCGAGCTAGGGCATCAGTGTCCGGCCGCTGGGAGTGGGGGTTCAGGTCGGCGGAGGTCGGCGAGGGCTCGGGGAGGCCGGGCGGCGCTCGGCTGAGTCGGCCGGAGCCGGGGCTGCTAGGCGGGGCTTTGGCGGAGGAGCTGCGAGCTCGGGATCGGCGGGGACGGAGCTGGAGGAGAGGAAGAGAGGCTGGCCGAGGGCGGAGGGAGGCCGATCTCGTCGGGGACGGCGAGGCGAGTGGGGCTGGGCACAGCGGCGAGGTTCGGGGTCACCGGTGAAGCGGGGCCGAGGGAAGAGGGAAGGAGGCGGAGCGAGGGGTTTTTATAGGGCGTCCGGCGGGCGATTGAGGGAGGTGAGGCGGCGGCAGGGCATCGAAGGGGCGGTCGTTACCGGAGACGTATCGACGGCGGTTATGAGCGGAGCGGGGACACGAAGCGGCGGAGGGCGGCGGCCGGGAAGGCCAGCAGTCGGGGCTGAGCGGTTTGGGGAAGATGAGGGGTTCGGGTCGGGTGGATTCGGGCGGACGGGTCGGGTCCTAGCGGATCCGGCCCGATCCAAAAATAATACGGGTCGGATCGGGCTCGTGGGTCGGGTCTGGGTTAGACCCGGATCCGACCCGCTAAGGATTTGGGTTTGGTTCAAATGAACCCGGTCCGGTTCAGAAATTGGTTTGGTTTATTTAAAATAAACCAGGTTTCTTTTGGTTAAATTAATAATTAGTTTTTAGGGCTTTTAAAATGCTTCCGGGGTCCAATAAATTCCCGAAAAATTATCCTATGTCTAGTTTTTCATTTTACACCATAAAATATTATTTTCATAATATTTTAATATTATTTAATACCATTTAAAAAATTATTTAATAATTAAAACACCTTAGTTTAATTAGAGAAAAATCTCAGAAAATTCCAGAAAATTGTGAAAAATTCAAAATTAAAATTTCTTGAAAATCAGGGGGTTTACAATCTACCCCCCTTAAGAGGATTGCGTCCTCGCAATCAAAGAATAACCGGTCAACAGAGATGACACGGTTGCAAACATTGTTCGAAGCACATCAAAATCAAGGAGAATCAAGGTTGAGAGTAACACCTAGGAAAAATTATTTCCCTAAGCATTAAAATTTATGAAATTTCCCGAATGAAGGAAATCTAGAAAATTATAGTTTTAGAAAACCAGTTTTATCCTTTAAAAACTTATCAGTTTAACATTTATAAAACATTCTAAATTATTGGCAAGTTCATAATTACTTAGATTAACACTAGGTTATCAATTATTATCAATTTAAAACTGTCAGGTCAAGTCTAGGGTCACGAACCAACGGGCACAAACTAAAGCAATAATAGAAACAGAACTACAAAAACTTACGCGCATTAGCTACTCCATGATTCTGCGCGTCTCCCACAGTCATCGCGAAAGCTTGGCCGCGTCCTTGAGGTGGATTCCTCTGCTGCTGCTGGACCTGCTGGAAGGGTGTTGATCTACTTGATCGCCTTATTGAGTTGATTGACATCTTCTTGGGTGACCACAGCACCTTGTGGTGTTCCTGCAGGGGTCTCGTTGCTTGATTGTGATTCCACTACTCTGCATCCAAAATAAACGATAAGAGGCGCACAGGAATCAAGGCAAGATGCAAGTCAAGGAATTAATTCGAATCCGATACAGATGTCAAGAACGATTCAAGCAAGTGGATGAGATCCTAAAAACTTATCCTATTCTTATTGCAGGCCTGTTCGGTCCCTAAGTTGAAACCGAACAATTTAGTCGTTGACCTGTATGGGCCACCACAAAAACCATGTCACGCCCCAGTCCCAAAATATCGATGGGACTAGCCACGTGGCAATGGCCAGCAGCACGCACCGATGGACAAACCCAATTTAATGGATCAATCGGGGCATACTTAAGCTGTATTACAATAGCCAGGGTTTACTATTCTCATCCACAGAATAAACACAGCAATATCAATAAAAAGAAATAAACATTAACCAGTCACAAGTAAATAAAATCGGGGAACAACCGATATTAAGTCTGTTACAAATGTTCTTTTAAACAAGAAATAAAGAGTTTAATTGCCATAAAATCTGAGCATGGAAGAAGCAGTTGTTCAGGAGAAGTCCTCAGCGATCACCTCGTCCTCAGGTTCTGGTACTGCTCCGAGAAGTGCTCATGTTCCGTACACCTCAGGGTAGATCTCGTCTGCTAATCCAGGGGACATAATTCGGATCCAGGTCCTCAGGGGACATAGCAAGGTACAGATAATACAAGCAAAAAATAATGCAGTGCAGAAATAAAGGAAATAATAGGGTAAATAAATAACCAGCTAAGTGATATGCAAGTGAGAGTTTTATTCATACTCGGACTGAGACTACTATAGGATCAGTGTCGGAGAAACCCATAGCAGTATTTTCTCGAAGGGCCAGAACTTGAGCCAAAGCTCTGTATCAGAGACTAAGACACCTCCAGATGACAATAATTATAATATAATCAGCCTTGATATGGTAATACTCTCCCCACCCAATGTAATCTCACGTCTCATGTTCATGACACGCAGGATCAAAACTAATGCAACAAGTCAGAATAAATCTAAGAAAATAATGTCCAAGTCATGAAATCTGTATTCTATACAGAATCACCTTAAATATTTCAGGAAGATTCTGTCTCATGATCTGTGTCAAGTGTCCTGGGTATAATGTACTTGATATGGCAAGTACGAGAATGTAAATGTCACAATATCCATCTCTAGTTGACATTACACAACCCCGCGTACGGTGTTGGCACCCGACTATTAATCGGACGCTAAGTAAGTCAAACGGCCCTAGGTTTAAGCATGAACAACAGTTATAATTAAGTCCAAGTAATATGTAACAAAACTGCAAGTTGGCAAGGTACACTTGCCTGGGTTTCCGACTCCAATTGTAGCTCTGGCAGCAGCAGAATTTGCAGGCAGTACTCCGGTTGCTGAAATAGACATAACCATCAGATCCAGAAAATATCAATTAGCTAGAAACGCCTGTCCTTGAGTCCAATTTGGACACAGGGGCAAAAATAACATTTTAGGGCAAAACGGGGTCCAAATGTGGGCCGCTTTGCACCGAAAAACATGTCAGGATCAAAGGTCTCCAAATTCGTCCAACTTAGTGTCAACAAGTCAGGAACGATGATACGAACCCAACGGAACTTCCAGAATTGGATTCCGATGAGCCGATCACAAAATCGCCCGTCAAGTGGAGCCTGTAGGGCCCACGATACGCGATTTTGTCAACGTTCTCAGAATCGAACCAAACCTGGGTCACAGGACCAGCGTATTGCTACGAGTACAAGGTTGGTCCTATAACCAATATAAAATAATATAAAAATTAATAACTTCATATAATTGGCACTTCAAATAATTTAGTCTTTAAGATCCAGGACTGTCACTATTTTGACAGTCCTATTTGTATATAGGACTGTCAAAATTATGACAGTCCTACTTTTATATAGGACTGTCAAAATTTTCACAGTCCTGTATTTATATAGGACTGTCGAATTATTAGCAGTCCTATATTTATATAGGACTGTCTAATTTTATACAGTCCTTACACGATGACTGTCGAATTAGGGTTGTCATTTTACGTACCATACGTGCTTCGGAACAACCGACATGTTCTTAGGAACGTCCGGAGTGCATATTTAATGGATTGCATAATCCGACTTCGTCATCAAAGATATTTTCATGCATTGTTCCTACAATAGTAAAAAAAACTAAATTTTTTTCTGACAATCGCAAAACTTATTCATCGTATGTTGTCGAAGACATACCGGAAGAATATTCGTTGGACAATCACCAAAGCAAAATTCTCTTCCACTTGGGACCACAACTATCAATTTCCAAATTTAGGTTTAGACTTAGAGAATGAAAATTTCTTCAAGTGAGGGTGAAATGCCTAAAATAGAAAAAAAAATCACTTATATAGCTTGATGTGGACTAGCCCCAAGTAACTTTAAGAGTGGCAAATTTGTAATTTTGAGAAAAATTACATTGGACTAGCCCCAAGTAATATGTGTAGTGCCCTTATCAAAAGCCCAAAATTAATATGTATATAACAGAAACTCAAATAAGAACTTGTATTAATAACTTGTAATAAGATTATGACACGAGTACAAAATTTTCTATCTAGCTCTTTGACTTTGACTTTTTCTGTTTATGTCCCTAGAAAAATCAATGGATGACATGCAGGATGAGCTTAAAAAATTAGTAACTCATGAGTTCCTGCTCCTCTAGGATTTTTGATGTACATACAAATCCAACAATGTTTGACAACACATACCAGTTACCTCCCTGCATCGAGACTAGAGATCTCGAAGTTAAGAATATCCCATTTAGCACACAACATCTTCCTGTATTAAAAATAAAAAATCTTTCTGTATTAAAGATGAAAAAAATAACAGATAATTATAACAGCTATCTGGAATTCATATATATACCCGATCATCAGGCTTTGATTCATGATTGCTCATAGGAATGGTAGAATAAATTCTATCAACTACCAAAATACCTTCACTTTATCATTGATTGCTCATATAGTTAGATAAAATTCTACCAACTACCAAAATACCTTCACTTTACTCAACAAAAGTAACCCTACACAAACTCAGATCTAAATCAGACTAAATGTATCTTACATAAACAAAACAAGTAAATAGAAGAATGCTCTTAACAGCGTTAATCTCCTTGTTGGATACACCATAGTCCAGATTCAAGATATAGAGCTTGAAACCTGTGTAGATCACATATGCCCTCCCCACCAGTGCAGACCAGCACCATTTCCTCCATCTAGACAAAGGACGTATTGTTCAACATGGGATGCATATGATAGTCACAAGAGGGAAAACAAACGACCTTGCTGACTTAAAAATAAGAAAATTGCTTCACTTAATCGCCAACCGCTTAATAGTTTCCTCAATTATCTTCTCCGTTCTCGAGGACAAGTGAGCCATGACAAACCTTTCCCAACATGCACTGCGCTTGGCCACCTGTCATTAAAACAGTGGCTGGCAATTAAGGAAACAACTAAGAGCCTGGTGATTAGGCAAAGTACTGCTCCAGAATTAGTACCAGGTTTGATCTCAACTCGTCCATCCTGTGCACGTTAGCTCCATGCTCCAAGCCAAAAGCGCCCTATAGACAGCCAAAATATGCAGTTTATGGCACTCACGTTAAACTGATTCATTAGTTACAACTTTGTAAACAAAAAAAAGTTCAATATTGCTTCATATAGACAAGAAATTTCTTGTCAAATATTTTCCTAATAGCTTAGAACAAAGAATCCAGACAGCCAATTAGTTACATACAAGCATATGAAAACAGTGACCAGTGATTGTGTCTCAGGGAAGGCAGCAGGGAAAACAAATCTAGACCACATGAACAACCAATATGAAAACAGTAAATGGTCAGAAGACTAAGATCCACGGAAAAGAATATACAATAAGCCCAGCAATGATACCCATGAATCCACTTTTATTAGGAAACAGTCTCTTTGGTTCTCTATTAAGTGAAATGATCAAGCAGAAGCTCAAGTTCCACCTCCACCTTGGTTTCCTTCATTATTTGCGGAAATTGTTTCCATCAAACTGCACCAGGGCAACCAGATTCGCCGTGCGTTCTTCTACACGATGTTAAAAGGTATCCTGTATGTTAGGTGTAGACTTGGTAAAATTTCCCGTGTTAATGATTGAAATGAAACAAACTGATGTGATCAATGATCTACACCCGTGGTTTCCAACTAGTTATTTCCATCCAGGTGACAAATATGCTTATCAATTCTAACAACAGTTCAAATATCAGCTAGGCATTAAACAGAAGCCATGTTCCATTTGATGTTGTATCATATACATAATAGTTTGCAGTATTGGCCGATACAGTTTGGCATGTCCCGATCCGATACCGACATTTGGGATCACTTTTCCGGTCAATTCGGCAAAGAAAATTGAACGAAGACCCAATCAGCAAGGGAGTAAAAGCATAGTAATGTTGTAAAAGCACGTAAAAAAAGAAAACTTATCTATCGCATGTTAAACTAAACATCAAGGGTGATTACTATTCATTCAATACTACTAAGAAAGAACACTGAAAATACTTAAAAATTATGCCTAAATATATAGAATATATTTTCTAAAATGTTAATAATTTACTAATAATTATTTGCTTTCCGATACCAAAAAAATCCAACACTCCAATCCGAAACCGCCGATATTGCCGATCCCGATGCTCATAGGAATAGTCTGATACCGATTCCGATACTGCGAACCTTATTACAACTCTGGAAGTATAGAGTCAGTTGTCACCCTATATCGGCCACTGTGCCAATTTGTGCTCAAAAACATACAAACAAGAAGTTATGCCGCCAAAGAATAGCCTTTTATGTAATCATGCATTCTTAAAAAGAATAGTGGCAGGATATGGAGATACCGGGAGTTTGGTTCCATTTGAAATAGTAAAAGGCCAACCTTATACAGCAAAAGTCAAACACTTGGTATTTTTACCGATTTTCCTTTCTCTGTAGGGCGAAAAGGACAAACACTGGGAACCAAACGAGGTTCCATTTGCTGTTTTCACCAAAAGTGCAGACAAACAACAAATGTTTCGTTTCAAACAGGAACCCAAACTAGCCCTATGAATTACTACCAAACCACATCCAAATCAAAGATGAACTAACAACAACATTCACATTCCCACCTCACAAGTTCCTGCTGCCTGCAACACCTATGTTCGATTGATGACTTATAATGCATGCCCGGTTATTTTATTTTGTTATTTATCATATGAGCGTATAATAGTAATTGTGGGTGTATTGCATATCAATATAAATAGACATGAGATGCAACCTAGGGTTTAAGGACCTTGCAATCTCCTTTCTCATATTCTCTCTTCTCCTACTTTCCCTTCTCCTCTCCATCTCCAAACTTCACTTGGTATCAGAGCATATATTTGTAAGTACTGTACATCCCATCCACGACAGGGCTGTTTTTCGTCTACTTTTCATGATTCGCCGTTCGTTGTTCGTGGTTCGTTTATGAGATCTAGGGTTTCTACAGATCTTCGTTGGTTATTCGTCGTCAGTTGAGGTTCGTTGTGAGATCTAGGGTTACAAAGATCTCGTCTTTCTGTTGCATCTGCAAGTATGGTGGGGACCGAATCTTCTAGCGAGATTAATAGTGGTGATGGTAGCGGAGGTGGTTCTCCTTTTATTGTTATTCATAATGATGAATTGGGAAAGTCGATTACAGCGGTGAAACTCAATGGTGCGAACTACCTTGCCTGGTCCAAGTCTATCAAAGTGGTGTTAAGGGCGAAGAAGAAGTTGAAGTTTTTGACGGAAGAACCCCTGCCTGAAACTTCCGCTGAGTATGAAGATTGGATGAGTGCAGATGCATACGTTATGTCGTGGTTGTGGCATAGTATGGAACCACATATCGCTGCTAATGTTCAGTGGTGTGAATCAAGCAAACAGATTTGGGCATCTCTGGAAGAATCATATTCGCAGAAGCGAAACGTTGCCCGTATCTATGAGTTGTACGAGTTATTGTTCAATACAAAGCAAAATGGGAGGCCTGTGAATGAATATCTGGCTTCAAAGAAGGCTTTGTGGGAGGAACTGCTTCAATATCATCCTGTTACTACTGATTTGAAGGAAGCTCGCAGACAGAAGGAAGAGTTTCATGTTTCACTTATCCTAGCCGGCTTGGATCCTGCGCTCGAACCTTATAAAGCTCAAATCCTTGCTGGAGAGCAGTTACCTACGGTGGCAGATATTTTCTCCCGTCTCAATCGTTCCTTTCTGGGACAGAGTTCTGTGGTGCCGAGTACTGACTCTTCTGCCCTAGTTTCTAGTGTTGTTGGTCGTGGTGGTGGACGTGGTAGTGGACGTGGCGGTAGAGATGGTGGTCGTAGTTTTGGTCGAGGAGGAGGCCGTGGTGGTAGAGACAATGGTCGTGGTGGTGGCAGCGGTGGTGGTGGTGGCCGTGGTCAACCACGGAAGTGTAACTATTGTGGAATGCTCGGTCATGTAGAAGACTATTGTTGGGACAAGTGGGACAAACCAGAATATGCACATCAAGTGCATGCTGAAAATATGCAGTCCCAGGTCACCACTTCTGCTCCCAGAGATGATACTTCGGGTTTCAATCAAACTTCAACGTCCGATACCTCATCTCCATTTCAACAAATCCTCCAGAAGTTGAACGCGCTTGCTAGTACCACCTCCCAACCTACTGCAACAATGACACATATAGATAATCCTGCTTTTGTGGCAACCCAGTCACCATCCACCTCTTGGGTCATCGACTCAGGAGCAAGCTCTCACATGTCTGGTATAACATCTATCTTTCATAATCGTAGTTCCATGAAACATAATATTATCTTGGCTGATGGGTCTACTCGTCCTGTGCTTGGGAAAGGTGTCATTCACCCTACTCAATCACTATCATTATTTGATTCATTATATGTGCCTAATTTTTCATTTAATTCGTTATCTGTGAGCCAGTTAACCAAATCTCTTCAATGTTCTGTGACATTTTCTCCCAATTCGTGTGTTTTTCAGGACCTCAGGACGAAGAAGATGATTGGTTCGGGACATGAAAAAGATTGATTGTACTACTTGGATCTACCTGGAAAAGCCTCCACTTCTGTTTCTACTTCTCCGTTGCAGTGGCATTATCGTTTGGAACATCCGTCTTTGGCTAAGTTGCGTCAAGTTGTTCCTAGTTTGAGTCATGTTTCTAGTCTTGAATGTGAGGCTTGTCAGTTAGGCAAGCATCACCGTAGTTCCTTTCCTCGTCGTAGTGAGAGTCGTCAATTAGAGTCTTTTGATCTTGTTCATTCTGATATTTGGGGTCCGTCTAGAGTCAAAAGTCCGAAAGAATTTCAGTATTTTGTTATTTTATTGATGATTATTCCAGAATGACTTGGTGTTATTTAATGAAAGAAAGATCTGAGTTTCCAAATGTGTTATCTGTCTTTTATAATGAAGTCTATGTTCAGTTTAATAAACGTATCAAAATTCTGCGTTCTAATAATGCTTTGGAGTATACTCAATCTTTTGTTAACAGTTTCTGTGTTGATCGTGGTATGATTCATCAAACCAGTTGTGTCCACACCTCTCAACAAAATGGTATAGCCGAACGCAAACATCGACATATTTTAGATGTGGCTCGAACTCTCATGTTCAATATGCATGTCCCTAAACAGTATTGGGCAGATGTCGTTCTTACTGCATGTTATCTTATTAATCGCATGCCATCATCTGTATTAAATAACAAAGTTCCATTTACCATATTACATACAGATGTCGCACCATTTTCCTTATCTCCTCGAGTGTTTGGCTGTGTCGCTTTTATTCATAACTTGGAACCTAATCGAGATAAGTTGGCTCATAGATCTCTGAAGTGTCTTTCTTAGTTATCCCCGTACTCAAAAAGGTTATCGTTGTTACAGTCCACAGTCACGCAAATATTATGTCAGTGCGGATGTTACATTCTTTGAGTCTACCCCTTTCTTTCCTTCAGGAGACCATTATATTCCTTTTACAACAGATTTGATATCTTCCATACCACTTCCGGTCATTCCTGAATCAATTTCTGTCTCAATTCCCCATTTACAGGTTTATCAGAGATCCAAGGACAGGCCAGTGGTTCTGCAAAATTCAGCCTTCAACCAATCATCTTCCGTACCTGAGGTTTCTGCTCCCATAACCACAGATCCAGATGATCTTCCTATTGCTCTCAGAAAAAGACGCCTTTGTACCACAAAGAATAAGCATCACATTTCTAACTATGTTTCATTACACCGTGCTTATCATCTTTTCATGCATTTGTTGTTTCATTGTCTTCTACTTTTATTCCCAAAACTTACAAGCAGGCTATGTCATCTTCTGGTTGGAAAAGTGCAATGGATGAGGAGATGTATGCTTTACATCAAAATCAGACTTGGGAGCTTACATCACTTCCTGTTGGAAAACAAACAGTGGGTTGTAGATGGGTGTACACTGTTAAGTATCACCCTGATGGTACTGTTGAGCGCCTCAAGGCACGGTTGGTTGCCAAAGGGTATACTCAGACATATGGCGTGGATTATATGGAGACTTTCTCTCCAGTGGCTCGGCTGAATTCAGTTCGGATTCTTATTTCTGTGGCGATTAATCACAATGGCCTATATATCAGCTGGACATAAAGAATGATTTCTTGCATGGTGACTTACAGGAGGAGGTTTATATGGATCAACCATCGGGATATGTTGTAACAGAAAATAAAAGACTCGTATATCGATTGAAGAAAGCATTATATGGACTGAAACAGTCACCTCGTGCTTGGTTTGACAAGTTAAGTTCAGTTCTCATTCAGTATGGCTTTCGGCGTACCACATCAAATCATTCAGTATTTTTTCATTCTTCCTCAGCAGGTATTATCGTATTGATTGTTTATGTTGATGATATCATTATATTTGGGAGTGATCATGCTGGAATTGTGGACTTGAAGGCCTACCTTAGTCGTCAGTTTCATACAAAGGATTTGGGTCTTCTTCGATATTTTCTTGGAATCGAGGTTGCTCGATCTAAGAAAGGTGTGTATCTGTCACAACGCAAGTATGTTCTAGACTTGCTCTCCGAGACTGGGATGTTAGAGTGTCGGCCAGTTGAGACTCCTATGGATTATCATGACAAGCTTGATGCTGACATGGGAGAGTTATTTGAGGATGTTGGATATTATAGACGTTTGGTTGGCAAACTTATATATCTTACTGTTACTCGACCAGACATCACATATGCAGTTGGAGTAGTTAGTCAGTTTATGTATGTCCCTCGACAACCACATTGGAAGGCTATCTCTCGCATTCTTTGATACTTGAAGGGTGCACCTGGAAAGGGTTTGTTGTACAAACCTTCCCAGTTGCTTACGGTGACTGGATTCAGTGATGCTGATTGGGCAGGCAGTCGCAGTGATAGGAGGTCTACTTCTGGCTATTGTATGTTTGTGGGTGGCAATCTTGTCACGTGGCGTAGTAAGAAGCAGAATGTTGTGGCTCGTTCTAGTGCAGAGGCCGAGTACCGTGCGATGGCTCATACAGCTTCTGAGATGATGTGGGTGCAGTCTCTTCTTCATGAAATGTGAATCATGATTCCTATTCCGATGGAGATGTATTGTGATAATCAGTCGGCAATGTTTATCGCAAGTAATCCGGTGTTTCATGAGCGCACGAAGCATATCGAGGTGGATTGTCATTTTGTTCGTGATTTGTTGCTGAAGAAACAGATTGTCACTCCTTATGTTCGGTCAGAGGATCAATTAGGTGATATCCTCACCAAACCACTTGCTCGTGGTCAATTTTCTGATTTATGTAGCAAGCTGGACATGTCTGATCTATATGCTCCTGCTTGAGGGAGGGTGTTTGTTATTTTATTTTGTTATTTATCATATGAGGGTATAATAATAATTATGGGTGTATTGCATATCAATATAAATAGACATGAGATGCAACCTAGGGTTTAAGGCCCTTGCAATCTTCTTTCTCATATTCTCTCATCTCCTACTTTCCCTTCTCCTCTCCATCTCCAAACTTCACTCCCTACAACAAAACCAAACCAGAAATAGTCAAATTTGAACATTACTCTGGTAGCTTAAATCTTCGAAGCTATTAATTGCATACCAAAGAAAATAGCAAGAACAAAGAGGCATTGGCTTTCTACATCATATACACGAAATAACACCAAGACTTTTATTCTAAAAGGGGTATGCATACAAAAACATTAGCAGAACACATTATACACATAGTCAGTGGCTTTCTACATCTGATACACGAAGATAACACCTAGGAAGTAGGAAAAGTATCAGAAAGGATTGAACAAAAACTTTCCAACTCCTGATAAGTTTAACTCAAATTTTTCTCAAGGAGAAAATAACCAAAGTGACTTTTTATTTGATACAAGTAATACTAAAAATGAGATAGACATTGTTTAAAGTAATGAGACAAATTCAAGAAACAATGCCAACAAAACTAATCTATATAACAATGCCAAATCTCTTAGTTATTAACTGGCGGAAGAAAGGAGTTCTTATATGTAGTGTATCAGGAAAAATATCCACATAAAACAGGAGAGAGGGCAGACGTACCAGTAATTCTTCTCATTAGAATGAGGAGACTTGATGGGATGGGGATGTTTGCATCAATATATATATGTGTAGAGCAAAGCCTAGTGTTCAAGTCGAATGCATTGAGATGGAGTGAAGGGCCCCCTCAGCCATGAATGCGCAAATTTGCTTTTGCAGATGTCACTTATGTGTACACTGGCTCCATGCTCCAAAGCCAAAACTGTCCTATAGACAGCCAAAAGATGCAGTTTATGGCACTCACATCAAACTGATTTACTAGTTGCAACTTAGAAAACAAAAAAGAAGTTCAATAATGCTTCATATAAACAAGAAATTTTGTCAAATATTTCGTAATAGCTCACAACCAAGAACCCAGGCAGCCAATTACATAGAAGAATACCAAAATAGTGACCACTGACTGTCTCAGAGAAGGCAGTTACAAAGCTTTGCAAGGAAAACAAATGTAGAACACATGAACAGCAAATATGAAAACAGTTGATGGTCAAAAGTTTATAAGAATCCATGGAAAAGAATACACTAAGTAGATGAGAGAACTACTTATATTTCTTAACAGTTCCAGCAATGATACGCATGAATCCACTTTTCTTAGGAACAGTCTATATGGTTTTCTACTATGGAAACGATAAAGCAAAAGCTCAACTTCCACCCTGTTTTCCTTCATCATTTGCCAAAACGGCTTCCAACATGCTGCACGAAGGTGACCAGATTCACTGTACATTCTGCTACATATGCTAATAGGTCTGCAGTACGTTAGGTGTAGACTTAGTAAAGGTGCACATGTAATGATGGAACAAACTGTGTGAGCTATATCCGGGGTTTTCAACTAGTTATTTTCGTCCAGGTGACAACCATGCTTATCAACTCTACAATGCATTAATATGGAAGCCACGTTCCACTTGATGTTGTATCATATGCAACTTGCCTGGAAGAAGCGACGAGGTTGTCAATTTGTGTTCAACAACATATACAGAATGTCCCAACAAGTTATTTACTGCCAAAGAAGATCCTCTTATAGTTATGCATTCTTAAAAAGAATCATGACAGAATATGGAGATACCAGGCTATGGTTAGTTTGGTTCCCATTTGAAATAGAAAAAGGCCAAATATTATACAGATAAAGCCAACTGTTGTTCTCCCAAGCACTTGGTGTTTGTTGTTTCACCCTTTTCTGTAGGCCGGAAAGGACAAACACTGGGAACCCTGAGGTTCAGTTTGCTATTTTCGTCAAAATACCGGCATAAACAGCAAACATGCTGTTTACAATTAGCCCTATGAATTACTACCAAATTGACATCCAAATCAAAGATGAACAAACAACAGCATTCTTAACTCCCTCACAAAGTTCCTGCTGCCTGCAATTCCACCTATGCTCAATTAATGATTTACACTGCATGTCCGACAACGAAACCAAACCAGATAGTAGTCAAATTTGAACATTGTTCAGGTAGCTTACATCTTCAAACCTATTAATTGCATGCACAAAAGAACTAGTCAGACCTCAGAGGCAATTGGCTTTTCATCAGATAAGAGGAAAGAACATTAGCAGAAGCACAAAGTCGGTGACTTTTATCCCCAAAAGGGTTATGCATACAAAAACATTAGCAGAACACAAAAGATTATTAGAAAGGATTGAACAGAAACTTTGAACACCTAGGAACCATAACTCAATTTTTTTTCTCGACAAAATAAATAACCAAATGGAAGTTGTTTTTTATTTGATATGAGTAATATTGAAAAGGGTATAGATATTCCATAAAGTAATTCAAGAACCAATGCCAACATAACTAATATATATAACAATTCCAATCTCTTAGTTATAAACTGGTAGATGGAAGGGGTACTTACATATAGGCGCTTTTTGGTTGCCTGTAAATGGAAATAAATTGCAGCAAAAGCTGTTGTAATTGGTTTTGCAGCTACATTGGCTGCAACAAAAGCTATTGGTGTAAATGACACCATTTACAGCAAGGCCTTTTTGTAGCTTTTGTTGCACTAATGACACTATTTCCAGCAAAACAAACACTAGAATTGGTGTAAATGCTGCAAGGGCTATTACAGAAGCATCACTTACAGCAACCAAACAGCCCCTTGTGGAACTAAAAAAACCACATAAAACAGGAGAGAGGGCAGGCGTACCAGTAATTATTCTCATTAGAATGGGGAGACTTGATGGGATGGGGATGTTTGCATCAATACATATGTGTAGAGACCAAAGCCTAGTGTTCAAGTCCAGTACATTGAGATCGAGCGAAGGGCCCCTCAGCCATGATTATCACTAGTGTGCTTGCAGATGCCAATCCTGAAAATTAACTAGGATTGGAAGTTAATGGATGGAAGTTATATAAAACACAAATATATTAAAAGATAAGAGGAAGAGAGGCAAAAGAAGAAGAAGAAAAAAAAAACAAGAAAGAACGAAAGGAAACAGAAAACAAAAGGAAGCAGAACTAGAACTACTGAAAGGAGGAGCTATATTCCAGATGTTGCATAATTAGAGATAAATACTATACCTGAAATGAGGCAGTTTATGGTAACAAGTTTCATATTGCTAAATATCAGCAGAAAGTTTTCTTAAATACTTCTTAATAGCTCACAACAAAGAATGCAGACAGCAAATTTAGGTAGAAGCCTAGGTAAATACTTTCAGTGAAGTACTAAAAAAATGTAAAACACATCAACAACAATATATGTGTAGCTGATGGTTAAAAAGTCTATAAGAGGCCACAGAAACAATTCACGATACTTGCATGAAAGTCACCGACCAAAATTTCTTCACAAAATCCAGCAATGATACCGATGAATTTCATTTGTCAGGAAAACAGCTTTATGGTTTTTAGGAAGCCAACCATCAAGCAAACTATCAACCTCCACCATGATTTCCTTCCTCGGGCACTGAAACAGTTCCATCGGGCAGCTCAGGGCTACCTGAACCCTTTTGTTCCGGTTCCTGATCTGGGAATACTTCAGATTGTAGAGATGGTGAGATGTTGTTTACATGAAGCCATGTTAGCTCCCACAAACTATCTCCACCTATGGTGCTTCTCTTTGCAAGAATTCCTTTTGCCTTCATCACGAGCAATGTGTTTTTAAGTAGCTCTGGAATCAGCTCTTGGAGCTTCTCACTCCTCTTTCCTCTAACCTTCACCTTCATATACTTCTCCATGCGGCCAAGAACCCCCAGCCACAGCTTGCAGAAGCTGCTCAATCCAGACAGTTCTTGCAGTAGTTGCAAGAAGGCCTTAGACAATAACTTCATCGCATGCACAAGGGTGCCCTCCATGTTGCGGTAGTCTTTCTGTGACTGACTCTGAGCATTGTCCAACAAGTCATCGAGGACAGCAAATATAACAAGGTCAAAAGACTGCAGCCAAGAAGAGGGCGAGAGACAAATCCCTTCAGCTCCAACAAGACATCTTTGAAGTGATGCTAATGCATGATTCCTTACCTCCTCTCTCTGATCTACACATACCTTTTTTAGTGCCTGCACCAGCCTCAGCCACATTTCCCTAATTCCTTCTTGTATCTTCTCAACATCCTCGCCAGCTTCCTTAGCCTCAGTAGACCAGCGAGCTAGGCAGGTCACCGACTCAGCCATCAAATCCAGGGCATGTATAGACCTATCTGTTAGCCCAACCCTAGATTCAGCAAACTGTCTTGAGGCTTCGATACATAGAATATAGTTGGCTGGTGATAGGTGAGCTCCTTCAGACATAACAAAGACCAGCGCCTCGAAACCCACTTCAGAAGCTTCCGGGTGACGAGCAGTGATGGAGAGCAAGGAGGTGATGGTCCGCCAACCCGTATGAGTCTTTATATGGGTTGCATTTGCTTTCACAAGCCGGGTGACTTCTTGTGTAATATTCTCACAATAAGCGTCAGCAACACGGGCATCAAGCTTCAAAACCAATTGCAGCGATCTTAAAAGCTCTTCAGCCAGGTTTTCTTTGTAAGGAAGCAGTCTTTGGCATATTCGAAGGAGTCCGAAGACTGCCTTCTCAACAAGGGCACAAGGCATTACAGTGCTCTGAACAATGCTGGATATGTGCTCGTATACCCACTGCCAAAGGAGCACAATTCTATCCCTATTGTTTAGAGTAATAGCAATAAGTAGCTCCAAACAGAATACTGCAGTGTCCTCATCATCAGGAGAGTTGGTTCCCTTCTGTGGCCGACCTGCCGCCCAAATCAGGGCCCTGGCAAGATGTAGTAGTGAATCGGCCTGTAGGAATTTGCTCTCAGTGAATATACTGTCTATGTGGCACTTCTGGATGGTCTGAAGAGTCCTCTGATGAGCTGCAAGTTGTTGTTCAGTGGGCTGCGACCTTGGTTCCTCGGTGTCAAGAGACAACAGCTGGCTAAACCTACCCATCAGCCCAGATGATCGACGAGGGGTGCCCATTGTTGGAATATGAGATGTAGAAAGAGAGCTTGAAGGAGGCCTCCCGTGGATCGGATCTGGTGATAGTTCAGAATCTTCAGCTGCATCACTAGCAACACGGGCAGGAAGAAGGCCAAGCTTGTGCAACCTCAAGATGCAATCCAATATATTTCTCCAGCCGCTCCGGATGTAATCTCCATATCTATTTGCAATATTGAAAACCGTCTCAGTTGCCATCCTAGCTTTTGAGTCGTCCCCAAATGCTGTAACAGGTTCGTCAACCAGGGAAGCATTTAACAGAGTAGTGAACCTGCAGAGAGAAACCACAAGATCGTCTAAAACATCTTCTAGATGATGGTATGCTGATATCTTTGCCACTGCCAAAAATCCATCCACACATGTCATGAACACCTCTTCACTCTCCGCATACTCAAATACCACCGACATAGCAGCAATTGTGGGGCCTGACATGATTGCAAACATGTCGTGGTCGATGAATGGCCGTGAATCACATAATATGTATGGAGATGTCTTCTTTGACTTTCGCATCAAATCTATCCAGCGGCTGGGGGACATCTCAGGGAAACCGGCACCCTGATCAGGAATGGTCCTGATCTCATTCTGGCAAATGGAGTGGTAAAGTTCCGAGAGGAATTCCCTCGGGAGATCATTCCCGCCATTAATGAGGCGGTTGTTCCGGATAAAATCCTCCTCCGTCATCTTCTTCTTCACCTGCACATTGTGCTGATCTGTGTTTAGCAGGATAATGGAGTATGACAACACGAGAGCAGCATCTTTGTCGGCAAGAATTTGTGGTGACTGCTCGTAGTATCTCTCCGAGAAGGCCTCAAGCACCCTCTGTATCTTCTGAGACTCGCCCGGAAGCCTGAAGGTCTCTAGGAAAAGCCTTAAAGCAGTATCCAGATTCATGTCTTGGAAATCAAAGGTCCAAGCGAATTCCTGAAGCACCTGAACACAAAATTCATCATGGTTACCCAGGAAATCCCCGACAAGATTCTTGTCCAACCCAGCGGTGTACCTGAAAAAGCATGCCACACTCTGCGGGTCGAGCTTCTCAGGCAACAGATGGGTTCCTTGAAGAAATTCCAGACCCTTCTTCGGGTCTCTGTTAAAGTGATCCGCACCAATCATCAGCCTTCTCTTGATGTACTTCCTCCGACGAACAAATCTGACCCAGTGCTCGGGATCGGAATAGTTCTCGCACTTCACAGTCCAGAACGGAGTATATTCATCGAGCTCAAGCCGTGCTTCTTCCGACCGGGGAGGTGCATTCCCAATTCTGTCTGCCATTCCCTGGATAACCGCAATCAACCCATCCAGAGCAAGTAAGTGCATAGTAGACAACGGGCAGTTCACTGGAAACGCACTCTTCGATAGGAGGTTGGCGAGGTCCTCGAAAACATTCCCGCAGGTTATGTCGCAGTCCAAGTTGGCGTACATCTCCGATATAAAACTCTTCTGCCTGCAGAAATCCACAAGAGCCTCCATAGCGACCTCCTGCTGATGGTAGCTGGCCCCGTACCGGCTCTGCGCCAGCCTCAGGATCACGCAAGAGAAGAACGCTTCCAGCTGCAGCTTCAGCTCCGTCCGCAAGTGATAATACAGATTCAACACGATACTACACACCATGGACAGAATCAGCGGGCTCATCGACAGGCCGAACTGCATTAGGTTCCGGAACAGCTCGTCCTGTATCAGTGCAAGCAGCTTCGGGTGCTTCCTGATCGACGAGCCGCCGAGCTCGATGGCGGAGTTGATCAGCCCGAGAGCGAAGAGGGGCACGTCCTCGTCGAAGGCGATGGGGTTCGAGCGGGGGCTTGTCCCGATCTGTTCCACGATATTCAGGAGAGAGCAGAGGAAGTGGAATATCTCCACCATGCAGGGGATGCCGTAGGGCCCAGACACGGCCGCGGCATCCCCGTTCGGCATGTCAACGCCCAGACCGATGTCGTCATTCTCTCCTCCTCCTCCTCCTCCGGAGAGGGCCACATTCCCATTCTCCCCCACCTGCTTGGCCTCGCCGACGCCGACCATCTGCACAATCACAATTAGAAAAAAAGAAGAAGAAGAAGAAGAAGAAGAAGAAGAAGAAGAAGGAATGATAAGAACGCGATGACGATGATGATACCTCGGCGGTGGGGGAGTGGACGGGAGGGACGAGGGGGAGGCGGGAGAAGACGGTGCGGACGAGGTCGTGCATGGTGTGGCGGGAGATGCGCTGGAGGAGCTCGCCCTTGGTGCCGGCCTGGTGGACGACGCGGAAGCAGGTGTTGACGAGGGTGCAGACGTGCTGGTCGGAGAGGGAGAGGGGGGCGGAGCGGGAGCGGAGGAGGGCGAGGAGGACCTGGAGGATCTTGGCGAGGACGGCCTCCTCGGAGGAGGGGTCGGTGACCTCGAAGCGGCACCCGGTGACGGCGTCGACGACGAGGGCCATGGCGTCGGGGCCGAGGGGGAGGGGGTCGAGGGAGAGGATCTTGTGGAGGGAGGAGAGGGCAACGCCGGTGATGGGGGCGCCGGTCTCGTCGGAGCGGACGACGTCGAGGAACGGGCGGAGGACGGAGGCGGGGTCCACCACGGAGGAGGAGGACGACACGAAGAGGCGGCGGCGGAGGGACTTGAGGGAGTGGATGAGGGAGTGGTCGAGGTGGTCGTCGGAGGGGGAGGAGGAGTAGCGGCCGCCCCAGCGGACGTTGCGGCGCATGACGGCGAGGACCGCAGAGACCTCCGCGTTGATGAGGCACGAGAGGTCGGCTGCGGCGGTCGCGGCGGAGGATTCAGGATCTTCGTCTTCTTCGTGTTCTTCTTCGATAGGGTTTATGGAGTTGTGGAGCTTGCGGCGCGCCATGGCTGGAGATTTGGGGGAGATCTTGGAATCTAGGGGCAGATCTGGAAATGGAGAGAGGATATTTGGACTTACAAGCAGAGAGTGCGTTCAGCAGCGAGGGTGGGAAATTATGAGATCTAGAGGAGGAGATGGAGACCTCTCTCTCTCTCTCTCTCTCTCTCTCTCTCGTCCCTTTGCTGCTTCCAGGGAAGGGGTTACTACAGTACTACTATCCTAACTTCCCTCTCTTTTTTCTCGGATTTTTTTTTTTTTCTCCTTTGTTGTTAATTGACATTTTTGTTAGAATAAACGTTGAAAAACAAAGAGAAAATAGAAGAATATATCTTATTAGTGAAATTTTATAGTATGAGCCAAATGTCTTATTTATACAATTCAATGAAGGTGTAATACTAATCTCTAATCAATGTGAGACTAAAATACAAAGTGATAATCCAACCATTTAGTAACCCATGTTAAAATACTTTTTCTTTGGATGACCACCATCTCTAAGCCTATTAACTCGTTAAAACTTTGTCTTATTAGGACAAAACATGTGCGAAAGAAAAGAGTACAATATTTAGGATGACTTAGATAGGTGTTGGACACGCTTAATGTTGTCTCATTAAAACCTTGTCAGAAAAAATCCAATGAAAAAAAATCCATGACCGAGAAAAAAGAGTACAATGTGTTATAGTCCATACAAAATGTATCTGCCCCTGAAAACAATCACTCCCCCTGATTATGTTGATCCTGAACAGTCAGCTGATGAAGACTCGCATTCCAATTCCATGAACTAGTTTCTGAAAAGTTGACTTTGGCAACGATTTGGTGAACAAGTCTGCAAGATTATCACTTGAGCGAACTTGTTGGACGTCAATATCAAAGTTCTTTTGAATCTCATGAGTATAGAAATTTTTCGGTGAGATATGCTTGGTCATGTCTCCTTTAATGAATCCACCTTGAATTTGTGCAATACATGTTGCATTATCCTTATGAATAATAGTTGGAGTATTTGTGGTAGGGAAAATGTGACAGGAGCTACGAATGTGTTGAATCAACGATCTCAGTCAAATACATTCTCTACTTGCTTCATGGAGAGCCAATATTCTGAGTAATTTGAGGAGGTAGCAACCATTATCTGTTTTGTTGAACGTCAAGAAATAGCTGCATTGCTATTAAGAAACACATATCCAGTTTATGAACGACCTTTATGGGATCAGATAAATAACCTGAATCTGCAAAGCCAACTAGATTCGCGATGTCAGATAAACCACAAGTATAAAATAAGCCCATGTCGGTAGTTCCATGAAGATATCTCATCACATGTTTAATGTCATTCCAATGTCTACGAGTTGGCGTCGAGCTATATCTAGCCAACAAATTGACAGAGAATGATAGATATGTCTGGCCTTGTACATTATGATAGATACATTAATGCTCCAATGGCAATAAGGTACGTACTTTGGGTTCTAGCATCATTTCATTATCGTCCTTAGGACGATATGGATCTTTATTGATATCTAAAGATCGAACAATCATTGGAGTGCTAAGGGGATGAGCTTTATCCATATTGAACTATTTTATTATATTTTCTGTGTATTTGGATTGATGCACTAAAATTATATTAGTGCAATGCTCAAATTGTAATCTGAGACAATATTTCGTGTCTCCGAGATCTTTCATCTCAAACTCCTTTTTCAGATAGTTTGGAGTCTCATTTATTTTATGTCTTGTCCCAATCAAGTTTATGTCATCGACATATACTGCAACTATAACGAAACACTCATTAGATTCCTTTATGAAGACACATGGGCATATATGATTATTCTCATATCCCTCCCTTTTTATATATTCACTAAGACGGTTGTACCATATCCTTCCGGATTGTTTCAAATCGTACAACGAACGTCTTAGCTTTATGGAATGCATGTTCTTAGATTTTGAGCTGGGTAGGTTAAATCCATCTGGAATTTTCATATAGATATCAATATATAAATCACCATATAGATAGGATGTTACAACGTTCATAAGTCTCATGTCCAGCTTTTTCTCAACTGTCAGACTTATCAAATAACGGAACGTTGTTGCATCCATTACGGGAGAATACGTATCTTCGTAATCAATCCAGTTGGGTCTCTGAGAAAACCCTTGTTCCACTAATCGTGCCTTAAATCGAGCAATTTTATTCTTTTTATTCCGCTTTCTTATAAACACCCACTTGTAACATACCGGTCTGACGTCTTTTGGTGTTTGTATTATAGGTTTGAACACTCCACGTTTATTAAGGGAATCAAACTCTGCTTGAATAGCATCCTTCCATTTTGGCCATGCTTTACTTTGTCAACATTCATCGATGCTACGTGGTTCAGTGTCATCAATGCCCTTAGATATTTCAGTAGCTACTGAGAATGAAAATATCTCATCTATTGTTATATCTTTGTGTCACGCCTTAGAACCAGAATACTGGAGAGCGGGGGCGAACAAAGCTAGCTACGTACACCAGAGTACTCTATACCCCGAGATACGGTCACGACTGTCTAGACATGTGAGGGTTTACTCTACAATCCAACGGACATTCCTGGGTCAAGAGTCCTAGTTGTCTCAATATGAAGCAAGCAACAAGTTATAAGAAGTATAACCACCAAACATATAATAGTAAGGCATCACAAACTATACATACATAGATGATCATGAAGCTAGTTACAAAAAAGAAAGAATTAGCAGAGTGCAATATTACATGATCAGCTATAGCTATAGTCTAGAATATGCTTTACATGTAGGCCCGCATGCTAGAATGTCAAGTACCAAAATATGAGCTAAATACGTGCTCGGTGGCTAAATGCCTCAAAAGTACAAGTACAAGATCAGGTGGGTGATGAAGAAGAAACCCACTCAAGTCCTCGGGTGTTCCTCGTGTTCACCATCTGGAGGCGAGATGTACGAAAGATCCTGCGGTGTTGCTCCAAAATCTGGCCATACAAAACCAGTGGGGTCAGTCCCCAAAACAGCAAAATACCACAATGGAGTCAACTTAGGAACTAAAAACCAGCATGCAAATATACAATAGCATAAGAAACTACAAATAAGAGCAATATATAAACAAGCAGTTTAAGTAGTTTCATGAATCAGTAACGGGTACAGTTTAGGATTAGTAGCTGGGTGATCCAAGACAAGACTAGAAAACATACAATCATGACCTAAGGCTTACTACCATTAACTAATTAGGGTTATCACAATCCTGGTTACTAACAAATGTAATTGAGATTCCATACAGCCACATACCCTGCAGACTATCCGGTTTATCCAGACGTAAGAGTACATAGCATAGATTAATTAAGTATATAGTATTTTTCTGGTAAATTGTAATATTCGACAGTATGCTGGAAGTGTGCCCCTCTCGACGGAGAGCTCCAAATCTATCAGGTGTCGTTGGGATACCGGGATTGCATATAGCCAGAAAATCTCTTTAGATGCTTCTAGATAATTATTCTAGTTATTAACTTAGGCAAGTTATCAAGGATTTTTGACCGTGGTGCTCAGAAATCTGTCTTAGATATGATACAAGACTGGACAATAGTTTGACAAGTACAATCAGGACAGGGACAAGTAGTCAACCAGGGAAATTCATCTTATCGGTACAAGCATTTCAGTTCTGGAGATTCTAGCATGTCAGGAGTGAGCTACGCCGAGCCACTATCTGGTTTATCAGTACATGTCAGGTGTCTGGAGTCAGAGATCAAGTTCATTCAATACAAGTCAGGTATCTGGAGTCAAGGATCAAGTTCATTCAGTACAAGTCAGGTATCTGAAGTTCTCAGTTTAACAGTGCCCTTACATTCCATGTTCCGGGTATTACATGTTATGGTAAGTATAGCATCTAGGTTATAAGCAATTTAGAAATAACATGCATCATATGAATTTAACTAATTGGGCCAAGCATAAGGAGTAAATAATCCATAAGAGAACATATAACAAAATAAAATATTGCTACTATAAGTGCTAGAAGTACAGGAGATGGGCTGGCCGCATGCAAGAAATAAGTCGCATGCAAGAAGTTGGCCGCATGCAGGAAGCTGGCCGCATGGATCAAACTGGCCGCATGAATCAAAACTGGCCGCATAGATCATCATAAGGTCCACTCCTCGGAACAAGGGTTGAGTGACAGAGAATAAATACCAAGCCAGGAAGTGACTGAAGTGACTAGCCAATAAAGCGTGTCAGAGAAGTGACCGATGTGACTGGCCAATAAAGCGTGTCAAAGAAAAAAAGACAAATTCAGGAGAAACCATGTCACGCCCCAGTCCCAAAATACCGAGGGACTAGCCACGTGGCAATGGCCAGCAGCACAACTTCAATGGACAAACACAATTTAATGGACCCGTTAGAGTGCACTTAAGCTGTAATATAGATAAATAAAGCCTACTACTCCTGTCACAGCATATAATCTAAACTAATCTCATCCTTAGACAGTAATCACAATACAAGAAGATAGAACAATCAAGAAAATAGATAAAGGAAACTGTCCATCACAAGTCCAAAACTATATAATGTCACAGGGAACAACCCGTCATCAAAAACTAAAAAACTAAAATAAAACTGAGTACATATATCCAGTGGTCATAGAAACAAGTCTCGATATCTAAAGAACATGAAAAGTAAATAAAATAGTAACTGTGCTCAAGAGAAGTCCTCGAGCATAACCTCGTCCTCTGATGCAAGTACTGCTGCAACGTTAGCTTTTGTCCCGTAAATCTCGGGATAACTCTCCTCAGTTATACCTGGGGACATGATCCAAATCCAGGTCCTCAGGGAACATAGCAAGGTACAAGAATAACTCAATCCAAGTACATTAAATGATAAGAACTAATGAAAAGAGGTGTGCTCAGGGTATCTAACATAATCCATCTATGTGTATGCAAGTAAAAACGTACTCGTCCGCTAAACCATCGGGTTTCATACATATACTAGGGGTACTAGTGATAGTAGTAATAATAGTAGTAGGTACGTACAAGCCCCGTCAAGGTACCTGCAGTACTATAATACTAGTAGAGTTTGGTAGCCCAGCGGTACGTTAAGTTCTCCCCAAGCCCATGTATCTCACGCCTCATGTCACAAAGCGCAAGACAATCTCTATCTATCAAGTCAAGATATAAATAATAGTACTAGTACGAGTCTCCAGCCCTGTCCTAAAACAGAAGCCGGGATCCTCGAATATCTCAAGAGTGGCTTATGTACATGAAAGTCGAGTACAGTGTCCTATGGTAGATCATGTAAGAGTAGCACAAGTAGGTAAGCGCTGATAATGCAACTAACGATACCCGAACTCCACGTATGAAAGTCGGCACCCGAATGTAATCCGGAAGCTAAGTATCGTGGCGGTCCTAGGTCATAACAATTACAATCAATAAAAGAAACAACAAAGTAAAATACTAGAGCATAATCTACTGTGAACGAGACAAGGTACACTTGCCTTCTATCTGCTGCTGCGATGTAGCGAGTCCCAAGTCCACGTCTGATGGTGTTGCATCTCCGATGTGCCCTGTCAGTAATATATAAATAAATACTTAATTCTAATATTAACTACTTTTATGTAAATTATAGAGTCGTCATGCGCTCGTCAACCATGTCGCGTTGTTGGTGCCAATGACACTACGCATGACTAGTGCGGTACGTCGTACGCTGTCGTACACCCCATGTTACGTTCAACCATAACATGGAGAACACGCGTACACGTATATAATATATATAATTTAATATTATAATTGCATGCATATTTTTATATATACATATTCGTTATTTTACGCATGCAATACACACGTACAAGTTCCTTACAACTTAGTGATCAATTGTCCATAGTCTAAGACCATAATATACATGCTTTAATATATATATATATATATATATATATATATATATATATATATATATAATCTGAAATAACACCCAATAATTTTTGAAATTAATATTAAAAATCTGAATTTAAAATACAACAACTCACATTGCAGGCTACAACTTAACAAAACATATGAATGTGCTTGCAAGATCAACTAGTAGGTTGCATGGGTTATATACAAGAAAGGAGGGGGGTTCTTGATCATGCATGGATGGGTTCTTGGTTCTCTAACATATACATACACACATGAAGGAATGAGGGTTTGATCAACTTACCAAGTCTTGATGCCTACGAAGTTCGGTTGAAGTCCGACTAATTTCCAACTTCACGAAGGAGTTACTACGCCTTTAGGACGATCCGTAGTCGACGGAGAGCGACCATGGGGTTGTGGAGAGGGGCATACGGCTGCTAGGGGCGGCTGACGCTGCTGTAGGTCGTGGGCTAGGGGAGGGGGTCGGTGGTGGTGGTGTAGTCGGCGGTAGGATTGCTGTAGTCGACGGGGTTGTTGTCGGCGGGGTTGTTGTCGTCGGTGGGGTTGAAGATGGGAAGAAAACAAAGAAGAACACGAAAGAGGAGGGAGGTGTTTGGCTGCTAATTGCATAGGTAGGGTTTCCTAGGTTAGTAAATGGGTATATATATATATATGTTGGTGTTATATTAATGAATGGATGGATGGATGGATGGATGGATATAGGCTAAAATCTAATGGTTAAAAGGAGGTGAGGGTGTATAACTTGTTTAACCGATGGGAAAGCCTCCTTGGGCTACGGGTTGGTCCCTCCCCCTTCTCCCATGTGATGTACATGAGGTACAATATAAGTAAAATGGTCTATTGGAACATGCCAAAAATAGGTAAATGCTGAATTTAAACTAAAAGAGAGTAAAATATGGGTTTTGGTATGGAAAAATAGTGTTTGATGTGTAAAAATATAGGAGGATGGGTGTGTGGTGTTTTGCATGGGCTAGACCAATTAGTTTGAGGGTCCAAGTTGGGGTTCGGTCTCGGTTTGGTTTAATTATTCAAGAAAGGCCGACTTTTAACTAAATAAATGCGCGGGGTGTTTAATATTATTTTTGGAGCCTGTAGGGACTCGAATAAATGTAACATCAAAGTCATGCGCTTAGTAGGTCGGGTTTGGCTAGGGGTTATATAAATTAGTTTCAAAATTTGAGATCACGTTGCCCATCTAAATTGATTGCAACGGAGAACGGGTTTCTAAAAAAATCAATTAACTGTTTTGTAAATGCAGTAATAAAATACTAATACTTAAAATATACCAATTTTACTATAATAACCTTAGCTAAAAATTAGGTAGATTACAAATCGTGCTAAGGCGGCACTAAGTCATGTATTGGGAAAGGGACGCATAGCTAAGGACCGTATGGACAATTTTGGCCGCATAAAAAATTTTGGTTGCATGCTCCTCTAGGCATGGAATCAGGAACTTAAAAAAATTTCTTTCGTTCAAGTTTTATGCATTTGGTCAAGGGCGCATCTACAGATTGAGTCATGCGTCCAACAAGATGGCCGCATGCTGCATTTTGGAGCGAGGAGTCATGGCTGCATGCAAAGCAGGCCGCATGGAGCTCATTCGTCCCACATCAGCAAGTTTTAGTCATGGAAAAGCTCCAAGTCCTGAAAATATGATTTTCCATGAAATCCTCATTTTCAGCTCAAATCCAGAGAAATAAAGTTCTAAACCACTTGAAATCAGATGCTCTCTCACATAGAATAACTAGTTTTGGAAAATAACAAGTTTTAAGAGATCAAAACCATGAAAATGTTAAGAACACATTAAATTAAAAATGTAGATCTAGTCCAAGTAAGCTATCAAAACCGAAAATACCAAGAAGTAAACATGTATAGGAGTTCGTATGGCACAATATAGACTAATAAAATGCAAGAAATCCATAATAACGAAAAGTACAAGTTCTCCATCATTAAAAATATGTACTTGCCTAGAACCACCACTAACTACTACCACTACTACCAAGGGAAAGGAGAGGGGACCGGTTTAGGGCTTCTCTCGGCTAGGGAGGAGAGGAAATGAAAGGAAAAGAAAATAAAAAGAGAAAAAAGTAAAAGAATGGGGAAGAGAGAGAAATAGAGGGGTTATATATTAAGGGTGGTTAATAGTATTCACAAATCTAAAAATTACATGAGAGCAGCTAGAGAAATCCAGAAAAATATACGGGAAGCAATATACAGCAATAGCATACATATACAAGATATGAATATGAAAAATACGCAATAGTGAGATGAGTCTTACAACTCTTACCTCCTTAAAAAAATTTTGTCCTCAGTGCAGGCCCAGTTGGTCTACTAGTGTGGTTTTTGATTAATAATTCATTATTTTTCTCGGCCACGAGTAATACAATAATGAGTTCAAAATACTTCTTTAAATTTCTCTCCCTATACGTTTGTTGTAGGGTCATATTAGTCGCATAAAACATGGTGAATATTTTCTCTAGTATGGAATGATCTGTCACTTCTTCACCACATAACTTTAATTGTGAAGTAATCCTGAACATAGCTGAATTATAGGCTGTAATTGTCTTATAATCTTGGAAACGTAGATTGAGCCATTCATGGAGTATACCTGGTAGTATGACCATTTTTTGGTGATCATATCTCTCAGCTAGAGAATTCTATAGCACCATGGGGTCAATGACTGTTAAGTACTCAACCTTGAGATCATCATGAATATGATGTCTTAGAAAAATTAAAGCCTTTACTTTATCTTGTGCAGATATTGGCTTATCATCCACAATTGCGTCACATAAGCTTTTGGCTTGAAGGTGCAATTCAGTATCCAATCTCTAGTTGAGAAAGTTATGGCCTTCTAAGTTTAGAGACTTGAAATCATGCTTTGTGAGGCTCAACATATTGATGTATAAGATCAATAATAACAAGTTAACATAAGAACTTGGTAAATCACCAAATAATTCATGTTCATGGTGTATGCTTCAAACAATGATATTTCATAAGTCTATTTATACCAAACAAATCTTGTTCATGGTATGCTTTGAACAATGATTATGTTCAAGAAGTCATTCAAAATATCACATATGGTATACTTAGAACAATGATGTTCCAGAAGTCTTATATATATAGACCAAATAATTCATGTTCATGGTCATCAGATCTCTGATGGTTTTGATCTGAATGTATTAACATATATAAAAGAAATAAATAAATAATAATTCCAGCGTTCTCTCCGAGAGATCTATATGCTATTACATCAGAGTGTTATTACCGAAGTGGAGAATCCGCAAATGGCGGCTTCACTGAGATGCTCTCACTTATTTCCTTCCGTTAGAGCTTTGTGTTGATAATGTGTTAGAATAAACGTAGAAGAAGGAAGAAGAAAATAGGAGAGAAAATCTCTTATTAGTGTAATCCCATAGTGGGAGGCAAATGCCTTATTTATACAACCCAATGAAGGTATAATACTAATCTCTAACCAATGTGGGACTAAAATACAAAGTGGGAATCCAACTCTTTAGTAACCCACGCTATAACAATTTTCAGCATATTACCCTCAACACTTTCAAGTGTTTTTACAAGGAAAATTCTATATCAACTCCAAAGTTTGCTTAGGACAACCCAAATTTTTTTAATTTTTTTACAAGTTTCCCACTAGTTTTTTTTTTACTTGAGGGCAGTCCAACTTCTCATATAAAAGCCAATGACTTCTATTTTTTGGCCCAATTTTTTTTTCAAGACCGTCACAATTTTGATAGTCCTAATTATTTAGGACTGTCAAAAATATTGACAGTCCTTCTAATTTGAAGGACTGTTAACATTGTGATAGTCCTAAATAATTAGGACTGTAAAAAATTTGATAGTCCTTCCTATTGGAAGGACTGTCAATTTTGTTTACAGTCCTAAGAAGGAGGCATAGAAGAAGAAATGATAGTAACAACGGAGGCGGCGACGAGCGGGGGCGGGGCGGAGACGAGCGTGCACTGGGGGTGCACGCGCACGGAGGGCTGCGGAGGCCCCCTCCTCCTCATTCGCCTCCCGCTGCCTCGTCCTCCTCCTCCTCCTCCAGCCTCAGCCTTCGCCTCCTCCTCCTCCGTCTCCGCCTCCCGCAACCGCCTCTTCCTCCTCCTCCTTCTCCTCTTCCTCCTCTAGCCTCTGCCTCTGCCTCCACCTCCGCCTCCTACTACTCCTCCTCCTCCTCCTCCGGCGGGTTAGGGTTAAGGTATGGGGGTTTGGAAATTTGAAGAGAGAGAGTAGAAATTTAGAATGAAGGATTTTGGAATGGTTTGGGGGGTTGGACTGTCCTGAGTAAATTTTGGGTTGTCCGAAGTAAAAGTTACAAAAATCTGAGCTATCCTGAAGTAATGGGCTGTCCTAAGCAAACTATGAAGTGCCTATAGAATTTGCCTTTTACAAAGCACTACAAAACTTACTCTCGGCTGTCCAATTATTTTTTACAAGTTTGTCATTCAAAAAAAATTACTTGAGACTGTCCAAAATACATAATGGATTGTCACAATTTTTAACAATCCTAACAATATACTGGACTATTAAATTTTTTGACAGTACTAAAGAAAATATGTTGTTCATTTAGGACTATCCAAAAATTTAATAGTCCTTCCAATAGGTTGGGCTGTCAAAATTCTTGACAGTACTTCCAATAGGTAGAAGAAAGTGGAGAATATCGCATGTCACTTATCATAACATTCATAAACCATGGACCTAGTCAGGGCTATAAAAAAAAAATTATAGTCCTATATGTAGAAAATTTCTACAGTCTGAGTCTTTTCAGTCGTGACTGTCTGCGTAAGTATGAAGTTCAAAATACTAAAATAGGTTCTAAACTTCATAAATCTGTCGAAAGTTTATCCTAAACCTATTTTATGTTACTACACTATGATATTGGGCATTAACAAGGATTGGGAAGAAGTTTTAGGATTTTGAAGTGAAGGAATGAGAAAAATAATTTTGAAAAGAGAGAGAGAGAGAGAGAGGGGGAGAGAGTGTGTGTGAAGAAGTAGTAGGAGAGAATAATCTAGGTCATTCATTCATCATGATATTACATATATATACATCCACGTATCAACTTGGGCATAAGACACATGGGCCAATCACCATATATACAATTTAATCCCAATACCCTCCTCAAGTTGGAGCATACAAGTCACAAATGCCCAACTTGCACAAAAGAAACTCAAATTGTCGTTTGCCCAAAGCTTTGGTGAAAACATTCGTCAATTGCCCATCCGTCGGCACATGAGATGGGTTTAACTCCATCAAGAACAACATCCCTCAAAAAGTGACAATCTACCTCAATGTGTTTTGTGCGCTCATGGAAAACTAGATTATGCGCAAGATGTAAAGCAGATTGGCTATCACAAAATAAATCCATAACACACGAATATTGCACCCCCAAACTGCCAAGCAACCCTTTGAGCTACTTAAGCTCACACGTGACTGCCACAATCGCACGGTATTCTGCTTCGGACAAAGAGCGGGACACCGTCACCTATTTCTTCGTCTTCCAAAAGATAGGCAAATCACCAAAAAAAAACCAACCAACCAGACAAAGAGTGTCTCGTGATGGGATAACTCACCCAATCGAAATCACACTACCCCCGGAGTCACAAATCATAGTCAGAGCGAAGGAGAATGCCTTGACCAGGACAACAGTGGACTTGTAGAGTGAAGAAGAATGCCTTGAACAGCGTAAGCCAAATCCGGCCGAGTAAACAAAAGATAGATCATCCGTCCCACGAGTTGCCGATATGCTTCCCCATCCGACAACAGTGGACTTGTAGAGAGTGCCAGTTGATAATGTTGTTCCATGGAAAACCTTGCGGGTTTCCCCCTAACAATCCCGTCTCATAGATATTGTCAAGTGTATATTTTCGTTGGCAAAATTTATTATCCTCCGCACTTCGAGCTACCTCAACTGCAAGAATAAACCTCAACACCCCAAGGTCCTTCATATGAAAGCATGTACTCAAATAATTCTTAAAGGCAGTAAGAGCAGCAGAATTATTGCCAGAGAGAATCAAATCGTCAACATACACAAGAATATTCATCTGAACACCACCCTTATAAAGAGTAAAAAGCGAGTAGTCAGAGTACGATTGGCAAAATTTGTACTCCCGCAAAGAAGACACCAACTTCGCAAACCAACAACAAGGCACCTGTTTAAGCCCATATAGAGATTTTTGAAGCCGACATACTTGATCAGGGCGTGTGGTTCGAAAATCAGGTGGTAGTTTCATATATACTTCTTCGGTAAGATCTCTATGCATGAAAGTATTATGAATATACATCTGATGCAGTTCCTAATTCTTTGCTACAGGTTCAGCTAGAAAAGCACGAACAATAATCATTTTCGCAATCGGAGCAAAAGTATCAACATAATCAGTCCCTTCAACCTGATGATTGCCAAAAACTACCAAACGGGCTTTAAGCTGCTCAACACTCCCATCAAAATTATACTTTATCTTATACACCCACCGGCTCCCCATACCACGTTTTTCAGCCGGAAGCGTCTCCATTGTCTAGGTATCATTATCCTCCAAATCCCGTATATCCTTCTACATAACTTCATGCCACCCTGCATCTTTAACCGCTCTTTAAAGGAGCCAGGTTCTGTATCTACAGTTACAGTTGTAAGAAAGTTCTCGTATCCTTGAGAAAATAGATCACAATTCAAAAAATGTGCTATAGGATAAGGAGTACTTGAGGAGTGATTGGACGTAGTAGAACATTGGGAGGAAAAACTAGGATTCAACTTTCATATTGTATTTGTAACAAAAATACAGAGCTTCACGGACGAAATTTTGGCACGGATTACACGCCCCAGTACACCCTCACCATCTGGCGCCCCCACCGTCGCCTCATCCTCCGCCGGCTTATTCTTCACAGCGGCCTCAGCCGTGCCTCCCTCACCGTCAGTCGTGCCACCCTCACCGTCAGTCGCCCCCACCGGGTCCTTCCCATCCGGGGATACAACCGTCCAATCCGTATAAGGTAAATTATACCCCGTAGTACTGTCGATCACATGATCAAAATCCAAATCATCATTACCTACGACATGAGATGCAAGCTCAGGTGAAGTCGTATCACCACGATTATCCTCAACATAATAGGGAAACTCAGTCTCATAAAATTTAACATCTCTAGAGACAAAAAAAATCACCAGTAGCAAGATCATACAATTTTCAACCCTTTTTACCATTGGGATATCCCACAAAAATACACTTTCGATTGCGACTGACAAATTTGTCCATTTTATCTTTTTGGTTGTGGACAAAATATAGACAACCAAAAATACTGTGAGGCCTAGCTGATTGAGAGTGTATCGACCGGTGGGATCCCTAGTTCGTATCGTCTATCGGCTCCCAATTATCATTGCATATCCGTTCGAAGTTGCTGGCTTGCCTGGAGGGGAAGGTTCCCCCCCCCCCCGGACCCCCACTTCCCTGTTTCAGTTCTTTTTCTCAACCAATGGAAGAAAATAGACGGAAGAGCGAACGTACAGATTAGTCATGGTGAGTCCCTAGAAGATCGAGTTCACACCTACGATCAGGGCTACCGACTTGGGGAAGGAATAAGGGGGCTCATTTCGTAACGTATTTTCAGCCTAGAAATTAAGGCATGTAATTCGGGTCATTCTTGGTTAAAACTTTGGGAGAACTCAAACCATCGGTAATTCATCATAAGAAGGAGAAGCACAAAATAAAATTTTATAAGGGGTTTAAAACTAAGAAGACTTGAAGGGGTTCGATTGATCAAATAACCGGCCGCCAAAATACATTATTCTCAAAAAAATTAGCAAATTCCTGAAAACGTAAAGCACGTGCCACATTCAAAATATGTCTATATTTTCGTTCGATCCTCCCATTCCTCTGAGGTGTACTCACATAAGATATCTGAAATAAAATACCATTCTGTGCAAAGTAGTCACGCATGCAATTAAACTCAATACCATTATCACTTCGCACAATTCAAACTTTGGAATTAAATTGTCGCTCAATCATAGAAAAAAATGACGTGAATATCTTGTATACTTCAGTCTTATCAATCAACAAAAATACCCAAATAATACGAGAAAAATCATCCATAATCGTCAAAAAATATCGAGCTCCATACGAAGAAGACGTATGATACGACCCCCAAATATCACAATGTATTAAATCAAAAATTGTAACAGCCTGAGAGTCACTGACAGAAAAAATATCTCGAGTTTGCTTTGCCTGATGGCAAACTTCACATGCCTTATTTACTGAACTACTAGAGCTACTAACAACATGAAGAGAATTTACTACTTTATTAAAAGGATGCCCAAGTCGTTGATGCCAAATGTCCAGAGAAGTCATCCTATGTCACGACCCGCACCCGGTTATTCGGGCACGAGTGCGTGGGCACGTCCAGCCTACGCCGCAGTGTCGGCGGTAGTACGCTGTCTAGGTCGTCATCACAGGTAATTTAAATCTATCTCATCCACAATAAATAGACAAGGAAAGTAACAGGAAATAGGAATGCTAACTTTTATAAAACAAATTGTGACAACAGATCCATAGTTAATACAAAGCCAGAAGATAGATCGGGGACAAACTCGAGTATGTGCTGAAGGGAAATAAAATAATAACTAACTGGCTACTCCTCCTCAAAGGTAGTCTCCTGAGTGGGAACCGGCTCCTCATATGTGTCAGCTGCTAACTCATAGTGGCATAATAGGTAGGGGCAAGGCCTCATCATCGCCTAAAACAACGGATCCAGTCAGGAAAGGAGCAAAGTACACAATGCACAACAAGATTAAACTAAATATTCATGACAATTAACTTGAGTATCATGTTGAGAAAGTTGCATAGAAGAACATCAATATCTCAGAGTTAATGCTATAAACAGGAATATGAGAAAGCATGAAATAAATGAGACAGAAAATGAAACTACAACAATCAGCAAGAACTATAACAAGACCAGAAGCTATCTGTGTGAACTTGTGTTTATTTTAGAATATATAGTTGGCATGTAGGGGTTTATAAGGCTAATTCGGCCGTCATAGACGGCTATTAAACAATGAATAATCAAGATCCGGCTGAGGGTACAGTCGCGTACCAACAGCTATTAAACATGATAAGGGGAAGGGTAAACTACATGCCTTCTAGTATTCTCCCACCCGACATGAAAAGCAAGACATGAAATACAGTATCCAAGACATGAAATTCAGTATTCTAACACTACGTGTAATCATCAAGGGTACTAGTAGAGCAGGGAATTAACTATCACAATATAAAGATTTAAACTTGAAGTGCAGGTACTTGCCTGTTGTTTGGATCCAATTAATTGTCCTCGGGGAAATATCCAGAGATGAGCCCAGAAGCTGAAATAGACATTACCATTACGCTCAGAAGATGTCAAATAGCTAGAAACGCCTGTCCTTGGGTCCAATTTGGAGATAAGGGCAAAAACGACAGTTTCGGTCAAAACGGGGTCCGCCGGTGGGCCCGCTTTGCACCGAAAAACGTGTCCGGGTCAAAGGTCTCCAAATTCACCAAACTTAGTGTCAATAGGTCAGGAACGCTGATACGAACCCAACGGAACTTCCAGATTTGGATTCCGATGAGCCGAACACAAAATCGCCCATCGAGCGGGGCCTGTGGGGCCCACCACACGCGATTTCGTCAACGTTATCAGAATCGAACCAAACTTGACCCACAGGACCAGCGTATCGCTACGAGTCCGATGGCGTAAGTTTTGTCTCGATCTGACGAGTGTACAAGAAGTTAGGGCAAATTATAGAAAAGTCGGATACGAGACGATGTCCGCGGATATGCGTTGATTCCGGTGTGCACGCACACCCGAATCAGCTTCCGCGAATTCTCACACGTTCGTATCGATGGTGCGCACGTATCTGTGAAGACCGCATGCGACCAAGTCATCCCGTTTGGCGGGGCGTACTCAGTTCCGGGGTGAAATAGGGTCTGGTTTTTCCTGTTTTTGGATCGCGGTGTGCGATCACCACAGGACGCGATGCCCCGAGCGGTTTGTCCGGGCACCGAGAGGGTCATACAGGCTTCATAACGTAATTTGCGAAATTAGAATCGGAGCTACGAGGTGAAAGATATGAGTACCTGAACCGGACCGAAAAACTGAGGATTCGTCGTGTCCGACTCGACACGGACACTGTGTCCTGTGTCCACTGTGTCGTGTCCAGCCCCTAGGTTTAGGGTTAGGGCTTTTTCTGGACTCGGCGGCGCTCAGGCGGACGGCACAGCGGTGGGGAGGTCGACCGGGGCTGGGCGGCGTTGTGCTGGCCGACGGAGGCGCTGTCGGCTCGGGCGTCCGGCGGAGCTGCCGTGGAGGGGAGAAGAGGGGAGAGGGGAGGTGCTGGAGGTAGGCGGAGGACGGCGAAGCGGCGGAGGAAACGGCGGCGGCTCTCGGCGAGGCTGGGAGGCGGAGGGCTGAGGGCTGAGGGCTAGGCGGGTCGGCCGGCGGCGTCGAGGGTGGTCGGGGGGAGGTTCTGGCCGGGGGAGGGTTTCGAGAGGGTTTTAAAGGGGAGAGGAGGCGGTGGCGCTCCGGGCGAGGCGGAGGTCGTGGCGGGGTTGCCGAGGGGTGCGGGCGGAGTGGCCGGGGGCGGTGCCACGTGGCCGGAGGCGGCGGCCCCGGCGGAAGACGCGGGGAGCGGGTCGTCGTGCGGGGAGAGGGAGAAGGGGAGGCGGGTTAGCGGGTCGCGGTCGGGCGGGTTCGGGTGGACCCGACCCGCTAGGCGGGTGGGCCGGTTTGGGCTTGGGCCCAATGGGCTGGGCCAGGGTTTAATTTAGGAAATAATAAATAAATAAGTAAATAAAATAAATAAATAATTAATTAATTAATAACTAAATAAATAAATAGTTTTTAGGTGTTTTAAAATAGGTCCGAGGCCCAATAAATTCCAGAAAAATTACCCTAAGTCTAGTTTTCCATTTTACACCCAAAAATATTATTTTTATGATATTTTAATATTATTTATTAACAATTAAAAATTATTTAATAATTAGAAACCCTGATTTTAATTACAGAAAATTCACAGAAAATTCCAGAAATTTGCAAAAAATCCCAAATTAAAATTTTTGCAAAATCTGGGGGTTTACATCCCAGTCACTGCCAAGGCCTGAGTCTTCGATACAATACGAAAGTAGTAGAGTCTGTCCCGCCGTTCACCGACGCCAATCAGGGTCCTCAAACTGGGGTCCTATATTACGTATAATTTTTTAGTGAATTATACAACACAATTTGTATCATCAATAAGATGTGCCACAGAAATTAAATTATAATTTAATTAAGGTACGAATAGAATATTCATGAGAACAAAATCCGGTGCGAGAGCAATACGCCCGCAACACGAGACAATCGCAGTTCGTCCATCTGGTAGCCCAACCGGACATTCCTCCATTTTCGTCACCCCGACAATAAATCTAAATTTCCAGTAACATGATTTGAAGCGCCTGTATCAATAATCCAACGTGCAATAGACTTACCCACCATACGGTATCACGACCCGATTCCGTAGAATCGTTGGGGCGTCCCCAGAATCGTGACCGCCGTGCGGGCCTTGGGTTGCGCCCGCACAAGGCTAGAGTATGTCAGCATAACGAGCACATATTCAGAGTACGCAGATAATTTGAAACACAAGTTGAAGATGGAAATGTTCTCTTTATTGATAATGAACATCTATTATAAACTCTTGAACGAGTCAGCTAATTTTTCGCACGGGCTTACAAAAGTGTTAACACAAAATGAGATGGCAGTCCTGTACATTACATCCCTTTACTAAACTTTAAAATGATAAAGACCTCCGGGTTGGATGACGGCCTTCCCACGGAGCTGCTATGTGTATTGAGTTGCAAGCTCCTTCTTCAAGTACTTCAAAATGTGGTGCGATCAGGATGCGCCTACAGCTGGACTGGATCGAGAAAGTGACTTCATCTCCTCACTAGGTTCTCCTTAGTGCGGGAAACCTATTTCAACGAGGGTCAGTATGTTGAAACATACTGGTGAAGGTAAGCTAACCCAACTATACAAATCAACACGTTGTTTTAATGAAGCATACATATTATTTGTTGTCTTTCTATCTTGCCTTAGTTCATTTACAAGTAAGCAGCATATAAAATTTACTGAAATAAACTTGCCACCGTTCGGTGGCTTTTACTTGCCCGCCTGAACCACCTGCACAATACTTACCATGCCTTCCCTGCCACGAAGACACGAATTAGTTTGCAACAGGTTTAAATATACAAGGGAATCATTGGCTGGATGTCATAATGGACGATCTAGTCTTGAACATGGGTAGAATGTAGCAAAGATTCAGTAGTGGCTACAGACCATCCCGTCCAGATGCAGTAGACTATCGTGAAATTCCGTCCGGACCGGATCGGTGCCAGTGCCCCAGCGACCATCCGCAGGAACCAATGACCTTGTGCACAAGTTGTCCGTGATCAACTGGTTGCTTTACTAAGTTAACAGTTCATGCAGTTGAGGCAACACGAGTACGAGACAGTAGCATTGTATGATTTATTTTGCATAGCCTCCCTGATCATTTTATTGTATTCAGGATGAGTTATATTCATAGCATAATTTAAAGAAGAGTATGCATTCTAACTTGTATTTATGCGTATGATGAACATTCCAAACGAACAAGCATGCAAAATAAGTAACCGTTCACAAGTTTGATTGACAAGCATAATATTCCAAGTCTATTCTCTTTTTATCTTGACATCTTGTAGTTATTACTTGGTATCGTTTGATCGGGACAACAAGAATGCAAGATTTTTAGATGTGAAGACTTGGAAGAAGGGCTAGCTAATCGGGATGGTAGTCACTCACTTAGTTGGTTGGAAGGGAGAAGAAAAAAGGCGCTTCAAGACTCCGCTCGTAAGCCGCCTACTGCTTGTTCACCTGCGTTGCCACGAACAGCTGATTACTACCTCTTTCTCTCTTTTCAATCTTGGAATTGAAGTACAGTTCAATAAACGAAAATAATGAAGTCCATCAAAACCGTTCAAGAAAATACAAGCAAATCAGAAACCAACTCAAAGCACGAAAGCGACAAGCGACATCGAAATCTGAGGCAACAAAGATGCAGCGGAGAGGTCCCTCCTGACTCTGCTGCTAAGTCGATCCCAGGGGCATGGTCCACTGAATATGGGAATCGATTTCGAAGAAACAAATCCATAACGAGGACAAGTTCTTGTTTCAATCTATCCCGATCAAACGATACTGTCTTGTATTTCTTAGCCGCGCTCCCCGCACCGGGGGAACGGGGCGCCACATACGGTCCTCCGAAGATTTGACCGAAGAGTTACCAAACAGAGAAATAAGTTATTGCCATTGGTCCGAAGTTATTCCTGGAACACCGCCTGCACCATCACCTGTCATACGTCTATGCCGCGACCATCATGCCACGTCCTGCCACAGTCGTACGCACCTCCGCACCTTGTCCACGATCAGCCCCTCATCCGCAGCCATACTGCCTATCCCTCCACCAATCCGAAAAGCCATGTTTCTCGAAGCAAGTGGCTTCTTCATGTCTGTTGCGTTTGTAAAAATTATAAAGCAACTCTGATTTATCCCGAGCATCCAAACGAGATGGCCCATGGTTAACAGAAGGAGTTTTAACCGCAAGTGCCATAACCTCGTCCCGTTCAGAAGAGACTTATGTGGACGTGCGCAATCATTCCTTCTGTAGCATGGATTGATAAGCACGTGCCAAAGTAGGAAACGAATCTTATGCCAATAAAGTCGAGCGAACATTGACATAGAGTTTCTGATTGATCCCATAAAAAACTGGTAAAAGTGCTCCTCACCAACCCGTTTTCTTCTGGATATCACACGTACATTTATCGCAAATGCACGCCGAAATAGGTTCATAAGTCCCCAACTCATCCCAAAGAGTTTGTAATCAGCCGAAGTAGTCGACCACGGACATGGATTTCGTTTGGCTACACTCTGCCAACGAATGTTTAATCTGATGAATTCTAGCGCCATTCTCCACGCTAAATCGATCCTTGAGTGAATCCCACAGCGGTTTTGCCCCCTCAAAGTAGGGTGTCGTCTTATTCACCGAAGCGTCAATAGTGTGCAAGATCCATTGCACAAGCATCGATTGGACACAGTACCAATCCTCTAATTTGTTATTCTTCGTAGGTTTATCGATAGACCCGTCAATAAACCAAAATTTTCGTCTAGCCTGTAGATAAAGCTGAATAGATCTCGACCACTCCTCATAATTTTTTCCACGAAATATCACTTTCGTAATTGTATTACCCGAATTATCATTAGAACCAAGATAATACGGAAAGGTGGGATCGATCCTTGTTGCCGCCTCCACCGACGTAGAAAACTCATCGTCACCGCCACCGCTCATCATACCGTCGGTCGAAGGGAGACTCGCCGCCGTTGCCATGGAGAAAAAATCACCACCGCTGTCGTCGCTATGGGAAAAAAATTGTGTCCTAGCCGTCATGCTCTAATACCATGTAAAGTAGTATGAGAGAATAATCTTGGTCTTTCGTTTATCATGATATTACATGTATATACATCCACATATCAACTTGGGCCTAAGCCACATAGGCCAATCACCATATATACAAATTAATTATACAATTTAACCCAATAGAGAGTTAGAATGTGCGAGTTTTGAGAGTTTGGGGGAGGGAAGAGGAGGGTAGGTAGTCCCTAGTAAGTAATGTGCAGACCTGAGTAAAAGTTCCACTAAACTGGGCTATCTCCGATACTGGACTAGTCCCGAGTAACTTGTATAGTGCCCTGATAAATACTCTTTTAAATTGGCATTCTTTGCTACTTATATATACTAGTATATATGCACGTGTGTTGCACGTATTTCATACTACTTGAAGAGAGTATATAATAGTCTTTTAATTTGTTACTACTTGAAAAAAACAAACAACAACAATCCTTTAAAAAGTATTCTATTCGTAATTATCTATCTATCCGTTTTAAATGTAATAAAAGTAAACATAAATAAGAACATTTTTGGAAGAAAAAAAATTTCACGGTGAAGCCTTAATTTTTTTATTATATAGCAGAATAAACTTTTTATATCATTGAATTTATAAATTTTGGTTATAGCCAATACCCAAAAGTGATTTATGGTCTTCCAAAAAAGTTATCATGAAAAATGAATAGATCATTCAAGATTTAAGATTGATTTCATATATTTAGTCGAAAATTATGTATATGATAAAAATTTATTAATATTACAGATAAAATAAATATTTTTATCAAAATTCAGAAAAAGATACAAATCGTCATTAGTAATGGTGGTATGGGAGCTATCCCGCCAATGACCGTGGCGTCTTGAGCGCAACTCAGATGCTCTATTAAAAAAATCTTCTTTTTAAATATATGCAAACAAACCATCATTAATGTTAAAATTAACATTAAAAAAAATGAATGATTAATTTTTGGAGTTAAAAACTGTACATCATCCAAAAAATTTGGAAGTCAAATACCAAAATTGGATTAGTTTATTTTACTTTGTTCTTTCCTTCCTTCCTTTCACTTTTATAAGTTACTTTCCATGCATATTGCATTGACAATTATTGTAATCTTGATATACAAGAAGGGCTATGCTATGACTACAACCAAATGCCTACAACCCTCTTACAACTGCCACGTGGCTGCCACATGGCGCCCACGTGGCGACCGTCCATTGGAGGAGGAGGGAGAGGTGGAACCCGGTAGCTGTTCGGGTGGTCGCCATGTGGCTGTAACATCACATGACGATCGTTTATTGGGGGGGGGGGGAGATGGAGCCGGGGGTGGCCCACATAACGGGGGTGAGAGGGTTGTAAGCATTTGGTAGTAAACTTAACATTATTGTATACAAGAAAGTCATTGCCATGTCTTGGTTAGTAAGACAACTTCTCCCCCTTGAGGTTCTTCCCACTTATGGAAGACAAGAGCCGACGACGGCCGAAGCAGCAGCCCCCGTCGCAGCCTCGACGACTTTCTTAACTGCATTGCGGACCCGTCAGCGTCCACGTGTTGCCACTCCGGCTCGACGGCGCCGGCCGTGTCATGGGTATAATATCCACCAGCGTCGACGTGTCGTCCGCCAGCATCGTGATCACGATGTGTCAGTCGTAGCTCGCTGAAAGACACAATCAACGCAAGCGTCTCCCACGGTAAGCTCGTGTCCAACGGCACGATCGAGTTCACCAACCCCTTCTGGATCAAAATATTGGTCCTTCACGAACACGTGCCGCGTGCTGGAGCTCTTCGCCATCCGCCCCGGGGTGGTGCTCGTCATGGGCTTCATCCTCGCTCGCGACCATGTTCTGGAAGCCCGACGATACCCCGAACGTCATCACGGTACGACTCGACTAATTCTTCGCCTTTGCAATGTCGACAGTGTCACGCCCCGCTTCCCAAGATACGGTGAGTCGGGTACATAACTGCATCTCCAGGCTACGCCCCATACGAATACTGGCACATTCGTATCAGCGATTGTCGCCTGTAAGTCTTTTAGAATAAAATGCAAGTTATACTGAAATAATTAGGCATCATATCTAAACCAAAACATTCTAATTATATATATATACAACCAGATAAGTCTTTACAACAGGTCTTGATTAAGTTACATATTGCAGTTATCAACTACTAAGTATTATACTCTCTGAACCACCAGCTGACTATTCCTCGCTTTCGTCCACGTTGTAAAGGGGTAGTATCTCTCCATTTCCTTCTTCAACCCCTAGTGAACAATACTAGGTCGTCAGAACGACAAGCAAGTCCTCGGCCAAAGGCGGTAAACAAATAAAAGATATGATATTAGACAAAGAACAATAGTTAAAGGAATTAAGAGAATGAATATAATAAGTATACTTGACTTAAATAACTCCTAATCTTAATCTCCTATAGTATCTAAAATCAACATCACAAATCCTAAATCACTACCACAATATACAATCAATTTTCCTATATGATGATGCAGTTTTGGAGAACAAGCTTTAAATAACCACTTCACCTAGTTTCCCGCCACAAATCCCGTTGTGAAGGATTTTGTTGTGACTTGAATGGCACGGTGATTAGAGTCCGGCCCTGCCCTCATGGCTTAGTCTTGAATTCACCTATTCGAGTATTATAATTCAAGATAGGCGTGTTGTTAATTGTGACTTGAAACATATGATGGCACGGGGTTATAATCCGGCCCAGCCTCTTTGGGCAATCTTGAATCCACCCATTCGATTGTTTATCCTTTTGGATCGAAGAAGGTGCTTTTGTTTATCCTCAGGGTGATTTACGGATGCATGGCACGGGGTTATGATCCGGCCCAGCCCCTTATGGGCAATCATAAAGTGAGCTAAGCCTCACCCGCTCACTTCGCAAGGCCTTGCGAGAGAGCCTAAACCGCTGAATTCAGCCAGAGTTTAAAATAATGTGGCGGAATTTCGTAGGTGGTTATTTATGCTGTTCTCCCCCGCCCAATGCTTCTATCCTAGAACTACAATCATTCCTTATTCTAATTATTAAATAATTTGAGTCTCTGCTCTGTATTGTCTCAACCGTTTATTTATCTTAAATGGAATGCATATCCAGGATACTGCAAGTATTCAACTTGAATTCAATCATTTGATCACATAATTCAAAGTATCGACTTTTCACAGAGCAGGTCATCAGTTGGTCTGAATTAATTGTCCTCGTGTCCGTGTCCTAGACTTCTAATAGTTAGTCCTAGTTTAAGATATAATTTATAGTGGTATGTAGTGTGTAAATCTAGGGTTTTAACATAGGGATGTCGGCGATATCTCGGAGTATGGAAATATTGGTTAACTCCCGAAATTCTTAAAAATTTCGGCAGAGTTTCCTCTGTATTTCGGCTTCCGAAAATTTTGACAATTTACATATCCACCCGGAGCAACTCTCCGTAGCATTCCCGGGCTCGCCGACCCCTTCGGTGGAGCAACTCTCAACACCGGAATACACGCAGTTGATATAACTCAATGAAATAAAAACCTATTCTTACTTGGAAGGAATCATACCTTAGTGCTAGCAATCTATGCTTTGCGTAGTATAACTACAAGGTTCAAATTCCACAACAATGTTAGTGTTATACAAAAGTAATAAATATGAATAATCAGTGGATTATTTATGTATATGGCCAAGTTCATTTCTACACATAGCACAAATAGTATAGTTCAATTCTGGACTCCGTACACAAGGTAATACATAAGAATAATCAATCATATATACATACATAACCAGTTTCATCTACACATTCCTATAGATAGTAGTTTAATTCTGAAAGAGTATGTCATTGCTTCTATCTCAATTATGTCCTAATGTTTATAAGGTATTATATATGTCTGTAGAGGTTTATCCTTCATATAATCAACACACTTATCATTGGAATCATCAATCTTTCTAATATAGATCAAATCTGAATTTTATTATCCATATCAAGAGTTCGTATAGTATTTACATTATATCAAACAATTCTAATGAGATTCCTATATCTTAACTCGTATATTCCATCTCCCGAATTGATCACATTTAACTATAATAATAATCGAGCTATGTACTATTACTTTGTTTATATAAATAAATGAATTCCTAATTACAAATCACAACATGACTCTATAATATATACATAATATTATCGCAAACTTTTAATTACTTGGTGTCCTAATATACACTTGTGTCCTAGACCTTTGTCCAAACTTTATATTCTAATTCATACCGTCTGACATAAGTAAATAGCTAACTTATAAATTCTGAAATTTGGAAGGTGACCATACAAGCAAATATAGGAAACTGGAAGTGAAGGAATTAGGAGGAGGACTTGCCTTGGTTCTGGATTGCTAGGATTTTCCCGAGTATCGATGTTGATCCCTAAATTCAGTAGATTAATGGTTAATAGGGCCAAATTGGTTCCTGGAATCTGATTTGAACCTTGGGGAAAAGAGATTTGGGGAAAGAAATTATATACCTAGGTTTTCCTTCTTGGAAGAAGAAGAAGCACTGTGGTTCGTGTCCGGCGATGAGCAGTGGCGTGTCCGATAACGAGGAGGTGGTGGTGGTGTCCGTCAGCGAAGGAGGGGCGCCGGCGTCGGCGTCAGCGGCGGCGGCGGTCCGCAGAGGCGGCAGCAGCAACAGTAAAGCGGTAGCAGCAGTGGCAGAGCAGCGGCAGCGGCGGCGGCAGCAGCGTGCGGCGGCGGCGGTCAGCGTCGGCGGTCGGCGGCGTCTTCAACAGCGGCAGCGGCAGCAACAGTAAAGCAGTAGCAGCAGTAGCAGTAATTGTAAAGAAGGAGAAGTGAATGAATGGTGAAAGGGTTTAACTCCTGGTTACTATTAATAGTTAGGTTGTTCTCATAGAGAGGGAGGATGAAGGAGAAGGAAGCAAGTGTCCCCTTTGGAAATGAGGAAGGAAGAAGAGAGCTACAGGTGGAAAGGATATGGGTGAGTCAGGGAAGAGAGAGCTGCTGGTTTTCCTTCTTCATCCCATGGATTTAGGTTTTTCTAACTAAACCCCTCTCCAAAATAAAGTTTTACTAATGACATAGTGGACTAATTCCTATTTACAATTTGAAAATTGCATAACCTAAATTATTTGCATATAAGTCTTAGAGATAAAATGGAAAAATTAAAATTATATAAATATTTAAATAAATAGCTAGCAGCTATGACACTCTATCCTCCTTAGAAAATTTTGTCCTCAAAATTTAAATCAAGAGTAGCTAACCTTGGTCAACAAATAAGTATGGAAATTGCCTTCGCATGTCTTCTTCTTTTTCCCAAGTAGATTCCCCTGGAGAGTCCTTGTTCCATGACACTCGGACTAATGGAATGATCCGATTTTGGAGTATTTTGTCTCTACGATCCAAAATTCTAACAGGTCGTTGTTCGATGAGTAGAGTTGGTCCGATAGTGATTTCTGAGTGATCCAGTACATGGTTCGGATCTGGCACATATCTTCGAAGTTGAGATACATGAAATACATTGTGTACTCCTTCTAGTGCTGGAGGTAGGGCCAGTTTATAAGATACTTTTTCGACTTTTTCTAGTATATCGAATGGTCCAATATACCTTGGACTCAGCTTCCCTCTGGTCCCAAATCTAATTGTCCCTTTTGTTGGCGAGATTTTCAAAAATGCATGATCGCCAGGTTGAAATTCTAACATTCTTCGATGTTTATCAGCCTACATCTTCTGTCTATCTTGAGCTGCTTGCAAATGATTTATGATTGCCTTAACCTTGTCAACAGTTTGTGTCACTAGTTCCGGACCCAATAATTGCCTTTCTCCCACATCTGTCCAGCACATGGGTGATCTACATTTTCTTCCATATAATGCTTCAAAAGGCGCCATCTTAATACTAGTATGATAACTGTTGTTATAGGAAAATTCTACCAAATGCAAGTGATCGTCCCATGATCCTCCAAAATCAAATGTGCAAGCTCTCAACATGTCTTCTAGAGTTTGAATTGTTCTTTCTGACTGACCATCGGTTTGTGGATGGTATGCTGAACTAAATTTCAACTGAGTGCCGAGACTTTCTTGCAGACTCTTCCAGAAATGTGAAGTAAATCTAGTGTCTCTATCTGAAACTATACTCACCGGTATCCCATATTTACTGACAATTTGTTTCATATACAGATCTGCTAATACTTCAGTTGACTGTCCCACTCGGAATGGTATAAATCGAGCTGATTTAGTAAGCCTGTCTATAATGACCCAGATAGCATTGTTACCTCTTTGGGTCTTAGGTAACCCAGTCACAAAATCCATTGTAATATGTTCCTACTTCCATTCAGGAATTGGAAGAGGTTGAAGGAGACCTGCTGTCCTTTGATGTTCTGCTTTTACTTGCTGGCAGACAAGACATTTGGACACAAATTTAGCAATTTCTCGCTTCATTCCATGCCACCAAAAATTCTGTTTCAGGTCCTTATATATTTTAGTACTCCCTGGATGAATGGAATATTGCGAATTATGAGCTTCTGACATGATTTCTGTTCTTAGATTTCCATTAGGTACACATAATCGATCTCCGAATCTTAATGATCCATCTGTATGCTTCCTTATTCCAGTCTGGAGTCCTCCTTCGGTTTGGTTCCATATTTTCTGGAGTTTAGAGTCTCCTTGTTGAGCCTCTTTAATCCTGTCTATTAGGGAAGATTGTATTTGTAAATTTTCCCATAATCCTTCTGATGTTGGGTATATTACTTCAATTCCTATCTTATTTAGGTCCTTAAGAATTTCTTTTGGTGTATTCATGAAGAATGTTATTGGTTTTCTGCTTAAGGCATCTGCTACCTTATTTGCTTTGCCTGGGTGATATTCTAAATCCATATCGAAGTCTTTAAGTAATTCCAACCATCTTCTCTGCCTCATATTAATCTCTTTCTGAGTGAACACATATTTCAGACTTTTGTGATCTGTGTATATCTTAATTATTTCTCCATATAAATAGTGTCGCCATAGTTTGAGTGCAAAAACTACAGCTGCTAGTTCTAGATCATGAGTTGGGTAATTCCTTTCATGTTGTTTCAGTTGTCGAGAGGCATAAGCTATAACCTTTTCGTGTTGCATTAACACACATCCTAGCCCCTTGCCTGATGCATCACTGTATATTTCATAACCTCCTGATCCTGATGGTAAAGCCAGAACTGGTGCTGTAATCAATCTTTCTTTCAATTCTTCAAAAGCTGCTTGACATTTCTCTGTCCAATTGAATTTCTCTTCCTTTCGGGTCAGCCGAGTTAATGGTTCTGCAATTCTTGCAAAATTTTCAACAAATCTTCTATAGTATCCGGCTAATCCCAAGAAACTTCGAATTTCTGCTACAGATTTTGGCGTTGGCTATGATTTAACAGCTTCTACCTTCTTCGGATCTACTGAAATACCTTCTCCGGTGATTATATGACCTAAGAATGATATCTAACTTAGCCAAAATTCATATTTACTGAATTTAGCATACAATTGTTCCTGCCTTAAGGTTTGCAATATTATCCTCAGATGTTCTTCGTGTTCCTCTTCATTCCTTGAATATATGAGGATGTCGTCAATGAATACAATAACGAACTTATCCAAATATTGGTAAAATATCCGATTCATTAGGTCCATAAATATAGCAGGAGCATTTGTTACCCCAAAAGGCATGACTAGGAACTCGTAATGTCCATAACGAGTTCTAAAGGCAGTTTTCTGAATGTCTTTCCTCTTGACCTTTACTTGATGGTATCCAGACCTCAAATCAATCTTTGAGAACACCTTAGCTTCCCCTAATTGATCAAATAGCTCATTTATTCTGGGCAAAGGGTATTTATTCTTGATTGTTACTTCATTCAGAGCTCTATAATCAATCACCAATCGTAGGGTCCCGTCTTTCTTTTTCACGAAAAGTACTGGTGCACCCCAAGGTGAAGCACTGGGTTGAATAAATCCTTTTGCTAATAATTCCTTTATTTGTTTATTTAGTTCAGCCAATTCTTCTTTATTCATCGGATATATTTTCTTGGCTATAGGCGCTGCTCCAGGCACCAAATTGATAGAAAATTCTATTGCTCTATCTGGTGGCAGTCCTGGTAATTCATCAGGAAATACGTCCTTGAATTCCCTTACTATCTTCGGAAATTGTTTCTCTTCTAGTTCTTGAAATCTTCCTTGAATTGGTAGTTCAAATTTTTCTAACTCCATAGCATCAAATTCCTTTTGATCTCGAACAAATTCATATAGCTCTCCATTAGTGAGCTGGAACTGGACTTTTCCTTGACCGCAGTCTATATTTGCCAATGTTTTGGTTAACCAATCCATTCCTAGCACTACATCGTAATTGTTCATTGGAAATACTAACAATCTTACTTGGAAAGCTGCACCACCTAATTTAACTGGACAAGCTTCGCAGAACCGACTAATTTCTACCGTACCATTACCCGTAAGAATATTTAATTTCTTAAGTAATGGTTGCGATTTGATTTCATGCAGAACTATAAATGCTGATGATATAAGTGAATGGGTTGCCCCAGAATCAAATAATACTGATGCCGGATAATTTGAAACTAAAATAGTACCTATCACCACCTCTCCGGCCAATTCTGTCTCATCAGTATTCATCATGAACGCATGCCCTTGCTTTTTCTTTTTCCCAGTCTGAGTTTGGCCCGTTCTCTGAGCTTGCTGGAATTGGTGAGTTTGAGATGCAAAGGGCGGTCTTTGCTGATTCCCATAAGTCAGCATAGCTTGAGGCATTGGTGCTTGTATCAAAGGTCGGAGATTATTTCCTTGGATCATAGGCCTGATATTGTTTCCTCGAATTAAAGGCCGTGCTCCCTGGTATTGGTTTTGGGTCATTGATCCAGAAGTCCGTTGTAGTGAACATTGGTCAGTCCGATGCCTATCCGATCCACACTTTAAACAGAGACCTAGAAATTTCCTGCACTCAGCCTTCATATGACCTGGTTTGTGACAGAAGTGGCAAATAATTGGTCCTCCCGAGACACTAGTTTGGAAACGTTTGGACGATCCTTGCCATGAATGCTTTAAGGATGGATTTCCTGTTTCCAAAGCTCTTTTCTGAGATTGGGATCGAAGCGGTTGTTCTTCATTTAATATCCTCTCCTGACTTCTAGCCGCTTCAGTAACCTCGGGATAAGTTTGGCACCGATAAGCCGCAACTTTACTTTTTAGCTGACTCCCTAACCCTTCCAGGAATCTAGATACTTTAGTCTCCTCGTCAGCTATTAAATTTGGAGCAAAACGACTAAGTCTGGAAAATTCAGCAATATATTCATCTACTGTGAGTTTTCCTTGTTTCAAGTGAGTGAACTGTCGTTCCAATTCAATTCTAGCCGACTTCGGAAAGAACCACTCTTCAAACTTCTTTTTGAATTCCCCCCAGGTTATCTTGTCTTCCGAATCCTCAGGATGCTCAGCACTCCACCAGTGCTCAGCGATGTCTTCTAATTGGATTCAAATTGTGGACACCATATCTTCAGGACTGATCTTTGCTGCCCTTAATAATCCTTCTATAGTCCTTATCCACTGCCCAGCTTCGATTGGGTTCTCCGTTCCCTTAAACTTAGGAGGATTCAGGTTTCTAAAATCCTTCAACGAACCATCCTTGGAGTTTGTAGATGTTTGCAAATGTTCCAACATCGTTGCAGTTGTGGTCAAGGCCGTATCTGCCCGCCGATTGTTGGATTCCAAAATTTGCTGAAATAATTTATACATATCTCCAATAGAAGGTTCTGTCTGTGTTTGCGAAGATGATGCATGGGATTGATCGTGATCAGACATTATCCTGAAAAATATCCAAATGCAATTTTTCTCAGGAATAATCCTGAGATTGAAGAATAGAAAGATGTTTAAAATTCCTAAGAATTTACTGGAGAGTAGAAAAACATATAGGTACATAAAGCATATTTCATTCACTAAAGTAAAAATGGAATGCAAATATGCTGCTTAGAGTTACTGGTACATAGACATACGTACTGACTTAAGACTATCTTACATTCTTATATTTCCTCCCTTACTTAACTCCCATACAAACATATACCTTACTTCCACAAAAGACACCTGATGGATAGGGAATCCTTACACATAGTTGTCTAGTCCAACCTCCCCATGATACGGGTCCATTCTTGAGTAATGATTGTGGCTTCGGGATAAAGTTCTTGGAAGTCAGTCAACGTCCCTTCATACCCTTCTAGCTTAGGATAATCATATTCGTGCTCTGGATCCCGTACGTAGATGTAATATGTTTCTCTTTCATGGTCTACTTCAGCACCATCCTCTAAATCTCTTATAACTGGACGTAAGATACCATAATGTACTTCATAAAGGGGTATATGATACCAATCTGGGAGATGCCATAATTCCCTTACGTATTGCGGATATCCATAGAGTGTGCGATCACTCCCGTCCCACCATATGCTTGGAAGAAAAAGATCCATGTCCTATATCAAAATAAGAATTTAGTAAAATATATAGTAAGGAAACCAAATTTCTTAAAATCCTTTGCTCCCTCTTTTCCAGTCTCTGACATTTCCTATCTTAGGGCATTCTTATGGTTTAGGAGTCTAGTGCTCTCTTATTCCTGACTTATACTCTGTAATACTTAGGCTTGCACTTTATCCTAGGTTCGTCATTTTAGGTCCTACCTAGGTTTCCTAAAGCATGACCTGCATAGGCCACCACTAAAAGACGTGTCACGCCCAGCTTCCCAAGATACGGTGAGTCGGATACGTAACTGCATCTTCAGGCTACGCCCCATACGAATACTGGCACATTCGTATCAGCGATTGTCGCCTGTAAGTCTTTTAGAATAAAATGCAAGTCATGCTGAAATAATTAGGCATCATATCTAAACCAAAACATTCTAATTATATATACAACCAGATAAGTCTTTACAACAGGTCTTGATTAAGTTACATATTGCAGTTATCAACTACTAAGTATTATACTCTCTGAACCACCAGCTGACTATTCCTCGCTTTCGTCCACGTTGTAAAGGGGTAGTATCTCTCCATTTCCTTTTTCAACCCCTAGTGAACAATACTAGGTCGTCAGAACGACAAGCAAGTCCTCGGCCAAAGGCGGTAAACAAATGAAAGATATGATATTAGACAAAGAACAATAGTTAAAGGAATTAAGAGAATAAATATAATAAGTATACTTGACTTAAATAACTCCTAATCTTAATCTCCTATAGTATCTAAAATCAACATCACAAATCCTAAATCACTACCACAATACACAATCAATGTTCCTATATGATGATGCAGTTTTGGAGAACAAGCTTTAAATAACCACTTCACCTAGTTTCCCGCCACAAATCCCGTTGTGAAGGATTCTGTTGTGACTTGAATGGCACGGTGCTTAGAGTCCGGCCCTGCCCTCATGGCTTAGTCTTGAATTCACCTATTCGAGTATTATAATTCGAGATAGGCGTGTTGTTAATTGTGACTTGAAACATATGATGGCACGGGGTTATAATCTGGCCCAGCCTCTTTGGGCAATCTTGAATCCACCCATTCGATTGTTTATCCTTTTGGATCGAAGAAGGTGCTTTTGTTTATCCTCAGGGTGATTTACGGATGCATGGCACGGGATTATGATCCGGCCCAGCCCCTTATGGGCAATCATAAAGTGAGCTAAGCCTCACCCGCTCACTTCGCAAGGCCTTGCGAGAGAGCCTAAACCGCTGAATTCAGCCAGAGTTTAAAATAATGTGGCAGAATTTCGTAGGTAGTTATTTATGCTGTTCTCCCCCGCCCAATGCTTCTATCCTAGAACTACAATCATTCCTTATTCTAATTATTAAATAATTTGAGTCTCTGCTCTGTATTGTCTCAACCGTTTATTTATCTTAAATGGAATGCATATCCAGGATACTGCAAGTATTCAACTTGAATTCAATCATTTGATCACATAATTCAAAGTATCGACTTTTCACAGAGCAGGTCATCAGTTGGTCTGAATTAATTGTCCTCGTGTCCGTGTCCTAGACTTCTAATAGTTAGTCCTAGTTTAAGATATAATTTATAGTGGTATGTAGTGTGTAAATCTAGGGTTTTAACATAGGGATGTCGGCGATATCTCGGAGTATGGAAATATTGGTTAACTCCCAAAATTCTTAAAAATTTCGGCAGAGTTTCCTCTGTATTTCGGCTTCCGAAAATTTTGACAATTTACATATCCACCCGGAGCAACTCTCCGTAGCATTCCCGGGCTCGCCGACCCCTTCGGTGGAGCAACTCTCAACACCGGAATACACGCAGTTGATATAACTCAATGAAATAAAAACCTATTCTTACTTGGAAGGAATCATACCTTAGTGCTAGCAATCTATGCTTTGCGTAGTATAACTACAAGGTTCAAATTCCACAACAATGTTAGTGTTATACAAAAGTAATAAATATGAATAATCAGTGGATTATTTATGTATATGGCCAAGTTCATTTCTACACATAGCACAAATAGTATAGTTCAATTCTGGACTCCGTACACAAGGTAATACATAAGAATAATCAATCATATATACATACATAACCAGTTTCATCTACACATTCCTATAGATAGTAGTTTAATTCCGAAAGAGTATGTCATTGCTTCTATCTCAATTATGTCCTAATGTTTATAAGGTATTATATATGTCTGTAGAGGTTTATCCTTCATATAATCAACACACTTATCATTGGAATCATCAATCTTTCTAATATAGATCAAATCTGAATTTCATTATCCATATCAAGAGTTCGTATAGTATTTACATTATATCAAACAATTCTAATGAGATTCCTATATCTTAACTCGTATATTCCATCTCCCGAATTGATCACATTTAACTATAATAATAATCGAGCTATGTACTATTACTTTGTTTATATAAATAAATGAATTCCTAATTACAAATCACAACATGACTCTATAATATATACATAATAATATCGCAAACTTTTAATTACTTGGTGTCCTAATATACACTTGTGTCCTAGACCTTTGTCCAAACTTTATATTCTAATTCATACCGTCTGACATAAGTAAATAGCTAACTTATAAATTCTGAAATTTGGAAGGTGACCATACAAGCAAATATAGGAAACTGGAAGTGAAGGAATTAGGAGGAGGACTTGCCTTGGTTCTGGATTGCTAGGATTTTCCCGAGTGTCGATGTTGATCCCTAAATTCAGTAGATTAATGGTTAATAGGGCCAAATTGGTTCCTGGAATCTGATTTGAACCTTGGGGAAAAGAGATTTGGGGAAAGAAATTATATACCTAGGTTTTCCTTCTTGGAAGAAGAAGAAGCACTGTGGTTCGTGTCCGGCGATGAGCAGTGGCGTGTCCGATAACGAGGAGGTGGTGGTGGTGTCCGTCAGCGAAGGAGGGGCGGCGGCGTCGGCGTCAGCGGCGGCGGTGGTCCGTAGAGGCGGCAGCAGCAGCAGTAAAGCGGTAGCAGCAGCGGCAGAGCAGCGGCAGCGACGGCGGCAGCAGCGTGCGGCGGCGGCGGTCAGCGTCGGCGGTCGGCGGCGTCTTCAACAGCGGCAGCGGCAGCAACAGTAAAGCAGTAGCAGCAGTAGCAGTAATTGTAAAGAAGGAGAAGTGAATGAATGGTGAAAGGGTTTAACTCCTGGTTACTATTAATAGTTAGGTTGTTCTCATAGAGATGGAGGATGAAGGAGAAGGAAGCAAGTGTCCCCTTTGGAAATGAGGAAGGAAGAAGAGAGCTACAGGTGGAAAGGATATGGGTGAGTCAGGGAAGAGAGAGCTGCTGGTTTTCCTTCTTCATCCCATGGATTTAGGTTTTTCTAACTAAACCCCTCTCCAAAATAAAGTTTTACTAATGACATAGTTGACTAATTCCTATTTACAATTTGAAAATTGCATAACCTAAATTATTTGCATATAAGTCTTAGAGATAAAATGGAAAAATTAAAATTATATAAATATTTAAATAAATAGCTAGCAGCTATGACAGACAGTCTACTTAACTTGTGTAGATGCGTTTTCCATCTCCCTCCATGAGGAGAAATTATTGTGTGGTCCGAGCTCACCATGTGACAGTGGTGAGTCCGACTAATATTTATTTGACATGACGTAAATATTTGACATAACAGTTTAATATATATATATATATATATATATATATATATATATATATATATATATATATAATCTGCTATGCATACAATAAAAAAATTATAATTTTTTTCTTTTAAAATTATTAAAAAGAATTTATATATGATTTAGGAGAAGTGTAGTGATATGATAAAAGAAGAGAAGTGTCAAAAAAATTATAGAAGTGGCGCGCAACCCCTCCCCCCTCCCCGTACCCCCTCCGCACCCGCTACCCCGCAGTAGCAGCATCAATAGAAGTGGCGCGTAAGCAGCGGCGAGCGACATGACGACGCGCGCGAGGCAGCGACTGCTGATGTTGGCTGGTAGCAGAGAAGGAGGCGGTGGCGGGAAAGGGAGGGGGCCCATGGCTGGGAGTGTCACGACCCACACCCGGTGTAGGGATGCAAGTCGGAAACAACGCCCAGCCTACCCCGTAACATCGACGGTAGAACGCTATCTTGGTCAACTATACTATCTAAATATCTCACAATAATATAAATCTGCCAATAATATCTCACACAAAATTCAATCACAATTCTAAAGCACGAGAAGATATGAAGGAAGTCTAACTATACATTCAAAATATATAAATCAACAATAGAAACAATAATCAAAAACTCAAATATAAGCCAAAAATAAATCTGGTACCAAAATGCTAAAGAAACTAACTATGAAAAACTAGTGATCCGGATAAATCTCCCGACAATCACTCCAGAACTAGTGGGTCCAAGTCAGCGCCATCTATAGGTCGTGGTATGTAGTATGTCGGACACCAATATCTCAAATCCTCTGAAAAATATTTTTCAGTCAGGAATGGAGCAAAGTACAACCCAATAGCAGTTCCAATTAATTGACAAAAACTATAAAGCAGTAAAATAGATGATGCTATCTACGATGAGAATATAACTGATGATCAAGAACAATGAAAAAATAGGCAATACTAGCAACAGAAAATATAATCAATGCGTACAAGAATGAAGGAATGAACTATAATATCAGAAATAGAACAAGGTAATCAATGAACTGAATATGAAATTTATAAAACACTATATGTTTTGAGATACTAACTAAATATGTGATCGGCCTGGGAGATTCAATGATTACACTAAGGAGCTAACTCAACCATACGTGAATTGCATGGTTAGTTAGTAGCCAATTATTACAGTACTAGCCGATAGTTTCTTGATCACATATTTAATTGGTATTTCTCCCGCCCCGACTGATATGATGGATCAAATCATGACACGTTACTAGCCAATTTATCCAATATTTAACCTACAATATTCAATGTTATCCAATACCATCAAGGACGGTATCCGATACCATCTCAATAATCAATGTAACATCCCATGACTGACGATCCAATAACAATACCAATCCGTGTACCTTCGTGTCAAGAATCATAAGTAACATTTCTAAATACTTGAATTATAGTGGTAATCAAATAATAGAAACTATCAGAGAATGTACTCACCTGTGGCCCAGAGCAATGATGCAAAATGGTGTCCGAACTGGTGTCACAGACCTATATATGGAATATTTTATTAATACAAGGTTTTGGGAATGAGAATAAATTAAACTAGTCAACTTCTAGGTCATAAAGCCATTTCTAAGTCAAAATAATCAAACTAGGTCAACTCTAAGTCAAATCGGTCAAACTTGGTCAAACTAGCTATTTCTAGGTTGTATGAGTCCAACTCTAAGATATTAGGTCCATACACTATGCAACTAGGCCATACTAGCTATACTAGGATACTAGAAAACCAACAATATACCGTATCATAAGATACATAATTTATTAGATATAAAAATATTATAATATATTACAAACAACAATATATAATACTCCTAACTAAACTAATGCTAAGTGGATACCTTGGCTTTGAACCAAAAGCGATATCACACCACCTACACACCCATCTTGATATACAAACTCAATACCTTGAGTATCCCCAAATACCTTGGCATTTACCTTGGTATCTCAAGGTAATGTCACTCTAGTATATATATATATTAACTACCCATCTATAACTATAAACTACTATGCATTTAATATTTATACAATACTATATACCTTATTTTAGTCACCTTAATATCAATCCATAATCAATTTACATCTATCCTATTACTATGCCAATACCTACTACTAATACTTTGGTACATCTCAAGGTAATCCAAAACGCTAACATATAACTAATACATATATATAAACCCAACTAATACTAAATATAACCAATACTATACTGTATGTATATCCATTCATAGGGACTAAATATAATATAATGTTTCTAACTACTATATATATTACTACATATATCTAACTAACTATTAACCCTAACATATCAAATACCTTAACTTACTAATGACTAATATATATATATATCAATCTGATACAAATACTAACTAATCACTAACCACTAATACACATATACATGTACACATATCTATATATATAATACTTAACTAGAGATACTAGTACACACACACACACACACACACATATATATATATATATAGATCTAAACAATTAACTGTATAAATATCAAGCTACTAATAAATATTAGCTAACTACTACTAACCAACTAACATACTTACAACTACTAAACTATAGTATACTAATACATAAATATCAATTAGGAATATATATACATATATGCTAATACTATATATATATATATATATATATATATATATATATATATATATATTATCTAATATTTATAATATAAACATAATTATTCTATACCGCAAAACTGTCACTGTAAACTGTTCCTGCCATCTCTAATTGCCGTTGCTGCTGTTGCTATATGTTGTTGTTCCCTCTCTCTCTAAATATATTAATATATATACACAATAGTATATACTAAAATATATACTAGCTACATATATTTATTTATATACACATGCTCCTCTATATATATATACATCTCCACAATAATACCTATAGTAGAACAACACATAATATAGTAACATATATATATATATATATATATATATATATATATATATATATATATATATATATATATATATATATATATATAACAACATATATATATACAATACATATATAAATATATTACTACATTTAAAAGCTAATACATATGTAGAGAATAGCTACATAAATATATAACACCTAGATATATGGATCTATGACATACTAATACATACATATATATATATATATATATATATATATATATATATATATATATATATATAATTACATATCACCAAGACTAAGAATAATTTAGAAATAGATCTAGAATTAAATTGCACAAACACATGGAGTGCATCGCTCCCGTATCCCACTAGATCTAGGATACGCTTGCGACACGAGTCTACCACACATCCAAACGTACCCCAAAGGACACGAACAAGTCTAATATATTATTTATGAATAATACGAAGAGTCAAATACAATTCTACGTGTTCGTGTCAAAATGTGACATACACAAAGTCCCGTGTCGGGAGATCCCCCCCCCCCCAAATCAACATGTATCACCAAATTATTGGGATACGACCTACACGTACCCAATTATGGACACGACACTAGCCCCAAATACACAAGCACATGCCAAATTGATCTATATGACCAATTGACACACACAACAAATGTTAATATCGGAATTTCTCCAAAATTGACACAAAAAGTACCATAACTTTCTCAATAGGCCTCATATGAACACAAAACCAAATCCTATGGGTAGCCTATGCATATGGGTTGATTTCTCATGGTTAAATCTCAGATTTAGAACCTAAATTAAGGGAAAAAACTGAATTGTACCTATTGGGAGATGGATTCCCAATGAAACCTCCAAAATTGGTAAAATGAGTCTTTAACTTGTAGATCCCTCCTCCTCTTTATAGATCCATGCTTCCTCCTTCTAGATCCTTGCTCCACTAGTCTCCAATGGTAATTTGGGAATGAATTGGGTGAAAATTTGATAAAAATTTGATGGAATTTGGTTGAAGGAAATTCTAGATCTAGATTTGGAATAAAAAATAAAGAGAGAGAAAGTTTTCATCCCCTTTATATAGGCCTCACTTGCCCCTCCCTCAAGCTACTATGTAAAGTCTAAAATACTCCTTGGGGCCTCTCATGAAAAAATTAATTAAGGAGGGAAGGTTCTAGTCTAATGGGTTTAACTTAATTAATTCATCCTCATAATGAATGGGCTTACTATTTATTGGGCTCAATTCTAACTAGAATTAAATGTTGATCCATGAGTCTAAACTAAACTAGTTAGGTCCACTAACACAAGTCCAAAAATAAATCTAACATGCTAACAATAAATAAATAATATAATAAATAAATATTTAACATGCACAATATTTAATTAATTACTAAAAGACTAAGATACCCTTTCCTAGAAAATATGGTAGTGACAGGGAGGGGGTAAGAGGGGGGCCGATGGCTTGGCGGGGAGGAGGGGTGAGTGGGTGTAACGACCTATTCCGTTCAAACGGAGAGCCAATTCAAACGACGCTAGTGCGACGACCCGACCCGCTTTGCTCAGCGAGAAGACTCGTTTGAGGCGAATAGTTTCAGACTTGGCCTTCAGGACTTCAGACTTAGACTTTCAAAGGCGCGCTCGGAGTATCGCTCGACCGAGGCGAATCATTGCTAAGGTGGGTAGCTACGATGAACTTGTCTTTGCTTAGTCTTCACACATAAAATATGGACGATACATGCTAGTCGCTAGATGAATCACCCCTTGTATGCTAATAAAGAATACAACATACCTAATTAAGGGAATAATCCTATCTTAAATTGCTTGTGTTAGAACATGGAAATAAAACTTGGCTTATAATTGGACCCTCGCATGCTACCTTAGCTTCGTGCTAGTAGACTCTGCTAATGCTTCGAGTAGATCATTATATACTCTTCGTAGTACACTGCTTCACATATTACACTGCTCGTCCCATTGATTATGCCATCCGATATGATCCAGTACGGTTTTACTCCTCGTACTACCCCTTAGACCCGTGATAACGTAAAGGCTTATGTTATAAAGTAGACTATACCGCTAGTTTCCTTATGCTTATGTTCAACATTGTTTCAATGTTTTTCTGCTTTACATATTCGCTATGCTTGTTGTAATTCATGCCATGATCAGGTAATACGATCCGTATCTTGCATTCATCTAGTTCGCCGGAAGACTATCTAATAGTCATTCCGTGCAAGTATGAACTTGAAAGTATTCGGGACCGTTAGGTCGCAAAGGCAGTTCCCGAACTAGGAGAATGCATCAAGTAAAGTTGAATTTGAACGAGAATCATGTCAAGGTAAGCAAGAATCACATGCCGTGGAGTAATGCTCGTTCAGAACAAAAATCAAGAATTATCATGTCATATCGTGAATCTGGAAGACCCAAGACTTGTATGTCGCGGACAACTTGGTGCACAAGGGAGATCTTCGAATCTCGTTCCATGGACGGTCTCCGGGGCACCGGGACCGATCCGATCCGGATGAAACTCGTGCAGTCTTTTTCATGTGCGAGCAGGATGGTGTGTGCGCCTCATACTACGACATTCTCGCTCTAAGACTGATAGTCTCACCTACATGACGGGATAACGTGTAGCACCTCATATACTTTTTGTTGTACACCATTCTCGTTCATGACTATAACTCGTTCTTTATGGCTATGCCAGCGACTCATGTTCATATAAATAAGTCATCCTCGCTTATCTGCAATCCAAATGTGAGTCATTGCATAATGCCTAGTAATTTAGAACACCTGAACTGATATGAGTATTAGACATCTGTAAATATTTGGAACATATTTGAGCTTGAGTAATCTTCTGCAACACGTCTATTAATCCGTGTAACTCGTGCACCTGAATCAGAACCCGCCCGTGACACTTGTGTTTGCTTATGCGATTTTCTTGGATTTTATTATATATATTCATGCTTGGTTTAACTTGATTTTATCTTTAGACATGGAAGGACGAATGGTAAGTTGGTAAGTATCGCCGTGTTACTCTTATATCGCACTGTACATTTCCACACGAGTTAGACTTGCATTATGCCATAAAACTGATTCTAAGACAAGACTAGAAAGACAACTTAATAGATGGTGCACAGAACCTATATAGCATGTTTGGATTTATCGAGCTGGCGAGAAGCCTCCCCTCTAGTGCTTTTATGTACTCATAACCCACCAGATTGCTTGCAGGATGCGGGAGAACCTCATTCGGTGCGAAAACCCTTTCGTGCGTGCTAAGGCGTGGAGTTCACTCTGTAGCCTTAGAGCGTTGCGTCCGGAGCTGAAGCACATATACATGACATAATGTTGGAACATAGTCTATGTATCATTTCACGTTGTATGTCACTTGGCATGCCTCTATTATTTCGAGAGAGAGAACTTGAGCGACTTGTAATCTCGGTCTAGCGCTGATTGTAAGACTAATTCAATATCAATAAAGTGCTTGTTTTACTTCCATACTTGTGTTATTCAATGCTTCCGCTATGGCGACTTTGTGAATTTATTACCAATCGCCTATTCGTTTCTTCTCCGCTGCATTTGAACTACCTGTGCGACTCTGTAGCTTAGTAATTTTACCGTATATTCGGATTCATGGCCTTACACGGGCGCAGCTTGTGCTTGTGCGATATCACATCGGAACGATCGTCCCACGGGAGCGTTGGCGCAGTTATTCGCGCCCAGCAGGGACGACCGATCCTGCAGGAGATCGGGGCATGACCCATCAGGACGTGATGCCGCACGAGCTATCCAATCTACCAACTATCGTCCATATCCTATTGTCCAGTCCATTCGTGTCAAACATAGCACGCACTTATCGTTCCAAGTATAACTTTAAGTCTTGTTGCCCCAGTTCTATGGCTTGCTCAAGCAATACTCTAAAGTCGGTAACATAAGTTTTTTTACTTGGCACATGGTCGTCTGCCTAATTACTAGGTCAGCTTACGAGGTCATAGGTACAGTTCATGCTCACGACTCTTCGTACAAATTCATCGCACGATGCTCGCCCCCAATTCCTAAGGTCAAACCATTGTTCTTTCGCACGAGATATTCTACCCAAGCTCATTTCACTCAGATTTATAAATATTGAGCACAAATCATCCTACTCACATCCACACGTTCGTTGTACAGGGTCCGAGTCTATTCAGTCAAATCTATGATATATCCATGTCACATGTCATGCCTAGCAATTCCTATAGTCTATCTCCTCAAACATGATAGGATCCACATGCCATTCTAAGTCTAGATCACTTAGTCACGATTCAATTCTAAATCTTCGATCTCAATCATAACTCTAAGTCGTCCAACATGATTCACGTATCCTTTCACGAAACCATCAAGCGTGTCTTACTCCATGTTCTAGACTAACTTATCCATGAAACACTTCTGATTTCCTTGTATTCTCAAACTCATCTTATCGTGTCGAACCACAAGTCAAGATAATCCTTTAATTATCACGCTCTGGTCTCCCGTAAGTTCGATCATCCCTGCTGGAAGTGAGATTGCCACGCCAACATCCCCGCTGGATAATCGTCCTAATCTGGACGTGACGTATATACGAGAATGGAGTTATGCTTGTACAAGACAAGAACGTCGAACATTATGGTTATCATCAAAACAATTAAGATACCTTATCATTACACTTCGCTCCATCCAAGTTATATATATATCCACCAAGTTATGTCCATCTATGCCGTGATCATAATTCGTCTAGCCAAATTGTTCAACTTCAGTGTTACCGTTTGATCATTCTGTAGTCTACTTATAGCATTCCTCAAACAACTAAGTTCAAATCCTTAAGTCAAAGTCTATCCACCTTCGTTACGTTCCATTTTATCAATTTTGTCTGAATAATCGTCGAACATATTTCCGTGAGTTCGATCATCCCCGTTGGACATGAAATCACCACCCTAGCGCTCCCGCAGGATAATCGTTCTCATCCGGGTCCGATGTCGAGTATTTTTTTTGAACTAGATGTAAGATCATTTTTCCAAACTCCAGATTGAATCCGTTATCGCTTACATCTTTCATCGAACCACAATATTTTTTTACTTGTATCAATTCGTACTATCTTCCAATTATCAATACCATATCAAGTCTATTAATTCGAAACTATTATATCCATTCTCAAGCTAACTTTTATCGAGCGATATCCTACTCAAGTTTTAATCCGTTTGATTCAATTTGAAATCGCACGCACGATCCACCAAGTTTTCTCGACCAAGATATTGATTCTATTACCTTGAGTCCCTATTCGATATAAGCCTTACCACTTGTTCAACACATTCTCAATCGTTCAAACCAACTCTCGCACGAGATCTTCAAATTTGCTCGAATATTTTTAAAATAATCCATACACCACTCAAGAATCGACTCATCCAATTAAATTCTTAATCATGTTCGCATCACTCGTTCGCATATTCACCAAGTCATTCCTTAGAATTTATGCGTGATACCTAAGCGTTGCCTCGATAATTCTTAGTCTCGTATATACCCTTGTTGATAGTCATCCAAGTAAACCATATTTGATTTGCATCTGCCCACACGAAATACCGTCCGAGCTATTTCTCAAAATCCAAGCACGATCCTCTATGTTCGCCTTAGCGATAATCTGATAACGTTTCTATCGGTTGCCATTCTAAGTCTAACTTATCCTTATCTAAACGATATCTCAATCTCGCTCGCAAACTAGCTCGCACAAAAAGGGTCTTGGTGCGCGATACTCAACACAACTTAGCCGAAAGGCTGTGTGCATAGTTAACCGTCCGAACGATATACTATCTCGCACACTAACCAGCTTGGTAATCATGTATAGGTATTCAGGTTCGCACATAACTTACAAATTCTAGCACTGGTCTATTCCCACAAAGTCTAACATAAGTCGAAACAAGGGTCTTCACATAACTATCCCGTACAAGCAATCATATCAATCATATGCAATTTCGAAAATATTTAGACTCATTGTATGGAATGTAGTGCCTCACTCCTAGTTGTCACTATATACAAGAGGTATCGATTTGCTGACTCAAAAATAAAACCTTCTTGAAGAGCTCCTTGTTGAACAAGAAGATGATTGATCTAGGTTAGTGGACAGAAATTCATTATCTGATTCTTGCACGCCTTAATAATGAATCTGAGTTTTTGCAATGCTTGTTTGCTTAATAAGATAATAATCGTATGAGAATGATAGAACGAGAACCTGCATGCTTAACTAGAGACATGTTTGCTTGTCAATAGAGAATATTGCCATGCTAAGTATATAAATGAATGTTGCATGCTAGTTACATTGATACCGCTATCAAACGAACCGCTACAATGCTAATAAACCAGAGTAAAAGAATGTTCATATGTTTCCATCGTATGCTAAAGAAAGAGTAAAACTGCATGCTTAGCTAAAAGAGATAGATAATTACTTCCATGCTTGCTTAAATATAGACTGTTACATGTTTCCCTTATACCATGCTGTAAAGATATAACTGTTTGAAATGCTTGAACGGTATCAGAGAGATGGCGGTCAGTCCACATAGAGATAGAGATGGCGGCATGTCCGCATAGAGAAGAGATTGATTATATTCTTGTTTATTGAACTGCTGCATCCATATAGAGTTTATCTGATAGAGTTGTATTCATGCATTAGTCTTTAGACAACTTGTGCGCAAGGATAATCCCATAATCGGTTCCTAGGGCACTGATTACCGTTCGCCCTAGGGGGGATCAGAGATAATACCCTGAGGTAAAGAAGTCCTCGCGATCAGGAGGATATTCATGTCTATTAGCTAGATGATTCACATGTCAAAGCAGCTAGTATATGAGTGAGTATATTAGTGCAGTGCTGGGCCGTGATAACATCGCTACTAATTATGAGGAAGTAGAATTATGGGCCATCATATAGTTAGGTCGCATGCTAGAATTTAGCCTTCTTGCTTACCTAATTGTTTGATACAAAGACGAACAGAAAATAGAATATATGTGCTTATGTATATTGTTGCTAATTTGTATGTCTGCTGCAGGGATAACCGTTCGGCAAAATGGTAAGAATCACTGAATAAGTGATATTCATGCTATCGAACATGCTCTCTTGTATTAAATGCTTTCATAGAGAAGTCTTGTTTACGTATATGCTTCTATCTTGTTCACACGATAAGATGATAATTGTTGATAAGAGAGAGAGAGAGAGAGAGAGAGAGAGAGCAAGGGAGAAAGAGAGAGAGAGATAATAAGAAGATAGTTCACTAGATGCTGTATTGTCCCTAGAGTCTTTGAGTATAGCTCACGAGATACGCTGCACACTAGAGTTATTAAATGAACCTGCATATCGTGCATGAACTGCTTGCCTTGTATGCTTAGTTGTATTGAACTGAAATCTAATTTCAAAGATGTTTCCAAAAGAAGTAATATGACTCCGTTCCTGTACTACATGTAATGAACTTAGGTAAAACTAGAAATATCACTAGTAATGTAATATTTTATAACATAATTACTTAGTGTTGGTTTTAGTGAAAGTTGCTTCTGTTCGTTGATTTTATACTCACTAGTACTTTCTCCAAAGTGCTGACCCACCAACAGTTTGCTTGTTCCCAGGTGCTGGATAGTCCGAGGAAGCGATAGTCGTGCCTCATCCCCAGGACCCAGAAATTTGGTGTCGATGCCTTGGGCTGTATCGAGATATTTTGAGATACTTTTTGTATAGAGGGACATAATGTATGGAACGATGCCATTATATTCAGAGAACCTCGTGCCTTGACCCTTTCCCTGTGTGCTCAGATGGATTATTGTTTATAATATTGCTCCTCCGCTGCAAACTCAATCGGTTCGATAATAGCCACAACTTTAACGATGTTGCCTTGTGCGAGAGCAATCCCAGGCTCGTGCGACATCACGCCTCGATGGCAAACGATATACATCCGGCGGAATCATCGGGGTACCGTAATTCATTCTCGACGGGGGTGTTGTCGGGACCTTCAAGATCGGGGCATGGCATAGTGGTATCAGAGCAACTCGATCCTCTGGCCTTACGCCCATTTCGCTGTTGTTCTTAGATAACTATTCCTTGTACATTGATATAGTTGTTGAGTTGATCGTTCCATATAATAAGTCCATAGATATTCTCAAAGATGCTAGCAGAAGTTTTCTGGATTTGATTTATTTTTTGAGGGTTGTGATTTTCTGCTTCTTGATTTGCTAGAGTTTTCGATTGAGGATGGTGAGGGATGAGGACTATCGCTGCTCTGGATATCAAAAATCTCTCCTTGAAGTTTCAAGGACAAAACTTTTTTTTGGTGGGTAAGTATATAGTGCCCCGCTCCGCGTTGGCACTATGTACAAGAGATATCGGTTTTCTAACTCAAAAATAAAACCTTCTTAAAGAGCTCCTTGTTGAACCAGAAGATGATTGATCTAGGTGAGTTGGCAGAAATTCATTATCTGATTCTTGCACGCCTTAATAATGAATCTGAGTTTTTACAATACTTGTTTGCTTAATAAGATAATGATCACATGAGAATGATAGAACGAGAACCTGGATGCTTAACTAGATAACATGTTTGCTTGTCAATAGAGAACCTTGCCATGCTAAGTATAGAAATAAATGTTGCATACTAGTTACATTGACACCGCTATCAAACGAATCGCTTCCATGCTAATAAACAAGAGTAAAAGAATGTTCATATGTTTCCATCGTATGCTAAAGAAAGAGTAGAACTGCATACTTAGCTAAAAGAGATAGAGAACTACTTTCATGCTTGCTTAAATAGAGACTATTACATATTTTCCTTATATCATGCTGTAAAGATATAACTGTTTGAAATGCTTGAACGGTATCAGAGAGATGGTGGCCAGTCAGTATAGAGATAAAGATGGTGGCATGTCTGCACAAAGAAGATATTGATTACATGCTTGTTTATTGAACTGCTGCATCCATATAGAGTTTATCTGATAGAGTTGCATTCATGCATTAGTCTTTAGACAACTTGTGTACAAGGATAATCCCACAACCGGTTCGTAGGGAACTGAGGACCGTTCGCCCTAGGGGGATCAGAGAGAATACCCTGAGGCAAAGAAGTCCTCGCGATCAGGGGGTATTCATGTCTATTAGATAATTGGTTCACATGTCGAAGCAGCTAGTATATGAGCGAGTTTATTAGTGCAGTGCTGGGCTGTGATAACACCTCTATTAATCATGAGGAAGTAGACTCATGGGCCATCAAATAGTTAGGTCGTATGCTAGGATTCAGCCTTCTTTCTTACCTAACTGTTTGATGTAGAGACGGACAAGGAATAGAGCATATGTGCTTATGTATATTGTTGCTAACTTGTATGTCTGCTGCAGGGATAACCGTTCGGTGAAAGGGTAAGAATCACTGAATAAGTAATATTCATGCTATCGAACATGCTCTCTTGTATTAAATGCTTTCATAGAGAAGTCTTGTTTACGTATATGCTTCTATCTCGTTCACACGATAAGATGATAATTGTTTATAAGAGAGAGAGAGAGAGAGAGAGAGAGAGAGGTGATAAGAAGATAGTCTACTAGATGCGGCATTATCCCTAAAGTCTGTAAGTATAGCTCATGAGACACACTGTGTACCGGAGTTATTAAATGAACCTGCATATCATGCATGAACTGCTTGCCTTGTATGCTTAGTTGTATTGAACTGAAATCTGATTTCAAAGATATTTCCAAAAGAAGTAATATGACTCTATTCATGTACTGCATGTAACAAACCTAGGTAAAACTAGAAAGATCACTAGTAATATAATATTTTATAATATAATTATTTAGTGTTGGTTTTAGTGAATGTTGCTTCTGTTCGTTGATTTTATACTCACCAGTACTTTCTTCAAAGTGCCGACCTACCAACAATTTGCTTGTTCCCAGGTTATGTATTGTCCGAGGAAACGATAGCCGTGCCTTATCCCCAGGACTAGAAAATCTGGTGTCCATGCCTTGGGCTGTATCGAGATATTTTGATCTGCTTTTATATAGAAGGACATAATGTATGGAACGATGCCATTGTATTCAGAGAACCTTGTGCCTTGACCCTTGCCCCGTGTGCTCAGATAGATTATTGTTTGTAATACTGCTCCTCCGCTGCAAACTTGATCGGTTTGATAATAGCCACAACTTTAACGATGTTGCCTTGTGCGAGAGCAACCCCATGCTCATACGATATCACGCCTCGATGACAAATGATATACGTCCCGTGAGAGCGCCGGGGCACGGTGATTCGTGCCCGACGGTGGCGTTATCGAGACCTTCAGGATCGGGGCATGATATAATGGTATCAAAGCAACTCGATCATCTGGCCTTACGCCCATTTTGCTGATGTTCTTAGATGGCGATTCCTTGTACATTGATATCGTTGTTGAGTTGAGCGTTCCATACAAGAAGTCCATAAATATTCTCAAAGATGCTAGCAAAAGTTTTCTGGATTTAATTTATTGCTTCAGAGTTATGATTTCGTGCTTCTTGATTTGCTAGAGTTTTCGATTGAGGATGGTGAGGGATGAGGACTATCGCTGCTCTGGATATCGAAAGTTTCTCCTTAGAGTTTTGAGAACAAAATTTTTTTTTGGTGGATAAGTATATAGTGCCCCACTCCGCGTTGGCACTACGTACAACAGATATCGGTTTGCTGACTCAAAAATAAAATTTTCTTGAAGAGCTCCTTGTTGAACCAGAAGATGAATGATCTAGGTGATTGGGCAGAACTTCATTATATGATTCTTGCATGCCTTAATCATGAATATGAATTTTTGCATTGCTTGTTTTCTTAATAAGATAACGATTGCATAAGAATGATAGAACGAGAACCTGCATGCTTAACTAGAGAACATGTTTGATTGTCAATAGAGAACCTTGACATGCTAAGTATAGAAATGAATGTTGCATGCTAGTTACATTGACAGTGCTATCGAACGAACCGCTACCATGCTAATAAACAAGAGTAAAAAAATATTCATATATTTCCATCGTATGCTAAATAAAGAGTAGAACTGCATGCTTAGCTAAAAGAGAGATAACTACTTCCATTTTTGCTTAAATAAGGACTGTTACATGTTTCTCTTATATCATGCTATAAAGATATAACTATTTGAAATGCTTGAACGGTATCAGAGAGATAGCGGTCAGTCTGCACAAAGATAGAGATGGTGACCTGTCCACACAGAGAAGAGATTGATTATATGCTTGTTTATTGAACTGTTGCATCCATATAGAGTTTATCTGATAGAGTTGCATTCGTGCATTGGTCTTTAGACAACTTGTGCACAAGGATAATCCCACGACCAGTTCCTGGGGCACTGGGAACCGTTCTCCCTAGGGGGGGTCAAAGAGAATACCCTGAGACAAAGAAGTTCTCGTGATCGTGGGGGTATTCATGTTTATTAGATAGCTGGTTCACGTGTCAAAGCAACTAGTATTTGAGCGAGTATATTAGTGCAGTGCTGGACCATGATGACACTGCTAATCATGAAAAAGTAGACTCATGGGCCATCATATAGCTAGGTCACATGCTAGGATTCATCCTTCTTGCTTACCTAACTGTTTGATGCAGAGACGAACATAAAATAGAATATATGTGCTTATGTATATTGTTGCTAACTTGTATGTCTGTTGCAGGGATAACCGTTCGATAAAAGGGTAAGAATCACTGAATAAGTGATATTCATGCTATCGAACATGCTCTCTTGTATTAAATGCTTTCATAGAGAATTCTTGTTTGCGTATATGCTTCTATCTCGTTCACACGATAAGATGATAATTGTTGATAAGAGAGAGAGAGAGAGAGAGAGAGAGAGAGATGATAAGAAAATAGTCCACTAGATGCTGCAATGTTCCTAGAGTCTTTGAGTATAGATTACAAGACAAGCTGCACACCAGAGTTATTAAATGAACCTGTATATCGTGCATGAACTGCTTGTCTTGTATGCTTAGTTATATTGAACTTAAATCTAATTTCAAAGATGTTTCCAAAAGAAGTAATATGACTCTGTTCCTGTACTGCATGTAACGAACTTAGGTAAAACTAGAAATATCACTAGTAATATAATATTTTATAATATAATTATTTAGTGTTGGTTTTAGTGAATGTTGCTTCTGTTCGTTGATTTTATACTCACCAGTACTTTCTTCAAAGTGCTGACCCACCAATAATTTGCTTGTTCGCAGCTGCTGGATCGTCCGAGAAAGTGATAGCCGTGCCTCATTCCCAGGACCCAAAAATATGGTGTCGATGCCTTGGGCTGTATCGAGATGTTTTGAGCTTCTTTTGTATAGAGAAACATAATGTATGGAACGATGCCATTGTATTCAGAGAACCTCGTGCCTTGACCCTTGTCCCGTGTGCTCAGATAGATTATTGTTTTTAACACTGCTCTTCCGCTACAAACTCGATCGGTTCAATAATAGCCACAACTTTAACGATGTTGCCTTGTGCAAGAGAAACTCTAGGCTCACACGATATCACGTCTCGATGACAAAATATATGTTATATGGGAGCGCCGGGTACGGTGATTTGTGCTCGGCGGGGGCGTTGTCGGAACCTTCGGAATCGGAGCATTACATATAACATCCCAACGGGACAACGAGAGAGAACATATGCACATAAACCACGAACAAGCTTTCCAAAACTGAGAGAATCGATAAGAAGTCCAAGGACATAAAGCCATACTCTGATACCAATGTGTTACTCCCCGATCTTCCACATGATCGGCCATCCCCGCTGGGCGTGAATCACCGCGCCAACGCTCCCCCGTGACGATTGTGACCATCAGGACATGATGTCGCACGACCACAAGCTGCGCCCGTGCAAGTCCATGAATCTGAACAGGCGGTAAAATGACTAAGCTACAGAGTCGCACAGGTAGTCTGAATGCAGCGGAGAAGAAACGAACAGGTGATTGGTAACAAGTTCACAGAGTCGTCATAGCGGAAGCATTGAATAACACAAGTATGAAAGTAAAACAAGCACTTTATTAATATTGAATCAGTGTTACAAGTGGCACTAGGCTGAGATTACAAGTCGCTCAAGTTCCCTCTCTCGAAAGAATAAAGACGTGCCAAGTGGATGACAACATGAAATGATACATAGGTGATGTTCCAACATTATGTCCTGTATATGTGCTTCAGCTCCGGACGCAACGCTCCAAGGCTCCAGAGCGAACTCCATGTCTTAGCATACACGAAAGGGTTTTTGCACCGAACGAGGTTCTTCTGTACCCTGCAAGCAATCTGGTGGATTATCAGTACATGAATGCACTGGTGGGGAGGCTTCTCGTCCGTTCGACAAATCCAAATATGTTATATAGGTTTCGTGCACCATCTACTAAGTTATCTTTCTAGTCTTGCCTTAGAATCAGTTTTATGGCATAATATAAGCCTAACTCGTGTGGCAATGCGCCGTACAATATAAGAGTAACACGATGATACTTACCACCTTACCATTCGTCCTTCCATGTCTAAAGATAAAACCAAGTTAAACCAAGCACAAATATATATAATAAAATCCAAGAAAATCGCATAAGCAAACACAAGTGTCACGGGCAGGTTCTGATTAAGGTGCACGAGTTATACGGATTAATAGACGTGTTATAGAAGATTACTCAAGCTCAAATATGTTCCAAATATTTACAGATATCTAATAATCATATCCGTTCAAGTGTTTCAGATTACTAGGCACGATGCAATGACTCGCACGTGGATTACCGCTAAGCAAGGATGAATTATCTATATGAACATGAGCCGCTAGCATAGCCATAAATGACAAATTATAGTCATGAATGAGGATAGTGTGCAATAAAAAGTACATGAGGTGCTATAGCCATCTCGTCCTGCACGTGAGACTATCAATCTTAGAGCGAGAATGGCACAGCGTGAGGCGTACATGCCATCCTGCTCGCACATAAAAAAGACTGCATGAGTTCCATCCGGATCGGATGGGCCCCGGTGCCACGAAGACCGTCCATGAAATGAGATTCAAAAATCTCCCTTGTGCACCAAGTTGTTCGCGACATGCAAGTATTGGGTCTTTGTAAACCCCCTAATTTTTCAAAATTTTCAAAAACTGGATTTTTCACAATTTTCTGGAATTTTCTGGGAATTTTCTGTAATTTAAAAACAGGGTTTTAATTTTTAAATGATTTTTAATTGATAATAAATAATATTAAAATATTATGAAAATAATATTTTTGGATGTAAAATGAAAAACTGGACTTAGGGTAATTTTTTTGGAATTTATTGGGCCCCGGACCTATTTTTAAACACCTAAAAACTAATTATTAATTAATTAATTATTTATTTATTTATTTATTTATTTATAAATTACTGATTTTTATTATTATTATTATTAAATTCTTCTCTAACCGGCCCGGCCCGGCCCAATTGGGCCCAGCCCAATACCCTGACCCGGCCCAAAACCCTGGCCTATCGGGTCGGGCGGGTCGGCCAGACCCGCACCCGACCCGACCCGACTTCCCCTCACCCGCCCCTGACCACGTTCTCCCCCTCCCCGCGTCTTCCGGCGGAGCCGCCGCCTCCGGCCCGCTCCGCCCGGCCACTTCCCCCCTCGACCCCGACCTTTCCGGCCTCGACCCCGCCTTCCCTGGCCGCTCCTCCCTCTCCCTCCCCTATATAAGAACCCCCCTCGACCTCCCCCTGGCCGTCGACCACCACTCGCCGCCACACCGCCACGCCCACCGCCACCGCTGCCCAGCGCCCCCAGCCTCCGCCACCGGCTCCGTCCCCAGCAGCCAGCCCCCTCCTCCGCCGTGTCAGACGACCCCGAGCCCCCAATTCCGGAACCCTAGCCAGCGCAGCCGCCGCCGCCGACGCCCTCAGCCGCCGGCGAGTCCCCGAGCGACGCGCCACCCTCGCCGCGCTGCCCCTCCGCCTTAGCCAGCCGCTGGAGCCCCGCCGCTGGAAGCCCTAACCCTAATTCCTAATTCTTCCCCCCCCCCCCCCCCCCCGCGTGTCGGACACAGGACACGTGTCCTGTGTCGTGTCGGACACGAAGAGAACCCTGTTTTTCGACCCAGTTCAGGTGCGTGTAACTTTTTGCTCGTAGCTCCATTTTTGATTCCGCAAATTGCGTTGCGAAGCCTGTATGACCCTCTCGGTGTCCGGACAAACTGTTCGGTGCATCGCGTCCTGTGGTGATCGCACACCGCGATCCAAAAACAGGAAAAAACCAGACCCTGTTTCACCCCGGAACTGAGTACGCCCCGCCAAACGGGACGACTTGGTCGCGCGCGGTCTTCACAGATACGTGCGCTTCGTCGATACGGACGTGTGGGATTTCACGGAAGCTGATTTGGGTGTGCGTGCACACCGGAATCAACGCATATCCGCGGACATCGTTCCGTATCCGTCTTTTCTGCAATTCGACCTAACTTTGTGTACACACGTCGGATTGAAACAAAACTTGCGCCATCGGACTCGTAGCGATACGCTGGTCCTGTGGGTCAAGTTTGGTTTGATTCTGAGAACGTTGACGAAATTGCGTGTCGTGGGCCCCACAGGCCCCGCTCGACGGGCGATTTTGTGATCGGCTCATCGGAATTCAATTCTGGAAGTTCCGTTGGGTTCGTATCAGCGTTTCTGACCTGTGGACACTAAGTTTGGTGAATTTGGAGACCTTTGACCCTGATGCGTTTTTCGGTGCAAAGCGGGCCCACCGGTGGACCCCGTTTTGGCCCGAAACTGCCGTTTCTGCCCTTGTCTCCAAATTGGACCCAAGGACAGGCGTTTCTAGCTGATTGATATTTTCTGGATCTGATGGTGATGTTTGTTTCAGCAACCGGAGTACCGCCTGCAATTCCAACTGAAGTCAGAGCCGAAATCAGAGCCGGAACCACAGGCAAGTGTACCATCCAAAACTTGCAGTCTTTGCTAAATATTCCTTGGTTTAGTTATATATAAGAGGGCAAGTATACCTTGCCAACTTTACAGTCTTGTTGCATATTTCCTTGTTTTAGTTATAACTTGTTTTAACTTCTTAACCTAGGAAACGTGTGACGTACCGAGTGTCCGATCATAGTCGGGTGCCAACATCGTACGCGGTGTTGGGTACGTCATTTAGAGATGGATATTCGATACCCTTACTCTTGGTACTTGTCCTATCAAGTACAACAAAACCCAGGACACTTGACACTATCATGGACAGAATCTTCTTGAGATATTCACGATGATTCTGCATAGGATACAGGTATGACATGGACAGTTTATTCCTAGACATTATATGACTGCTGTATTAGTTATGATCTTGCGTGTCATGGACATGAGACGTGGATTACATTGGGTGGGGAGAGACACACAGGCTACAGGCTGTTTTCATATATATATATATATTATTAGTGTGAGGTCGTAGACTCTCCAGCAGAGCTAGACCCTTTACGTGTTATTACTGCTACCGGCTCCCCGATACAGAGCTTATAGCGGTCTCAGTCTGAGTTCTAGTGATGCTCTCAACTTGCATTTATCACTTAGCTGGTTACATAGTTCACCCTGCTGTCTCCTTTATTTTTGCACTGCTTATGTTTTGGCTTGTATTTTCTGTACCTTGTTATGTCCCCTGAGGACCTGGAATGGACTATGTCCCCAGGTATAGCCGAAGAGATCCATCCAGAGATACACCGAACAGGAGCACTTCCAGGAGCTGTACCAGGACCTGAGGATGAGCCAGCACCAGAGGACTTCTCCTGAGCATTGGCTGTATATAGTCAGTTATTTCCGTTTCTGTTTCTATTTCCAGTTCATTTATTTCCTGTCTATTTGCATTAAATGTAACAGAATAATTCTCGGATTTGTTTCCCGAGATAACCTTATTTGATATTGCATATTTATTTCTATTGCATCTATTCTGTGGTTATCTATTGTGGATGAGATAGATTAGTCTGTGACCTTTATTATTTGCTCTATAAATTGCTAGACTACAGCTTAAGCATGCCCTGATGGATCCATTAAATTGGGTTGTCCATCGGTGCGTGCTGCTGGCCATTGCTCACGTGCTCAGTCCCTCGGCATTTTTGGGAGTGGGGCGTGACATGGTTTTTGTGGTGGCCCATGCAGGTCTTCGACTAAATTGTTCGGTTTCAACTTAGGGACCGAACAGGCCTGCAATAAAGCTAGGATAAGTTTTAGGTTCTCATCCACTTGCTTGAATCGTTCTTGATATCTATTCGAATTAATTTATTGGCTTGCATCCTGCCTTGATTCCTGTGCGCCTCTTATCGTTTGTATTTGATACAGGGAAATGAACCCACAAGCCAGCAACGAGGCTCATGAAGAAACACCACAACCCGTTGTGGTTACCCGAGAAGACGATGTGATACCAGTCGGTGAAGGCCAATCATCACAAGGCAGTCAAGCAAGTCAGCCTGCCTCGAGAACCCATCAAGATGACGTTCCACCATCGATGCAGCCTACTCCACCGATGCCTTCCTTCTCACTGGGACCACCTATGAACGAACAGCAGATGTTCCGCATGTTCTACATCATGATACAAGCCTATCAAAGGGTGCAACAAGAAGCTCAACAAAATCAATCGGAGAACTCCATCGATAGAACTAGCTCGGAGTCACTGAGGCCAAACAGTTCAAATGCAACCGTCTTCGACGAGAACGTCCTTACTGCAGCAAGACCCGTGGAGTGCACCACAAGGATCGAGTCCAGCCAAAAGCGGCCGTATACGTCAGCACCGGACCAGTCACAACAGGGAAGAGCTACAAAGCGACCACAGATAAATCCACGACAGAGAGCATCTCCGCAAGTACTGCCTACCTGTCAACATTGTCACAAGCAAGGCCACATTGAGAGCGGGTGCAGGCATAAGTTGGGATTATGCCTAATTTGCGGAACCAATGAACACTTGGCCAAGGATTGTCCCCAGCATCGGGAGAAAGCATTGACAAATCTTCAACCCGCCACCTCAGCACCAGCTGGAGCACCGCCGGCAGGAACTGCAAGGGAGTCTCACGTACACCAGATACCAGAAGCATCTCCACAGGCAATACCTGTCTGTCCATATTGTCACAGGCGAGGTCATATAGAGAACAAGTGCAGACGAAAAATGAGATTATGTTTGGCTTGCGGATCCAGTCAGCATTTACTGAGGGAATGCCCTGAGCGTCGAGAAGAAGCACCAAGGGTAAACCAACGAGTGTTACCAGCACCACGGTCAGCCTCTCCAGCATTGCAAGCTTCACCAATACCGAGGCCACCCTTGGTAACCCAGGCAACACTCTTCCAGCAGACTCAACAGCAGCAGAGGAAGCAACTGCAAGGACACGGACAAGCTCCAGCGACGACAGTGGAGAACGCGCAGACTCGTGGAGTAGCTGATGCACGTAAGTGATTTATAGTTATCCGTTTCTAGTCTTATTTTAGCTCGTGCCCATTGGTTCGTGACCTCAGCCCCAACCTAGTAATTTGTAACTTGTTAATAACAACCTGGTTTTCATAAAAGTTATAGTTTTAACTAGATTTTCCTGGAAAGTGTAAACTTTCAATTTTCGGGAAACGGTATTTCCCTGAAGTCTCTAGTGATGTGTTTTCAAACGATGCTTGCGACCGCGTCATCTCCTTTGACCGATTATTCTTTGATTGCGAGGACGCAATCCTCTTAAGGGGGGTAGATTGTAAACCCCCTAATTTTTCAAAATTTTCAAAAACTGGATTTTTCACAATTTTCTGGAATTTTCTGGGATTTTTCTGTAATTTAAAAACAGAGTTTTAATTTTTAAATGATTTTTAATTAATAATAAACAATATTAAAATATTATGAAAATAATATTTTTGGATGTAAAATGAAAAACTGGACTTAGGGCAATTTTTCTGGAATTTATTGGGCCCCGGACCTATTTTTAAACACCAAAAAACTAATTATTAATTAATTAATTAATTAATTATTTATTTATTTATAAATTACTGATTATTATTATTATTATTATTAAATTCTTCTCTAACCGGCCCGGCCCGGCCCAATTGGGCCCAGCCCAATACCCTGACCCGGCCCAAAACCCTGGCCTATCGGGTCGGGCGGGTCGGCCAGACCCGCACCCGACCCGACCCGACTTTCCCTCACCCGCCCCTGACCACGTTCTCCCCCTCCCCGCGTCTTCCGGCGGAGCCGCCGCCTCCGGCCCGCTCCGCCCGGCCACCTCGCCCCTCGACCCCGACCTTTCCGGCCTCGACCCCGCCTTCCCCGGCCGCTCCTCCCTCTCCCTCCCCTATATAAGAACCCCCCTCGACCTCCCCCTGGCCGTCGACCACCACTCGCCGCCACACCGCCACGCCCACCGCCACCGCTGTCCAGCGCCCCCAGCCTCCGCCACCGGCTCCGTCCCCAGCAGCCAGCCCCCTCCTCCGCCGTGTCAGACGACCCCGAGCCCCCAATTCCGGAACCCTAGCCAGCGCAGCCGCCGCCGCCGACGCCCTCAGCCGCCGGCGAGTCCCCGAGCGACGCGCCGCCCTCGCCGCGCTGCCCCTTCGCCTTAGCCAGCCGCCGGAGCCCCGCCACTGGAAGCCCTAACCCTAATTCCTAATTCTTCCCCCCCCCGCGTGTCGGACACAGGACACGTGTCCTGTGTCGTGTCGGACACGAAGAGAACCTTGTTTTTCGACCCAGTTCAGGTGCGTGTAACTTTTTGCTCGTAGCTCCGTTTTTGATTCCGCAAATTGCGTTGCGAAGCCTGTATGACCCTCTCGGTGCCCGGACAAACTGTTCGGTGCATCGCGTCCTGTGGTGATCGCACACCGCGATCCAAAAACAGGAAAAAACCAGACCCTGTTTCACCCCGGAACTGAGTACGCCCCGCCAAACGGGACGACTTGGTCGCGCGCGGTCTTCACAGATACGTGCGCCTCGTCGATACGGACGTGTAGGATTTCGCGGAAGCTGATTTGGGTGTGCGTGCACACCGGAATCAACGCGTATCCGCGAACATCGCCCCGTATCCGTCTTTTCCTTTATTCGACCTAACTTTGTGTACACACGTCGGATTGAAACGAAACTTGCACCATCAGACTCGTAGCGATACGCTGGTCCTGTGGGTCAAGTTTGGTTCGATTCTGAGAACGTTGACAAAATTGCGTGTCGTGGGCCCCACAAGCCCTGCTCGACGGGCGATTTTGTGATCGGCTCATCGGAATTCAATTCTGGAAGTTCCGTTGGGTTCGTATCAGCGTTTCTGACCTGTGGACACTAAGTTTGGTGAATTTGGAGACCTTTGACCCTGACACATTTTTCGGTGCAAAGCGGGCCCACCGGTGGACCCCGTTTTGGCCCGAAACTGCCGTTTCTGCCTTTGTCTCCAAATTGGACCCAAGGATAGGCGTTTCTAGCTGATTGATATTTTCTGGATCTGATGGTGATATTTGTTTCAGCAACCGGAGTACCGCCTGCAATTCCAACTGAAGTCAGAGCCGAAATCAGAGCCGGAACCACAGGCAAGTGTACCTCGCCAAAACTTGCAGTCTTTGCTAAATATTCCTTGGTTTAGTTATATATCAGAGGGCAAGTATACCTTGCCAACTTTACAGTCTTGTTGCATATTTCCTTGTTTTAGTTATAACTTGTTTTAACTGCTTAACCTAGGAAACGTGTGACGTACCGAGTGTCCGATCATAGTCGGGTGCCAACATCGTACGCGGTGTTGGGTACGTCATTTAGAGATGGATATTCGATACCCTTACTCTTGGTACTTGTCCTATCAAGTACAATAAAACCTAGGACACTTGACACTATCATGGACAGAATCTTCTTGAGATATTCACGATGATTCTGCATAGGATACAGGTATGACATGGACAGTTTATTCCTAGACATTATATGACTGCTGCATTAGTTATGATCTTGCGTGTCATGGACATGAGACGTGGATTACATTGGGTGGGGAGAGACACACAGGCTACAGGCTGTTTTCATATATATATATTATTAGTGTGAGGTCGTAGACTCTCCAGCAGAGCTAGACCCTTTACGTGTTATTACTGCTACCGGCTCCCCGACACAGAGCTTGTAGCAGTCTCAGCCTGAGTTCTAGTGATGCTCTCAACTTGCATTTATCACTTAGCTGGTTACATAGTTCACCCTGCTGTCTCCTTTATTTTTGCACTGCTTATGTTTTGGCTTGTATTTTCTGTACCTTGTTATGTCCCCTGAGGACCTGGAATGGACTATGTCCCCAGGTATAGCCGAAGAGATCCATCCAGAGATACACCGAACAGGAGCACTTCCAGGAGCTGTACCAGGACCTGAGGACGAGCCAGCACCAGAGGACTTCTCCTGAGCATTGGCTGTATATAGTCAGTTATTTCCGTTTCTGTTTCTATTTCCAGTTCATTTATTTCCTGTCTATTTGCATTAAATGTAACAGAATAATTCTCGGATTTGTTTCCCGAGATAACCTTATTTGATATTGCATATTTATTTTCATTGCATCTATTCTGTGGTTATCTATTGTGGATGAGATAGATTAGTCTGTGACCTTTATTATTTGCTCTATAAATTGCTAGACTACAGCTTAAGCATGCCCTGATGGATCCATTAAATTGGGTTGTCCATCGGTGCGTGCTGCTGGCCATTGCTCACGTGCTCAGTCCCTCGGCATTTTTGGGAGTGGGGCGTGACAGTCTTTCAGATTCACGACATGACATGAAATTATTTATTCTTGTTCTAAACAAGCATTGCTCTACGAGATATGATTCTTGTTTACCTTGACAAGATTCTCATTTAGAGTTCAACTTGACTTGACGCATTCTGCTAGTTCGGGAACTGGCTTGGCGACCTAACAGCCCTGAATACTTTCAGGTTCATACTTGCACGGAACGACTATTAGATAGTCTTCCGACGAACTAGATGAAAGCAAGACACGGATCGTGTTACCTGATAGTGGCATGAATTACAACAAGCATAACAAATATATAAAGAAGCAAGCATTGAAACAGTGTTGAACATAAGCATAAGGAAACTTGCGGTATAGTCTACTTTAGAACATAAGCCTTTACATTAGCACGGGTCTAAGGGGTAGTGCAAGGAGTGAAACTGTACTGGAGCATATCGGGCGACATAATCTATGAGACGAGTAGCGTAACATATGAAATAGTGTACTATAAAGAGTATATAATGATCTACTCGAAGCATTGGCGGAGTCTACTAGCATGAAGCTAAGGTAGCATGCGAGGGTCCAATTATAAGCCAAGTTTTATTTTCATGTTCTAACACAAGCAATTTAAGATGGGATTGTAAACCCCCTCGACCAAATCAGAGCTATTTGGATTTAAATTAGGAGACTAGGATTAAATTGGATGTAATTAGATTTAATGTACACCAATATTGTAACTTAATACACCTTACGGTTGCCTTGACGTTTGGAGCACTATACTAGTAGGTACCCCCAAACTAATTAAGTACTCATCCCTTAGACACGCCAGACCACCCACCTGCACTTTGTGCAACTGTTAGATTCCCACTATGGTGCTTAAATCTAGTTGCACAACAGTCGTTGCAAACGCCTAAGTATTATTTTATTAAACCAAACCTTCTCCTAAATGCTTGATGCAATTGCTTGTAACCTAAATTAAATTGAGGCCCAGATTGTCACGACCCAATTTCGTAGAATCACTTGAGGCGTCCCCCGAATCGTGACCGCCGTGCGGGCCTGGGGTTGCGCCCGCACAAGGCTTTAATGATTTGCATAGCAAGCACATATTCAGAGCACGCAGATAAATTGAAACACAGATTTGAAATGGAAAAGTTCTCTTTATTGATAATGAACATATATTACAAACTCCTGAACGAGTCAGCTAATATGCCGAACGGCTTACAAAAGGGTTGACTCAAAATGAGATAGCAGTCCTGTACATTACATCCTTTTATAAACTCAAAACGATAAAGACCTCCAGGCTGGAGGACGACTTTGCCACGGAGCTGCATTTGTGTATGAAGAGTTGCAGCTTCGGACTTCAAAAGGCTTCAGGGGCGCGGTGAAGATGCGCCAACAGCTGGACTGGATCGGAAAGACGACTTCGGCTCCTCGCTCGGTTCGCCTTGGTGCGGAGAACCTGTTTCAACGAGGGTCAGCATATCGAAACATGCTGGTGAAGGCGAGCTAGCCTGACTATACCAATCAACACGTTGTTTAGTGAAGCATGCATATTTGTGGGTTTCTATCTTGCCTTAGTTTATTTACAAGTAAGCAGCATATAGAATTTACTGAAAATGAACTTGCCACCGTTAGGTGGATTTTACCTGACCGTCTGAATTACCTGCACAATACTTACCATGCCTTCCCTGCCACGAAGACACAAGTTAGTATGCAACAGGTTTAAATATACATAGAGATCACTGGCGTGGTGCCACGAGGGACAGGTTATAGTCTCAAGGCAAAGTGACGTGCAACGCGGGTGGCGAGCCCCGCTGCATAACACTTGCCGGGTAACATACGACTATACATACGTTCCGTCCGGATCGGATCGATCCCGGCGCCCCGGTGACCGTCCGCGGAACTCATAACATACCTTGTGCATAAGTTGTCCGTGATCGAATAGCACTCATAGAATAGTTCCATAGCATAACGGTTTGCATAGTATTCCGGACAGTTTATTTCATAATAAGCATATTCCATACTTAGCACGATTCATAGCACAGTTATAAACGAACTAGCATTCAGGATGATAACCGTTCATAAGTTTAGTTGACAAGCATAATAAACCAAGTCTATTCTCTTTTATCTTGGTTTCTTTTATTATTACTTGGTATCGTTTGATCGGGGCAAAGAAGAGTGCAGATTGATTAGCTGTGAAGCTTGGAAGCAGGACTAGCTAATCGGGTTGGTAGCCACTCACTTAGATTTTGGAAAGAAGAAGGAAAGAGGTGCTTCACGACTCCGCTCGTAAGCCGCCTACTGCTCGTTCACCTGCATACGAACAGCTCGATTAATACTTCTTCCTCTCTTTCCAATCTCAGAATAGAAGTGCAAGTCAATGAACGAAAACAATAAAAACCATCGAAACCGTTCAAAGAAAACAAGCAAGTCCCAAAATCAACTCAAAGCACGAAAGCAACAAGCGACATCGAAAACTGAGGCAATAAAAGATAGCAGCGGAGAGGTCCCTCCTGACTCTGCCGCTAAGCCGATCCTTGGGGCGCAGTCCACTGAATATGGGAATCGATTCCGAAGAAACAAATCCATAACGAGGACGAGTTCTTAATTCAATCTATCCCGATCGAACGATACCGTCTTGTGTTTCTTAGCCGCGCTCTCCGCACCGGGAGAACGGGGCGCTACATCCTACCCAACCAATTGGAAGTTTTGTCCCGAAACTTAAGAATAGAACCAACCGTTAGGGGTTATTGGGTTGAGGCAGGAGCTTAGAGGGGAGTGGACAATCCCGAGCTACGTGGCCTGGCCCGCCACAGTTGAAGCATAGACCTTTTCTGCTGTAGCATCTATCAGTAGTGTGCCCACGTCTTCTACAAAAATCACAGTATGGTCTCTGGTTCCCTTTGTGGCGACCACCGTCGTTATGTCATTTTGCAGCATTGTTTCCTCCATCGTCGCTTTGGCGTTTATGACTGGATGTATGCACAGCGTCGACAGAAACGTGAGGATATTGTGGTTCGAGAGATAGGGCATGATTCATGACTTCACGCATTGTCCCGTACTGATTATTGACTACGTGCGAATGGATGGCAGGACGAAGACCACCTTCAAACCTTCTAGCTCGACTCGCTGCATCAGGTAAATAGGCCCTAGCGAATTTGGAGAGTCGGTTGAATTCGGCGGAATACTCTTTAACTGTCATCCTGCCTTGCCTCAGTTGCACGAAGTCATTTTCCATTTGACGTTGTACTGGAGGGGGTATAAACTCCTCTTCGAACGTGGCACGAAAGGTCGTCCACGAGATCGCCTCCTCTCCGTGATCAAATTGGAGAGATCGTCGATGCACGTCCCACCAATCGTGTGCGTTGAGGCGGAGCTGTAGTTGCGCACAGGCGACGCGCTTATCTTCGGGGACCTCTAGCAGAGCGAAGTGATCTTCAAGTTCTACTAGCCAATCTAGAGCTACCAATGGGTCCTCAGTCCCGTTGAACGGGGTGTTGCAGACTTTCTTGAAGTGTCCCAAGTTGAAGGCAGTCACGTCCCTCGGCCTTGGAATTTGTGGCGTCTCTACTTCAAGCACGGGCTGTTCCACCGGAGTCGTTGCTGTTGCGGCGGAATGGTTGGCAGCCAAAGTCTGAACGATTTGTTGCAGGGCATCGACCTGCTTCTGTTGGACTGAGAATCGGGTCTCTAGATTACTCTCGAGCTTGGCTTGGCGGGCATCGTCTCGTTGTCGTTGCGATTCTAACATTTGCATTACCCGCTCAAGCGGGTCGACTTGAGACATGCCTCGTTGGCTCCGAGAGCTTCCCGAAGTATCCGAACTGCTTTCTTATATTTTGTTCGGTGGTTGTGCTGCAGATTGCGTTGGTACCATTCCTTCAAAATAAGGTAAATTATATTAGAATCATAATGTATTATGGATTTATTGCATGAACGTATCTCATTTTGGCCTAGCGAGTTCAAGAGTTCGCATAGGAATTTGATCGTTAAAGGAACTTTTCCAGCACGAAGTCTAAGGAACTTTGAATCTGTGCTCTGATACCACTATGTCACGACCCAATTCCGTAGAATCACTTGAGGCATCCCCCGAATCGTGACCGCCGTGCGGGCCTGGGATTGCGCCCGCACAAGGCTTTAATGATTTGCATAGCAAGCACATATTCAGAGTACGCAGATAAATTGAAACACAGATTTGAAATGGAAAAGTTCTCTTTATTGATAATGAACATCTATTACAAACTCCTGAATGAGTCAGCTAATATGCCGAACGGCCTACAAAAGGGTTGACTCAAAATGAGATAGCAGTCCTGTACATTACATCCTTTTATAAACTCAAAACGATAAAGACCTCTAGGCTGGAGGACGGCTTTGCCACGGAGCTGCATTTGTGTATGAAGAGTTGCAGCTTCGGACTTCAAAAGGCTTCAGGGGCGCGGTGAAGATGCGCCAACAGCTGGACTGGATCGAGAAGACGACTTCGGCTCCTCGCTCGGTTCGCCTTGGTGCGGAGAACCTGTTTCAACGAGGGTCAGCATATCGAAACATGCTGGTGAAGGCGAGCTAGCCTGACTATACCAATCAACACGTTGTTTAGTGAAGCATGCATATTTGTGGGTTTCTATCTTGCCTTAGTTCATTTACAAGTAAGCAGCATATAGAATTTACTGAAAATAAACTTGCCACCGTTAGGTGGATTTTACCTGACCGTCTGAATTACCTGCACAATACTTACCATGCCTTCCCTGCCACGAAGACACAAGTTAGTATGCAACAGGTTTAAATATACATAGAGATCACTGGCGTGGTGCCACGAGGGACAGGTTATAGTCTCAAGGCAAAGTGACATGCAACGCGGGTGGCGAGCCCCGCTGCATAACACTTGCCGGATAACATACGACTATACATACGTTCCGTCCGGATCGGATCGATCCCGGCGTCCCGGTGACCGTCCGCGGAACTCATAACATACCTTATGCACAAGTTATCCGTGATCGAATAGCACTCATAGAATAGTTCCATAGCATAACGGTTTGCATAGTATTCCGGACAGTTTATTTCATAACAAGCATATTCCATACTTAGCACGATTCATAGCACAGTTATAAACGAACTAGCATTCAGGATGATAACCGTTCATAAGTTTAGTTGACAATCATAATAAACCAAGTCTATTCTCTTTTATCTTGGTTTCTTTTATTATTACTTGGTATCATTTGATCGGGGCAAAGAAGAGTGCAGATTGATTAGCTGTGAAGCTTGGAAGCAGGACTAGCTAATCGGGTTGGTAGCCACTCACTTAGATTTTGGAAAGAAGAAGGAAAGAGGTGCTTTACGACTCCGCTCGCAAGCCGCCTACTGCTCGTTCACCTGCACACGAACAGCTCGATTAATACTTTTTCCTCTCTTTCCAATCTCGGAATAGAAGTACAAGTCAATGAACGAAAACAATGAAAACCATCGAAACCGTTCAAAGAAAACAAGCAAGTCCCAAAACCAACTCAAAGCACGAAAGCAACAAGCGACATCGAAAACCGAGGCAATAAAAGATAGCAGCGGAGAGGTCCCTCCTGACTCTGCCGCTAAGCCGATCCTTAGGGCGCAGTCCACTGAATATGGGAATCGATTCCGAAGAAACAAATCTATAACGAGGACGAGTTCTTAATTCAATCTATCCCGATCGAACGATACCGTCTTGTGTTTCTTAGCCGTGCTCTCCGCACCGGGAGAACGGGGCGCTACACAGATCACCCTAAAACGAGTCATAACCCAGCCATGTATACCTATCATGAGGACCAGACCCCACCCCAAGGAGCCCAGACAAGCCTAAGGCCTGAGGCCCCATGCCATAAACTCTCCTATATAAACAACTCTTCCTACTACTATTGAAACCCTAACACCTTCACCCTCTTTTCTCAATCCTAGCCGAATCCCTACCATCCCCGACCACCCCTGCCGGACTGAACCACCCCTGACTCACCGGACCACCGCCCCTCGGCATCAACCGTCGCCTCTCCGCCGGAACTCCACCCATCCAGCCACCATCACCGATCCATCCAAACCCGGCCACCCGAGTGTAACGCCCCGCTCCGCGTCGGCATTATGTATCAAAGTGAGTGGGCAGAACTTCGTTCCCTGATTCTTGCACGCCTTAATAATAACCCAAATTTTTGCTTGCAATATTTTCATAAAGAATGATAGAACCTGCCTTGCATGTTAATGAACGAACTCACCTAGCTTGTCTTTGAAATAATGTCTGCTTAACGAGAATCCTGAATCGCTTGCTTAGAATGCATGAATTTGTTCACTATCGTCCATGCTTCGAGAGAACCATACTGTGCCTGAACGTGTTCAAGTGATAAATCGGATTGCCCCGTAACAATGATTGTATTATGATGGTTCGTCTCGTCTGCATACTAGAGTTTATTTGATAGTGTTCCATGCATTCGCATGCGGTCGAACAATGGCTATTGGTGGAAAGTTGAGCTGCATGTGTCACGGCTGCTACAGAGATAGTGGAAAGCAACCATGGCCACAGCTGCCTCTAGCATCAGATAAAGAGTCATTGGTATGCTGTACAACCAGCTGTCGATCCTGAGATACTCGGGGACCGCCTTGCATATATCTAAGTTATTGTATTGGCTTGGATAGATGACTGCCCCTAAGAATGTGTATTGTGTGTCTAGCTTTGCATCTGACCCTGGAGTCGCACGAGACACGCTGCGCACACCCTGAAACATGAACGGTTTGCTTGCTTGCATATTCAATATAAAACTCTGTTTCCAAACATGTTTCCAAACAATGTAATATGACTCTGCTAGCGAACTGCATGAAACAAACCTAGGTAAAACTAGAAAGATCACTAGTAATATAATATTTTATAACATGATTACTTAGTGTTGGTTTGAGTGAATGCTTATTTCTGTTCAGTTGATTTATCTTACCAGTACTTGTATAAAGTGCTGATCCACCAACAGTTTACTTGTTTGCAGGTACTGGATCGTCCGAGGGAGCGATAGGCGTGCCACAGTCCCTAAGATCCGGAATCCTGGTTTCGATTGTTGCCCCGAGAATGCTATCGTATAAGGGGGCATAATGTATGGAACGAACGTGTGCCTTTGCTAAAGGAAACCCAAGTTGCCTCGATTGTCCCGAACACTCAGTTGGCTAATGCATTGCATTGCAACAAGTCCCTTTTCGCTGCTTACTCGATTGATGCGATGATAGCCAACTATCAACTTAAATGATTGGCCTTGCACGGGCGCAACCCCAGGCCCGTGCGGCATCACGTCCCTCGAAAGCTCGAATGGGCCATTCGTTTAGCTCCCTTCCTCCCTCGCACCTGCGGGAAGGGCGGGTGATTCGGGTCCGGCGCGTCGAGGCACGGTGATTCGTGCCCGGTTCGTTAATCCCGGCCATACGGGGCGGGGCAGGGCGGAGCGACGGCCCGGGCGGGACCGGGGCATGACAGAATGGTATCAGAGCGGAATCGATTCTCTGGCCCAAAAGCGTTGCTATGACTCTGAGTCGATATGGTATTGCAAAGAGCGTTCTATACAATAAGTCCATAGATATTCTCAAAGTGCAAATGTTTTTTGAACTTGAATTGCTTGACTGTTTCGATTGAGTACGGCGAGGGACGACACTATCGCTACTCGGGATATCGAGAAGTTTATCCTTGAAGTTTCGAGGACGAAACTTTTTGTTGGTTGGTAAGTATGTAACGCCCCGCTCCACGTCAGCGTTATATATCAAAGTGAGTGGGCAGAACTTAGTTCTCTGATTCTTGTACGCCTTAATAATAACCTGAGTTTTTGCTTGCAATGTTTTCATAAGAGAATGATAGAACCTGCCTTGCATGTTAATGAACGAACTCACCTAGCTTGTCTTTGAAACAATGTCTGCTTAACGAGAATCCTGAATCGCTTGCTTAGAATGCATGAACATGTTCACTATCGTCTATGCTTCGAGAGAGCCATACTGTGCCTGAACGTGTTCAAGTGATAAGTCGGATTGCCCCGCAACAACGATTGTATTCTGATGGTTCGTCTCGTCTGTATACTAGAGTTTATTTGATAGTGTTCCATGCATTCGCATGCGGTCGGACAATGGCTATTGGTGGAAAGCTGAGCTGCATGTGTCACGGCTGCTACAGAGATAGTGGAAAGCAACCATGAGCCACAGCTGCCTCTAGCATCAGATAAAGAGTCATTGGTATGCTGTACAACCAGCTGCCGATCCTGAGATACTCGGGGACAGCCTTGCATATAGCTAAGTCATTGTGTTGGCTTTGTAATACCCCGTTCCGCTCAAGCGGACTGCCGTCTCAAACGGCAATCGTGCAGCTATCCTGACCCGCTTTGCCTCGATCAAGAAGCAAAGGATATCCAGACTTGCCCCTACAGGAATTCGGCTTAGGCTTTCAGAGGCTCGCTCAGACGTATCGCTCTACCGAGGCGAATCATCGCTAAGGTGGGTGGCTACGGTAAACTTGTCTTTGCTTAGCCAGCACACATAAAATCTAAAATATTTATGCTAGTCGCTAGGTGATTCACCCCCTGCATGCTAATAAATCCAACGCACCTAGCTAAGGGAATAATCCCAACTTGTATTGCTTGCTAGAACATGGAAAATGAAATACTGCTTATATTCAGACCCTCGCATGCTAAGTCCCTTAACGGTTTCAACTCTCGGCTTACCTTCGGGTACGAGCAAACGTGCCTACTTATGTTCCTTAGAAATGCATACTTGTCTGCTTGAATGTTACCGTGTTTTCATCCAAACCCCGGGAGACTACTAAGTAGTCGTTCCGTGCCTGAATGAACCTGTCAGTATCCGGGACCGTTAGGTCACCAAGGCATATCCCCGAACCAGGGGAATGCATTAAGCAAGAATGAATCCTGAACGTGAATCACACTTGAATGATAATCATGCTATGTATGCATCTGAACGAGGATCGTGTTATGTACTGATGGAATCCCAGCTCGTGGAGCAATATGCTCGTTCAGATTAAGTTTAAGTTTCATGATTATCATGTCAAGCTATGGAATATGGATAAGACCGTGACCTGCATTATCGCGGACAACTTGTGTGCATAAGGTATGTTATGTTGAGTTTCGCGGACGGTCACCGGGGCACTGGGACCGATCCGATCCGGACGGGACGTATGTTAGTCGTATGTTACCCGGCAAGTGTTATGCGACGGGGCTCGCCACCCGCGTTGTACATCACTTTGCCCTGAGACTAAACTGTCCTTTATGGCTATGCCAGCGACATTATGTTCATATAGATAAGTCATCCTCGCTTAGCGGCTATCCACATGCGAGTTACTGTATCGCATTACTGAACAAACTGAACACCTGAACGATCATGTTAAAACGACCCTCGTGTTTGCATATTCTTGCCTCCTGAATGCTTATACTTGCCCGTGCTAGAATTAATCATGTTTGCCTTGGACAGGGAAGGAGATGGTAAGTTGGTAAGTCTCGCCGTGTTTCCTCTCATCGCACGGTGCACTGCCCGACACGTTAGGCTATTCAATGTTTGCATAAAACTGATCCTAAGGCAACTAGAAAGACAACTTAATAGTTGTGCACGGAACCTGTATTACGTGTTTGGATTTGTCGAGCGGGCGAGTAGCTTCCCCACCAGTGCATTCAATGTACTGATAATCCACCAGTTTGTATGCAGGGTGCGGAAGAACCTCGTTCGGTGCGGATGCCTCCAACGTGCATGCTTAGGCGTGAAGATCACTCCGAAGCAACGGTGCGTCCGGGACTGAAGCACATATACAAGACATAAGTTGTGAACATCGCCTGACCACCGCCTGTACAATCATTCCACAATTGTAGCCACTTGGCACGCTTTACTGTTTCAGAGAGAGGCTTGAGCGACTTGTAATCTTGGCTATATGCCGCCTGTAATACAAGTTTATATCAATAAAAGAGCTTACTTTACTTCAACTTGTGTTCCAATGCTTCCGCTATATTGTCGACTCAGTGAACCTGTTACCGAATCGCTATGCGTTCATGACTCCACTGTACTCGGACAATCTGTGTGACTCTGTGGCTTAGAACTCTTGCCGCCAGCCAATGAACCATGGCCTTGCACGGGCGTGGATCACGCTCGTGTGGCATCACGCCCGGATGGGTTAAGCGATTGTTCCGTGGGAGCGCTGGCGAGGGTGATTCCCGCCTAGCGGGAACGGCCGATTGCCTGCGGGAGATCGGGGCGTGACATGTTGGTATCAGAGCCTGGCTTCTACGCCTTTGGACTTCGATTCGATATCTCTGTTTCGAAAGCTCGTTCGTGGGTTATGTGCACGCTCTCTCTCAATGCCTCGATGGGATATTCCAACAATAAGTCTAAATACTTTCAAAATACATTTTGAATGATATGATTGCTTGTCTGGTTGTATGCTGCGAGTGGCCTTTGTGCCAACCTGTGCGAACCCTTGAGAGTATCGCTAGTAGCTTGTCCGATTTTCACTAACCCTAAGTTTGGTTGAATGCATCTATTCGAGGGACGCCTTGAACTAGTGCACCATCCAAGACTTAAGAAAAGGTGAAACTCGAGTGCTAAGACTTCGCTATCACTAAGCTGGTTGACGTGTTCACGCTAGAGGGTACCTTCGAAAGTGCGCACGATTCAGTCTAAGCGATATGCTGATTTTGAAGCTTGTACAAGTGAAGATCCAATAAACAAGTACAACGACTTGTTTAGGAGTGCCTCAACCCTAGATTACTGCTTGTCCTCAGTAAGTCTCGAGGACGAGACTTTTTCTAAGTTGGGTAGGATGTAACACCCCGTTCCGCTCAAGCGGACTGCCGTCTCAAACGGCAATCGTGCAGCTGTCCCGACCCGCTTTGCCTCGATCAAGAAGCAAAGGATATCCAGACTTGCCCCTACAGGAATTCGGCTTAGGCTTTCAGAGGCTCGCTCAGACGTATCGCTCTACCGAGGCGAATCATCGCTAAGGTGGGTGGCTACGGTGAACTTGTCTTTGCTTAGCCAGTACACATAAAATCTGGAATATTTATGCTAGTCGCTAGGTGATTCACCCCCTGCATGCTAATAAATCCAACGCACCTAGCTAAGGGAATAATCCCAACTTGTATTGCTTGCTAGAACATGGAAAATGAAATACTGCTTATATTCAGACCCTCGTATGCTAAGTCCCTTAACGGTTTCAACTCTCGGCTTACCTTCGGGTCCGAGCAAACGTGCCTGCTTATGTTTCTTAGAAACACATGCTTGTCTGCTTGAATGTTACCATGTTTTCATCCAAACCCCGGGAGACTACTAAGTAGTCGTTCCGTGCCTGAATGAACCTGTCAGTATCCGGGACCGTTAGGTCACCAAGGCATATCCCCGAACCAGGGGAATGCATTAAGCAAGAATGAATCCTGAACGTGAATCACACTTGAATGATAATCATGCTATGTATGCATCTGAACGAGGATCATGTTATGTACTGATGGAATCCCAGCTCGTGGAGCAATATGCTCGTTCAGATTAAGTTTAAGTTTTATGATTATCATGTCAAGCTATGGAATATGGATAAGACCCTGACCTGCATTGTCGCGGACAACTTGTGTGCACAAGGTATGTTATGTTGAGTTCCGCGGACGGTCACCGGGGCACTGAGACCGATCCGATCCGGACGGGACGTATGTTAGTCGTATGTTACCCGGCAAGTGTTATACGACGGGGCTCGCCACCCGCGTTGTACGTCACTTCGCCCTGAGACTAAACTGTCCTTTATGGCTATGCCAGCGACATTATGTTCATATAGATAAGTCATCCTCGCTTAGCGGCTATCCGCATGCGAGTCACTGCATCGCATTAATAAACAAACTGAACACCTGAACGATCATGTTAAAACGACCCTCGTGTTTGCATATGCTTGCCTCCTGAATGCTTATACTTGCCCGTGCTAGAATTAATCATGTTTGCCTTGGACAGGGAAGGAGATGGTAAGTTGGTAAGTCTCGCCGTGTTTCCTCTCATCGCACGGTGCACTGCCCGACACGTTAGGCTATTCAATGTTTGCATGAAACTGATCCTAAGGCAACTAGAAAGACAACTTAATAGTTGTGCACGGAACCTGTATTACGTGTTTGGATTTGTCGAGCGGGCGAGTAGCTTCCCCACCAGTGCATTCAATGTACTGATAATCCACCACTTTGTATGCAGGGTGCGGGAGAACCTCGTTCGGTGCAGATGCCTCCAACGTGCATGCTTAGGCGTGAAGATCACTCCGAAGCAACGGTGCTTCCGGGACTGAAGCACATATACAAGACATTAGTTGTGAATATCGCCTGACCACCGCCTGTACAATCATTCCACAATTATAGCCACTTGGTACGCTTTACTGTTTCAGAGAGAGAGGCTTGAGCGACTTGTAATCTTGGCTATACGCCGCCTGTAACACAAGTTTATATCAATAAAAGAGCTTGCTTTACTTCAACTTGTGTTCCAATGCTTTCGCTATATTGTCGACTCAGTGAACCTGTTACCGAATCGCTATGCGTTCATGACTCCGCTACACTCGGACAATCTGTGCGACTCTGTGGCTTAGAACTCTTGCCGCCAGCCAATGAACCACATGGCCTTACACGGGCGTGGATCACGCTCGTGTGGCATCACGCCCGGATGGGTTAAGCGATCGTTCCGCGGAAGCGCTGGCGAGGGTGATTCCCGTCTAGCGGGAACGGCCGATTGCCTGCGGGAGATCGGGGCGTGACAGGCTTGGATAGATGACTGCCCCTAAGAATGTGCATTGTGTGTCTAGCTTTGTATCTGACCTTGGAGTCGCACGAGACACGCTGCGCACACCCTGAAACATGAACGGTTTGCTTGCTTGCATATTCAATATAAAACTCTGTTTCCAAACATGTTTCCAAATAATGTAATATGACTCTGCTAGCGAACTGCATGAAACGAACCTAGGTAAAACTAGAAAGATCACTAGTAATGTAATATTTTATAACATGATTACTTAGTGTTGGTTTGAGTGAATGCTTGTTTCTGTTCAGTTGATTTATCTCACCAGTACTTGTATAAAGTGCTGACCCACCAACAGTTTACTTGCTTGCAGGTACTGGATCGTCCGAGGGAACGATAGGCGTGCCACAGTCCCTAAGACCCGGAATCCTGGTTTCGATTGTTGCCCCGAGAATGCTATCGTATAAGGGGGCATAATATATGGAACGAACGTGTGCCTTTGCTAAAGGAAACCCAAGTTGCCTCGATTGTCCCGAACACTCAATTGGCTAATGCATTTCATTACAACAAGTCCCTTTTCGCTGCTTACTCGTTTGATGCGATGATAGCCAACTATCAACTTAAACGATTGGCCTTGCACGGGCGCAACCCCAGGCCCGTGCGGCATCTCGTCCCCCGAAAGCTCGAACGGGTCATTCGTTTAGCTCCCTTCTTCCCTCGTACCCGCGGGACGGGCGCGATGATTCCCGTCCGGCGCGCCGAGGCACGGTAATTCGTGCCCGGTTCGTTAATCCCGGCCGTACGGGGCGGGGCAGGGCGGAGCGGCGGCCCGGGCGGGACCGGGGCGTGACACCGAGCCCACTGTCCCCTCCCCGACTACCAAAACTACCCCTGCCGGACTGAACCACCCCTGACTCACCGGACCACCGCCCCTCGGCATCAACCGCCGCCTCTCCGTCGGAACTCCACCCATCCAGCCACCATCACCGATCCATCTAAACCCGACCACCCAAGCCCGCTGTCCCCTCCCCGACTTCCAAACCATCGCCCTCCGCTCCGCCTGATGCCGCCAGACCCCGCTACCCGACTCGCCGGACCCCCCCACTTCACCATCACCGACCGTCTCCACCGCACCATCTCCACCCAGCCACCATCACAGCCCCGTTAGACCCCCGGCCGATCCCGACTGCTCCCCACCACCCTCCAGCGCTGTCAAACCACCCACGAGGCCGACCCCAACCAACCCCCACGACTGGACCATCACCCCGACGCCGGCTCAGCACGCTGCCACCACGCCAGGTCACTGTATCCGCGACTGCAACCCTCGTCACTGCTGTACACAGCAGGTCGGACCCGTCCACGTCGACCGGAGTTCACCCACGTCGGAGGAGACAGTCGACCAGCGAGCGGACCCCCTCGCTCGGCCGATCAGGTACTCGTTCATTAAACCCTTCACTCGTGTGTCCTATATTTCTCCTTCGTGTCGTCGTGTCGCACTTGAACCCATATCTATAGTGTTTAACCTAGGTAGAAATATATGCATAAAAGTTGATGTTAATCAGATATTAATTAATAAATAATTATTCTAAATTAATAACCAGTTATCAGGGATAGGTAATTAACTAGAAACACCTGGATATAAATCCTAGTATATTTGAACATGAAAAATAGAGACATGCGTCAGCGCAGAACAAAAATCACGATCAAACCGTAACTAGATAATTATTGCCTCGAGATGCTTGTTAACCGAAGATAGAACACGTGTACACCCTAGCTACGTGCATATGTGACACTGTACTCGAGCAACAGTGAACTCGCGACAGTATTCAAGTATAGCGTCTTAGTCGTATGTAGTTAATGCGTAGTGTCTGATGTCTGTATTGTTGTGTTATATTGTATGTCTAGGGTCTTTGGATCAGCCAGGAGACGCTACAGGAGCAGGCTTTTGGCATTCACCTCTTGAAGACTCAGACAAGATACCTTGCCATATTTACTGTCTAACTTAAATTATGCAAATGTTATATTGTATGCTTGTTGTTTTGCTTTATACAACTGTGCGCGTCCGAGTTTGTCTCGGGTGCATTCGACGGATACGTCGGTGATTAGTATACATTGACTTAGTCATTAGCAGACTCACCTCATTGGATGATACCCTGTTATCTTTCAAGACCTGACACGTTCACATATATTCATAGCGATAAATCTCATGTTGGGATGCGAGTTCGCGTGTTCGACTAGCTATCGTCGCGTGTGACATGCATCATGGTTAGCAAGTACTTTAGGACTATTTCAGTCTAGAGACTTGGCATTTAGATAAGGGGGTATGCGAATCGATTATTTGACTTGTATATCTACATTGGGCGGGGAGGACGACTAGTAGGCATATGGGACACCCCACTCCTTTACACTGATACCGCACTCGACGGAGTGATACAGACGTATATATATATTACTCATACCACATTCTGTAGAGTGTTGGACGTTACTTGGTGATATTGCAGATACCACACTCTATAGAACGTCGGATGTTACTGTATTCCTGCGCCCGTGTTATAGGGAGCATGTGTGGCATATACTAGCCGGTTGCCACGACTGGTGAATTACGTCAGCATATGTCTAGCCTACACCTTCCCATATACTCACAGTTGTCCTCACATTGCATTTACTTAGATGGTTAGCATACCCTTTATTGTATTTATTTTATTCAGTATTTATATATGGCATATTTCTATGTATCTTGTTACGTCCCTCTGAGGACCTGGTACCTTTCCAGATTTAGACGAGGCTTTCTACCCCACAGTATACGGCCCCGGACAGGAGACGAGATTCGCTACAGCTGAGGAGTTAGAGGTACAGCCATCTGAGTTTTCGTGACCAGTTGGTAGGCCTTCAGCCTAGATTGGGTGCATCATTATCTAGTCCGACGATGCCCTAGTATTTATCTTTTATATATCATTTCAGTACTTTATTTCGTCATAGTAGTGGGTTTGTTCCCACCTGACATTATTGGTTGTACTATAATATCTTGAGATTGGTATTTATTATCCAGCTGTTTATTTAGTACTTCTTGCTCTTTATATTATGGATGAGATTAGATTACCTGTTATTGACTGATATTGGACATGTTAGTATTATAGGATAGCGTAGCACTCTTCGTTATGATCCATTAAATTGGGATATCCTCGGAGATGTGACAGCTGGCTATTGCCACGTGGCCTAGTTCCATATATTTTGGGACTGGGGCGTGGCATGGTTTTAGTGGTGGCCCATGCAGGTCGACTTTTTCGCTTGTGGTATGGTAACATGCCCAGCGAGCCTGCAATAAGATAGAAATTATTAGGTCTCATCCACTTTTGATTCATCTTTGAACTTCCTTCATACTGCTCCTAAATATCTGCATCCTGATTGTTTGTTCTCGTACTCTTTTAATGAAGTCATATCTCTTGCAGCAAGATAAATTTGCACGGTGGACGAGGAGCACCCCGTACCGTGGTGCCAAATAACACCACTCAAGGAGAGGAGGTACCCCAGGGGCAACCTCCGCTACAGACCCCGCTGATATATTGGCATGAGATATCGCAGGGCGATCCTACACCGCAGCCCGAGGGATAGACTTCCCAGACAATCCCCACGCAACATTGTGAGGGCCAGACTTCTGGAGCTACACCGATGCCGCAGACTGACAGGCCGACATCTGAGGAGATGCCTACTGCACAGCCAGAGATTCCACTACCGCCGCCTCCACCTTATCCACCTCAGATGCCACAGCTAGATGGCCAGCCACAGATGCTTCAGTTCTTCCAGGCAATGATGTAAGCACAGTGGCAGCAGACAAAGACATTGAGATAGAGTCTGATGGCAGTACTAGAGAGGACACCTGTCTCAACACCAGTACCAGCACCTCCACCAGCCCAGACAGGTGGCACGGTTAGATGGTTCCGACAGATGGGACCAGATACTTTCTCAGGCAATGAGACTGCAGAACAGATCTCCGATTGGGTCGCCAACACGGAGATGCTATTAGAGACATCACAACTGCATCCAGACCTTTGGATGACCACAGTGAGGGCCCAACTAAAAGGTAATGCCCATCACTGGTGGGATTCTATTGAGCGCAGTGTGGGCAAGAACCAGACTTGAGAACAGTTCCTAGAATACTTCAATGTGAAGTATTTTTCAGCTACAGTCAAAAATGCCCTGTACTCCCAGTTCCTACATCTAAAACAGAGAAATATGACTGTTGACGCCTATGACGCGAAGTTCAGCCGCCTTAGCAGATTTGGTGCCGTCCTGATACCCAATGATCTCGAGAAAGCCCAGAGATTTCATCACGGCCTCAATTTCGAGGTACAGAGGTATACCACTACACATGCGATGATTTCTTATGAAGAGGTTCTTGCAGAGGCGAGAATCCAGGAGGTCATCGTCAGAGGGGCTAGACGTTCCAGCACGACTACACCAGCCAGAGCACAGCCCGGAGCAGGAGGACCGATCCGTCGTCCCGGAGCACAAACACAACAGAGGGCAGCGCCATACCCCCAGCAGGAGCTTCCGACTTGTCACCATTGTGGCAAGAAGGGATACGTCATTAAAGATTGCCGGAAGAAGTTGGGACTGTGCATGATATGTGGATCGAGTCAGCACCTTGTCAGGGATTGCCCGCAGCGCAGAGAGGCAGCACTGCAGACAGGACAGAGGCCAGCAGCACCAGTCCCGAGGATACTACCCCCACCAGGAGGCCAGCGCCCACCAGCATCCGGAGGATTTTAGAGGGGACCACCCTTGGCCCCACAGGAAGTACAGTTCAACCGAAACCGACAACAGACAGGAGGACAGAGGCAGGGACAAGCCTTTGCATTAGCAGCTACCGAGGAGGAAACATAAGGGGAAGCTATCACAAGTACCATATTAGTTGCATCATTACCTGCAACTGTATTGTTTGATTCTGGAGCTACATTATCATTTATATCTAGTAGATTTGTAGCAATGCATAGAGTAGCGACTTCCCCCTTACCTAAGAGTTGGAAGATTCTTACCGGAGGAGGTATCGTGCCGGTTACCAGCACTATCAGAACGTGCTCGGTAGTTGTATGTGGTAGAAAGATGAGAGCGCGATTCTTGGTATTGCCTATGCCATACTTTGATGTTGTGTTAGGCATAGACTGGTTAAGCCAATATAATGCTGTACTGAACTGCCGGAAGGGTAGCGTCACCTTTAGACCGCCAGATCAACCGGAGTTCGAGTACATGCGAGGGACCGTCGAACAAGGAGTAGGACAGATAGTGGGAATTTGCATGGCTATAGAGACTGCACCCCCACCAATAGTTGCAGAATTTGAGGATGTATTCCCCGAAGAACTGCCAGGCTTACCGCCAGATAGATACGTGGAGTTCACCATCGAGCTAGTACCCGGAGCAACACCGGTATCTTCTAATGTATACCGATTGGCGAAGAAGGAGTTAGATGAGCTGAAGCTGCAATTGGAGGAGTTACAGAGCAAGGGATTTATCCGTCCTAGTGCATCACCCTGGGGAGCACCAGTGTTGTTTGTACCCAAGAAGGATGGAACAGTGTGTATGTGCATTGATTACAGAGCCCTTAATGCACTGACTATCAAGAACAAGTACCCCCTGCCGCGAATCAATGATTTATTCGACCAACTGACAGGAGCAGTGGTGTTCACAAAGATCGACTTGAGATCGGGTTATCACCAAGTGAAGGTGCGAAGAGAGGATATTCAGAAGACAGCATTCATGACTCGTTATGGTTACTACGAGTTCTTAGTAATGCCATTTGGACTGACGAATGTGCCAGCTGTATTTATGAACTTGATGAACAGAGTATTCCACCAATACTTAGACCAGTTCGTGGTAGTCTTCATCGACGATATTTTAGTGTATTCGAAGAGCATCTGAGACTAGTGTTAGAGACACTAAGGAGAGAGAGACTTTATGCCAAGCTGAGCAAGTACGAGTTTCTCCTAGATCGTGTCACTTTTTTTGGACACGTCATCTCAGGAGAGGGTATTTTAGTGGATCCGGTGAAGATTTCATCAGTAGAGACATGGCCAACCCCTACCAATGTCTCTGAAGTGAAGAGTTTCCTAGGACTTGCCGGATATTACCGGAGGTTCGTAGAGAACTTCACGAAGATTGCAGAACTGATGATCCGCTTGACCCGTAAGGAGCAGGAGTTCACCTGGACAGAGGAGTGTCAGAAGGCATTCGACGAGCTGAAGAAGCGTTTGACTACTGCACCTATCTTGACCATACCTTCTGGACCCGGAAGATTCGTGATCTATAGCGATGCATCCGGAAAAGGATTAGGATGTGTCCTGATGCAGCATGAAAAGATTATAGCCTATGCTTCGAGATAATTGAGGACCCATGAGAAGAACTATCCCACACATGACTTGGAGCTTGCAGCAGTGATCTTTGCTTTAAAGCTTTGGAGGCACTACTTATATGGAGAGAGAGTGGAGATATTTACTGACCATAAGAGCCTGAAGTACGTCTACACCCAGAAGGATCTTAATCAGAGGCAGAGACGTTGGCTTGAGGTGATGACGGACTTCGAGATTGAGCTACAGTACCACCTGAGAAAGGCCAATGTAGTAGCTGACGCGTTGAGCAGAAGACCCATGGCATTCTTCTTGACTACCCAACAACATCTATTGAGAGAGCTAGAGCAGATGGGCATAGAGGTCGTTATGCCCAGAGTAGATGGACAGTTGTCGAGTTTCTAGTTGTAATCGACATTAGTGGAGAGAATCAAGGCCGCCTTGCCGACAGACGCCAGATTTCAGAGGCTTAGACAGAGGACAGAGGCTGGAATGCAGACAAGACTGAGAATACATGAAGATGGGACTTTGAGATGCGGAGATCGTCTCTATGTTCCAAATGGAGAACTTCATCAGGAGTTGATGGCAGAAGCACACAGTTCAACCTATTCTATTCATCCAGGAGGCACGAAGATGTACAGGGACTTGAGATAGTACTACTGGTGGCACGGAATAAAGAGAGAGATAGCACGCTTTGTGGCCAAGTGCCTGGTGTATCAGCAAGTCAAGGCTGAGCATCAGAGATCTGCAGGATTGCTTCAACCGCTCCCTATACCGGAGTAGAAATGGGAGCATATCACTATGGACTTTGTTACGGGCTTTCCAAGGAGTCCTAGTGGGCGCAATGCAGTATGGGTAATTGTGGATAGACTCACCAAGTCCGCACACTTTTTATCCTTCAGAGTTAGGCAATCGACAGAGGCCTTAGCAGATATGTATATGAGGGAGATTGTGCGCCTACATGGAGTGCCAGTTAGCATCGTGTCTGACAGGGATACGAGGTTCACGTTTTACTTTTGGCAGAGTATGTAAGAGAGTCTCGGTACTCGCCTGAAGTTTAGCACATCGTATCACCCACAAACAGATGGACAATCAGAGCGCACCATTCAGACACTGGAAGATATGTTACGAGCGTGATGCTTGACTTCGGAGGATCATGGGAGGACCATTTGCATCTGGTCGAGTTTTTCTACAACAACAACTATCAAGCGAGCATCCAAATGGATCCTTATGAAGCATTGTATGGAAAAAAGTGTCGTTCCCCAGTATGCTGGAGTGATATAGGCGAGCGACAGATTCTCGGACCAGAGTTGGTTGTTCGTACAGTAGAAAAGGTGAAGAAGATCCAAGGGCACCTACGAGCAGCACAAGACAGACAGAAGTATTGGGCGAATGCGCATCGTCGACCCTTAGAGTTTCAGGTTGGAGATCACGCATTTCTAAATATCTCGCCTACTCGAGGGACTATCAGATTCGGAGGCAGAGGGAAGCTGAGTCCGAGGTACATCGGACCATTCGACGTGTTAGAACGCGTCGGAGAGGTTGCTTACAGATTAGCCTTGCCGTGGACCTTGGAAGGAGTTTATGACGTCTTCCATGTATCTCAGCTGAGGAGGTACATACCGGATCCGAGTCACGTACTTGACCACTCAGAGATCACAGTTGGCCCGAGTTTATCATACCAAGAGGAGCCTGTTGAGATTCTGGACAGGAGTGAGAAAGTACTGCGAGGGCAGACTATTCCCTTAGTTCGCGTCGCATGGAGACATCATGCACCAGGCGAGTCAACTTGGGAACGCGAGGAGGGCATTAGACAGCGCTATCTCCATCTCTTCGAAGGAATAGGTACGCATTAGCATTTTAATTTTAGTCAGTAGTTCGTACCATGCGTATGTTTTGATTTCGAGGACGAAATGCTCTAAGGAGGGTAGGTTGTAAACCCCCTCGACCAAATCAGAGCTATTTGGATTTAAATTAGGAGACTAGGATTAAATTGGATGTAATTAGATTTAATGTACAACAATATTGTAACTTAATACACCTTACGGTTGCCTTGACGTTTGGAGCACTATACTAGTAGGTACCCCCAAATCAATTAAGTACTCATCCCCTAGACACGCCAAACTACCCACCTGCACTTTGTGCAACTGTTAGATTCCCTATGGTGCTTAAATCTAGTTGCACAACAGTCGTTACAAACGCCTAAGTATTATTTCATTAAACCAAACCTTCTCCTAAATGCTTGATGCAATTGGTTGTAACCTAAATTAAATTAAGGCCCAGATCACCCCCAAAATGAGTCATAACCCAGCCCTGTATACCTATTATGAGGACCAGACCCCACCCCAAGGAGCCCAGACAAGCCCAAGGCCTGAGGCCCCATGCCATAAACTCTCCTATATAAACAACTCTTCCTACTACTATTGAAACCCTAACGCCTTCACCCTCTTTTCTCAACCCTAGCCGAATCCCTACCATCCCCGACCACCCCTGCCGGACTGAACGACCCCTGACTCACCGGACCACCGCCCCTCGGCATCAACCGCCGCCTCTCCGCCGGAACTCCACCCATCCAGCCACCATCACCGATCCATCCAAACCCGACCACCCAAGCCCGCTGTCCCCTCCCCGACTTCCAAAACCACCGCCCTCCGCTCCGCTTGACGCCGCCAGACCCCGCCACCCGACTCGCCGGACCCCCCCACTTCACCATCACCGACCGCCTCCACCGCACCATCTCCACCCAGCCACCATCACAGCCCCGTTAGACCCCCGGCCGATCCCGACTGCTCCCCACCACCCTCCTGCGCCGTCGAACCACCCGCGAGGCCGACCCCAACCAACCCCCACGACTGGACAATCACCCCAACGCTGGCTCAGCACGCTGCCACCACGCCAGGTCACTGTATCCACGACTGCAACCCTTGCCGCTGCTGTACACAGCAGGCCGGACCCGTCCACGTCGACCGGAGTTCACCCACGTCGGAGGAGACAGTCGACCAGCGAGCGGACCCCCTCGCTCGACCGATCAGATACTCGTTCATTGAACCCTTCACTCGTGTGTCCTATATTTCTCCTTCGTGTCGTCGTGTCGCACTTGAACCCATATCTATAGTGTTTAACCTAGGTAGAAATATATGCATGGAAGTTGATGTTAATCAGATATTAATTAATAAATAATTATTCTAAATTAATGACCAGTTATCAGGGACAGGTAATTCACTAAAAACACCTGGATATAAATCCTAGTATGTTTGAACATAGAAAATAGAGACATGCGTCAGCACAGAACAGAAATCACGATCAAACCGTAACTAGATAATTATTGCCTCGAGACGCTTGTTAACCGAAGACAGAACACGTGTACACCCTAGCTACGTGCACACGTGACGCTGTACTTGAGCAACAGTAAACTCGCGACAGTTTTCAAGTATAGCGTCTTAGTCGTATGTAGTTAATGCATAGTGTCTGATGTCTGTATTGTTGTGTTATATTGTATGTCTAGGGTCTTTGGATCAGCCAGGAGACGCTACAGGAGCAGGCTTTTGGCATTCACCTCTTGAAGACTCAGGCAAGATACCTTGCCATATTTACTGTCTAACTTAAATTATGCAAATGTTGTATTGTATGCTTGTTGTTTTGCTTTATAAAACTGTGCACGTCCGAGTTTGTCTCGGGTGCATTCGACGAATACGTCGGTGATTAGTATACATTGACTTAGTCATTAGCAGACTCACCTCATTGGATGATACCCTGTTATCTTCCAAGACCTGACACGTTAACATGTATTCATAGCGATAAATCTCATGTTGGGATACGAGTTCGCGTGTTCGACTAGCTATCGCCGCGTGTGACATGCATCACGGTTAGCAAGTACTTCAGGACTATTTTAGTCTAGAGACTTGGTATTTAGATAAGGGGGTATGCGCGTCGATTATTTGACTTGTATATCTATATTGGACGGGGAGGACGACTAGTAGGCATATGGGACACCCCACTCCTTTACACTGATACCGTACTCGACGGAGTGATACGGACGTATATATATATTACTGATACCACGTTCTGTAGAGTGTTGGACGTTACTTGGTGATATTGCAGATACCACACTCTATAGAACGTCGGACGTTACTGTATTCCTGCTCCCGTGTTATAGGGGGCATGTGTGGCATATACTAGCCGGTTGCCACGACTGGTAAATTAAGTCAGCGTATGTCTAGCCTACACCTTCCCATATACTCACAGTTGTCCTCACATTGCATTCACTTAGATGGTTAGCATACCCTTTATTGTATTTATTTTATTCAGTATTTATATATGGCATGCTTCTATGTATCTTGTTACGTCCCTCTGAGGACCTGGTACCTTTCCAGATTTGGACGAGGTTTTCTACCCCACAGTATACGGCCCCGGACAGGAGACGAGATTCGCTACAACTGAGGAGTTAGAGGTGCAGCCGTCAGAGTTTCTATGACCAGTTGGTAGGCCTTAAGCCTAGATTGGGTGCATCATTATCTAGTCCGACGATGCCCTAGTCTTTATCTTTTATATATTATTTTAGTACTTTATTTCGTCATAGTAGTGGGTTTGTTCCCACCTGACATTATTGGTTGTACTATGATATCTTGAGACTGGTATTTATCATCCAGCAGTTTATTTAGTACTTCTTGCTCTTTATATTGTGGATGAGATTAGATTACCTGTTATTGACTGATATTGGACATGTTATTATTATAGGGCAGCGTAGCACTCTTCGTTAGGATCCATTAAATTAGGATATCCTCGGAGATGTGACAGTTGGCTATTGCCACGTGGCCTAGTTCCATATATTTTGGGACTGGGGCATGACAGAGATTTTTCCTTTAGCTAGGTGCGTTGTATTCTTTATTAGCATGCAAGGGGTGATTCACCTAGCGACTAGCATGTATCGTCCATATTTTATGTGTGCAGGCTAAGCAAAGACAAGCTCATCGTAGTCACCCACCTTAGCGATGATTCGCCTCGGTCGAGTGATACTCCGAGTGTGCCCTTGAAAGTCTAAGTTTGAACTCCTGAAGGACCAAGTCTGAAATTATTTTCCTCAAGCGAGTCTTCTCGCTGAGCAAAGCGGGTCGGGTCGTCGTACTAGCGCAGTTTGAATCGGCTCTCTGCTTGATCGGAATGGGTCATTACAACAGGGGGTAGGGGGGAGCGGCGACGGCGACAGCCTGCCCGCAGGGGAAGGGGTGAGAGCAAAGAGAAATGAGATGAGCATTTTTGTCAAAAAAATTGGTCAAAGCAGTTGACTATTATGACTGAACAATTTCTGTCAAAAGTGGAAAAACTTGTACATTATAAAAAAACTGTGGGGTGCACCCCGAATATGGGTAAAAAAAGTGCGGATAAATCAAAATTTCTCAAAAAATAATTCCAATTATGTATTTTAGAATATGTGAATGAAATATAAATAGACGAAATATAAATAAATGATATAACTGAGACCATGGCTTGAACTTGGTTCAATGTCTTTAAGACAATATTCGTCCCTCACATGTGCTTACGATTTAATGGTGTTAGTCTTCCAGGATACAACGGTACTCCTCCTCCGGTAGCAGCACTTCAAACCGCAGGAACTTGTCGAAGCAATGGAGGTAGTCTCCCTCTCACTTGGAATGGATGATTGATGTATGAATTGAGTGAATTAAATACTAACATGACTCTCCTTTTTATAAAGGATGAAAAGCACAAAGTGTCAAAAGACGCACTGTTTGGAAAGGATACACCCTTTCGAACAGACACCTATTAAAAAATAATTAAAATCTTTTAAATTATTTTTCAAGTCAATTTATTCATTCACTTTTCCTAAAATCCCTACATGAATGAATATTTGACTGTGCAAAAAAAAATGCAGACATACCCAGAGAGAGAGAGAGAGAGAGAGAGAGAGAGAGAGAGATCATTTGGAAATTTATTGTATCAGGATAGGTAGCTTTTGGCCTTGAACCTTCCCTTGTGAATATTTATCGAGTTTATTAGCCATCCAGTGAACATGATGTCTTGAACTGTTCAGCTATTATTGTAAACTTGAATCAATAAATATCATACAACTCTTTTTCGACCAAGAGTGCTGCTATTTATTTGTTTATTTTGGCCCTGGACATATGCCTGATTTCATGAGTATTTTTAGAGAATTCAGCCTTATAATTCTCATAAAGCAGCCCCACTTCCACACTCACATAGGCGACTTCCTAATAAGAGTATTCTGCTACACTCCACTTGAATTTCAAGTCATAGGAATCATTAAAAGCAAAGCTTACCCTAATATTCTTTGCAGGCGACACTATTATCTGTCATCCTAAAGAATGGTAGGAGTAATTAAATATTCGTCAATGTCATTTCAGAATTTTACATAATTAGGTTGTCCCTTTGAACCTAGATCTTGGGATCTCCAATCAACTAAGTTGGTTTTTTCTTTATGGAATTTCTTTTATCATAGGCTTCAAGTCCATTCCCTTGAAGACTTATAAACTTGCTCTCTTGTCAAACCTTTAGTTAGTGGATCCGCAAGATTTTTTCTTTGATTTTACATAATCAATCGTGATTATTCCATTAGAGAGAAGTTTCCTAACAATATTGTGACATCTCCTGATGTGTCTTGATTTACCGTTATAAATATGACTATGTGCCCTACCGATAGCAGATTGATTATCACAATGTATACAAATTGCTGGTACGAATTTTGGCCATATTGGAATGACCTCTAAGAAATTTCGAAGACAGTTTGCTTCTTCACTTGCTTTATCCAGAACTATGAATTCACAATGTATACAGCTTGCACGTTTATTTTGAGAACTTCCATGATATTGCTGAACCTCAAAGTGTAAATACATACCCACTTGTGGATTTCAAGTCTGTCACACTCATTAATTTTGAATCCACTTGACATCATTACATTGTCAAACTTTTGATGCCACTGTTCAGGTGCTTGTCTAAGTCTATATTGAGACTTAACTAGTTTGCATACATTTTTCTTTACCTGTTTTTATGAATCCTTCTGGTTGATTCATGTAGATTTCTTCTTCTAAGTCACCATTTAGAAAGGTAATATTTACATCCATTTGATGTATTTCGAGATTGTGTAATGCTACAATTGCAATTAACATCCGAATTGATGTTATCCTGTTACTGATGAATATGTGTCAAAATAATCAATTTATTGTCTTAGGATCTATTTTAATCTTTTTAGAATTTTTTTTGCCACTTTGCAACATATATTAGTATTGTTTTGATTGTCAATCAATTATAAGTTGTTAAATAAGATATTAATATTTTGAATCGTTATATTTAATTTGAACTAAATCATACCGAAACATATAGATTTGTTAATTTAGTATATGTGCTCATTGAACTAAATCATGCGGAAAAAAAAATTCAATACCACATCATATCACATCAAAGAAATGTGACAATGCACATGATCATGATGCAATAATATTAAAATAGGTGTCGGTTTGGTTCTCATGATGAAATTATGTGCCCTTATGACTAAGATTTTTGCACGTATCCACTTTGACGACAAAACTTAAAATTATCTAAGTATCTATAACTAATAGCTTAAATACCTTATATTATCATGTAAATAAATTTTGAAAAAAATATATCATAACTATAAGCCTAATATTATCCAAGTATCTATAACTACATAATATTATCTAACTATTTGTATGTATGTCTATATCAAATTCTAATTAAAATATAAAAATATCTACAAATTCTAGTTATAATATTTTTAAATTATATCTATGAATTCCAATTTAAACTATTGTACGTGTTTGAACGTCTCTCTCTCTCTCTCTCTCTCTCTCTCTCTCTCTATATATATATATATATATATATATATATATATATATATATACACTAATACTAGATAATTTTTTTATAATATTAAAAAGTCATTTAAATATTTAAATATACTTAAATTAAGATTTGTTAAAGATTTAGTTATATTTTAATTATAATTTGCTATATGGATATATGTGAATAAAATGAGGTATTCGGTTATAGAAAAAAAGAGAGAAAGTTAAAAATTATAATCTTTCATAATTTTTTTAAATTAAATTGTTGAGGATTTACAAATGGTTGCACGGTTCAATTTAGAGCCGTTTACAAACCACATTATATATACTAGTAAATAAACGTGAATTTTTTTCTAATATTATTGTAAAATAGTTTAAGTATTTAATTATATTTGTTATGGATATATCTTTATTATTTATAAAAAGTCTTAAAAGTTAGCCGTCTAAGATGTACGTATATAATTAAAAATTAAATAATAATAAATTTTAACTAATTGTTTAACTATATAATATTATATAACTATAGCCAAACACATCTTCTAGCTTATGTGGTTAAGGTGGGAGGCATTCTCCTTGTTTGGTCAAGTTTGATTTTTCATGATGTTATTTATAACAAATTTAAATTTTTTCAACAAATTTTTAACGTAATTTTTTTAAAAATAAATGGTTGAGATTTTATAAACGGTTTAGACAGACTAACATTTGAGCCGTTTTGAAGCCTCATTATAACCCACCTACTGTGCATCCCCAAGCATCCCCATGTTATGAGGAAGGATCCACATACCTACCTATTGTGCATCCCCAAGCATCCCCATGTTTACAACCGTTTGATCTTATTTAAGTTATATAATCTTAACCGTTGATTTTAACCATTTAAACCAATTGTTAATATTAGATGACTTAAACAGAATCCAACGGTTGATAACATGAGGATGCTTGTGGATGCAAAATTCCGAAGATGTTGATCCCTCCTCTCCCTCCCCCCCCCCTCTCTCTCTCTCTCTCTCTCTCTCTCTCTCTATATATATATATATATATATATATATATATATATATATATAGAGGGGCAGATAGCCAAAGCACTAATCAACATAAATGCATCACATAACTAAAATCTTTGGAAGGGTATATGTGCAAAGTTCTCCCTCTCGTTCAGTCGTTTGGATCAATGTTTTATATTCCTAGGAATTTATTTTTCAATCCTTTCTCGTGGAAGAGGAATTCAACATTCCTATACCCATGTTTGGTTAGATTATGTTGAAAATACGTAAAAAAAATGTTAATTTATTTAGTTTTCCATAAATACCCTTTCATGTTTCTATTATTTAAATTTATATGTTTGAAATATAAGTTAAAATTTTGAAAATAAAGTAAGGATGTTATTGTCCAAACAAAATATTTAACAACATTCTTAGAAAAGTAAACTATTTTTAAGAGATGCCTTAGAAATTATTTTCCTGCAACAATAAAAATATAAAATCTCCTATTTTGCTCTAATTTTTAATTCCACACATACTAAAAAAAGGCTTTTGATAAGGGCACTGCACATATTACTTGGGGCTAGCCCAGGATTGGGGCTAGCCCAGGATTGAGCAAAGTTTACTCACACTAGCCCATTATTTTACTTGAGGCTAGCCCACTTTCCCAAACCCTTCTCCCAAACCCTCCCCGCCCCACCGGAGCCCTCCCCCCTCCCGCCGGCGGAGCTCTCCAACTCTCCGAGACTTCGTCCTCCTTGTCGATGGCTCCCAAAGTCGACAATGTAGAGAATCGAACACGATTTTAGGGCATAAAATGTCAAAAATCGTCGACAACGTCGAGCAGTATCGGACGGGACTGTAGATTTTCCTACAGTCCTATATAGATTTAGGACTGTAGGAAAATCGACAGTCCTATGTATATTAAGGACTGTAGAATTTTCTACAGTCCTAAATTTATATAGGACTGTAGGCATTTCAACAGTCCTAAAAATTTAAGGACTGTCCTAAAAATGTATGTTAAATTTTTAGGACTGTCAAAATTTTGACAGTCCTACCAATTGAAAGTACTGTCAAAATTTTGACAGTCCTAAAAATTCAACATATATATTTTAGGACTGTCAAACTTTTGACAGTCCTACCAATTGTAAGGACTGTCAAAATTTTGACAGTCCTAAAAATATATGTTAAATTTTTAGGACTGTCAAAATTTTGACAGTCCTACAAATTGGTAGGACTATCAAAATTTTGACAGTCCTACATTTTTTTTTTCTGTTAATTTATTTTTGTTAATTGTTGGGGGGGCCAATTTCAAAATATCCTTGAAATTTCTATCCTTAAAATAATTTAAAGTATTCTGTTATTTAAAATAGTAAATTTATTAATGGTACATTAAAAATTTTGTAAAAAAAAAAAAAATTACAAAAAGTAAAATTTGAAGGTCGAAACATCATTTTTTTGCGATTCTAAAAATTTGAGAAGTCCGTCAAACGGTGAAGCGGTTTATCCCGAAGTACTTTTCCATACGGTCATTTTGGCTCAAACTGGAGCTTGTTTCGATCTCCCAGTCAAAAGTTATGATACTTTAAAGTTTTATATTTTATATTTTTGCCCGTAATATGTACGTCTTACTTCGGATGAAAATTCTCTCTACACGAATTGTGTTACTCTCGTCGAAAACATACAAATAGACCTATTGTGTGACGAAAAACGATTTGAAAACAAATAGTTATGGCCGTTTGAAGTCTGATCGACGGCAGACGTAATATTCGTACGGTAGATTTTTTTTTTTTTTTTATTTTGTTCAATGATAACATATTTTATTTTGGATGTTAAACTAAATAAAAAAAAATCAAAATCCAAAACTAACTAAATAGAAATAAACTTAAAAAAAATTCTGACAATTAAAATGAGGACTGTCAAAATTTTGACAGTCCTCATTGTTTGTGGGACTGTCAAAATCCTGACAGTTCTAGTTTTATATAAAATTTTCAGTGGGTTAAAATTAGGACTGTCAAAATTTTGACAGTCCACATAGCTTGTGGGACTGTCAAAATTATGACAGTCCTAACAATTTGTAGGACTGTCAAAATTTTGACAGTCCTTCCAAGTGGTAGGACTGCCAAAATTTTGACTTGGAAGGACTGTCAAAATTTTGACAGTCCTGATTATAACAGTGGGCTAGCCCCGAGTAACTTTTATGATGGCAAACTTGTAATTTTTTCTTATTTTTCAATGGGCTAGCTCCGAGTAAAATGTGCAGTGCCCTTATAATTACCCTAAAAAAAAGGATAAAAATCTAAAACCAATTCACAAGTCTTAAAAACTTAGAACCAAAACCCACCAGACGAGTCCAAAAAGAACCTCCCACTTCTCAAACCCACAAATGGCTACTACCACTTTCTTCCTCTCCACCCCTCTTCTTCTTCTCCACCCCTCTTCCCAATACCGAAATTGTTATTCCTCTCCCACTCCCCCCTTAAACCCACATTCGGTGCTTCAACCTAGCGATGCATTCGGAGAAGGCGGTGGAGCCGACCGCGGTGGTCCGGTTCGGGCCCTAGCGCTGCGTGCGGCTAGGGCCCTAACGAGATGCTGCTTGCATCGCGCTGCGCCCCCCCCCCCCCCCCCCCCATAGAGCCCGCCTTTCCTTGTCGCGACGGAGAGGTACAGTTCGATTCCTCTGTTTGTATTGATGTAAAGACCTTTAGATTAATTTCTCTCACATTTGCGAAAATTTTCCGGCGACATTATAATGTCACTAGAACATGAAGCTCAACGGAACTGGAAACATCTACTACTGTACACAACGTAACATTTTATGAATTAGAGAGTTTGGAGAAGGTGATGGGTGAACATGGTATTGTAGTTTGGATATCGGTTTCAGCAGTTTCTGGATGATTTGGTGATTTTGAATTTGGACGTTTGTTTCGGGCCCATTCGTCCGATTTTGAGCATATGGGAAAATGATGGATATGGGGAGAGCTATTATTGTTGGAAGATTCAGGAAGAGATACATAATCTTTCACAGTAAGGTCAGACATTCATTGATTCCTCTATTTCATTGACTAGAGTGTTCGATGTTTGTTCTTGCTGACATGGGTTTAAACTGAAAGTTGATGATTGGAGAAAGTGTATCAGTAACTATTTCAAGACTATCCGTTTTAAATTACACCATGACGTGCATTGGGTTCTGAAACAAATCAAAGAGAAGAAATATTGATTTTATTAATGGATGATGTAAAAAATCTTACAACTATGAATATATATAGTGGAAGAACGGATCCATGTCCGTATAGGAGTAGGAAGAGAAATATATATCCATATAGGAGAAAAATCTAATCCTAAATCTAATTAATATATAATCCTAACTATAATTAATCTTAACACCCCTATCAAACTCATGGTGGGTCAAACAACATGAGTTTGTTCAATATAAACTGAAATCGCGGTGTGGGGTGTGACTTTGTAAAAAAATCTGTCAGTTGATCAACTGAAGTCACATGTGGTAGAAAAATAATGCCTTTCAAAAAATGCCGACGGACGAAGTGACAATCAATCTCAATATGCTTTGTCCGTTCATGAAAAACCGGATTGTTTGCAATCTGTATAGCACTCTTGTTGTCACAATGAAGAGGTGTAGGTCCTGTAGGAGTAATGCCCATATCAGAGAGCAGTCTACGTACATGGACGATCTCCCTGGTGGTGGCAGCCATAGCTCTATACTCTTCCTCAGTAGAAGAACATGCAACAACTTCTTATTTCTTGCTTCGCTATGAGATCAACGAATCACCAAGAAACAAACAAAATCTTGTAGTAGATCGTCTGGTGGTCGGATCTCCTCACCAATCTGCATCAGAAAATGCTCAAAGCTCCAGAGTAGATGTAGAAGTCATAAATAATGAGCGCGTAATAGAACCCTAAAGATATCGGAGAATCCAGAGTAATGCACTATAGTGAGCTGATCGATGTGCGAAAACGAACTAACAATACTAACTGTATGAGAAATATCTGGCCTGGTCAAACAGAGATACACAAGTTGACCCACTAGCCGCCTGTAGCGAGTAGGATCTGTGAGAGGCTCACCATCTGTGGGACGGAGCTTCACATGAAGCTCTAAAGGAGTATCAACTATGCGACTATCTGATAGACCAACAGACGAAATAATCTTCGAAGTATATTTCTGCTGAGAAACAAATATCCCTCTCTTACCTTGTGCAATCTCTAGTCCAAGAAAATATTGAAGATTGCCAAGGTCTTTCATTTGACATTGCTGATGAAGGTACCTTGAGTAGATGCAATCCCTGATGAACCATCGCCAGTCAAAATTATGTCATCCACATAGAGTAAAAGAAGAACTCGTCCCTGCAGTAACGACCGCACAAAAAGAGAATGATCTTGAGAACACTGCTGAAAACCTGTCTCACAAATAGCACTCCGAAAACACTCAAACCAAGCTCGGGGAGCTTGCTTGAGACCATAGATAGCACGACGAAGGCGACAAACATGTCCCAGCGGAGTAGAAAGACCTGGAGGTGGCTCCATATAGACAACCTCGGATAAAGAACCGTGAAGAAATACGTTCTTCACATCCATCTGATAGAGTGGTCACTGACGAGCGACAACAACAACTAGTAATGTACGAACTTTGGTCATTTGAGCAACAGGTACATAGGTCTTATCATAGTCAATCTCATGTTCCTGTGTAAAACCTTGGGCAACAAGTCGAGCCTTGTGTCGCTCAATGGATCCATCATGTCGATACTTGACCTTGAAGACCCACTTGCAACTAACATGCTGGACCCCGTCTGGAAGTGGAACAACATCCTAAGTACCTGTCTGCTGAAATGCTCGAAGCTCCTCTATCATAGCCTCTTGCAACTCAGGATACTGAACAACCTCTTGATAAGAACTGGGCTCTCGTGTAGTATGGATAGCAGTAAGAAATGAATGAAACTGTGGAGAATATGAGACTAATGTGGCAAAACCAAACTTGTCCAGTGGACCGGAACAATCGGAAGTAAAACGTAAAGAACATCGATGAGTACGTTGGGACCGACGAAGAGGTTGTGGTGGAGGCGTGGATGGTGGAGAAGATAGCGTTACAGGGGCTGGTGGAATTTATGAAGGATCCTCGTGAGTTAGCGACGGAGGGATCGTAGGAGGAGTTGTACCAAGAGAGGGGAGCAAAGGAGTAGGATCAATGGAAATACTAGATGATGGAACTGGTGGGAACAAAAAGTGAACATCCGGAGGTGGGACAGTAAAATATGGAGAGTCCTCTAGAAAGGTGACATGACGAGATATACGAAGACGACGGGCCAAAGGATCATAACAACAGTATCCCTTGTGCTCGGAACTAAAACCAAGTAAGAATCACTTGGCTGATCGGGCTGTCAGCTTTGTGCGCTCAATCTCAGGAAGAAGGACAAAGCAAGTGCATCAAAAAGTCCGAAGTATACTGTAATAAGGAGGACACGAATAAAAACTCTCATGAGGTGTCCTACCAGATAAAACAGAGGAAGGAGTCATATTGATAAGATTAACAGAAGTAACAATGACTTCTGTCCAGAACTTTTTAGGAACATAAGAGGATAACAAGAGAGCACGAGCAGTTTTAAGAATATGACGATGTTTGCGCTTGGCTATACCATTCTGTTCATTAGTATAAGGGCTGGACTGCTGAAAACGGGTTCTGTGAGATTGCAAGATAGATCGCATCGTAGTGGAGAGATACTTACGAGCACAATCAGAACGAAAAGTTTTAATCCTAGCATTGAATTGAGTGTGAATCATAGTAGTAAACGTCCTATAAATGGTTGTGAGATCAGAACGGTGACGCATAAGATAGACCCAAGTATAACATGTATAATCATCAATAAAGCTCACGTAGTAGACAAAACCACTCATAGATGGGATATGAGCATGTTGTAGAAAGGAAGTTGATAGGGACTTGTGTATATAATAAAGCATTTGCTCCTTTTCTTTCCTTATTCTACCAACTCATTGCATATGTGCAATGCCTATGTTTCCTAGAGAAGAGAGCGAAGCACGTTGATTGCGAGGCGACCGTTCTGGTCGTTGATAGAGTGGTCGCACGTCTGAAAAATTGACGGCAGTGAATTTCTAGCCAACGAGTCTGCAGTGTGCGGATGATATAAGAGAGATGAGATAATTAATAATATTGATTATCTGAAAGAGATCCTAAGCTCTGATACCATGAAACAAATCATTAAGAGAGATGAGATAATTAATAATATTGATAAGAAATATATATCCATATAGGAGAAGAATCTAATCCTAAATCTAATTAATCACAAATCTTAACTATAATTAATCTTAACAGGTACAACAATGTAGTATGTTAAGCAGATCTCTACATAGTTTTTCAGTTGCAACTGGTTATCCTAACAGGGTTATATTACTCTCTAGAAAGTTCCGCCGATCAGTAAATATTCATTATAGTGGAACATAGAAAAGAAGATGACAACATGGAGTATATAAGCTAGATATGGTATGGAATGTTGAAGTTTATTATGATTCAGGATATGTATCTCACGAGAATGAACTTCGGTTTTATATTTATAAGGCCAAAACTACTGGGGTTGCTCTCCTCTTATATAGTTATACCTTATCTTTTGGAAGGAGACACACTTACACTTATCTTCAGTTGAACTGGAATGGCTAAATATTGTAGTGGAATTATGTATGTGCGAGGGAGTTGTATAGGACACCAATATACTTAGCATAGTTTGATCAGAGTAGTCATGACATTGAATTTAATTGATTGCCAATTCTTAGTGCGTTTTTTTTAGATGTCCGGCGATATGCACAGGACTTTGTGCACACTGCGTTGTGTAAAATATTTTGGAGTTCTATTTTATTATAATCTCTTGGCTATATATATATATATATATATATATATATATATATATATATATAGCCCTTACAACCCTCCATCTTACATAAAATTTTCTAATACATTCTAATATACCAACACTTCTCCTCAAGATGGGCGAAAGATATTCACTAAGCCCATCTTGTCACATCCTCTAATCATATCTACAGAGCTAAGTCCCTTGGTCAGACTGTCTGGTACCTGATCCTTGGTTGGAACATGGTCTACCTCCAGTAGTCCACTGTCCAACTTCTCCTTGATGAAGAATCTATCGATCTCAATGTGTTTGGTCCTGTCATGCTGCACCGGATTGTTGGCAATACTGATGGCTGACTGGTTGTCACACCACAACTTTATCTTGGCTCCTTGATCCAGCTTTAGCTCCACCAGCATACTCTTCAGCCATAGCAGCTCTGCAACTCCCAAGACCATAGTTCTGTACTTCGCTTCAGCTGTCGATCTGGCCACCACTGACTTCTTCTTACTCCTCCAAGAGACCAAGTTACCTCCTACAAATATGTAATAGCCCGAGGTAGATCTCCTGTCATCAGCACAACTAGCCCAGTCAGAGTCACAGTAGCCCTCGATGCTCACGTGATCATTCTTCCTGAATATCAGCCATTTTTCGGGGGCGCCCTTCAAGTATCTCAGAATCTGGTACATTGCGTCCATATGACCCTTACTTGGGTCATGCATATAGCAGCTCACCACACTCACTGCAAAGCAGATATCAGGACGTGTGTGGCTCAAATAGATCAACTTGTCCACCAGTCTCTGGTATCTGTCCCGGTCAACTGGTTCTCCAGCCTCAACACTCAGCTTGAACCTCTGATTGATCGGCGTCGCTGCAGGTTTGCATCCCAACATCCCTGTCTCTGTGAGAAGGTTCAGTGCATACTTTCTCTGAGAAAGAACAATCCCCTCTGCTTCTCGAGCAATCTCAATCCCAAGGAAGTACCGAAGAAGGCCAAGGTCCTTCACCTCGAACTCCTTGCCAAGCTTTCCCTTGAGTCGGACAATCTCCTGCTCATCATCTCCTGTGATAATCATATCATCCACATACACCGCAAGCATGGTGATATGACCTCCACTTCGACGGAAAAAATACAGTGTGATCAGCGTTGATCTGTCGATATCCCATCCCTATCACCGTCCTCCTGAATCTGTCAAACCACGCTCGAGGAGACTGCTTCAGTCCATAGAGGGACTTCTTCAACCTGCAGACCTTGTCAACTGTCTTATCAGTGCAGAATCCTAGTGGTATCTCCATGTACACCTCCTCCACTAGATCCCCATGAAGAAACACATTCTTCACATCCAGTAGGTGTAGCTTCCATCCACCATTCGCTGCCAAAGAAATCAGGGTCTTGACGGTACTCATCTTCGCCACCGGTACAAAAGTCTCGTCGTAGTCAATGCCGTACGCCTGACTGTATCATTTTGCCACCAGTCGAGCCTTGTAGCGCTCAACCTGTCCATCTGGGTTCTGCTTCACAGTAAAGATCCACTTGCATCCGACTGCCCTTTTTTCCTCTGACAGTTTTACCAGTTCCCAAGTGTGGTTCTTCTTAAGAGCCCCTAACTCCTCGTGCATCGCCGCTTTCCACTTTGGATCGTTCTTGGCAACTTGCCAATTGTTAGGTACAGTAATACTATCAAAAGACGCAATGAATGCTCCATGAGAAGAAGATGTGTTATCATATGAAACAAACTGAGCAAGGTCCCAACAATATCTATTAGGAAAATTTTTCTCATTGCTGCGAGTGGTCCTCCGTACTGATAATTGTGTGGGAGGGGTAGGAAGAATGATATCACCTGAAGAAAAATCTGGTGGTGGTGGTGTAGGTGTCTCAGGAGTCGAAACGGACGCAGGCAAGTGACTTGACACTGGCACTATAGGTACTGGTCCTGCAGTTTGCTTTCCTTTTCTGCTGTAGGTAAGTAACCCCCCTGAGCAGTGGGCCTAACACCTCTCATCTCCTCCCCCTGTTCCTTTTCACTCTCCTCCTCAACCGTTCCTCCATGCCATACTCCTAAATCGGTCACCAAACTCTCACCAATCTTCTTTTCTCGCCTCATACTCTCAGTGTCAGGTGAGTTGTCCATGGATGAGGTTCCCTCCTGACGGTAGAATGACTTAAGCTCCCTGAAGTGAACATCCATGCTCACAAACCTCTTCTTCTCTACTGGGCTCCAGCACACGTACCCCTTCTGAGTCGCCGAATAGCCCACGAAGACACACTTGACTGCTCTAGGGTCAAGTTTTCCAACAGACGGTTTGTTGTCCTTCACAAAACATACGCAGCCAAACACCTTCAGCGGGAGTATTCCACTATTATTTTCTTACAATATCTCACATGGAGACTTCCATCTCAGTACTTTCGAGGTCATCCTGTTGATCAGTTGAGCTGCTGTCAACACTGCATGCCCCCACAGACTCTGTGGGACATTCATGGCGATCATCATGCTCCTTGCCACCTCCAGAAGGTGTCTGTTCTTCCTTTCTGCCACTCCATTCTGTACTGGTGTGTATGCACATGTGGTCTGATGCTGTATCCCTTGGGCTGACAGGTATTCCTCTAGTGCTTTGTTGGTATACTCTGTCCCATTGTCAGACCTCAGTACCTTCACTACTGTTTATACTGAGTATGGACATGTTTATGAAAGTTCCGAAAATAGGCAAAGATATCACTCTTATTCTTCATCAAATACAGCCAGGTGACACGAGAGGAACAATCAATAAAAGAAACGAAATACTTGTAACCATTCATAGTAGTTGTGGTGCACGATCCCCAAATATCAGAATATATAATATCAAAAACAGAAGAGCTCCTATGGCCCGCACTAACATATGAGCTCCTAGTAAGTTTGCCTAAATCACATGCATCACATACTAGTTTCTCCTTATTTGCTTTCTCATAAATAGATGGATACAACCTACTCAAAATACCAAAAGAGGAGTGCCCCAACCGCCTGTGGTGGGGTATCAGTGTATCCTCAACACTCATCTTCGGTCCTCCCATTCATGCCCTCTCTGCCACAGACACCAATGCCGAATCTAGTCATTCCCGATCCAGGTACCACAGTTCATCATGCCAAGTGCCAGTTCCAAGTCTTCGTCCCGTCTCCTTCTCCTGGAAGATCACCTTAAGAATATCAATAGAGACAATGCATTTTAGTTGGAGGATTATAGAACTAATGGACAAAAGACTGACTGGAAAAGAAGGAGCATGCAAAATATTGTATAATTTTACTGAACCTGTACAATCAGCAGTACCCTTACCGACCACTGGCTGGAAAGTACCATCGGCTGTTTGAATGCTTTCCGTCGATGCTAGGTGAGTGTAGGAAGAGAACTCACTAGCATTCCATGTCACGTGTCGAGACGCACCCGAATCGACAATCCAGTCCGGCGATCTAAGGGAAGACATAGATACAAGGACGAGTGAGTCGTCAGTACCTTCCGATAGATGGGCATACATGGTAGCGCTGCCTCTGGCGAAAACTGAGGTAGACGCCTCCTCAGTCCCACTTCTCCTGTCTCTATCGCTTGACGCTCTCTGCTTTCTCCTGATTACCTCCAGCATGCCAAGCAGTGCCTGATCCTCCTCAGTATAGGCACCATCAGTTCCCTCATCGCCTTCTGCTACCAGCAGGTTCGCCCGATAACCTCCTCGACCACCCCGTCGACCCCCACGACCACGGCCACCTCCCCCAAACTGTCCACGTCCACCACCTGAATCTCCCTCCTTGGGTGGTTTGGTCCAAGCATACCTCAGATGGCCCACCTTCCCGCAGTTGTAGCACTGTCGGGGATCGCCCTTAGGTCATGTGCCGCCTGAATTAGCAACCGCCAGAGCTGACTTCACTTCTGGAGGACCACCTGTCCCTGCGTGCAGCTTGATGCGAGTCTCCTCCTGGATCATGGTCGAGATAGCCTCCTCAAGTATAGGGATCTTCGGTTGGGTTAGAAGTAGTACTGTCCTTTGAGCAAATACTGCGGCCAATCCCTTAAGAAACTTTATCGTCCTCTCCTGCAGACATACCTGTCTCTTCTTACACTTCGGGTCCTCGCAGCTCGTCCGATCTGAGGAGTGATCGTAATCCAACCACAAACGCTCCAACTCCGTGGCATACTCCTGCACGGTCTTCTCTTCCTGTATGGTGTCGTCAATCTTCTCCTCGATATGGAAAATCCTCAAATTATTTTCCACACCATCGTAGGTTCTCCTCAACTTCTTTCACACGTCCTTTACCATCTCAAGGCCATACACTGTGGCGGCGATCGACTGGACTAAAGAATTGAGGAGCCAAATGTATATCACCATATGAGTGGACTTCCACTCGTCGCGTCCTGCCGAGCCCTCATCCGGCTCTGTCTTCTCTCCTGACAAGAAACCCTTCAGGTTCTTCCCTACGAAGGTTCTTCTCACCCATCGTGACCAACTCAGGTAGGTGGCCGGTCTATCAAGCTTCAGATCGATGAAGGGAAGCTCCAACTTCGCCGGTGTTCGTGTCGCGCTCTCACCAGCTGACAGTTTCATCAGCTTCATCAACGTTGCGACCTCTGCAGGGTCCAACTTCTTGATGATCTCCTCCATCGATCATCCTCTTCTCCGATCACCTCACACCCGTCCCACGATTCACGTTCGTCCTCTTCGTCCTCTCCTAGACCCGATTATGCCTCTCCCCTATCGGATCTAGGCCTTCGATGTCAACGTCCGGAACGACCCGCGGGAGACGCCGAAAATCGCGACAGAAGGCTCCTGCGGGCTCCTCAGGAGTCGCGACTTCGCGGTGGTGGCGGAAGTGTGGTGGCGGCGGCGACGACGGTGGTGGTGGGCGAGCGGTGTGGCGGCGGTGGTGGCGCGACGGCGGTGGTGGCCGGTAGGGTTTGTGGCGGCTAGAATTTTTGCTCTGATACCATGTAGAATATTTTGGAGTTCTATTTTTATTATAATCTCTTGGCTATATATATATATATATATATATATATATATATATATATAGCCTTACAACCCTCCATCTTACATAAAATTTCCTAATACATTGTAATATACCAACACGTTGCATGCCATTTGAGCCCACTGCCACACCTCCCCCGCGGTTTGATCTCGAGACCATCCGCCTAGCCAGGAAGGTTATACCTCTTCTTACTGACCACAAGAGTCAACATTAGTGCGTTTTTGTTGTGATACATGAAAAATATTGTGGTATAATTAACCCATGAGATGATTGTGATTAGATTTGTTGAAGTTACTTGGCATATTTTACATGAGCACAGCAGGAAGAATTATGTAGGTAGTGAGATTGATGGTTAAGTTTTTTTCATTTCTTTCTCTATAGTGGAGAGAAGGAACATGATGGAATATGAAGATGTTATTAGAAGAGAAGGCGTATACGGACCAAGGTTCGCAATATTGGTTTAGGAATCTGGTTTGGACCCTTGTTATGAGTATCACTATCGACGGTGTGGTATGGTATCAGATATTGGTTTCAGAAACAAAATGACAATAAAATATTATTGAAAACATAGAAAACAATGTCATACCTTTCGGCATAATTTTATGTATTATTTGTTGTTTTTGAATGAAAAATATTCAATAGTGTTGAACCCTTCACCTACAATAGATATTGTTATTTATTTACTAGCTTTTAGATAAAATACAACCACAATGGATAGTTCTGAATAAAGTAACTTTAGAATGGATAAATGTTGTGAATTTATAAATATATAACATTAACAAATGGTAACGGTCACACTGTATTGATAATGAAAACAATATAGCATGTTGGTCATCGGCATGACTGACTTACTACGTTGACGTGGATTTTTACCATACTTCTCTCTTTTTCATTGGATTTTTCTTTAGTGAATTGTCTAGGAAAGAGAGCCTAAAATGTCAGTATCGAGTCTATCGACTGTTATTAGTGGGGGCCAATATTGTTTGATTGGAGTTTCATAGTTCTTTACTTGGAACTTTACTTGGAACTAGTTTTTTAGGAAAGATGAGAGGTACAGGTTCTCCATGCTTCATCAAAGAGAGGTTTAATGAAACTACGCAATTACAAAATTGTAAATATAACCTCAAGGAGTAAACAAGAACCAACCACAATATAAATTCAAAAGATACAACCACAACCTAAGAAGCACATACACTCCTAAATTCTTGCCACGACGTGTTGTGTCGGACACGTCACACACGTATCACGCGGACACTTCAAAATACACTAGGGAAAACCAAAATAGGTGCCGAATCCTTGTCACCTTCTTAAATATGTCATGTCGAATCCTTGTCTATGCAACATAGGCCACAATACAAAATAGGGTAAAGTGCAAAATAATTCTCATTAGATTTGCATTTTTGCATTTAAACCCTTCCGGATTTAAAAAACCTCCACTTTTTATATTTGATGTATTTTGCACCTATTTTTGGTTCTGCTGTTAACGACCCTCAAAATAGGCATGAATTGACTAAAATATTCATCCATAATCCTAATTCTAATCCTAACCCTAACTCTAACTCTCTCCCTCTCTCTCCCGCAGTCAGCCCTCCTCTTTCTTGGGCTGCGGTGGCACAAAGGTGCCGGCGGCGGTGATGCAACAACGTGGTGGGGGGAGGAGGAGGAGGTGCGGGGGGAGGGGGGGGGGGAGGCGACCAGTGCGGGGGAGGAGGCGGGAGGGGAGGCGGAGGAGGAGGTATCGTAGGGGGGAGGAGGAGCTGGAGGAGGCGGAGCTGGAGGAGGAGGAGGAGGAGGAGGAGGAGGGGAGGAGGGAGGGAGGGGGAGGAGAAGGCACGGCGCCGGGGAGGAGGAGGGGGGGGGAGAAGGAGGAGGGGAGGAGGAGATACGGTAGGGGGGGGGGGAGGGGGAGGAGGCGGAGGTGGAGGAGCTGGAGGAGGGAGGGAGGAGGAGGCACGGGAGGAGGAGGAGCTGGAGGAGGCGGATTCGGGAGGAGGAGAGGGGGGAGGGTAGTTTAAAGTTTTTATTTTTTATTTTTAAAAAGAAAAATGTTAATAACGGTATTTTTAACGAAAAATAAACGGGAGGGGCTATTTCGATTATTTCGATCTATGCTATTTTGCGTGTGGGTTTAATTGAACAAAAAATTTAGGGAGTTTTAATTTGCTAACGAGACAAATTAAGGGAGGGATTTTTTGCACTATACCTATGCTGCTTGGTCTATTTTGTTGTCTGGTTCGGCCTTGCCTTAGATCTGTTGTCCCCTCTTCTTGGGTCTCTCTTAAAATGTGATGTTAGAAAGTACTTTGGATGAAAGTTGTAAACTAGTGCCCTGCTTTTTATTGGATGCCTATTATTTGTTTGAACCCAATCCCCCATCAGACAACTGCAGCCATTATATTCCATAGTCACACCAAGAGAAGCCAACTGCCATTATATTCCATAGTCATGCCTTATCTTTTCTTCCAAAGTCCATATAAGAACTTCACCAATCCCAGATAAACATCAATTCCCAAGTGCGCTTTACCAGCCTTCCAAATACAATGCACTACTTTGCAATGGAGTAACATACTTCCATCATTTCGTTGTGATTATTGTACAATACAGAACTTTCCCAGCCTACCCATTGCGTTTAGTGAAATTATATTTGGTCAAGATAAATTTTTTGCTAGTTAGCTGGAAGAAATTGCGTACCTTCAACGGTTCCCTAGGAGACCAAATTACTTTCTGTTAGAGTTTCTCCATAGTTAATGTTCTCTTATAATTATCTCATGGCGAATTTACCATTGGTAGTCCAGGGCAAGGTGCAATTTTCTCTTTGCCCCGCAAAGGGCTCAATTGTTGCATGGTATAGAAATCTTTCTCCTCCCCAAGAATCTCTTTTAGAACATACTTAAATCTTAGCCTCCAACATCCTTCCTCTATTGAGTAGCAACCATGTACCATCTATTCCGATCCTCTTTACAAAGCAATGGAAATATATACCTAAGGGGGCGTTTGGTATGTGGAATGCTATATAGCCGGGAATCTCATATTCCTAGGAATCAAATTCTCGGGTATCAAATGCATGGAGGATTTAGATTACTATGTTTGGTCTTGATTTAATATTCCCAAGAATAATTCATGTAAAACAATATAATTTTGTTAGTTCTATCAATTTATATTTAACGGCATTGCATTTATAAACAAAAGTGTTAACATATTCAGTTGCTTAACACATTGTTCAATTATTTCGTAGATGAAAGATTGAATTCCACCAACATCATTTTATTATTACCAAAAAATATTTTTACTTACGGGAGCTAAAGCACCCAGATCCAAACCCAATGAATCTGACCCGAACCCGACAAAATCAGACCCAAGGTGAACCCTATCCATACCCAACTTGAACTTGACCCGAATACGACCCAACCCGGACTTAAATGGTCTAGACTGGACCTAGACCAAAATGAGCTAGACCAGACCAAAGTACAAGCCCATGCATTATTTATTCCCATTATTTTCCATGATTTGTGTGAATATAGTTTTCCCGGACATTCAAAATTCCGGAAAATAAATTCTATAACCTAAACCAAACATTGCAATTGGTTTTCCCATCCTAAATCACTCTGGGAATAAAAAAATCGCATACCAAACGCATTCGTACCCGTTATCATCGCAAAAACAAATTTGTTTCTCATTACCCAAGGAAAAACGAGCCCAATCACGAAAGATTTCTTTCACCTTGTTAATACTCATCCAGATTCCTAAATTAGTGGCTGAATTCCTATATGATTTTTTGTATACTCCTTGCCACCATAGTTTGCTCTGATGATCTTAGGAAGCTTGCTATCTTCTAGTTCCTATACCTTCCACCATCATTTAGCTAGAATGCAATGTTAATATCTCTAAGATTAACCACCTCTAACCCTCCGAGTCCCTTTCCACATGGCTCCCAAATTGACTTGATATCCTTTGCTATTATCAATATTTCCTCTCCAGATAAATCGTTTACACATTTTATCAATTGTTCACGACCCAACTTGACATATCATAATAAGCAAGAAAGTAAGACATGATCCCCGAGATGACTTAATCAATGTGGATTAGTCCCCCTCTTAGTAACATGACCTTGATTTTTCACCTTATAATTTCCTTGATATTCTTTTAATGATAGATCTCCAATCCGTTCTTCTAGGTGTGCTGCTTGACTCGCTTCATAGTGCACCTGCGACAATTATCCGATAGGTGTGACAATTATCCGATAGGCTTAATTTTACAGTTAAAGATGGTGGCTACAATAAGGGTATAATGTTCCTTATCCCAAGATGATCACCATGATCTTCTCGTAGTTGATTTTAACCCAACCAGAACACAAAAGGATTAAGGATCCATGTTATAATTCCTATCTAAATTGGGTCATCAATTTTTACAAGATGTCTTTCATTCGCATATTGAAGATTACAATATATTAGAGACTTGTCCGCGTCTTGCAACATGTCAAGTAAGCCATCTTACCTATCCCTTTCAAGCATTGTGTAGACCATCAGTGACAAGGACCGAGATTAACTGGGATAAGGGGTCACTTTTTGCAGCCATCTTCTAAGTAATTTTCTTACCCTCTTTACTGTTGACAAAGATGTTTGACCTCACCAATTTCAGCCAATGCTTGATCCATTCCCCCCATTTCCCACAAAATAAGTCTTAGTTTGAGGAATAAAGCAAGCATTCTGAGTCCACTTGTTCATATATCTTCTTAAAGTCCAATTTTAGATGAAGCCCTCCCCGTGCTTTCTTCTGACCCTCAGGATTTTTCTTGAGCCAAACCTAGTTTGGTACTCACTCACAAGTTCCCTGTATTACCTTGCAACTGGTTATTCTAACCAAGGTAGTCAAAGGTGCAAGGCGCACTCAAGGCGCAAATGGTCCAAATCGTCCGAGGCGCAAGGCGCACTTAAGGCGCGAGCCCGAGCGACACGAGGCGCAAAAATTATATATATATATATTCTCATCGGATTTCTACATTGATAAACATGTGTGCTTCAAATTCTCCCATGTCTAGGTTGCAATCACTTTGAATTGAGTGAGTGAGAGAGAAAACAATAAAAAAAAGTACACCAGTTCAAAAAATAGTCTGAAAACAGTACAACAGTTAAAAAAATAGTCTAAACATGTTATTTTTTCACAAGATTTTCAAGGCGCGCCTTAGCTATTCCAAGGCGCTCGAAAAAGGCGCACCTAGGCGCGCCTTAGGTGCGCCTTAAGAATTGCGGCTCGCCTGGAGTGCCCTGAGGCGCTGCCCCTGCGCCTGGGAGCAAGGCGCGCCTTAGGCGTGCCTGAGGCGCGCCTTTGACTACACTGATTCTAACATATGATTATCTTACTTTTTAAAGGTTTTTATATTACTTTTTAAAATTTTTTCGGTGAACCCGTACATTTTCATTCTATTGGAATGGAAAGGATATGGCAGCGGCACCACAGAATGGTGAGAATCATCAAAATAATGTTCAATACACATGGAGGTTCCTAATCCACTTGGGTACAAATTTTAAATATTGAATATAACCAAATTGAAGACCATTATCCACTTAGCTGCAATTTTCAATTATTGTATACAACCAAAATGAAGACCATTAACTAAACAACAGTAAAAGTTCAGTCAACCAGTACATATTCATTCTATTGGAACAGAAAGGAAATGCAGCAAGACCACAAAATGGTGATAGTTTGTCAAAATAATGTTCAATATACATGGAGGTTCCTTATCCACTTAGCTACAATATTCAAATATTGAATAAGCCAAAATGAAGATAATTAACTAATTAATTTACATCTCGACTTAGGCTTCATAATTTCTTGTTCTCATTGTTAATCTCTAAGAAAAGTGATATCTTAGAACAAATCTACAATCACGACCATAAGTATCGAACATGTACAATATATAGACTGACTTCTTTTTTAATTCATGTTTTTAACTTAAAAGAATGATTCCAATTAAAACTGCCAAGTACATTATAAATCACCAGTTACTTTTTTTGCATGAAGTATTGCCCCAAATCAAAGACAAAGTTGGTAACTTTATATTTTACCCTACAAATAATGATAAGCGTATACACCAATGACCCTCTAGCCTAGTGGTTAGTGGAGAGGCATGCGACCCGGGTGGTTGGTGTTTGAGCCCCAGTGGGGGAGTGGAAGTGATTAATTACCAAGGGCCTATGTGCCCCTTTCCAAAAAAAAGAAGAAAAATAGATAAGCGTATACACACAATGGTAATAGGCATAGCTATGGAAGGTTATTTGGAATTTTAATTGTCATTATCGTGGTATGCTTGGAGGATATCTAAAGAGAAAAGACATTCTTTATTGTATTGTAATGTGCCTTTGTGAACTTTTTTTTTGTACTCGTAATAGTTATGGTCTTGTCATTTCTGTCAGAATATGGAGGGAAAAGAATAACCTTAGATTCAAATATGAAGAGGAGCGAGAAGGTACGAAACCAATGACAAACCAGGCTTCTTATTGATTAAGACTTGTATTTTTTGTGCTTTCCTCCTATCGTTAAACCATGAAGACTGCAACTGAAGAGACCTCCGTAGCTGGTTAGGGACCAAATAAACCATTTCACCCCCCTAAGAAAATGAATTGTTGGATAAGATTGTGCAACCCTAAGAAAATGAATTGTTCTTTAAGGAAGTAGGGCCCCATAGCCCCCCTTGGCTCTGCCCCTGAATTATGTTAACCTCAGAGGCTATTTCCCCTGTATATGTAGACTTTTTTTTATTATGTAGTTTAAGAACATGCTACCAATATGAACTCTCCAAGTTCCTAAACTAGTAACTAGAGGAAGAGATGAGATGAATCATGATAAGAGAAAAGTGATTGCATTTATCCGTGACATTATAAGACAAAGATCTAAATGAAATAATCTTATTGGAAACTTAAACATAAGCATTTGTCTCTGAATTATTCATCTTCATATAGGAAATCCAATTCACCTTCCACAGAGGCCACAACACCATTCTTAATACTGTACATGGAAATACTATCAAAATGCAATGTACACTTGATTTACGCTGCTCCATTTATTTCATCTGCCAACTGACGCAGTATCTCAGGTGTAGTAGTGATGGATAACTGTTTTTGGCCTCCAAGGTTCCATTGGAACAGAGCAGAAGTATCACATCTGTATAGAAAGCAGCTGTATGAAGCTATACATAGCGGCACTTATTTTTGTACCTACAGACTTGTGATAATGTCAGAAAATATACCCTCATCAAGGAATGAAAAGGTGGGTGACCAGGAAAATGAGGATGAGTTGGAAGGAGAGGATGCCTGAGAGTAGGAAGAGTATTGTTCATTGGAAGATGTGGTTGAGCCGCAAGGGTTCCTCACCAGCCATGGTACAACATCTTCCAAGAGGCCTTGTCCGCTCTGCTCCTTTTTGAGATTCAGCCCATGTTGCAGGTCCTCATCCCCTGCGACAGAACCTTTGGTCGTGAAATCTTTCAGAAACCATTCCTGTGTGTTTCCTTCTCCAACCTTTTTACTCTGCTCGTCTTCATTTGTTGTAATCGTGCTCTGTGTCTTGGGTTCTGCTGTTTGTGGGGCCTCCAAGATGATGTTGGCTTGGGTCTTTGGCTTTTTCGGCACATGAAGACCGGTGGTGGAGGGGGAATCTTGTGGCTTGGGTAGGAGGAAATGGGAGTAGGTATAGTGGAGGTGCAGGCCTTCATATGTGACTATGAGCACCTCTGGATCTTCTGTCGATCTCTCTACTTGCTTCTTTGCGTTGCACCGAGGGTTGGTACACCTATAGTAACTCCTGTTTTTCGAAACAAAGAAATAAACCAGTTGAGTTTGTTATTTCTCTATGTTGCAGGATGAGGACATAATAGGGGTAAGGTATACAGTCATTTCCAAATAGGTACGATGTAGTCACCTATGTTGCACTGGTACGGGTACGGGTACGGGTACGGCTACGGAAACCATTGTCCTGTGTCAACATAGATGTACATGCTTCCTTGATAACTGCTCTTTTTTTCTTTTTCTTTCTATACTTATGCTGTTGTTACTACTGATGCATGCAAGTTCATTTGTGGATTTATCGTGGTATGTTTTAACTGTAACCTATATATTTTCTAGTGTTTTTGAGTTGCAGTACAAGTAAATATGATTTACATTAGGGATGGGCCTGCTACTTTCTTGTTGCGTTAGTTTATTCCAATAGTATGATGTCAATAATTCCTTATTGGATACAGTTCATTTGTTCTTTCCCTTTCAATCTTCAATGTTAATGGCCACCAAGGCCAAGTGATTGTTGCACACTGCTCTTAAATGACAAATTTCATGGTTTGAAGAAAAATATGTTATATTGCAATTGGCACCAGTTTTTGGTCAGACAGGGATTTAAAGACTGGTTCCTAAATTTGGGTGTAGATTCTGGTGGGGTTGGGTTTATTTATTATTGTTTGTAGCTGAAAAGGACTGTGGACTTGGGAGAGGAAGGGTAGTTTCCCAGTTTGGAAAAATGATGGTTTAATTCAAGTTGCACCTACCTGTAGAACTTGGCCATTTATGGGAATTGAGTGCAACTTTTGATGATCTTGTGTCAGTGAGATTTTTTTGGTGTATGTGGAAATTAGTGAAATTCTTCCAGTATAGCTAAGAATTGTAAATAGCATCTTTTTTTTCTTTTGCCGTATTACGTGGTGGGGAAATTCATGCCATTATGTTTAAAACCTACTTTACTTGTGCTGGTTGAGTAATGTGCATAAAAGTATACTGGAAGATAATTCTGGGCGGTAATTATTAGCCTTTGAATATCCTTTCATACTTTTGCAGATTGATAATTGATATAACTATTTTTGTGTTCAGATTCGCATACTATTCATATGTAGAAATCACTATCATGAACTTTTGAGCAGTTGCAATTAACTATCCTCTGTTAACCTTCCACAACAGTAATATTCGGGTGCGAAGCACGGGACTAGTTTGGGACCATTTTGGCCCTAAAGTAAAATCCCATTTCAATGGTCCATTTTCTTGCACTTTGCTACCTTGAACTTGGTATTCAATTTTCATTATAATTTTTTTTTGTCCAGATAACTTGTTGCTTATAATGTGTTTCTTCTTGGTGCAGTGGAAAAAGAAGAAGAGCTCTTAGAAAATTATGGAACATTTTGAGCAAAAGTCATTATGACTCTTTTCCGCAGAAGTTTGGTGAATTCGCTATGTGAAGAAGAGTATATATGGTGAACATTTCTAATTGAGACAATAATACCAAGGTATGAATTGTTTGTGAAAATTTGCTATTAATTCCGTAGATATACATGTTTGAAGAGTTATAATCACCTTGGATTAGGGCTATTTTTGATGGATTTCTGCCCATATTTCCTCCATTTGTAACCATCATCAGCAAGCGTACTCCCACAGCTCTTCATTCTGAGAGTGTACTTGTTCTCTGCCTTGCAAAATCCCTTCTCTGGCATTGAAATTCTACAAGAACAGTAACTTTGCCCATTAATGATAAGATGTGCTAGAAAAGCACACAGAGCAGAAAGAAAGCTCGGAGACTTACACGGGTCGATAACTGCTGCCTCCATCTGCGTCGCTGCTACGATATCCTAGCGACAGTGCGCTCTCGATGTCGCTGATCGTAGGGCCTGAGTAGACAGCAGAGATGAGCCTGTTCACTAAAGATACACAAGGAGCATTGGCTTGATCTTCTGCCTGCTTGTCCCCAGGCACCACGAAGCTGACCGGTGCCACCGACGTGTTGTCGATGAGATCCTTCGCCAGCTCCTCTCCGTACCCTTCGAGCCAGTCGATATCGATCTCTGCTTCATCAACTTCCTCCATTAGAATGCAGTTGAGAGAGAGTTCTACTTGTTGTTTGCACTACTATTCCATGTATACCAAGGCTATATAGAGTATGAATTTACGTAGGTTTACCAAAATACCCCTGTGCTAATTAAACTGTTTGTCTGTCTATGTTTGTCTAGATTTATGTTAGTGGGTTGGTTTGGATGGGGTTAGATGCATCAAATGGGCTGCAACCACTTGAACCAACCACTGCAAGTTCAACGAATATGCAAATGGCGAACTACTAAAGCGAGATAGGGCAGGTCCTTTCAACTAATGAAGGTGCATCTCTCTTTTGATTACGCCCTTCTGGAAATCATTGTCAGACCTAGCTAGTAGCACCTGCTCTTTCCTAGGAACACTTGTGTGGACTTAACAGTGTAGTGTAGGGCTGCAACCGCAGAATAGTCGAGCTTGGCAGGTTCAAGCTTGGATCGCCAATAGGCAATAGTGTAATCAACCCGAGCTGATCTCTAGTGTGGAAGTCCGAAAGAACTGCTCAGAACTAGCTAGCTGGACTAGTGGTAATGTCGAAAAACCTCATTGAGCTCGCCATGCATGAGCTGGATCTCGCGAGTGGAATTATATCGAGCTGAGGTTGACCTTGAGAATTGTGTTCAAGCTCGAACTGATCAACGACGGATCATCGACGGAAATCTGAATTTTTTTACTCAACGACGGTTTGTGACGTATTGTCGACTAATTTTTCTTAGTCAGAAATAGTCGTATTTTCATCGCTAAGTTAGTCGTTGTTTCAGTGCAAAAAGTTCAATCGTTATTTGTCGTTGAATTTTTGTCGTTGATTAGTCGATCTAGCGACGGATAGACGAAAAATGAACAGTGACAAAAATTATGAATTGTTGTTCCGTAGCTATTATTGTTCAGCAACAAAAATTATCAATATAGCGATGGAAACTTTCGTCGCTATTTCTGTAGTGGAAAAGCTCATACCCATACCTAACAAGGAGGATGGGTGGTTCAAAATAATTAGGGCCACGTACCTAACAATGCTTATCGTGTTGCTAAACTGGGAGGGCTTATTGGTAACTTTGTGTAGGTATCTATCATGGGAAGCCCATCTCCTATGCTGGCTATGGTAATATTTGGGCAGCCCCCCCTTTTTTTTTACGTCCAATGATGATTCGGCAACACCCTTGCTCATTTTTTTTCGGAAAGCTACTCCATTATTTTGTACAGTTCATGAAAGAGGAGAGCTAGAGGGTGCTTTCGTAAACTGCTTCTTGAAAAGCACAAGGAAATAGCCACCCCATCCTAAATCTCACTGTTGCATGCATACAAATTTATTTTACGTGGGTTGACTTTTGCATGGGGTTAGTTTTTGACCGAGAGGATGAGAACAGGAGCATTTAAGGGCATGGGGAGGAAGAGGACAAATTAGGCATTTGACTAGCAGATCAGATCTGAGCTGATCTGGAATAGGACGGAGTCACGGAGGTGACCAAGGACGTCGGTCCGAGACGATAGGTTGGAGGAAATAAGTCAGCAGCTAGCGCGCACGCTGGGTCCGTTTGCATGATGCATGCAACAAGCTACTATCTAGTAGTAAATCAACATGCATGAACAAGTTGAAATGCAGAAATTACAAAAAAAAAAAAAAAAAAAATTGACTCGTACAATAAATATGTAAAACACGCGTTTATCTATCTATGTTGCAGAAAATATAAAATCAGATTTTGCTTTAAAAACAAAAGGGGTCAAAGGAAATGATCTTTTTTTGTTCCGTTTGCATATATAAATTTCAAAATTTTCGAATGATCGGTCAAACAAATTAGAAGGGGACTTCCGCACCTGTATACTAGGGGCATGTCCGACAAGACTTCGGATTTGGGTAGTCCCTTTCCATAGGGCAATCCCTCGGTCATTTACTTTTCTTAGGACCTGTCGATCGGCCATATCAAACTCAATATAAACCTATGACTTTTCAATAGGGATGAAGGGCAACCAAAAGTAGCTTCGGCTAAGGCAACCAAACCTCTTGGACCGGCCTGTTGGTTGCGCAGTGGAAGAAGCGTTTTGCCAACCCACCTGAGATGACCAACCAATCTACGAACACCAAGCACAGATGAAGACAAGTATATGGCGGTGACTACGTCACCTGGACAAATTTTAACCTTTATAACTCAGATAAAATTACAATATTGCAAAGAACTAATGTTGAAACCCTTTGTCCTAATAGGGTCAACCCCCTCATCACACTCAAGAAGAAAAGCAGAAGATTACAATTGAAATTATTCACCAACCCGTAGCAATCTTCCAAACCGAAGTTGACGACTCCTCGATTAGATCTCCTTCTTCCTTCTGTCTTGGAAGGCGAAGTCCTAAGAGCAAAGCACGGACTTTCTCTTAGATTTTTTGTGGACGAGCACCCCGAATCTCCAACTTGTGCTTTTTCTTTGTGCCTCCACCCTCCTCACTATTTATAGGATGATAAACCTATTTTAGGGTTAGGAAACCCTAAAAATAGTCAACCATAAGATCCAGCCGTCCACTAGTATCCAACGGTCCAAAATTTAACCTAAAATTTTCAAAATCCGAGCAACCGTTGCCGATACCGAACTCGGACCGATTTCGGTTTTGAGGTTCTGGAACACCACACCGAGTTCGGCCCGAACTCTGCTAGGGACCGAGTTCGGCCCGAACTCTGTCCCCTTCAGCACACTTGATTCCCAACAATCTTCCTCTCCAGTCTGATGAGAGGTGCTGGCTCCATGGCTCCTCAACTGGACTCCATGTCTGTCGTCCCGCGACAGAAATTCTGCTCTCCCATACCACCGATCTCCGATCCCCCGCGAGTTGCTTTGCATCTTCCGTCATCTTCAGCTCCTCGACCGTCACGTCGACGCTAGCTGCCATGTGTAGCAGCTCCTGCACCACTGGGATTCTGCCGATATTGATGACACGGCCAAAAATGAAGTCCCTGACGATCAGCCTCACCGTGAGTCTTGACTGCCTGTCCCCGACTTCCGTCTTCCACCAAAATGTGTTAACGTTCCGACAAGCTTTTTCACCCTTTGCTGGCCTAACCAAGCGGACGATACGATTCTTCCGAGATTCGAACTTCTAAATCTGTCCACCTTCGCGTCCGAACTTGAATCTCTCCCATACATATGCGTCCTCGAGCAGAACATCACGCACTGTGCATGTCGTCGATGACCCACAGCTTTTTCTGAACTGTGTGAATGACGATGCTCCTGCCCCAGATTGAGTTTGCTGCAAACCTTGATCTCCTCCTTGGCCTCGAACTGCTGAAACCAATATCGCTCCGTGAAGCTTTAGCAAATCACCCGTCGCCAAAACTGGATCCGTGGAACAATCCCTACCTGGAGACTGACCAGTTGTCACGGGACCGACAGACTGACCCTCAATCTTTGACTCATCACCATTCGTCGCTTTGTCTCGATGAATCGAATCCTTTGTATCCCTCAAAGTATCTCGAAATTCCTCCAAGACAAGTTTTCGACGATCCACCTTTTGTCGAATACCCCTCGAGCTTTCATCCGGTATCTGTGGCCTGCCTGTACAACTCAACGGCTTGAGCCTGTACATGCCACAACACAAATCTCCTCGAGCCAGCTGTTGGGAACCCTTCGTAAGCATCCAATCTTTGTCCCCAAACAAACTGCGACAACCATCATCCGTCAGCCTCCTACAGAAACCAAGTTGTAGCGCAAACTCGGTACATGTCGCACATCCTTGAGAACGAACTTCTCACAAAGCTCCGTTGTCAAGTGCACATCACCGATGCCTACAATTACAGCCGTCCCCTTGTTTTTTATCTTCACACGTCCAAACCTGTCACCGTGGTGTGACGTGAAGATCCTCCTATATGGAGTGGCGTGATATGACGCCACCATGTCCATGACCCAGTCGCCATCATGACACATGCCACAAGGTTTCTTTGCGTCGGTTACTGCTATGATGAGATCTCCCATAGCCGTGAGATCCTCCTGATCATCGTTGCCTTTGGCCTTCTCAGCTTTGAGCTTCATGCAGTTTCTCTTGATATGACCCATTTTGCCACAGTGATAGCAGCCCTCCTTGCGGTCCACAATCGCAAGATCCTGAGAACTCTCCCTGTCCTCGCCTGTGACTTGGGTCTTCCCTTCCCGTAGGAAGCCACCAGAGCGGACTCCTGCGACGATTCCACTTGCTTACGCCGGATCTCCTCGTTCAACAAGCTGCTTTTGACTGCCTCCATCGTGACAACTCCATCAGGAGCGGAGTTGCTCACCGACATCACCAACGTCTCCCAGCTTTCCGACAGAGAACTCAAAAGCAGAAGGGCCTGAAGCTCATCCTCAATCACCATCTTCATCGCAGACAGTTGATTGATGATGCTCCGAACCTCGTTCAGATGTTGTGTCACCGGTGCACCCTCCGTGTACTTCGAGTTGACGAGTTGGCGAATCAGAAATGCCTTGTTGCCAGTCGTCTTCCTTTTGTACAACGAATGCAGCTTCTCCCATAATGTTTTTGCAGAATTCTCCATGGACACGTGGTAAAACACCGAGTCGTTCAACCATTGGCGGATGAATCCAACAGCTTTTCGATCCAGTCGTTTTCAGTCATCAACACCTTTGTCCGTCGACTTTGCGTTGTCTCCCTCCAACGGACCATGCAAGTCCTTGCACCAAAGTAGATCCTCCATCCTTGGCTTCCAAATCGTCTAGTTTTTTCCTGTGAGGGTGATCATACGAGTGTTCATCTGCTCCGTAGACATAGTTGCACCTTTCCTCTCGAGAAGAACCTGGCTCTGATACCACGTGTTGGTCGCGCAGCGGAAGAAGCGCTTTGCCAACCCACCTGAGATGACCAACCAATCTACGAACACCAAGCATAGATGAAGACAAGTATATGGCGGTGACTACGTCACCTGGGCAAATTCCAGCATTTATAACTCAGATAAAATTACAAGATTGGAAAGAACTAATGTTGAAACCCTTTGCCCTAATAGGTTTAACCCCCTCACCACACTCAAGAAGAAAAACAGAAGATTACAATTGAAATCACTCACCAACCCGTAGCAATCTCCCTAACCGAAGTTGACGACTCATCGATTAGATCTCCTTCTTCCTTCTGTCTTGGATGGCGAAGTCCTAAGAGCAAAGCACGGACTTTCTCTTAGATTTTCTGTGGACGAGTACCCCGAATCTCCAACTTGTGCTTTTTCTTTGTGCCTCCACCCTCCTCCCTATTTATAGGATGAGAAACCTATTTTAGGGTTAAAAAACCCTAAAAATAGCTAACCATAAGATCCAGCCGTCCATTAGGATCCAACGGTCCAAAATATAACATAAAACCTCCAAAATTCGAGCAGTCGCTGTCACGACCCTGACCCGGAAATTCGGGCACGAGTGCGTGGGTACGTCCAGCCTACGCCGCAGTGTCGGCGGTAGTACGCTGTCTAGGGCATCTCCACAGTTAAATTAACACTAGCTCATTCACAGTAATTAAACAGACAAGGAAATGAAAGAAAATGCTGAGATTTTATAACCAGAAAGTGACAATCAGATCCAGAGTTATTACAAAACCAGAAGTTAAATCGGGGACAAACCCGATTACTAAGATGAAAGGAAAACAAATAACTAATGCTAACTACTCTGCAGGAGTAGTCTCCTGTGGGGGAACCGGCTCTGCAACGGTATCACCTGCTGCCTCATAGGGGCCATAATGGGTGGGGGCAAGGTTCTCATCATCGCCTAAAGCAACGGATCCAGTCAGGAAAGGAGCAAAGTACACAGTGCACAACAAGATTAAACTAAATATTTATGACAATTAGATTGCGTATCATATTGAGAATATGTATAAAAGAAACACAATATCTCAGAGTTAATGCTATAAACAGGAATATGAGAAAGCAGAAATAAATGAGACAGGAAATGAAACTACTACAGTCAGCAAGAACTATAACAAGATCCAGAAACTATCTGTGTGAACTTGTGTTTGTTTTAGAATACATAGTTGGCATGTAGGGGTTTATAAGGCTAATCCGGCCGTCATAAACGGCTATTAAACAGGGATAATCGAGATCCGGCTGAGAGTACAGTCGCGTACCAACAGCTATTAAACACGACAGGGGAAAGGGTAAACTATATGCCTTCTAGTATTCTCCCACCCGACATGAAAACAAGACATGAAAAACCAGTATTCGAGACATGAAATCCAGTGTTCTAATACTACGTATAATCATCAAGGGTACTAGTAGAGCAGGAAATTAATTATCATAATATAAAGATTTAAACTTGAAGTGCAGGTACTTGCCTGTTGCTTGGATCCAATTATAGTTATGTTCTCGGGGAAATTCCAGAGATGAGTCCAGATGCTGAAATAGACATTACCATCATGCTCAGAAGATGTCAAATAGCTAGAAACGCCTGTCCTTGGGTCCAATTTGGAGACGAGGGCAAAAACGACAGTTTCGGGTCAAAACGGGGTCCGCCTGTGGGCCCGCTTTGCACCGAAAAACGTGTCCGGGTCAACGGTCTCCAAATTCACCAAACTTAGTGTCAACAGGTCAGGAACGTTGATACGAACCCAACGGAACTTCCAGATTTGGATTTCGATGAGTCGATCACAAAATCGCCCGTCGAGCGGGGGCCTGTGGGGCCCACGACACGCGATTTCGTCAACGTTCTCAGAATCGAACCAAACTTGACCCACAGGACCAGCGTATTGCTACGAGTCCGATGGCGCAAGTTTCGTCTCGATCCGACGCGTGTACAAGAAGTTAGGGTGAATTGCAGAAAAGGCGGATACGGGACGATGTCCGCGGATACGCGTTGATTCCGGTGTGCACGCACACCCGAATCAGCTTCCGCGAAATCTCACACGTCCGTATCGACGGTGCGCACGTATCTGTGAAGACCGCACGCGACCAAGTCGTCCCGTTTGGCGGGACGTACTCAGTTCCGGGGTGAAACAGGGTCTGGTTTTTCCTGTTTTTGGATCGCGGTGTGCGATCACCACAGGACGCGATGCCCCGAGCGGTTTGTCCGGGCACCGAGAGGGTCCTACAGGCTTTGCAACGTAATTTACGGAATTGAAAACGGGGCAGCGAGGAGAAAGTTACACTCACCTGAATGGGGCTCAAAAACTCGAAGAATCCTGTGTCCGACACGTGTCCACAGAATTGGGAAAATTTAGGGTTAGGGTTTTCCGGCCGGCGGCGGGGGAGGCCGGAGGCTGCGCTGGCGGAGGCGATCGAGGGCGGTGCGCGGCAAGGTGGGGACGGCGTCGCCGGGGAAGGCTCAGGCGGGGGCTGAGGTGGCCGTAGCGGGGAAGGAGGAGGAGAGGGCCTGGCTGGGGTTTTCGAGGGTGGTCGGCCGTCGACGGCAGCTGGCACGGCGAGGGAAGAGGGAGGAGGAGTCTGGGGGAGCTGCGCCGGGGTTCGGGGAAGGCGAGGCGGTCCGCGGTGGGTGGTGGCGAGGTCTGGGGCGGTCGGGGTGTTGCCGGAGGCTGGGTAGCTAGGGTTTTTATAGGTCAGGCGGCGGAGGGGCAGGTTAGGCGGAGCGTCGTGGCGGGGTTGCCGAGGGGTGCGGGCGGAGTGGCTGGGGGCGGCGCCACGTGGCCGGAGGCGGCGGCCCCGGCGGGAGAGCGGAGAACGAGTCGTCGTGCGGGGAGAGGGAGAAGGGGAGGCGGGTCAGCGGGTCGCGGTCGGGCGGGTTCGGGTGGACCCGACCCGACCCGCTAGGCTGGTGGGCCGGTTTGGGCTTGGGCCCAATGGGCTGGGCCAGGGTATTAAATAATAATAATAATAATAATAATAATAATAATAATAATAAATAAATAGTTTTTAGGCATTTAAAAATATGTCTGAGGTCCAATAAATTCCAGAAAAATTACCCTAAGTCCAGTTTTTCATTTTACACCCAAAAATATTATTTCCATGATATTTTAATATTGTTTATTAACAATTAAAAATTATTTAATATTTGAAAATCCTGATTTTAATTTCAGAAAATTTCCAGAAAATTCCAGAAAATTGTGAAAAATCCTAATTTTAATATTTTGAAAAAAATCAGGGGCTTACAGTCGCCGCCGACACCGAACTCGGACCGACTTCGATTTTGAGGTTCTAAAATACCACACCGAACTCGGACCGAACTCTGCCCCATTCAGCAGACTTGATTCCCAACACGACCCTGAAGCTAGACCGGATTGATGATTTCGAGTGAAAATTAGAGATTGGCATGGATATGGTACAAGGTGTCTAATGGACAGGGCGGTCCGAAATTCGGTCCGAGCCAATCAACGGGTTTGTCACACCCGACCCGGTCAACCCGGCCCGGTCGGTGATCCGGGTCCATCCCTGTGCTGAGACCAGTCCGAGGCCCCAAGACCATATATATATATATATATATATATATATGGTGGGTGGATTAATTTACAAGAATACCCACTCTAACATATCTGTTATTTATGACGTTGGAGGGATATTTTGTTAAATTAACCCTCCTAGCAGCCTTACTAGCATATAAGAAGAGTATTTTGACCAAATTGCCCCCAACATATAGCCATTTTATTTTGCATCTCTTTCAATACTTGCAAGCAAACATTTTTTGCCTCTCTTCGAATACATTATAAAGCAAGCTAGTGAAATAGAAAAAAATTGGAGACTAAAGTGCAAGAAAAATCGCAAGAGATTAAGAAATTTGTAGGGTTGAACTTGATCGACTACCACAAAGCTGCAACAATTCTATATCTAGTTTGGTAGAAAATTAAGTTAAGGTTTAAGTAATTTTTATTATTAAAAATTAGTTATTTCGATATTAAAATTTGATTAGTTAATTTTTTTCTCTATTTTTATTTTTTAGTTTGAGAAATTTTCTTTCCTTTCTTATTATTATTTTTTTTAAAATTATTTTTTAAAGTATGTATCATAATGATGCTATTGTTATAATCATCTCAATCAAGATATTTCAGAACAAAATTATAATTGTTATAATAATTTTGAATAGAATTATTATGGTAATAATCCTGCAGAAGATTTTGTGCCTCTGACACAAATGTCATCTCCAGAAGTTAGTAGTATTAATACTAATATTTCAATTAGAAAAAAAATTAGTTGTCGGATTGTTTTTATATTGAATTATTTGTTACCGATAGTGAAGGAAAAGAAGTTTTAGATCTGAAAGACCAAAAATCAATACCTAGAGATGCAAAATGCAAGAAATACAAAAAAAAACTAAAACTAAATGAAAGTAGTTATGGCGATGACACATTAAATGCTAGACAAATATATTGTTAAGCACTGATCCTCAATGATCTTGCATATGAAAATTTACTTATTTTGTGCTCGTAACAAAACTAACCTAACAAAATATATTATTTGTGATGAACAATATTTTACATTTGGTGAGAGTGAACCATATTATGACCATGCAAGTAGTACTATAAATTCTTGTTTTACTAAAATTTCTAGATCTACTAGTAGGACATAAGCTGTCAATTTTTTTTGAAAAAGAAAATGCAGCTTTGAAAGAAAGCTTTGTAAATGTTAAGTAAATTTTCTTTAATTAGTTATATATGGACTAGTAAACAAAATTATCCTTTTGTTTGTATCATGACATATTATTTAGATGCGAAATAGATTTTGCAAAAATAAATTATTTGTCTAAGATCGTTGGAATATCCACATACTGTATCAGCAATCGGTTGAGCTATATTATAGATTTTACGTTAATATAATATTCACAATTTTTTTTTCTAATTTCTTTTGATAATGCTAGTAATAACATTTTTGTATTAATATTTTAAAATCTCAATTTATATCAGTAATAGAAGGACGATTTTTTCATATAAGATGTGCTTGTCATATTGTTAATTTAATGGTACAACAATGTCTTCAGTTTTTCAAGTAAATTTAGAAAATATTAGATTATGTCTAATTAGTCTGAACACTTCTCCAAATAGGTAACACTAGTTTAAATTTATGTGCACAATATGGTTTAACATGTAGGAGATTTGTTAAGGATGCACCATATAGACGAAATTCTACTTATTTGATGTTGAAATATTGTATTAAATTTAGCTATGTTATTACACTACATTAGTGTTAATCCAAATTTTGATTACCAAATAACTTAGAATGATTGGTTAGTTGTTACTGCAATTTATGAATTTATAGAATTGTTTTACATTGTTACATGTATTTTATTCGAAGTTTATTATCCAACTTCTCTTTTAATTTTAGCAAAAAATATTAATATATCTCATTTATTTGTAAAATATAGAAATGCTCATGCTTTTGATTATGTTGTTTCTAAAATAGAAATAAAATTTCTAAAATATTGACGTAAAATACCTCTTTTATATTGTTTGGCTGCGTTTTTTTTTTATCTTAAAATCAAATAATTGGTATAGTTATATTGTTAGACGATTATCATGACAATATGAACGTTGTGTTATAACGTGTGTTACTAAAGGGTTGGATTTCTACTTTGTATTTTAGTCCCACATTGGTTAGAGATTAGTATTACACCTTCATTGGGTTGTATAAATAAGGCATTTGCCTCCCACTATGTGATTACACTAATAAGATATCTTCTTTCCTAATTTTTTTTTCTTCTTCTACGTTTATTCTAACACGTTGTCAGCACGAAGCTCTAACGGGAGGAAATAAGCGAGAGCATCTCAGTGAAGCCGCCATTTACGGATTCTCCACTTCGGTAATATGTATGGTTATATATGTTTTTTCTTCTTCTTCTGCATATGCATACTCTAGGCGCAGCCTGATGTTGATGTTTATACATCTCTTGGTATACCGCTAGGACAAAAAGAATAATTTTTATCCATTCATCTCACTTCTTTTAGTTAACTCTGATAGCACTCCGATGTTAATCTCATATAGATCTCTCGGAGAGAACGTTGTAGTTATTCTTTATTTATTTATTTTTTTTATATATGTAATACATTCAGATCAAAACCATCAGAGATCTGATGACCATGAACATGAATTGTTTGATCTATATATATAGGACTCCTGGAACATCATTGTTCGAAGCATACCATATGTGGTATTTTTGAAAGACTTCTTGAACATAATCATTGTTCAAAGCATACCATGAACATCTAGTGTTTGGTATTTACCTACGACTTCTGGAACATCATTGTGCGAAGCATACCATGAAGAAGATTTGTTTGGTATAAAATAGACTTCTGAAACATCATTGTTTGAAGCATACACCATGAACATGAATTGTTTGGTGATTTACCAAGTTCTTATGTTAACTTGTTATTATTGATCTTAGACATCAATATTTATGTTTGCTATTTAAATCAAAAGAAAAAATTAAGAGAACTTGATTTGATTAACAAATTAGATAGTACAGAGAAGAGTCCTAAGAGACAATCTAAGTACAAATTTGTTTTGATCTGGGGGGGGGGGGGGGGGGGGGGTGACGATGGAGGGTTAGGAGTGTAACAACTCTCTTTACTCCATGGACGAGACGCAGAAGCTTCTCTCCTTGGTTTTAGTGTGAATCCGCAGATAGCCAACCGGCCTTTTGGTTCGGTCTCTCTCTGAAGCAGAAAAGCTGACTCTTTGAACGTTCAAGTTGCTCCTATTTATAGCCATCGTGCTGATGGGCTATGGGTGCCGCATATGCCTATGTTTGGTGGTCGCATAAGGCTCCTTCAACATAATGCAGTTGTAACTGTTGTCGCATGCCATGGGCATATTGCCACGTGGTCTTGGTTGAGATATGGTGTTGATGAGATCTCGGGGTCATTTCAGCCCGTTGTATGCGTGACTTGGTCATTTGGACACGTAGTCCGCACCAACTGTGCGAAGATCTTTGCAGTTGTAACGGGAAGATCTTGTGAACGGGAGGCCGTGCACGTTGGCGAGGTCGCATGGGTCGTGTAGCCGCATGTGTTCTCTCCTCCGCCCGCTGTTCGGATGTGGTATCTTGCATTTATAGCCGCCCTGTGGACGTTCAATGGGTGATGCATATGCTCGTGCTTGGTGGTCGCATATGGCCGTTTTGACAGTATGCGATTGTAACGGTAGCCGCATGATAAGGACAAGCCGCTACGTGAGTTTGGTTAAGTTTTTCTGTTTGAAGAGATCTCGGGGCTGTTGTGTACATAACTCGGTCAATTTGACACTTGGTCAACACTAACTGTGCGAGAAATCGTCTTCGGTTGTAACAGAAAATCTTGTGAGTCGAGAGCCGCATACTGTTGTAGTCGCATAGAAGCTCTCGTTTGGTCTTGGTCAGAATGACCTTCTGGTCGTATGTGGACGATGTCGCATGGGTCTTGAAGCCGCATGCGTACTCTTGTTTGACCTTGGTCAGGTGGACGCTCTGGCCGCATGATGTCGAGGCCGCATGGGTCTTGAAGCTGCATACGTAGGACACGTGGTATGGCCCGTCTGTCGAGACAATTAATGCACTGATGTGACTTGTCTTTTCCTGAGCCGTCGTCTGCACGGATTCCGAAGCATCTCAGGTTGATGAGTGAGACGTCAAGGCTTCTGACAAACATCAAAATCTGTGTCAGGGGAACGCATGAACTCGAAGCCGTATGGGGCCAGAGACGCGTGGGACGCATGGAGTCTGGAACGTATTGGACTAGAGACGTATGGAACGCATGAAGTCTGAAACGCATTGGGCCAGAGACGCATGGAACACATGGAGTCTGGGACGCATTGGACCAGAGACGTATGAATCTTTTGTCGTTTTCTACATTCGTGACATTTGAACAGCTGTATAATGCCAAAAATAATTATGACGAAACTGTCAGCACGAATTCCAATCAGCGGTACAGGATTCGAGGCGGTCAGAATGACTGTCTGTTTTGTCAGAGTCATAAATGTTCTGATGTGCCTTTAGAGATGATGCGGCAAAAAGCGGTATGTGTCTCGGGATGAACAACATACCATAGCAGCAATGAACTGGCCCGAGGAGTCCCTGGCTATTGCAGCTGCTGCAATATTAGCTGAGGATGTGGCGCCATCTATGTTAATTTTGATTTTGTCACTCAGAGGCGGCACCCATCCGCTAGTATCAGTAATTGCATTGCAGAATGTTTGTAACTCAAGAAGGTCTTTCGATGCCCCGGTGGAATAAGAATGGAGTAGAAACATTGCTTTGTTGATGATAGCATATGGTTTAGGACTTTCTTTCCAAAAGAAAGTGTCACACCTTGCCTTCCAGATATTCCATAATATTGATGCCGCCATCTTGATGACCTCTTCATGTTGCTTCCCTCTCGTAATGGCTTCCCTCTCGTAATGGCTGAATAGTTTCGATAACACCTCAATGCACCGGATGAAGATGAACGGTGATAGGGGGCACCCATGTCGGATCCCTCTACCTGGTTTGAACCATCCTTCTGGTTTACCATTGATAAGAAGGGGGAATTGTAGTTACTTTTCATTTCATGGCTCCGGCTTTTCTTTATAGACCTTTGCGCAAATTGACCACTCATATAGGGATGAAAAATGATATTTCAAGAATGTTTCTAAAAAATATTCCAAAAATGGCTTTTCTAAACATTCTTCGTCTCAGTTACAATCCAAATCAAGCGTTAAAAGTTGAAGAGTTAATGCTAGTTCAGTTGGCTCAATGTTTTAGAAAAAAATGGTTGTTTGAGCCTTAAGGAATTATTGTTAGTTCCCAGACGAATCAGAGATGGTAGAACGCAGATTATAGCAGAGCTGCTAGCGAGATCCGAAGGTCCGCTCTCTACTGGAATCCAAGTTGTCGTCGAAATCAGATATTCACACAAGAGTTCCTCATATGATATATCTCGATTCCAACGAAGCTTGAACCAAGAACAGATTACAAACTGGCTCCGAAGAAAATGAAGATTATAACAAAAAATAAGTAAAAACGTTCTTCTCTTTACGTTCACAGACGCTACAATTAGAAAGATCGAAGCAAAGGAAAAACTGAAGAGAAACTCCTTGCTGGGGTGGTCAAAACCACCGTTGCTCGAAACAAGATTCGCCGTACAGACGATCTGGCCCCAGGAACCAGCAAGTTCACAAATGAACTTCTGGAACGCTCAATGTCACCTTCGAAAATCACTCGGAATAAACTATGTGAGAGGGAGACACTCTGGGCCGCATATTATCTGGTGTTCTCGATTTTTTCCATCTGTTTTCTCTCTCCTCAAATGAGCCGCCTGACACGCTGTACTGCACGAGACAGACATCGCTGCCAAACGCCGAAAGCAGACCCTGTCTTCTCCACGTCAGACTCTCCACATAGCACCTTGCCTCATGTCGACCAGGCCGCAAGGCCCTGACCGCATGAGCACAGGTCGCATGGGCACCGAGCCATGGGACCGCATACGCCACGAAGCATGCGTCCGAGCTAGCAACCGTGTATGCAACTCGTGTAAGAAAAGAGCGCATGAGCGCCATGCGTTCTAAGTGCGCCAACAAAGCGACACTTTGCGCCATTGAGCACGAGCACGAGTCCGAGTCCGAGTCGCTAAGCCCCTACGAGACTTACCTCCTAAGAAAAACTTTCCAAAGGTGGTGACAAAACAAAGATTGTCATAATAAGGTTCACACTTAATCCCTCTAGGATAGTCAACCCATATGGACCTCCACCCCATGTGCATATACCAATACGAAACATAGCTATATATTGAGATATACACATTGGTGGTTTTCCAATGTGAGACTAGAACTCCCAAAGCCAAGTGGAAAACACCAACAATTATTTGGCTAGCTATAAATGCAACTTGTACAACATTGGCTATAATATTTATACCAATTTTATTATTTTATTGAAATTGATGTTATGTATACAATAAAAGTTGCAATGGTTATTCTAATTATAGCATTATTTGTTGTATTAAAAATAATTAAAATATCATTTATATCAATCTGAGAAATGCTAGTCACAGTCGCTTAAAAGTGACTGTGGTCACACTCTCTTACACGTGGCAATGAAGTGAAGAAGTTATTTGGAAGAATATTTAATGCATAGGGGTCTTTGGAGCAAAAGTTGTTTTGTGACATTTGAGTTATTGGTGTTTGAAAAATGAACCGTTACTTCGTGATATCTCTTTAATGCATGTATGGATCTTTCAAAAGAGAGTTTAGCATGTGTAAGAGAGTATGGTCACAATCATTTTTAAATGACTGTGACTAGTATTCCTCATATCGACTTTTGCTAAAAAAAATAATAATAATTTATTTACACACAATTAAACAATTATTAAATGATTCGACTTTACCGTGGACTGGTTTGGTTTGGTTTGATTTGATTTAATTTAGCTTTAGACACAAATAATGTGTTGGCCAAACGTATAGCATTTTGCGTTTACGTTCCTGGTGCCAAATGTTCTATTTGCCATTTGTCTTTTCTTTGGACGAAACATCAACGTTAAACTTTTTCAACCATGTATAAAAAATAGAAATAAAAAGAAGAATAACAAACTCAAACCATACTTGATCCTTGATAGGGTTCCATTCTATTATTAAAGACGGGAAATTTTGTTTTATTACTATCATTTTAAATAACACCATTCATTAAAGAAAATCAACGATTATGGACCAGTATCAAGATTTCTCCCATATAATTAAATTTATCCCGATAGTGATTTGACTTTTTTTTTTTTCTAGTGTTACTACTGACCTTATTATCGATGTGTTAGTATAATTGCTAATTATAATTAATAGTCTGTGCATATCAAAATCTCAAACAGGACTAACATGTGTTATATGTAAAACAAAGAAAAAAAAATAGAAAAAAAAAGTTATAACATTGTTAAAAAGTTAAATAAAAATTTAAATTATATTAAAATATTTTAAATATTGTTTGAATATATATTTTATTATGAATTGTTATAGATATATTTTTAAAATTTTGAATATGTATTTAGTTAAATAATATCATATACTTAGTTTAAATATTAAATATATTTTAAGATTTATTAAATATTAAAGATAGTTAGAAAAATTTATACTTTTTGTTATTTTTTATTACGTGTGAAGGTACATACCCGGATAGATTTATTAATTTTTTTAATGAGTAGAAAATATATATATGTTTGAGCTGGTCAGTTTTGAACTGTTTTTAAGATATTATAATAGTGTCACTTTTTCTATTAAAATATACCAATTTTTTCAGTATGTGGCCGGCTCGTAAAGTGATTGAAAATGTCCTTTTTGGACTTCCAGTTCTCTTTTTTTGGCATGCCCACATTACAATCTGGTTTGTTTGAGCCCATCACCCTCTTCTCCAAACTCTTCCACACCCCTTCGCCAAACCTTACATGGTCTCCATCATATTTGGTATAAGCTATAAGGGCAGAAAGAAAAGAAAAGAAAAGAAAAGAAAGAAAAGAAAAAATAAATAATTTTTTGCTATTAATTTTTTTTTTGTATATATATATATATATATATATATATATATATATATATATATATATTGGTGTTTGTAAAGATTAAGAAAATTGGAAGAAGAAATAATCTTTAATGTGAAAAAGTGAATCCTTTGGTGGGTGGAAAACTATTTATTCTATTTTCTATTCCTTTGAGAATCATTTTCCTTTCCTTCCCATTTCCTTCATGCATCTAAACATAGGATATACATAATTTTTCTTTCCCAAGATCATGATTCTGTTAACCAAACGTGACCTAAGAACAATACTTTCTGAAGAATTTGACTGTTCCTTACGATCACGATCTGAGCATGAAAGGTAGATTGTGTGAGTTGTACATAGAACATGGGTCTCATAGTTAGCCTATCGCCGAAAACATCTATCTGTACTACTATATAATGAGAAAAGTTCAACTTTACCGTATAACTCTTTTTTTTCTTTCAATTATACACTTTCTTAGGTTTATCAATTAATATTATTCATTAAATTAACGGAAACATTTAGGTAATTATATGAGCTATCTTTTAGCCTTCCTAAGTAATTTTAATAATGATTAGAATAATTACAGCATCTGTCTTTTAGTCTTCATAATAATATATATATATATATATATATATATATATATATATATATATATACTAGTACAGTTACACCCTTCTCTATAAAATAATTCTCTCTGTCACAATTGGTTAAAGATTGTAAGATTATTTACACTAACATTTTCTATATTTTATATTTATTACACTGATCTTCCTTATTTTAAAAATAACTACACTTAACCTCTCATATGTTTTATGTTTATTACACAGATCTCTCCTATATTTTGTGTAAAATTGTGTATTACACTAACCATCCTTAAAACATAAATCTTAGGAGAGGTCCGATTAATTATTTTTAAAATAAGTAAAGTTCGTGTAGTAAACATAAAATATAGAAAATGTTAGTTTAAATAATCCAAGATCATAATTTGAAAATTATAGGGGGAGTGGTCTAATCTGGTGCGAAGGCCCAAAGGTCTCCGATTCTTACACCATAATGGGCGTTCAGGCCCATTATACAATTGTTCTAGTAAAGGTTAATATTTTTATTTTTCTGGGATTCGTTCACAAGAAACTCGAATGACAAGTTAGGGATTACACGACCAATGTGTTCATGGTTTGATGTGATGCACAAAAAATTATGCAACGAACTTCACTAGCAAAAGTTTCCTAGCTTGGTCAGCCAAAAGTTCCTTGCCAATGTTCCAAAGATTGTCGACAAGAAGTTTTTCTTCTTCACTGTAGGTCTCGGCAAGAGGCCGGACGTGCCGGAAGAACCAGACGTGCCGAGGACCGAACGGGACCAAGTTTGCGGCATCAGTGAACAACGTGTCGTTTGACCACAGCCATACTGCAAGCACATTTTTTTTTCTCGAATGAAGTCTACACCGATGACTTCCCTACTAACTCACAAAACCCTTACAATCACACAGGCACTTAATCTAATAGAATAATACTATTTGTACCTTCAAAGTATTCTTTCAACGATTTTTTTAAATAAAGTAATAAATTATCAGATAATTATGCAAAAGGGAAAAAATTTGCTGAAATTGCAGGGAGGGGGAGAACTCGCCAACTGAGTTGGCGGGTTGTTGGGGGATGAAAGTGCCCGCCAACTGAGTTGGCGAGATAGGTAGAGACCGCCAACTGTTGGCGAGGGAGAGTGTGTTGGAGGCTGAGCCCGCCAACTTACTTGGCGAGTGAGGGTCCGTTGGCTTCTCAGGGAGAAATTTTAGCCGTTGAGGGTTGGGGGGAGGATTATAGCCGTTGCACAACGGCTATTACATTCAACACTCTCACTCTATATATTTTCCATCTCAACCAAATCATCCAACACTCTCACTCTGTTCCCTCTCTTCCCTCTAGCAAAGTCTCCAGCACTCTCTCTGTTTCTCTGCCTCTAGCAAAGCTTCAGCCAAAGTTCTGCCTGCAGCTAAAGTTCATCTGAGTTTCTTGTAGCAAAAGTTCTCAACCGTCATGGATCATAGCGTAAGAATTGTATACTCGCACGGTGGTAAAGTAAATGGGTAAATTACGAAGAAGAAAAAAGTATAATTTTTTCAACTTATCCGAATATTAGTTTTGAAAATATACGTAATCATATTATTGAACGTTGTTCTATTCATTATGATTTTATTCTGAAGTCTATTTTTGGTTCTAATTATTTTTTGATAGATAGTGAAGATGCATGGAATTATATTCTTGAGATTAATTCACAATCACGGTATATAAAAATATATGTTATTAAAGTAGCAGCAACATTAGATAATAGAAATAATGAATATTTTTCTGAATATCACCATGTTAGTTCGGGTGTTAGTTCTTCTTAACAAATTGTTTCATTTTTCCAAGAAGGTCATTCATCAGATGAATTTAACCATGATGATGATAGTGACAACGACGATGGAAATATTAATGATTTAGTTGAAAATGTAGATTATACGGTAGATGATGATGTTTTAAAAGCTATCACTGATGAAGTATTTAAGGGACAATCATTTTCTAGCCGTTCTCACTTTAGAAGCTTTATAAGTAATTTAGCAATTAAATATAATTTAGTTGTTCAGCTAGTGTTATGAATAATGCTCGTGAAATTATATATAGTTGTGATCAACCGAATTGTAATTGGAGAGTATATTTCAAAACCATTGGAAATGGCGATATAGTTAAAGTTAGTACATTAGAAAATCGTCATTCTTGTTTAGGGAGACTTAGTACATGACGTTATCGACTAGCTACCGCTGCATGGATTAAGACAATGATAATTGACATTATTAGAGATAACCAGTCATATAGTCCATCACAAATTGTTAAAGATATATATAGGGAGCACCGTATACAAGTACTTATTCCAAAGCCTGGAGAGCCCGAGAGACATTATTAGCTGAAATTAATGGTAGTTATGATGAGACATACGCTAGTCTTGAGGATATTATTATAGAATTATGGAGAAAAATTCAGGTAGTACATGTTTTATTAAAACTGCCAAAAATAATAGCTTTCAGCGAATTTTTATTTGTTTTAAGTCATGTATTGACGGGTTTTTAAGGGGCTGTTTACCGGTTATTAGTACTGATACTACATTTCTTTCGTCTAAATATCAAGGTATCTTATTTATTGCTTGTGCTCACGATCCTAACTATCAATTATATCATATAGCTTATGCTGTTACTGAAGGTGAGAATAGTGATTCTTGGTCTTGGTTTTTAAATTCTCTTAAAATATCTTTTGAAAGTTGTTTTAATGATTGTAGTACAATTTTATTTATATCTGATAAGCAAAAAGGATTAATAAATGTTGTTCGTGCTATTTTTCCTGCATCTCCTCATTTTTTTTGTATTCAATATTTTAAACAAAATATGAAAAAAGTTACCAAAGAACCAATATTTCAACACTTGTTGGACTTGCTTGCTAGATCATATAATGAAACGGATGCATATAGTGTGTTTGATATAATTAAAGCCGAGAACATAATGTTGTGCGATTGGCTTATTGGTGTAAACGATGAAAGTCGTTGATTTGAACACTGGATAACAGCGTATGCTACTTGTCCTAGATTAGATATTAACACTTCTAATCTTGCTGAATATTTCAATAGCTGGATTAAGAAATTACGAGATAAGCCAATAACAATATTTCTCGATGGTATTAGAGCCAAGATTATTACACTTCATGACAATCGTAGAAAGAATGCTGAAAATATAGACACAAATTATTGTCCGAAGATGTTAAAGACCATGACTTGTATTATCAAATAGAAGAATCACCTAGAAATATTAGCTATTGATAGTTATAAGTTTGAAAAATAATAGACCGTGCAACAAGTAGAACCTATATTGTTAATATAACCGACATATCTTATACATGTTTTAGATGGTACCATACTTATATACTATGTATACATGCATGTTTTGTTTGTAGATATTGCAATATTAGTATTGATAGTTTTTATCCTGCAGTATTTTCGACGGAGACCTTGAGAAGTGTATACGCACAAAAAATGGAGCCAATTTCAGTTCCCTACAAGATCCAAGCTCCTTTGGTTAGAGGAGAAATTGGAGTATCAGATGTAAGACGCAAAGCCGGAAGACCAAAGAAGAACCGCATCAAACCCCGGGATTCATCGACGAGAGATCTTCGTTGCAGTAATTGTGGTGCGATTGGACACAACCGAAGAAGATGTACTAGTCAACCGAGAGAGTAAAATAGAATTGTTCAATACAAACTTAAACATATTGTAATAGTGAGTCTGATAATGAAAGTCTACTTAAGAATTGTTCAATACCAAAACATTGTAATCAAAATTTTTTATAAATCATACAAATATTGCAATCAAACAATGTTACAAATTATCTACTCATCTTCCTCCTCGTCTTGTTGAATTTGGGTAGGCAGCGGTGCTGATGGAGTCAAAAAAAACTGTGTGAATATCTGGTAGCTTTTATCTCCAGCAGTCTCGTAACTAGGGCCCGCTCCAGCATACTGGTCACTAGGGCCCGCTCCAGCATACTGGTAACTCGGGCCCGCTCCAGCATACTGGTGAATAGGTCCCTCTGCATCATCCCTCCTACGACGACGAGAGTGTCTCTGTCGTACAAAGCCGGTCGGATAGTCTGGTGGAAGACGTGATTGTACTGGAGGCATTTCAGGTTCCCACCCAATATCCAGATGATCAACACGAGTCACAAGTTCCTCCATAAGAAATCGACTTTGTGGGGAAAGGTTTATCTCAAGTTGTTGCAAATATTGTTGGTATACACCACTCTGAAATATGAAACTTGTAAATTAATTTTTTTATCATATCTATGTATATGTAATTTTTAAAGTATAATGTAGTCATACCAAATCATGCATGCCATCGGCAAAAGCACGCAAAGTAGAATAATCTACGGATCTACTCTTGAACCTTTGCTCCTTATATTGGTATACTCGGTTGCTCATAAGAGGGCATCCCCACCATTGCCTATAGTCCAGGTTACCAATGTCTGCATAATGTAAATAAAATTTTAGCAAACTATTTACACTAAATTAATACGAATAATGAGTAACTTAGAACTTACATTTCTCAGCAGATCTTAGTCCGGGAGACATGTCCCTCACACTATAATTCTCAAACCGATTATTCCAATCGGCAACGAGACCAATGATTCGTTGTATTGCATTTGCTGCCTCATAACCGACTGTCGGTGGATAATCGAGAATTATTTGACTCATCTCGAATTGTCGAAGAACACGGTCTGCGGGATGGTACATGGTGAACCGATCATATATAATATAAGATCTGTGTAAACTAAACGAATATGATGTCCTCTTAATTTTTGGAGCATCATCTTCACATGTATAAGGTGTAAACCCCCTGATTTTTCAAGAATTTTAAAATAGATTTTTACAATTTTTTGGAATTTTTTGGAATTTTTCTGAAATTAAAACTAAGGTATTTTGTAATTAAAGGATTTTTAAATAATGTTAATTAATATTAAAATATTATAAAAATAATATTTTCTGGTGTAAAATGAAAAATTAGACATAGGATAATTTTTCGAGAATTTATTGGACCCCGGAAGCATTTTTAAAGATCTAAAAACCAAGTTTTAAATAAACCAATTAAACCCTGAAATAAACCCGGTTTATTTTAAATAAACCAAACCAACCCGAACCAGACCGGTTTAACTAAACCCAAATCCTTGTTGGGTCGGATCCGGGCCCAAAACCCAGACCCGGCCCACTAACCCGACCCGCACCCTTTGCCTGTTGGATCGGGTCGGATCCCATCCTCCACCCGACCCGACCCGACCCGGATCCAATAACCCGAACCCTTTCCTCTTCTTCCCCGACTGTGGTGAATCTCGGCCGTCGCCCTCCGCCGCTTCGGCTTCCCGCAACGGCCGCCGCTCCACTACCCCGACCCCTCGCTCCGCCTACCCGTAACCGCCGACCGCCGGTCTCCTCTCTCTCTCCCTATAAAATCCGCCCCGCAGCTCCTCGACGACCCCCGCTGCCACCCGCCGCCTCCTCGCCGTCCTCCGCTCCTCTCCCCGACCCGCAGCTGCTCTCCCCAGCGCAGCCGACCTCGCCGCCAGCGCCCCGGCCGCCTCGCCCTCGGCCGCCCTCGTCCAGCACCGCCTCCTTTCCCTGAGCTCCCCCCGCCCTCAGCTCCGCTCCACCGCAGCCACCTCCGTCTCCCCGAGCCCCCAGCACCCTCTCCCAGCAGAGCCGCCTCCGCCTCCCTGCTCCTCCGTCCTCGCCGGCCAGCACCCCGGCCGCCTCGACCAGCCGAGCCGAGCCGACTCCGCTCTCCTCCGGCGAAGTAACGACCGCCCCGAGCAGTCGCCGGAACCCTAACCCTAGAACAGGGTGAACAGTGCCGTGTCCACTGTGTCGTGTCGTGTCTCGTGTCGACTCGCGGATACGGGAATTTCAGTTTCCACGGAGCCCTATTCAGGTAACCCGTTCTCTCTCCTCGTAGCTCCATTTTCCATTCCGTCAGTTGTGACGCGAACCCTGCGTGACCCTCTCGATGTTCGTGCAACTCGCTCGGTACGTCGCGTCCTGTGGCAATCGCGAACCGCGATCCAAAAACAGAAAAAATAATACCCCATTTTCCCCCCGGAACTGAGTGCGCCCCGCCAAACGGGACGACTTGGTTGCGTGCGGTCTTCACCGAAAGGTGCGTGCCGTCGATACGGACGTGCAAAATTTCGCAGAAGTTGATTTGGATGTGCGTGCACACCGAAATCAACGCATATCCGCCGACAACGTCCCGTATCCGCCTGTTTTGGATCTCGTTGTAACTTTGTGTACACACGTCGGATTGAAACAAAAATTACGCCATCGGACTCGTAGCAATACGCTGGTCCTGTGACCCAAGTTTGGTTCGATTCTGAGAACATTGACAAAATCGCGTATCGTTGGCCCCGCGGCTCTACTTGACGGGCGATTTTGTGATCGGCTCATCGGAATCCAATTCTGGAAGTTCCGTTGGGTTTGTATTATCGTTCTAAACTTGTTGACACTGAGTTTGACAGATTTGGAGACCTTTGGTTCTGACACATTTTTCGGTGTAAAGTAGCCCACATGTGGACCCCGCTTTGACCAGAAACTGTCATTTTTGCCCCTGTGTCCAAATTGGACTCAAGGACAGGCGTTTCTAGCTATTTGATATTTTCTGAATATGATGGTGATATTTATTTCAGCAACCGGAGCAGTACCTGTAATTTCCACTGAGGTCAGAGCTACAGTTGGAGCCAGAACCCCAGGCAAGTGTACCTTGCCAACTTTGCAGTGTTGTTATTTATTTCTTTGACTTAATTAATTATTGTACATGCTTAACCTAGGACCGTGTGACTTTACTTAGCGTTCGATTAATAGTCGGGTGCCAACACTGTACGCAGAGTTGTGTAATGTCACCTAGAGATGGATATCGTGACCCTTTACATTCCTGTACTTGCCATATCAAGTACGTTATACCCAGGACACTTGACACTATTCATGAGACAGAATCTTCCAGAGATATTCACGATAATTCTGTGTAGGATACAGGTTCATGACATATACAGTTACATGCTTAGATTTTATCCTGACTTATTGCATTAGATATGGTCTTGCGTGACATGGACATGTACATCGTGAACTGTGACGTGAGATTACATTGGGTGGGGAGAGTATTACCATATTAAAGGCTGATTATATTATATATATATTTTCATCTGGAGGTGTCTTAGTCTCTGACACAGAGCTTTGGCACAAGTTCTGGCCCTTCGAGAGAATACTGCTATAGGTTTCTCCGACACCGATCATATAGTAGTCTTAGTCCGAGTATGACTAAAACTCTTACTTGCATATCACTTAGCTGGTTATATATTTACCCTATTATTTTATTTATTGTTGCAGTGTATTTATTTTGGCATGAGTTATCTTGTACCTTGCTATGTCCCCTGAGGACCTGGATCTGGATTATGTCCCCAGGATTAGCAGACGAGGTCTATCTTGAGGTGTACGGAACATGAGCACTTCTCGGAGCAGAACCAGGAACCGAGGACGAGGTGATTGCAGAAGATTTCTCCTGAATATCTTCATCTATGCTCAGTTTTATTGGCAAATAAACTTTTTTAAATTCCTGTTTAAATGAACAATTGTAACAGACTTGAATATCGGGTTGTTCCCCGATTTTATTTACTTGTGACTGGATGATGTTTATTTCTTTTGTTGATATTGTTGTATTTATTCTGTGGATGAGATTAGTAAACCCTGATTGTTGTAATACAGCTTAAGTATGCCCCGATGGATCCATTAAATTGGGTTTGTCCATCGGTGTGTGCTGCTGGCCTTGCCACATGTCTAGTCCCTCGATATTTTTGGGACTGGGGCGTGACATAAGGTAACCAGGTAACCTATTTAATGATATTGTATAAAATAGATGTGATGTTTATCTACGATCAAAACTGTAATAATTTAAAGATATTTATCAGATATTTAAAAAATTATCTCATGATACTGTAGTGTATCAAATTGGCTACGATAAAGTGATACACTCCTGTATTGGTAGTGTTGATAATCCACTACATCTGTGGGCCATCGCATAGCAACCGAAAATACTTCAACATCACTGAAAATGCTAGTAACAGGCCTACCAATATAGAAGTGCTCGTAGGACCAGAACATAAAACAAAAATATGGCATTAGTACAAACAAAATTTGCGTATAAAAATACTCTCACTAATTTAGGTCTTTCATTCATACCTGAATCAGTGAAATACATCCACAAATACTCTTGCGACTGGATCTCACAAATTCTGTCAAATTTGCTTTTAAAAAGGCTAGAGTAGCAGCTCCCCATGCATGTTGAGTAGGTTTTGTCAAATCATCCAAGAATGGTAGAAGCTGCACACTTACCATATTTCTTGATGCATCAGAAAATAGAATTGCACCACATAAACAGAGCAGATACGCTCTAGTGCAACGAATGACCTAAAAATATTAAGTGTTATATAAATACTAAATTAAGTCATAAACAAATCTTACTAATTAAAATACATACCCTCATTTCATCTACATCAACTACCCAGTCAATAGTGTGATGTAGGTCCATGAAGTTGCCATGAAGCCGTATAAACTTCACAAAATTGTCGTCTTTTATACGGTAACACCGAGATACCTTCTGATCAGATCAGATCTCTTTAAGTGCGGATCAAAATATATAGCGTCACCTTTAATAGGTAACCCTAGTATATTTGCCACATCAAATAGGGTGATCGTCATCTCGCCGAATGGGAGTTGAAAAGTGTTGCGTTCAGGCCACCAACGCTCCATAAGACTTACAACTAAATGAAGATCGTGGATAAAATATCTAACACGATCTATATAGTAGAATCCAAATGATTCCACCAAAGCCTTTTGGACATAATTTAGCTTCCATGTACGATAATTTCTTTCGGTCCGCCAATGTACATGGATTCGGGTTCGTAAACCAAGATCATGGTCGTATAACTATAAAAAATATATGCATTATATTTTGTGTGTAAATTACTTAACTTGCAAACTTATAATTTAAAAAATTACCTCGCTAGTAAATATTCGACTAGATATGTGGTCTTCACGTTGCTTAATAATAAGGTCGGTAGTTGGTCCACCGGGAATACGACCATCATTTTGGCTAGCCATCTACAAAAAATATTATAGAAAGAAGGGGGAGTGCTGTGAGGAGGAGGAGTGGTGTGAGGAGGAGGAGGAGGAGGAGGAGGAGTTGGAGTTTATTTATAGGAAGAAGGGGGAGCTTTTGGAGGGAGGGGAGGGGGGGGGGGAAGTTGGGGGGGGGGGAGTTGAGGGGGGGGGGGTCTCCGAGGAGAAAGAGTATCGGAGGGAGAGGGCCCGCCAACTGAGTTGGCGAGCTTGCCCAGAGCCTGCCAACTGAGTTGGCGAGTTCTTCTCGAACTCTGGGCACCGCCAACTCAGTTGGCGAGTTCTCCCCCTCCCTGCAATTTCAACAAACCATTCCCCTTTTGCGCAATTATCTGATAATTTATTACTTTATTTGAAAAAAATCATTCTTTCAAACCATTCCACCTTATTGACAAATGTCATGACGATTAATATTGTTAGTGTTTTTTGCCTTTGGACTATAAAAAATAGTCCCATATTGACTACACCACCAAGTGGGTATCTCAATATAATGCTTTGCTTGTGTTGAGGTGTGCACATGGGATGTGGTGAGGCACTTGGGTGCCATGTGGGAGTATTTTATTAGGATGAAGAAGGATTAACTTCTTAATGAAAGCATTTATACTTTTTGTCATTCTCTTGGAATTTACTCCATATGAGCTGCGACTCGGACTCGGGCTCAAGGATTCTGTTCCTATCTTTTCGTAACTATTGGGCGGCTAGGGTTTTCACCCTCTCTCTATAAAACTCTCTGCCTCTTTGAGGACTTACTTCAAAATAGAGGAGACGAAGAGAGTTGCAACAGCCGCCATTGCAGTCCAGGAAGTTCGTGCGAATCCAAGCAAGGAGGTGACATCGAGCGTTCCCGAAATTCTACGTGAACTTGCTGCTTTCTGGGAGCAGATCGTATGTGACGAATCTTGCTTTGAGCAACGGTGATCTTCATCACCCAGCAAGCAGAGTTTATTCTTCTTCTTGCTATTCTCTTTTGCAAGTTGTAAACTCTGTTCTGTCCGTTTGCAACTGCGATTGCAAGAAAGAACGAGAAGTTAGTTTTCTCTGATTCTTTTGTTATCTTGTTTTTAGTTGTAATCAGATCCTATATATAATCTTCTTGTTGGATCGAGAGATATCAGGAAGGAAACTTTTGTGTGAACTCCTGATCTCAACTTTAACTTCTGCTTCTATCATCTTTGATTAAGCATCGGGACTAACTAATGTGACAGTTGACATAGCAAATTATAAATTAAAATTAATATTAATATTAACATTAACATTAACATTAAAATTAATATTAACATAAAAATTAACATTAATATTAACATTAAAATTAATATTAAAATTAAAATTAACATTAACATTAATATTAACATTGAAAATTTTTGGATGATTAATTTTTTGGGTTAAAATTTTTCATGTCAGCTGCCATGTCTAGCTATCACATAATACTATTTGGCATGCCACGTCAGCTGCCACATAAGAAGGAATAATTTGAAGGAATATTTTGGAGGTACGAATAACACTTTGGCAAAATTGCATCTTGATATCGTCAACTATTCGAGTTTTTCAATTTGACACCCTCAATCTTGAAAGGTACTAACTTAATATCTTCCCTCAACTAATATTTTCAACTTGGTACCCTCCGACAGTCCAACGTTAGGTTTCTTGTTAAAAAGAGAGAGACTAAACTACCCTAGTTTCCTCATCTTCAACCCCTGCGCACCCCTCAAGCCCCCCCGGTTCATGCGTTTCACCCACCCCATCACTGCTCCCGCCCCCCCGCGACCCCCCCGCTCCCGCCCCCCCCGCGACCCCCCCGCTCCCGCCCCCCCCCGCGACCCCCTTGCTCCCGCTCGTTCTTGCGCCGCCCGTGCTCCACCGCTCGCCTCCGCGCCAGCTCTCCCCTGCACCCCTCGACCCCCATGCCCCCACTACAGCTGCTACTAGTTGCTGTTGTGCCCCTGTCACGCGCCCCCCACGACCTCCTCGTCCCCCGTGCCTCCGTTGCTACATCCACTACTAGAATAAGCGGGTTTAGCGACGTTTTTTAGCGACGACAAATAAAACGTCGCTAATTTAGCGACTCCATTTAAAAACCGTCGCTAGACGTCGCTAATTGGCGACATTTAGCGACGTTTAGCGACTTTTATTCAGTTTTTAAAAGATTAGTCGCTATAAGTTCAATTTAGGTCGCTAAACGTCGCTAAAATATTTCATTTAGCGACGTTTAGCGACATATTTAGCGACGTAAGTATTTTGGACATTTAGCGACGTATTTAGCGACGTCTCAGACGTCGCTAAGTTAGCGACGTCATTAGTGACGTCGCTAAAACGTCGCTAAATTTGTTTTAATTAGGGCTGCTTCCCCATTTCTTTCGATCTCTTCTTCTCCCTCTCTCTCTCCCAAACGTTACGATCTCTCCGGGTCCCCTCTGAACTCAGGCGCCCCCTCCTCCCTCCCGACGAACCCCCTCCGGCCGCGTCCTCCCCCCTCCTCCTCCTCCACTAGGTAAACCCGCTCTCTCTCTCTCTCTCACAGGACACACATGGGTTTTTGACCTGGGGTTAGGGTTAGGGTTTTTGACCTGTGGTTAGGGTTAGGATTTTTGACCTCGGGTTAGGGTTAGGGTTTGTTCACAGTTTACTTCTGCAATTTAATTCTCACTATGGAAAGACCAACTTGGGGTTAGGGTTAGGGTTTTTGACCTGGGGTTAGGGTTAGGATTTTTGACCTCGGGTTAGGGTTAGGGTGTAACGCCCCGCTCCGCGCCGGCGTTATATATCAAGGTGAGTGGGCAGAACTTCGTTCTCTGATTCTTGCACGCCTTAATAATAACCTGAGTTTTTGCTTGTAATGTTTTCTTAAGAGAATGATAGAACCTGCCTTGCATGTTAATGAACAAACTCACCTAGCTGTCTTTGAAACAAAGTCTGCTTAACGAGAATCCTGATCTCCTGTTTAGAGTGCATGAACATGTTCACTATCGTCTATGCTTCGAGAGAACCATACTGTGCCTGAATGTGTTCAAGTGATAAGGCGGATTGCCCCGCAACAAAGAGTGTTTATAGATGGTTCGTCTCGTCTGCATACTGAGAGTTTTGATAGTGTTCCATGCATTCGCACGCGGTCGAACAATGGCTTTTGGTGCAGAGCTGAACTGCATGTGTCACGGCTGCTACAGAGATAGTGGAAAGCAACCATGAGTCACAGCTGCCATTAGCATCAGATAAAAGAGTCATTGGTATGCTGTTCCCCCAGCTGCCGATCCTGAGATACTCGGGGACCGCCATTCATATAGCTAAGTCATTGTGTTGGCTTGGATAGAGGACTGCCCCTAAGAATGTGCATTGTGTGTCTAGCTTTGCATCGGACCCTCGAGTCGCACGAGACACGCTGCGCACACCCTGAAACATGATCGGTTTGCTTGCCTGCTTAGTATATGAAACTCTGTTTCCAAACATGTTTCTAAACAAGTAAATCGACTCTGCTAGAACTGCATGAAACGAACCTAGGTAAAACTAGAAAGATCACTAGTAATGTAATGTTTTATAACATGATTACTTAGTGCCTGTTTGAGTGAATGCTTGTTTCTGTTCAGTTGATTTATCTCACCAGTACTTGTATAAAGTGCTGACCCACCAACAGTTTACTTGCTCGTGCAGGTACTTGATATTCCGAGGGAGCGATAGGCGTGCCACAGTCCCGAAGATCCGGAATTCTGGTTTCGATTGTTGCCCCGAGAATGCTATCGTATAAGGGGGCATAATGTATGGAACGAACGTGTGCCTTTGCTAAAGGAACCCAAGTTGCCTCGATTGTCCCGAACACTCAGTTGGCTAATGCATTGCATTGCAACAAGTCCCTTTCCGCTGCTTACTCGATTAATGCGATGATAGCCAACTATCAACTTAAACGATTGGCCTTGCACGGGCGCAACCCCAGGCCCGTGCGGCATCACGTCCCCCGAAAGCTCGACTCGGGCCATTCGCTTGGCTCCCTTCCTCCCTCGCACCCGCGGGACGGGCGCGGTGATTCGCGTCCGGCGCGCCGAGGCACGGTGATTCGTGTCCGGTTCGTTCAAATCCCGGCCGCACGGGGCGGGGCAGGGCGGAGCGGCGGCCCGGGCGGGTCCGGGGCGTGACAGAATGGTATCAGAGCGGAATCGATCTTCTGGCCGAAACCGTTGCTATGACTCTGAGATATTATCGATATGGTTTTGCAAAGAGCGTTCCATACAATAAGTCCATAGATATTCTCAAAGTGCAAAATATTTCCTGAACTTGAATTGCTTGATTGTTTCGATTGAGTACGGCGAGGGACGGCACTATCGCTACTCGGGATATCGAGAAGTTTATCCTTGAAGTTTCGAGGACGAAACTTTTTGTTGGTTGGTAAGTATGTAACGCCCCGCTCCGCGCCGGCGTTATATATCAAGGTGAGTGGGCAGAACTTCGTTCTCTGATTCTTGCACGTCTTAATAATAACCTGAGTTTTTGCTTGCAATGTTTTCTTAAGAGAATGATAGAACCTGCCTTGCATGTTAATGAACGAACTCACCTAGCTGTCTTTGAAATAAAGTCTGCTTAACGAGAATCCTGATCGCCTGTTTAGAGTGCATGAACATGTTCACTATCGTCTATGCTTCGAGAGAACCATACTGTGCCTGAATGTGTTCAAGTGATAAGGCGGATTGCCCCGCAACAAAGAGTGTTTATAGATGGTTCGTCTCGTCTGCATACTGAGAGTTTTGATAGTGTTCCATGCATTCGCACGCGGTCGGACAATGGCTTTTGGTGCAGAGCTGAACTGCATGTGTCACGGCTGCTACAGAGATAGTGGAAAGCAACCATGAGTCACAGCTGCCATTAGCATCAGATAAAAGAGTCATTGGTATGCTGTTCCCCCAGCTGCCGATCTTGAGATACTCGGGGACCGCCATTCATATAGCTAAGTCATTGTGTTGGCTTGGATAGAGGACTGCCCCTAAGAATGTGCATTGTGTGTCTAGCTTTGCATCGGACCCTCGAGTCGCACGAGACACGCTGCACACACCCTGAAACATGATCGGTTTGCTTGCCTGCTTAGTATATGAAACTCTGTTTCCAAACATGTTTCTAAACAAGTAAATCGACTCTGCTAGAACTGCATGAAACGAACCTAGGTAAAACTAGAAAGATCACTAGTAATGTAATGTTTTATAACATGATTACTTTGTGCCTGTTTGAGTGAATGCTTGTTTCTGTTCAGTTGATTTATCTCACCAGTACTTGTATAAAGTGCTGACCCACCAACAGTTTACTTGCTCGTGCAGGTACTGGATCATCCGAGGGAGCGATAGGCGTGCCACAGTCCCGAAGACCCGGAATTCTGGTTTCGATTGTTGCCCCGAGAATGCTATCGTATAAGGGGGCATAATGTATGGAACGAACGTGTGCCTTTGCTAAAGGAACCCAAGTTGCCTCGATTATCCCGAACACTCAGTTGGCTAATGCATTGCATTGCAACAAGTCCCTTTCCGTTGCTTACTCGATTGATGCGATGATAGCCAACTATCAACTTAAACGATTGGCCTTGCACGGGCGCAACCCCAGGCCCGTGCGGCATCACGTCCCCCGAAAGCTCGACTCGGGCCATTCGCTTGGCTCCCTTCCTCCCTCGCACCCGCGGGACGGGCGCGGTGATTCGCGTCCGGCGCGCCGAGGCACGGTGATTCGTGTCCGGTTCGTTCAAATCCCGGCCGCACGGGGCGGGGCAGGGCGGAGCGGCGGCCCGGGCGAGTCCGGGGCGTGACATAGGGTTTGTTCACAATTCACTTATGCAATTTAATTCTGAATAATGAGAGCTCCGTAGACTGTAGCCCTGAGCCATGAGCTGTGTGCGTGCCACCACAGGGTCCCCTCCTACCCTTGGATGGTGAACCTGTACGTGTAGCTCCCTCCGGGCCTGATCGGACATTGAGTCACGAACTCGGGTCCATCAGCCCAACCGCTTCTCATCTGTCGAATTTTATGCCTAATATAATACAATACAATACAATCAGGGAATGTTAATATAATTACTTAAAACTCAAAGGCACAATTAATGCTGAAGCGACTAAAGTAAAAATATGTCAACAAGGGCAGTATTTTAGCTATTAAAGTTTTTTTTTGATTTTTGCGGGAATAAACTATCCTTTGTTATTATTGTTATGTTTGATTTTTGCGGGAATAAACAATCAGCACAGCAGGAAGCACATTCAACATCAAATATTTCTCCTTTTTTTAAAATATATTTGTCTGTCTTACTTAAAGCAAACGCAGTGAGTATTTAATTATAGTGTTCCATTAGCTTAAAATAAACTTATCTATAGTCTAAAACTAAGAAGACCTATACATATCAAGTTGGAGACCTACTTAACAATAGAAGTAGGACTTATGCCAACCAGCAAAAAGCTATACAGGAACCCTAAGTTATATATAAATTCAAACTGGTAGCATATGTGATAATTATGATTTAGCTACTACAACACACAATGGCAATGCACCAACATGCACAAATGAGTTTGCATGCATCAACGTACGCACGTATATATCTTTGTATTCATATATAAAGAATGTACTTAGTATGTATGTGCATGTGCATGTACCAGTGCATGGTGACATTGTATTTGGCCTTGTTCTTGACGTTAACGATGAGAGTATCGCCATTGTTGACCTCAATGGTTGGCCCCGGGAACATTCCATTTACAGTGATGATGTTATGAGTGTTGCACAGCCTCTTCACTTGAGTTTCCTGGACCTGCAGCATGCACAAATCCAATCCAAACCAAAGCATGCATTAATTATTGATCACACAGTACTATGTACGACTGTTAAAGAAATTAAGAACAATCGCGGCGATATGTATATATATATATATATATATATATATATATATATATATATATATAGAGAGAGAGAGAGAGAGAGAGAGAGAGAGTGACATACAACAAAGTCATGGTAGCGGTCCTCAACATTGGTGTGAGAGAAGAGATCAAGCGAGAGGAGTACTAGAAGGAAGCTGCAGGATGAGATCTTCAATAATAACTTCGATATTTTTTAAAATAATTTTACAAAATTGTGATCCTACATATGCAAATTATTTGGTGACAAATAACTGCAGTAGTCTGTCACAACTTGCATATGCACTTATGAATCCTAACAAGAAGATGCAGGATGAGATCTTCAATAATAAATAAAAGAGAGAAGCTCATAAGCATAAGCATAAGCATAAGCATAAGCAAAAGCATATATATATTAGTATCAGTCGATAATAGTTAAGATATAAGTAGAATTGTTGACCTGGGGTTAGGGTTAGGGTTTATACTAGTATCAGTTGATACTAGTATCAGTTGATAATAGTTAAGATATAAATTTACACAATATTTAATATTAGACAACATATTTATATCTGTTATCAATTATATTCTTTGTTTTCATCTATCTTACCAGATAGCACCCATGATCCGAGCACGTGCATGTTGCTTGAGAGAGACACCTCCTACTGTTAAGGAGGAAGTGATGCCTCCTACCGTTAAGGAGGAAGTGATGCCTCTTACTGTTAAGGAGGAAGAGATACCACCTGCTGTATCTCAGACCGGGAGTTCCAGTCACCCAGCACCTATAGCGACTGTATCTCAAACGGGGAGTTCCAGTCACCCAGCACCTATAGACGTTATTTATGCGCAGTATCTGAGGAACTGGTATGTGCCCTAGCGTATTGGATATCCTCGAGATTGATACTGTGATATTTCATATACTTTTATTGTGGTTATTGTGTGATTGTGATACTTATATATTTGTGTGACTGTGATACTTATATATAGACGCTTTTTGTGTTATTGAAAATTCAATGGAGGGTTGCTCCAGGTCTGTCTATAATATTTGTGTGTATTGTGTGACTATGATACTTTTTATTCATATTAAATGATGTTAATTTACCGGTGTTGAGTGTTCCACCGAAGGGGTCGGCGAACCCAGAGAATTCAACGGAGGGTTGCTCCGGGTCTATTTTTAATTAAAAATTCATAAATTACAGGAGATTGGTAATTGTTAACAATTTTTTTATTTTTTAATAAAATTTAGCGACGTTTAGCGACGTTACTATACGTCGCTAAACGTCGCTGAATAAGTCGCTAATTAGCGACGTTTAGCGACGTATGAAAACGTCGCTAATTTAGCGACGTTGAGTCGCTAAACGTCGCTATTTTTGTGACATATTTAAGTCGCTAAAAAACGTCGGTATAGCGACGTTTAGCGACGTTTTTCCTTTCAGCGACGTGCTGATTTTCGACTTCTGTATTACGTCGCTAATTATGTCGCTAAATTCTATTAGCGACATTTTTTGGTCATTTAGCGACTATTTTTACGTTGCTAATTTGACTTTTTCTGGTAGTGACCCCCATCGCTGTTGCTCGCTACTGCTTCATCCCCCTCCGACTGTTGGAGAGGGAGGGGAGAGAGAATTAGGAGGAGAGGAATTTTTTTTATCATTTTACTCCTCTAATTAAAGCCGTTAGGATCCAGGAAGGATAGTAAGTAACTATTAAAGTTGAGGATATCAAATTGTAATTTAGCCTAAAACTTTCATCGACAAAGAACCAAGGTGGAGGTCATAAGATCATGGAGGGGTGGGACGAACTCTTAAAATGACTCCTATACATAACGTGGGAAAGAATAACTAAAATAAAATAAATAAATAAAAAAATATTATCGTCATCAAGATTTAAACTAAGGACTTCTAGTGCGTAAGTATAACATGATAACAACTGCAGCACATAGTATATTCTTATTCTATTCTAGATATATTCATATTGGTGTTTTTTTAATCTTTGGATCATATGTCGTCATCCAGTCTGTCAAGAGACAGGGCCGCTCCTGGCGTGGAGCTGGTGGTGCAGGAGGGCGTCGAGAGCCACTTGTATGGATTTAACTTCTTCGTTGTCTGTAAAGGGTTCTGGAACTAGAAGTCGGCCAAATATCCGGCCAGGTTCAACCTGGCGGATCCGATCGAGAGTCGCTCATTTCATTCTTTGATGATTACTCCTTTTGGTACTATTAGTTGTACATTACTTGCAACAACATTTGTTGAATGATTTAATAAACCAATTTGTTGATTGATTTAATAAATTACTTACAATAACATTTATTAGCAAATATCGTTGTCTTTGTCGACAGGAATATGGTTCATGTACTGTCTGTGTGATAAATTTTAATAATTTTATCGAACTCGAGTGATTCTTGTTGTTATCGATAAGAGGTATAAGATTCTGATTGGATAGTAGAAGATCAGTGAATCGAACTACGAAAACGTATTATTCTTTTCATTTATAAATAATGGAAGTTGGAGGACAATGTCCAAAGACATGCAATACAGTGTGCACAAAGTTCCGAGCATTGGAAGCCATGCACATGTTGACCAATAGAAATTGATTCCTACATTCTATGTGCACTAGTACACTTCATTCCTATTGGTCCACATGTGCATTGGATCATGTAGGAATATGAACATATGACTCATATACATTTTTTTCATATATATATATATATATATATATATATATATATATATATATCTATTCTACTATATAATGCCAAAACTAGGCTTCACCGTGAAAATTTTTCGTTCCAAAAATACCCTTCATTACATTTCAGTATGTATTAACGTTGATAAGGATATCTAAGTAATTAAAAACAGTAATTAAATACGTATTAAATGTATGTATGCATGCATGAGGCAACTTGGGGAATGATAGTTAATAAAACAAAAATATGCATGTATGCAAAGTACGTAGTTTGGAGAATAAAACAAAAGTTAATAAAGAATGCATGCAAAGTAGGCACATGAACCCAAGAGATAAGAGAAACCTTTCCTATTTCCGTCATTTAATTTCTCCCAACTTTCATGCTCCTGCCTAGAATATTTCCACCTATAATAAAATTAAGAAATTTTGGTTTGCTCTTTTAATAAACTATTATTTTTTTCAAGTAATATGAAATACGTGCAACGCACGTGCGTATATACTAGTGTATATATATATATATATATATATATATATATATATATATATATATATATATATATGGGTTGGGATTATGATCCACCCCAAACAGTTTCTATTATCCACTCCAAACATCTCCCATGTTAACACCGTTGGATGAGCTTTAAGTCATCTAATCTTAGGTATGCAAGAAGGTAAACCTAGCATCAATTTGTATGGTATGCAAGAAGGTAAACCTAGCATGCGCCCTAACTATATGATGGTCCCCTTCACGGGATTAGCAGTTGGGACGTACAAGCCCATCCCACTAATGGACGAGTCTACCCTCCCGTAAGTAAGGACATTCAAGCCTCAGGGTATCTAGATCTCTTTTCGGCCGAACGATCCCCAGTGCCCCAGGGACCGCTCGAGAGATAATCCTTGTGCACAAGTTGTCCTGACCAAATGCATGAATGCAAGCTATATCAGAAAAATATGCTATCATTCAACCGATGAACAATGCACAACAAGTCTATCTCTTCTTCTCATTTTCCAGATCAAGTCCAGAGTTTCCAGCCATAATACTCAGCACACAGCATACAAGGGACAATAAGCATTCCATAAGCAACTGGTAAGGTAGCAGTTCTATACTTGAAGCATGCAATACTTTTCTTTCTCTTTAGCTTATCTTATTAGTGAGGCAACATATTTCCAGTGAACTAGAGATTCTTTATTAGGCATGCAGATTAAAGGATTCATCGAAGGGCCTAAGCCACTCACCGAATGAATCGAACGAGAGGATGAGGAATCCTTAAGCGACGTTCACTCTTTGGTTATGCGTCCTGAAAATGCAACAGTACTTGGTTAGCATACTTTAATCTCTTGTCCTTACGATTCGAAAAGAAAGCGCAAGCGAGAAAGCGAAATCATGAAAACCAAGTCATCGAAAGCAACTCAAAACACAAAGCAACACAAAACCAAGAAGCAAAGCAACCAACAAAACTCTTGGACTTATTTCAATAGAAGCCGCTCGATTAATTCGAAGGGTTCATTGCACTCCGTCCGTGTTGATCTGGCGGTAAGGTTTCTCCGAGACTCGATTCTCAACCGAGTCGAAGCAGCGAAGTGTTTCTTAAGTAACCGTTTGGAGCGGGGCGTTACATACTACCCCACTGAGAAAAAGTTTCGTCCTCGAAACTTAAGAGATCAAGGAGACAAGGATCAAGCATCAAGAGTTTCAAAGGAAACAGACTCACCAACATCGTGCCCACCCTCATCACGCTCAATATTCAACTGATAAATTCTATGCCTCCTTATCTGATCAGTTGGTTCCTGAGCAGGACCCGGAGTGGTCTGAGTCTCAATCCGAGCAGTCTTGTTGTTCCCATTCTGGTATGGCGGCAGAACCCTCTTGTTCTGGCAGTTCACTGCCAGATGCCCTTTCTCCCCACAGTTATAACACTCTTTATTTGCAGCACGACAAACATCCACGGTATGGCCTGGTTTGTGACAGTAATTGCACGTAGAACCTGGGCGCCGCTCGCCCACTTTTTTCTTTTCTCCATCATGGTATCTTTTAGCAGGTGGGTTTCGAGGAGCGGGTGCCTTCTCCACAGCACTTTGTGGCGTAAACTGCTCATTCTGCACCGCTGCCTCAAATGCTTGGATGTACGTTTTGCACTCCCGGTTCATAACATCTTTTCTCAGATTATCGTTTAAGCCTTTTATGAACCGATGTGTGCGGGCTCCCTCGTCAAGAATCATCGAGCTAGCGAACTTAGCAAGTTTGGAAAATTCCGATCATACTCTTCGACGGACATTTCCCCTTGCTTAAGTTCGGTAAACTCATCTTCCTTCTTCTGCCTGACAGCTGGCGGAAGATAGTGTGCAAGGAGTGCTTCCTTGAACATTCCCCAAGTGATCCTGCCATCCTGATGCTTGGTGACAAGATCTGCTTTCTTGACTTCCCACCAGTCGTGTACACGTAACCGTAGCTGCATATCTGCACACGCCACCCTCTTGTTTGCAGGTATTGAGGCAAAGCTAAACAAGCTCTCCATCTTTGCGATCCAGTCCATCACCTTATCCGGCGTGGTCCTGCCTTCAAACTCCGGAGGGTTCAACTTCAGGAACTCAGCGCCTTTAAAGGTAGACTTCCCGGCCGCACGATGAGGCTCGTTAGCTTCTGCTAATCCTGCTCCTTGAGGCATGGTCGGGGCAGTCACTGGTGTTGCAGCGGTTCCCGATGCACCACTTTGTGCTACAAGTGATGTCACCATCTGAGATAGGGACTCAATCTGCTGCTGCTGTGCCGAGGCTCTAGCATCTGCTCGTTGCTGCTGAGCCTCAACTCGTTCTTGTTGTGCAGCATGACGGTCATTCTGATTTTAAAATATTGCAATCAGCCTATCGATTTGATCATCGCTCACGCTCGTTGCGCGCGATGTCTCAGGGTTACCAGCACCTATTTTTGTCATCTTTGCTGCAAAAGAGAGTAGCTTGCGTTAGTCTCATAACGTATTATGGACTTATTGCATGGGACATTGGGTTTTTCATACTCTTAGGGACCTTTCACACTCTCAATTTACTTCTTATAGATTCGAAATCAATTTTCCAAATTCAGGACTTTTAAAATCGCTTGAAAACTCATATCATTTTCGAAAACGATGTTTGAAGAGGCCAAGGACGTAAAGCCATGCTCTGATACCACCTGTCGCGCCCCGATCCCGTAGGGGCCGATCGTCCTCGCTTGGTCCCTACGGAACCGCTCGTCCTCGCTTGGGCGCGATGCCGTGCAAGCCTAAGTTGCGCTTGCACCAGGCAACGTACCTGCACAAGACACAAGAGAGACGAAAATATACATATATAGGCACAGAATAAATGCAGAGAACCGAAGTTGAACACATTTGATAGCACACAAAATACTTTCTTTTATTGAATACTTGAAGATAAAGATTACAAGTACTTGCTTGGCTGAGTTACAAAATATGCCTTAGAAGGCTTACAACTCTTTTCACATTCCCAAAATCTAGCCACAACGCCCATTACATTATGTCCTTGTAGTAGGACCAAAATAGCAAAATATCTAGCAGAAGAAGAAGTAGCCCACTGGAGAGGTAAGCAGCGGAGGAAGCAGCACGAACACAGTCCTAAGGAAGGGTGCGCACACACTGATTCAGATTCAAGAGGCTTGCCAAACTCTCGCTTCCAGCACCTGAATGATTGCCCACAAACGTGGGTCAGTACTACCACATGTACTGGTGAGCGACCGAGGCCAAACTCACCTAAGAAATCCACACTAAGTAAGCATATAAAGCTAGCATTATTAGGTGATCTTTCTGGTTGTCTAGTTTCTTTTTAACAATTCATGTAAGGAAACATAGACAATTTATAGCATATGCATATAAAAATTCTTACCCACAGCCGAGCGGTTATCCCTGCAGTAGACACACAAGTTAGCCACAATTTGCATATGAATAACTTATGAATCAAAAATAGGCATCAATTTGTTAGGTATGCAAGAAGGTAAACCTAGCATGCGCCCTAACTATATGATGGTCCCCTTCACGGGATTAGCAGTTGGGACGTACAAGCCCATCCCACTAATGGACGAGTCTACCCTCCCGTAAGTAAGGACATTCAAGCCTCAGGGTATCTAGATCTCTTTTCGGCCGAACGATCCCCAGTGCCCCAGGGACCGCTCGAGAGATAATCCTTGTGCACAAGTTGTCCTGACCAAATGCATGAATGCAAGCTATATCAGAAAAATATGCTATCATTCAACCGATGAACAATGCACAACAAGTCTATCTCTTCTTCTCATTTTCCAGATCAAGTCCAGAGTTTCCAGCCATAATACTCAGCACACAGCATACAAGGGACAATAAGCATTCCATAAGCAACTAGTAAGGTAGCAGTTCTATACTTGAAGCATGCAATACTTTTTTTTTCTCTTTAGCTTATCTTATTAGTGAGGCAACATATTTCCAGTGAACTAGAGATTCTTTATTAGGCATGCAGATTAAAGGATTCATCGAAGGGCCTAAGCCACTCACCGAATGAATCGAACGAGAGGATGAGGAATCCTTAAGCGACGTTCACTCTTTGGTTATGCGTCCTGAAAATGCAACAGTACTTGGTTAGCATACTTTAATCTCTTGCCCTTACGATTCGAAAAGAAAGCGCAAGCGAGAAAGCGAAATCATGAAAACCAAGTCATCGAAAGCAACTCAAAACACAAAGCAACACAAAACCAAGAAGCAAAGCAACCAACAAAACTCTTGGACTTATTTCAATAGAAGCCGCTCGATTAATTCGAAGGGTTCATTGCACTCCGTCCGTGTTGATCTGGCGGTAAGGTTTCCCCGAGACTCGATTCTCAACCGAGTCAAAGCAGCGAAGTGTTTCTTAAGTAACCGTTTGGAGCGGGGCGTTACATACTACCCCACTGAGAAAAAGTTTCGTCCTCGAAACTTAAGAGATCAAGGAGACAAGGATCAAGCATCAAGAGTTTCAAAGGAAACAGACTCACCAACATCGTGCCCACCCTCATCACGCTCAATATTCAACTGATAAACTCTATGCCTCCTTATCTGATCAGTTGGTTCCTGAGCAGGACCCGGAGTGGTCTGAGTCTCAATCCGAGCAGTCTTGTTGTTCCCATTCTGGTATGGCGGCGGAACCCTCTTGTTCTGGCAGTTCACTGCCAGATGCCCTTTCTCCCCATAGTTATAACACTCTTTATTTGCAGCACGACAAACATCCACTGTATGGCCTGGTTTGTGACAGTAATTGCACGTAGAACCTGGGCGCCGCTCGCCCGCTTTTTTCTTTTCTCCATTATGGTATCTTTTAGCAGGAGGGTTTCGAGGAGCGGGTGCCTTCTCCACAGCACTTTGTGGCGTAAACTGCTCATTCTGCACCGCTGCCTCAAATGCTTGGATGTACGTTTTGCACTTCCGGTTCATAACATCTTTTCTCAGATTATCGTTTAAGCCTTTTATGAACCGATGTGTGCGGGCTCCCTCGTCAAGAATCATCGAGCTAGCGAACTTAGCAAGTTTGGAAAATTTTGACTCATACTCTTCGACGGACATTTCCCCTTGCTTAAGTTCGGTAAACTCATCTTCCTTCTTCTGCCTGACAGCTGGCGGAAGATAGTGTGCAAGGAGTGCTTCCTTGAACATTCCCCAAGTGATCCTGCCATCCTGATGCTTGGTGGGAAGATCTGCTTTCTTGACTTCCCACCAGTCGTGTACACGTAACCGTAGCTGCATATCTGCACACGCCACCCTCTTGTTCGCAGGTATTGAGGCAAAGCTAAACAAGCTCTCCATCTTTGCAATCCAGTCCATCACCTTATCCGGCGTGGTCCTGCCTTCAAACTCTGGAGGGTTCAACTTCAGGAACTCAACGCCTTTAAAGGTAGACTTCCCGGCCGCACGATGAGGCTCGTTAGCTTCTGCTAATCCTGCTCCTTGAGGCATGGTCGGGGCAGTCACTGGTGTTGCAGCGGTTCCCGATGCACCACTTTGTGCTACAAGTGATGTCACCATCTGAGATAGGGACTCAATCTGCTGCTGCTGTGCTGAGGCTCTAGCATCTGCTCGTTGCTGCTGAGCCTCAACTCGTTCTTGTTGTGCAGCATGACGGTCATTCTGATTTTGAAACATTGCAATCAGCCTATCGATTTGATCATCGCTCACGCTCGTTGCGCGCGATGTCTCAGGGTTACCAGCACCTATTTTTGTCATCTTTGCTGCAAAAGAGATTAGCTTGCGTTAGTCTCATAACGTATTATGGACTTATTGCATGGGACGTTGGGTTTTTCATACTCTTAGGGACCTTTCACACTCTCAATTTACTTCTTATAGATTCGAAATCAATTTTCCAAATTCAGGACTTTTAAAATCGCTTGAAAACTCATATCATTTTCGAAAATGATGTTTGAAGAGGCCAAGGACGTAAAGCCATGCTCTGATACCACCTGTCGGCCCCGATCCCGTAGGGGCCGATCGTCCTCGCTTGGTCCCTACGGAACCGCTCGTCCTCGCTTGGGCGCGATGCCGTGCAAGCCTAAGTTGTTCTTGCACCAGGCAACGTACCTGCACAAGACACAAGAGAGACGAAAATATACATATATAGGCACAGAATAAATGCAGAGAACCGAAGTTGAACACATTTGATAGCACACAAAATACTTTCTTTTATTGAATACTTGAAGATAAAGATTACAAGTACTTGCTTGGCTGAGTTACAAAATATGCCTTAGAAGGCTTACAACTCTTTTCACATTCCCAAAATCTAGCCACAACGCCCATTACATTATGTCCTTGTAGTAGGACCAAAATAGAAAAACATCTAGCAGAAGAAGAAGTAGCCCACTGGAGAGGTAAGCAGCGGAGGAAGCAGCACGAACACAGTCCTAAGGAAGGGTGCGCACACACTGATTCAGATTCAAGAGGCTTGCCAAACTCTCGCTTCCAGCACCTGAATGATTGCCCACAAACGTGGGTCAGTACTACCACATGTACTGGTGAGCGACCGAGGCCAAACTCACCTAAGAAATCCACACTAAGTAAGCATATGAAGCTAGCATTATTAGGTGATCTTTCTGGTTGTCTAGTTTCTTTTTAACAATTCATGTAAGGAAACATAGACAATTTATAGCATATGCATATGAAAATTCTTACCCACAGCCGAGCGGTTATCCCTGCAGTAGACACACAAGTTAGCCACAATTTGCACATGAATAACTTATGAATCAAAAATAGGCATCAATTTGTTAGGTATGCAAGAAGGTAAACCTAGCATGCGCCCTAACTATATGATGGTCCCCTTCACGGGATTAGCAGTTGGGACGTACAAGCCCATCCCACTAATGGACGAGTCTACCCTCCCGTAAGTAAGGACGTTCAAGCCTCAGGGTATCTAGATCTCTTTCCGGCCGAACGATCCCCAGTGCCCCAGGGACCGCTCGAGAGATAATCCTTGTGCACAAGTTGTCCTGACCAAATGCATGAATGCAAGCTATATCAGAAAAATATGCTATCATGCAACCGATGAACAATGCACAACAAATCTATCTCTTTTTCTCATTTTCCAGATCAAGTCCAGAGTTTCCAGCCATAATACTCAGCACACAGCATACAAGGGACAATAAGCATTCCATAAGTAACTAGTAAGGTAGCAGTTCTATACTTGAAGCATGCAATACTTTTCTTTCTCTTTAGCTTATCTTATTAGTGAGGCAACATATTTCCAGTGAACTAGAGATTCTTTATTAGGCATGCAGATTAAAGGATTCATCGAAGGGCCTAAGCCACTCACCGAATGAATCGAACGAGAGGATGAGGAATCCTTAAGCCACGTTCACTCTTTGGTTATGCGTTCTGAAAATGCAACAATACTTGGTTAGCATACTTCAATCTCTTGCCCTTACGATTCGAAAAGAAAGCGCAAGCGAGAAAGCGAAATCATGAAAACCAAGTCATCGAAAGCAACTCAAAATACAAAGCAACACAAAACCAAGAAGCAAAGCAACCAACAAAACTCTTGGACTTATTTTAATAGAAGCCGCTCGATTAATTCGAAGGGTTCATTGCACTCCGTCCATGTTGATCTGGCGGTAAAGTTTCCCCGAGACTCGATTCTCAACCGAGTCGAAGCAGCGAAGTATTTCTTAAGTAACCGTTTGGAGCGGGGCGTTACATACTACCCCACTGAGAAAAAGTTTCGTCCTCGAAACTTAAGATATCAAGGAGACAAGGATCAAGCATCAAGAGTTTCAAAGGAAACAGACTCACCAACATCGTGCCCACCCTCATCACGCTCAATATTCAACTGATAAACTCTAGGCCGCCTTATCTGATTAGTTGGTTCCTGAGCAGGACCCGGAGTGGTCTGAGTCTCAATCCGAGCAGTCTTGTTGTTCCCATTCTGGTATGGTGGCGGAACCCTCTTGTTCTGGCAGTTCACTGCCAGATGCCCTTTCTCCCCACAGTTATAACACTCTTTATTTGCAGCACGACAAACATCCACGATATGGCCTGGTTTGTAACAGTAATTGCACGTAGAACCTGGGCGCCGCTCGCCCGCTGTTTTTTTTTCTCCATCATGGTATCTTTTAGCAGGAGGGTTTCGAGGAGCGGGTGCCTTCTCCACAGCACTTTGTGGCGTAAACTGCTCATTCTGCACGCTGCCTCAAATGCTTGGATGTACGTTTTGCACTCCCGGTTCATAACATCTTTTCTCAGATTATCGTTTAAGCCTTTTATGAACCGATGTGTGCGGGCTCCCTCGTCAGGAATCATCGAGCTAGCGAACTTAGCAAGTTTGGAAAATTCTGACTCATACTCTTCGACGGACATTTCCCCTTGCTTAAGTTCGGTAAACTCATCTTCCTTCTTCTGCCTGACAGCTGGCGAAAGATAGTGTGCAAGGAGTGCTTCCTTGAACATTCCCCAAGTGATCCTGCCATCCTGATGCTTGGTGGCAAGATCTGCTTTCTTGACTTCCCACCAGTCGTGTGCACGTAACCGTAGCTGCATATCTGCACATGCCACCCTCTTGTTCACAGGTATTGAGGCAAAGCTAAACAAGCTCTCCATCTTTGCGATCCAGTCCATCACCTTATCCGACGTGGTCCTGCCTTCAAACTCCGGAGGGTTCAACTTCAGGAACTCAGCGCCTTTAAAGGTAGACTTCCCGGCCGCACGATGAGGCTCATTATCTTCTGCTAATCCTGCTCCTTGAGGCATGGTCGGGGCAGTCACTGGTGTTACAGCGGTTCCCGATGCACCACTTTGTGCTACAAGTGATGTCACCATCTGAGCTAGGGACTCAATCTGCTGCTGCTGTGCCGAGGCTCTAGCATCTGCTCGTTGCTGCTGAGCCTCAACTCGTTCTTGTTGTGCAGCATGACGGTCATTCTGATTTTGAAACATTGCAATCAGCCTATCGATTTGATCATCGCTCACGCTCGTTGCGCGCGATGTCTCAGGGTTACCAGCACCTATTTTTGTCATCTTTGCTGCAAAAGAGAGTAGCTTGCGTTAGTCTCATAACGTATTATGGACTTATTGCATGAGACGTTGGGTTTTTCATACTCTTAGGGACCTTTCACACTCTCAATTTACTTCTTATAGATTCGAAATCAATTTTCGAAATTCAGGACTTTTGAAATTGCTTGAAAACTCATATCATTTTCGAAAACGATGTTTGAAGAGGCCAAGGACGTAAAGCCATGCTCTGATACCACCTGTCGTGCCCCGATCCCGTAGGGGCCGATCGTCCTCGCTTGGTCCCTACGGAACCGCTCGTCCTCGCTTGGGCGCGATGCCGTGCAAGCCTAAGTTGCGCTTGCACCAGGCAACGTACCTGCACAAGACACAAGAGAGACGAAAATATACATATATAGGCACAGAATAAATGCAGAGAACCGAAGTTGAACACATTTGATAGCACACAAAATACTTTCTTTTATTGAATACTTGAAGATAAAGATTACAAGTACTTGCTTGGCTGAGTTACAAAATATGCCTTAGAAGGCTTACAACTCTTTTCACATTCCCAAAATCTAGCCACAACGCCCATTACATTATGTCCTTGTAGTAGGACCAAAATAGCAAAACATCTAGCAGAAGAAGAAGTAGCCCACTGGAGAGGTAAGCAGCGGAGGAAGCAACACGAACACAGTCCTAAGGAAGGGTGCGCACACACTGATTCAGATTCAAGAGGCTTGCCAAACTCTCGCTTCCAGCACCTGAATGATTGCCCACTGTAAACACCCTAAATTTCTGGTATTTTTAAAAACAATTTATGGATTTAATATGCAATTTACATAGGACATGTAGTGAGTTTATAATTTTTAATTGCCAATAAACAACATTAAAATGTAATGAAAATATAATTTTATGGTGTAAAATAGAAAACCGGACTTAGGGTAATTTTCTGGGATTTTATTGGGCATCGGACCTATTTTTAAAAGCCTAAAACTATTTTTCTAAATTAAATTAATTAAATAAATATTTTATTAGTAATTCTATTATTATTTTTATTGTTTTCTTTATTAGGCCCGGCCCGGCCCAGTGGGCCGAGCCCATGGAACCCAGCCCAGCCTCACCCTTAGCGGGTCGGGCGGGTCCGCTCACCCGGAGCCCGCCGCCCGACCCGACCCGCCTCCATCACCCTCTCCCACGACTCCCTCTCTCCGAATTCTCCGCCGCCCGCCGCGGTTTCCGGCCGCCACGACCGCGCCTCCCCTTCGAACCCCTCGCCCACGTCCTCCTCCTCGATCCGCCAGTTCCGGCCGGACCCCCTCCCCAAGCCTCTCCTTTAAAAGCCCCTACCCTCCGGTCCCCCCTCCTCCCTCACCTCCCCTATCTCCGGCGAGCCGACCTCCTTCCCCGGCCACGATCGTCGACCCAGCCCCACCTCCAGGAACCACCCTCCTCTCTCCTCCTCACAGCAAACCCCTCCGGCCGCCCCTCGAATCCCCCGTTCTCCTCCCCTTCATCCTCTCCCCGCCGTGCACCGCCCGGTCGACGACCCGCCGCCGGCCAACTCAGCCCCTGGCCGCCTCCGCCGGCTCGCCAGAAGCTCCCTAGGCCGGACACAGCCAGCTGCCGGACACGGTCCCAGCAGGACACGGGCAGTGGACACGGCCAAGACTCGTGTCGGACACGAGTAGGACACGAAGTATTCTCAGCTTTTCGGGCCTCGTTCAGGTATCCATATCTTGCACCCTGTAGCTCAGATTTTGATTCCGTAAATTTCTACGCGAAGCCTGTATGACCCTCTCGGTGTCCGGATAAACTGTTCGAGGCATCGCGGCCTGTGGCGATCGCACACCGCGATCCAAAAACAGGAAAAATCAGACCCTGTTTCACCCCGGAACTGAGTACGCCCCGCCAAACGGGACGACTTGGTCGCGTGCGGTCTTCACAGATACGTGCGCCTCGTCGATACGGACGTGTGAGAGTTCGCGGAAGCTGATTCGGGTGTGCGTGCACACCGAAATCAACGCGTATCCGCGGACATCGCTCCGTATCCGCCTTTTCTGCAATTCACCCTAACTTCGTGCACACACGTCGGATCGAGACGAAACTTGCGCCATCGGACTCGTATCGATACGCTGGTCCTGTGGGTCAAGTTTGGGCCGATTCTGAGAACGTTGACGAAATCGCGTGTCGTGGGCCCCACAGGCCCCGCTCGACGGGCGATTTTGTGATCGGCTCATCGGAATTCAAATCTGAAAGTTCTGTTGGGTTCGTATCAGCGTTCCTGACCTGTTGACACTAAGTTTGGTGAATTTGGAGACCATTGACCCTGACACATTTTTCGGTGCAAAGCGGGCCTACTGGTGGACCCCATCTTGGGCCAAAATTGCCGTTTCTGCCCTTGTCTCCAAATTGGACCCAAGGTCAGGCGTTCCTAGCTGTTTGACACATTCTGAGCGTGATGGTACTGTTTATTTCAGCTTTCGGAGACATCTCTGGAAATTTTCGAAACCAGGACCTAAGTGGAATCCAAACTTCAGGCAAGTGCACCTTGCCAAACTTGCAGTCATTATTTTCCTATTTTCTGTAAAAATACTCTGCTAGATTTCTTGTGCAAATTCATATAAACTATTTTAAACTGCTTAACCTAGGGAACGTATGACGTACCTAGTGCCCGATCATAGTCGGGTACTGACACCGTACGCGGTGTTGGGTTCGTCATTTAGAGATGGATTTACGACCCCCTTACTTTGTACTTGACCTATCAAGTACCCTACAACCCAGGACACTTGACACTATCATGGACAGAATCTTTCTGAGTTATTCGTGAGAATTCTGAATAGGATACAGGACTTGACAGAGTTATTTATTTATAGACAGTATGACTTGTTGCATTAGCTATAATCCCGCTAACATGGACATGAGACGTTATGGTCATGCCTTGCGTGATTACATTGGGTGGGGAGAGACACACAGGCTACAGGCTGTTCTATATATATATCTACTATTATTGTGAGGTTGTAGACTCTCCAGCAGAGCTAGACCCTTTACGTGTTATTACTGCTACCGGCTCCCCGACACAGAGCTTGTAGCGGTCTCAGCCTGAGTACTAGTGTTGCTCTCATTTGCATATCACATAGATGGTTAGTTACTTAGTTTACCCTGCTGTTTCATTAATTATTGCACTGCTTATTCATTTTGGCTTGTATTATTTGTGCCTTGCTATGTCCACTGAGGACCTGGAATGGATTATGTCCCCAGGTTTAGCTGAGGAGCAGTATCCCGAGATATACGGGACAGGAGCTGAAGCTATTGCTGGAACTGAACCAAACAATGAAGACGAGGTGACTGCCGAGGACTTTTCCTGAGTGCCTGTCCCAGTACTCATTTATTTATTTCATGTTTACATCTTTTGTTCCTGGCCTATAGAGCCAGTTTATTCAGACTTAAGTCGGATTGTTTCTCCGACTGACTTGCTGTGATGATGTTGCTACTTATTTCCATTTGATTATGCAGTTTATTTCTTTATCTTTTTGGATGAGATTAGTGTGACTTGTATAGTAGACCTTACTTACAGCTTAAGTACGCCCTGATGGTTCCATTAAATTGGGTTATCCATCGGTGCGTGCTGCTGGCCATTGTCACGTGTCCAGTCCCTCGGCATTTTAGGACTGGGGCGTGACATGGTTTTTGTGGTGGCCCATGCAGGTCCTAACTAAATTGTTCAGTTTCAACTTAGGGACCGGACAGGCCTGCAATAAGATAGGTTATAGGATCTCATCCATTGATTTAATCATTTTTGAACTCTATGTCGAATTCCATTTAATTGCTTGAATTGAATCCTGTTTTGATTCCTCCGTGCGTTCTCATTGTTTTCTTTGGATGCAGAGGAATGGATCCCAGACGTGGTGACGAGACCCCCTTGGGTACACCGACTGAAGCAGGGTTTACCTGCGAAGCTGGAACGACGCCGGATACTAGAGGACAATCCTCTCAGAGCAATCAAACTGGCCAGCCAAGTTCCAGATTCAGGCGTGATGACATCCCGCCTCCTCCCCAGTTCCCTCCTGCGATGCCTGTCTTTCCCCCAGGACAGGCAATGGACGGCCAGCAAATGTTCCAGATGTTCTACGCCATGATGCAGGCACAACAACAGATTCAACAGGAGACCCAACGCCGAGAGGCCGAGAACCTAAGGAACAGCCTGGTCGCAACATTGGAGCATGCAAATCCACCAAATAGGCGGCCAATGACGGGATCTATTACGGATTTCCGTCAACTCAAGCCCCGTACCTTCTCGGGCAAGGAAGGACCAACTGAAGTGCATGAATGGCTTACAAACACACAGCATCAGTTGGAGGCCGCCGAACTACCAAGGGACAAATGGATGACTGCCGTCAGGATGCAACTGACGGACAACGCGCATCATTGGTGGCTGTCCGAAGAAAGAAGGCTCGGACATGATCAGGTTACCTGGGAGGAATTCTCCAGACTCTTCCAGGAAATGTACATCCCTGCTGTGGCTCGGTCAGAACTCCGAGACAGATTCAACCGCCTGATCCAGGGCAACATGACGGTGGAGGAATATAACGCCGAATTCATTCGCCTGAGCCGCTTCGCCCCTTCGCTAATTTCCACCGAAGAGGAGAAGGCGGAGAAATTCTTTGATGGGCTTAGGTTCGAGCTTCAGAAGTTAATCGGATCAGTCGCACCCACCTCTTACACCGACGTCCTAGCTGCAGCACGTCGGCTGGAGCGCGTTACTCGGAGGGAATCAAGCCTGAAACGTCCTTTCTCCTCAGCACCGTCCAAGTCATCACCAGGGAATATGCTAAACGGCCCCAGAAGAGCCCGCCTCCAAGAGCAGCAACTAAGAACCTGCCTACTTGCCACTACTGCAGCAAGGTAGGACATATTGAAAAGGAATGTCGACGCAAGCTGGGACTCTGCCTGGTTTGCGGATCTGGACAACACTTCTCAAAGGACTGTTCGGAACGTCGAGAGGGAATTCCGAATCGACCAGCTCCACCTGCAGCTCTTCCAGCTGGGGGAACAACTCAGACAGGGCCTGGAGGAGCCAGGCCACCTCTACCACCTCAGGCAGCACTGTTCCAACAAGCTCGTCAGCAAAGGGGTCCCGCTCAGGGCCGAGGTCAGGCATATGCACTAGCAGTCACTGAGGAAGCTACTGCAGGCAAAGTGATAGCAGGTACCATATTAGTAGCTTCAATTCCTGCTGTAGCATTATTTGATTCTGGAGCTTCGCATTCATTTATTGCTGCTAGCTTCGTAGCCACACATAGAATAGCTACCGCACCTCTCTCGAAGATGAAGAGAATACTAACGGGAGGTAGAATTATCCCGGTTAGTGATACTTGTAGATCATGTTCGGTAGTAGTCTGTGGCCGAGAGATGCGAGCCCAATTCCTGATCTTTTCTATGCCTGATTACGATGTTGTACTTGGTATGGACTGGTTAAGTCAGTACCATGCGACACTGGATTGCCGGCTTGGAAAAGTGATATTTAGACCCCCTAGCCTTCCTGAGTTTGAATTTCTACGAGGAGCTGTAGAACAAGGGGTCCAGCCAACTCTTAGGGTATTGACCGTAGAAGAAGATTCAAGTTACCCAAGAGTCATAACGGAATTTGTGGATGTATTTCCCGACGATCTTTCAGGTTTACCACCTGATCGGGAGATAGAATTCACGATAGACCTAACTCCAGGAGCCGAACCTATCACCTCATCGGTATATCGACTAGCACCTAAGGAGTTAGTGGAGCTGAAAACACAAGTTGACGACCTTCTGGAGATTAGTGTGACTTGTGTAGTAGACCTTACTTACAGCTTAAGTACGCCCTGATGGTTCCATTAAATTGGGTTATCCATCGGTGCGTGCTGCTGGCCATTGCCACGTGTCCAGTCCCTCGGCATTTTGGGACTGGGGCGTGACACCCACAAACGTGGGTCAGTACTACCACATGTACTGGTGAGCGACCGAGGCCAAACTCACCTAAGAAATCTACACTAAGTAAGCATATGAAGCTAGCATTATTAGGTGATCTTTCTGGTTGTCTAGTTTCTTTTTAACAATTCATGTAAGGAAACATAGACAATTTATAGCATATGCATATGAAAATTCTTACCCACAGCCGAGCGGTTATCCCTGCAGTAGACACACAAGTTAGCCACAATTTGCATATGAATAACTTATGAATCGAAAATAGGCATCAATTTGTTAGGTATGCAAGAAGGTAAACCTAGCATGCGCCCTAACTATATGATGGTCCCCTTCACGGGATTAGCAGTTGGGACGTACAAGCCCATCCCACTAATGGACGAGTCTACCCTCCCGTAAGTAAGGACGTTCAAGCCTCAGGATATCTAGATCTCTTTCCGGCCGAACGATCCCCAGTGCCCCAGGGACCGCTCGAGTAGTAATCCTTGTGCACAAGTTGTCTTGACCAAATGCATGAATGCAAGCTATATCAGAAAAATATGCTATCATGCAACCGATGAACAATGCACAACAAGTCTATCTCTTCTTCTCATTTTCCAGATCAAGTCCAGAGTTTCCAGCCATAATACTCAGCACACAGCATACAAGGGACAATAAGCATTCCATAAGCAACTAGTAAGGTAGCAGTTCTATACTTGAAGCATGCAATACTTTTCTTTCTCTTTAGCTTATCTTATTAGTGAGGCAACATATTTCCAGTGAACTAGAGATTCTTTATTAGGCATGCAGATTAAAGGATTCATCGAAGGGCCTAAGCCACTCACCGAATGAATCGAACGAGAGGATGAGGAATCCTTAAGCCACGTTCACTCTTTGGTTATGCGTCCTGAAAATGCAACAATACTTGGTTAGCATACTTCAATCTCTTGCCCTTACGATTCGAAAAGAAAGCGCAAGCGAGAAAGCGAAATCATGAAAACCAAGTCATCGAAAGCAACTCAAAACACAAAGCAACACAAAACCAAGAAGCAAAGCAACCAACAAAACTCTTGGACTTATTTCAATAGAAGCCGCTCGATTAATTCGAAGGGTTCATTGCACTCCGTCCGTGTTGATCTGGCGGTAAGGTTTTCCCGAGACTCGATTCTCAACCGAGTCGAAGCAGCAAAGTGTTTCTTAAGTAACCGTTTGGAGCGGGACGTTATATATATATATATATATATATATATATATATATATATATATATATATATATATATAGTAAAAGGAATATGAGCCATAGTTCATATTTTTATGGAAAAATATGAGCCAATGCACACGTAGACCAATAGGAATGGAGTATACTAGTGCACATGGGATAGATGATTCCATTCCTATTGGTCCACATGTGCATAGCTCATGTAGTAATATGAGCCTATGACTCATATTCCTTTTATATATATATATATATATATATATATATATATATATATATATATATATATATATATATATATATATTTGAGAAGAGCAAAAGTTCATTAATTTTTATTTTTTATCTTGAAAGATCAAACAACAATTTTCTTAAAATCTTTTTTTTTTTTGCACGTAATTTTCTAACTTTTCATGTTAAAATTTAATGAACAATATTAAATAGTAAACATAGATAAAGATATTTTAGGAATAAATTTTTTTAGGATGATGTCTCACTTTTCTTGTTATATATAGTAGTATAGATTATTTTCTATTATATATAGTTGCACACAATATGTAATTTAATTAAATTTTTTAGAATAATTTTAGGAATCATGTATAATTTTTATTTTCTTTTATACTCCACTGGTGATGGACGGAAGGCTACCCAAGCTGCCACCTACACGCTGGGATCTTCCAAAAAGTGCTGAGAATTAGCCATGGAGGAATTTACAAAGTGTAGCTGCTTCCATTTTACATTGATTTGTGCTTAGTTCCGTTTTTTGTTGCCAAGAAGTGACATCATTTTGGGGTGTTTTTTTTTTTTGGTTGTTTTTTATTTTTGTTGTCTGTAACAAAAAAACGGATCAAAAGAAAAATTGGATTTGTTTTTAAGAAAGAAAATTAGAGAGAGTCAATTATCTTTTTAAGTTGCTTCTTCCTGTTTGTTCGTCATTAACGTAAGTTTAAGAAACTTTTGTTTAACAACCAGCAAAAAAGTACAAATCATGAGTCATAGTCAGACAATCTAAATACAATATTTTTTTTATCTGGAGAATGTGATAATGGAGATCGAGTACTGCATCGACTCCCTTACTCCGTTGACGGTCCGACGAGGTAATGATGATGCTCTCTTTTTTTTTCACCCTCTTGAGCCTATGTGCATGTACGTAGGTCTACCCCTGTCTCTGTGTCTCTGTTGGGTATGCTACCCGGCTATTTATAGCCATCACGCTGATGGGCTGTGCGCGCATATGGATGCTGAAGCTGTCACGTCTTCATCTGCAACTGCCACCGTGGACGCAGGTCACGGTTGAGTTGCCACGTGGAGTCTTTGTAACAATCCGCTGCTGCTGAAAATCTGATCGGTTCCCGTCCTTGGTGTGCACAACTTGGTCATCTCGACATGTGGCATGCACTTAGTCGTGAATAATCTCATCAGTTGCAACATAAAGATCTTGGCTTGAGAAGGTATTGCCACGTTGAACGCATAAGGTCTAGAACGCATAGGGCCAAAGACGCATGAAACGCATGGACTCTGGAATGCATGAAGTCTAGAATGCATAGGACCAGAGAAGCATGGAATGCATGGGGCCAGAGACGCATGGAACACATGGAACACATGGAGTCTGGAACGCATAGGGCCAGATATGCATGGAACGCATGGAGCCTGGGAAGCATAGGGGCAGAGACGCATGAAACACATGGTGTCTAGGACGCATAGTGCTGCTGGTACCTTGACGTGGTCTGTACGTTCCTACTACTACTATGACTACTAGCTAATGTTGTGTCTATGCAGACCTACAGGACCCGGTGGTTTAGCAGACGAGTACGTTTTCACTGCCTTCACTTAGATGGTTTATGTTAGATACCCTGAGAACACCTGTTATTTATTTACTGTACTTTGGCTTGAGTTATTCTTATACCTTGCTATGTCCCCTGAGGACCTGGATCCATATTATGTCCCTAGGTGTAGCAGAGGAGAGTTACCCCGAGGCTTATGGGATATGAACTGTCGTTGGAGCGATACTTGCACCAGAGGACAAGGTTGTGCCAGAGGACTTCTCCTGAGTAATAAGTTATCTATTTAGTTACTTATGCTTAGTGTTATTTTTATATTTGTACTTGGACTGCTAGACATATGTATTTGGTGTTATTTCTCTTTTCTTTATTGTGGCGGGTTGTTCCCCGAGCCACTACTTATTTGGACTTGATGATGGACTATTTTCTGTTATCTATTATCTTGACTGGTCTATCATAGTGTGTTATAATTTTTTTTTTTGTGGATGAGATTATAATTATACAATGTGATAGATGATGTAGACTTGTATTTATACTTATTACAGCTTAAGTACACTCTAACGGGTCCATTAAATTGGATTTGCCCATTGGAGCTGTGCTGCTTGCCATTGCCACGTGGCTAGTTCCTTGGTATTTTTGGACTGGGGTGTGGACATCGTTTGCTATTTGACTATCGATTATCACGTCCACAATACCTCTGATATCGGTCGTCATCTAAACTTATCACCGGTATTTGACCCTAAGTACGCTAAGGTGCTAAGTCCACAAAATCTATCATGTCCACATCCCCTCTGTTAGGGCTTGTCTTGAATCTATTACTTGTACCCAAGTGCGCAAGAGGTAATAGGTCCACCAAAGATTCCCCAGTGGGATATCCTCAAAAACTACGATATCATACTACGTCCATGTTACCTCTAGCACGAAACCCAAAGTTCACACATATAATTGCAACAAAAGGAAAAACTTTTATTTCTTTTGCATAAAGGAAACGGAAAGCAGACTACAATGAGGGGCCACAAAATATCCCAATCCAAGCAAAAAAAGAAAGAAGAAACAACAAAAACAACCTCTGATGCTACTAATCAGTATGCAACTCTTTTATTTGTCCTCAAATTTGGGCAACTCTGGCATCAATCTTAGCTTTGACCCGACGCTCGGCTTCTTGAGCTACAACAACGAGATTATTGAGGTGAGCGTAAGCCTGGTGCTTCTCTTCCAATATCTTCAGAGTATCTTCAAGGGTAGAAGAAGATTGGTCCATGGTACTAGATTGTGTGCAGATAACCTCCAGCTCTTGGCGAGCCTCATGGACATCGCCCTCCAGGACCTTGAAGTTGCCCTGGAGTTGTGTAATCTGCTTATGGATCCCAACAATGGTATGGAAAAATCCATCTTCCCGAGCAAGGCAAGTCACCTCGCTAACATCCAACTCGGTACGTTGGAGTTCCAGCTTCTTGAGTTCTTGTATTAGACCTACCTTGGTCTTCCCATAGGCAGCCTTCACTTATTTTATGGAGCCCGAGAGGCGTTCATACTCTCTGGCCACTGTCGCAGTGACGTCAACCTGTTGCGCCTGTTGCAACTCTTTCAAGCGCTGTTCAACTTCAGTTAATTTCTGAAGCAGCAGGTCAGTCGTCTTCTCAGAGCCAGGAAGGGTCTTCAAAATCTATATCTGGTCCAGGGCATCGTGCTTAGACCAAACTAAAGACGTCCCTCGCCCCATTATATTTTGAACTCCTTGCCTTAATAATATGTAGAAGCCCTGAAGGATAACCTTGGAAGTGGATATTACCGTAACTTCTTTGAAAGGCATCAATGGAGCCAAAATCGAAGGGATTACAGGCGATGCAATAATCTGGGAAGCCTGTGAAACTGAGGGGACAACACTTAACAAGTCAGGTGGTGGAACCACAATTGCCAGACGATGAGTCCCTTTTGCAATAGCCAAACTCTGCTCCGTCGAAAGTAGTGTTTGGACGCCAGGCAAACTGACAAGCATGGCCTTTACGCCAAAAAGACCCGGAATGGATCCCTCGGGAAAACTGCTACCCCCAGCAACTGAGGAAGCTTCGACATCATGTCTCCCAACGTCAGCCCGAGGAGGTGACAAAGAGGTCACCACACCAAGTAGATCCGCAACAGTAGAGGCCTCCTCTACACTAGCCTCAACAGGAGGCTCCGCAGGGTATCCTCCACCCGTAGAAGAGTGAGAGAGAGACTCGACCTCCCTCCGAGCTTCTTCTCGCCCCCTCACATCTTTCTCGACAACCAAGACTCCAGGGAGATCGACCTCAGAAGAAGGCCCTAAGCCTGTCGAAGGCCCTTCAAGAGGTTCTCCAACCATGGAGGAAGATGGGACTGACCCAAGTCTTATCCAGGTGAGTCCTTGTTCGGCCTCCTCCGCCATACCCTCTTCCGCTACCATGTTAAATATGTTTATCGTCGAGGAAGGGCATGTCGAATCAAAGTAATTAGTGAGTAACTTCATCCAAACGACGAAAAATGGAAGCCAGAAAACCTCAACTCTTGAGAAACGGCGAAACAATATACCTGTGTGAAGTATCAGAGTCTGCGGTTCCGTCGGCGCGAACACGGCCGTCCCCAAGGCGCCCATGCCTCCAACCGAGAGGTCATCCAAGGAAGTGTCCCCTTCCTCGTCTAACACTCCCACCATCTCGACGACAGGCTCGTCAATATACGGTTCGCAAGAAGCTGACGTCGTCTCCTCCTCCGGGTAAGAAACCCCTGCTGTAGCGACTCGGGGAGGAAGTATCCTCACCCCTGCTCCTGATCTCTGCATAAATTCAAATAAACCAGGACGAACAGTGTCATAAAAAGGGGACATAACAATAAAGCTAAGAGGACGTAGGGATACCGACTCAGCATCAAGAATGAGATCCGGTTGGCGAATCACCAATGCAAGGGGTCCTACCTTCTTATCTTCCTCTTCTTCTTCTCCCACAGCCTGTATAGGGTCCTTGGTAGCAACCCTTTTCCTATAACTCAACCTTGCGGCCGGAGATGGTCCCTGTCTTCTCTTCTTAGATAGAGGACTCCGCACCGGAGAAGCCTTGTGCTTCATTGGGGAGTCCACCGGAGGAAAGGGGTTTTCGGAAGTATTCTCTTCCCCCGTTGTCGAGTCGGGGTTAGCAGGCAATAGTGCAGCCTTCCCCTTTCCTTTCCCCTGACCTTAATTGGACTCCTGCTTCGGGGCTTTAGCTTAGTGGCCACGATGAAGCTAGTACCCCGATCAAAGATGGGTGGTGGTGCATTCACGGCTACATAAAAATTAGCCGCCGCATGAACAATATGTGCAGAAACCTTAGCGTCCGGTAGCGTGAATCGAACATGGGTATTGGTTGCAGAATAATAATCCCAGGCTTAAGCTCCATCAAGAATGCTACCCTCAAAACCAAGATATGGGCTGGGATTGCTCAACATGAGTTGGCTATATCTGAACTGGCCAGCAAACCTACTCGGCAGATAAGGCTCCAAGAAGACAAGGTTCCAAATCTGATACATTAAATATGAAGGTCAGATAGAGAGTAAACAGCAGAAGAGCCTCAAAGATAAGACCTGACCGTCAGCTCCACCATCGTAATGAACTCTATCCACCTCATCCTTTGTGAATTTTTGGAACGAGACGAAGAAAGAGTAATTTTCTATATGGTCAAGTGCGTGCCGACAAGCGAAAACCTCAGTATGAACCCATGGTATCCCACCATATTGATGAATAAAGGCATCCGCTTCTGTCATCGTCCCCTCGAGTCCATGACTCATCAGAGATGGGTAGTGCATTAACAACCAACCCATTAAATAATGATAAGGCATCTCAACTCGGTTGAAATTCCCGGGACCGTCATAGGCCAACACCTTGATGGTAAAAGCACGAAGCCCGCGATGGATGGTGCAGACCACCGCTGGGAGTAAGGCGAGATGGCGACAAAAAAATAACTTCACAACAGGGAGGATGAGATTGCGACTAGCCTTCTCAATCGACCCGGAACCTTCTGGGATTACGCAATTTCGTAGCCATATCATCACGAATCCAGCCAGTATGACTTTATCAGACAAAGGCTGGGTATCTTGATAAAAATAACTGAAGGTATCGCCAGAGCTACCAAATCCCTCACAAATTGTAGTCATTCTCTTAGTGTGGCTCACCAGATCAGGGACATTCGTGTGAGATCGAGGTTTTCGAAAGGTGACCCGACCCGAAGATTCAATTTAAAAAAGGTGATGGATCTAGGTTGTTGTATGGGGTAATGTCTCGTCCGTGATTTTCTTCTTCTCCTTTGAAGTTTGCTGACAAGTCATATGGTGACATAACAATTATTTATACACTGCAAGGAACCCGGGTGTTATTTCTCTAATTTCTTGAATTACTCGTTATCAGGCGTGTACTCCTCATACGGCACCTCGTCTCATGGCAACTGTCATGCCCCAAAACCAGAATACTGGAGAGCGAGGGAGTGACTCAGCCAACCACACTTTGCAAAATACCGAAGTAAGCTACAATGTGCTAAGGTTGTCAAGAGACAAAGGGGTGCACACTACAATCAAGTCTCCTAGGGTCAAGAACATCTACGTCTCAATCATCAATCAAGAAACAATAAGAATGAACATGTAAGATAAAGCAGTTAGGCGTCCCTGACGCTCTATCAGAATAATCATGAAACTAGTTATACATGATGGTACACTAGTACATTGTCAAGAGTACATGACTGTAAGTCAGCCACGGTCTGAATAATATACAATAATGTAGAGAAACTAATGTCCAGATAAATCGGCTAACAAGTGCCATCGGTTAAACGCCAAAAGGTAAAACAGAATGATACTCATAGTGGGAAAGAAAAAACCTACTTTAGTTCCTCGGCGGACATCTTCCTGGTGTGCGCCATTAGTCATATACATGACATGATCCTCGGGCTATGCTACTAAACCTGGCCAAACAAAACCAGCGGGGTCAGGCCCTGATAGAAAGTACCATAAAGGAGCACAAGTGAATGAAGCAAAAACCAATAAGGTAGTTTTTGTAATTATCTACTTGTCTCTATTAACTTTAATGAATATATTTTATTAGTAAATACGTGCAATGATATATTTGAAGAAAAAAAATATCACGGTAAAATTAAACCTTTTTCATTATATATTAGTATAAATTAAGTCTATCGGGCTCTTCCATCTTGCACACACTACTTGAATGGCATTTTGTCTTCAAGTTCATATAAATTATTCATTTTAATTACACGAAAATATGGTCTAATACTTTTTCTGCCTTTTTGAATATTACATCTAATATTCTATAGTGCATCCAACACGATATTCATCACTATTTCTCCAAAACTTTCATTTTTGTTTATCTGCCAAAATTAGAATTTTTTTTTTATTCTTTTATTCAAAGGTTACCACATGATATTTTTATCCAACCTAAAATTAATTTAGAACTATTTTGATGAACATCCACAATAGCTTTGATCACTAATGTGACAGGCAACAATTTTTAAGTGAAATGATGAATATCCATCATAATTTTAATGGAGAAAAAAAAAAAAACTCTTATAAGCATATGTGAAACCCTTTTTTTATGCCTACCATCTCTTTTTGGGGGGACAAAAAACAATGAAAACCTATCAATATTTATGGGGTTAGTCCCAAATATGATAATAGTTTCCAAACACTATAGTGAGTTAAAATTTTCTCGTAACTTCCTCAATATAGACCTTTCACCTTTTTTTCTCCCTTCCGAATCAAGAGGATCTAACAGTACTATCAGGTACCAGTACTCATAAATGAGAGGAGAGGAGAGGAGAGGAGACTTGCAAATAGCAGTATATGTACGTATATCATCATCATTATTCTTTAAAGTGTATTAATTCCATGGTCATGATTAATATGCTAAAGCTGCTGCATGCAACAGGAATAGACTGCTGTTGTCTAGTATTGCTCTCATCTCATTGATGCTATATTATGGATCAGACTTCAGAGTAGAGGAATTAGATACTGCAGTGGGTTGGCTGCTTCTTCTCCACATGGTTTCTGCACTGCTATTTCCTTGACATTGCTGAGTAGCACAGTTGCAGGTGAAGTATAATTATTGCTTTCAAACTAGAACTTCATGCATGTGCATACTGCGCATATACCAGTCTTCACAAAGCGTTTTTATTGAGAAGATCGGGACTCGAGACTCAGGTCTGAGTACCTGCATGTTACCTATGCTCAACAAATGGTTGGTCCTGTTGGAAACCAAAGCACAAAAACCGTTTTCCAAATCAAAAAATTCTGCAAAAGAATCGACCAAAAACACACAAACTAAAAACGTCAAATACAAATCGCAGACAAAAAAATTTTTACGTGAAAAATTCAAATGAAAAAAACCACTGGACGATCGGAGCCAAACTCTGAAAAGCCTCTACTAATGGAATAAGAAATACACCGACTCCTTACAAACTTCTCAACGATCCAAACGGATCACCATAACTCTTTGGAAGAGAAAATAGATCATAGACAAACGAATAACGGAGATGACGAGAAAAGAATTATCCGAAACTGATCTCCTCTTCGAAATAGCCTTCAATCTCTTCCTCTCTCCTTCCAATGTTATAAAATCACTCTTGCCTCCTTTTGAAATATTTTTGAGATATGTGTTTCGGGATAGGAGACATCTAATATATATAACCTCAAACCCACAACTAGTATTCCTATTATTTATAGAAATACCCAATCCAAATCCAAATCCAAATCCAAATCCATTGACATATTCCTATTATATGTAGGAATATTCAATCCAAATCTAAATCCATTGATATATTTCTATTATATGTAGGAATACCCAATCCAAATATAATGAGGTATTCCTATTATATGTAGAAATACTCAATCCAACTCCGAGGTATTTTTCACATAGGTTGGGAACCCCACCCACTCCAACAAATCTTTTCCTTCACAACTATGTGGAGGGGGTCGTCATCCTGACGATACGTCTGCAGTACTCAAACTTTTTTCTTGGAAGAATTTTTGTGAACATGTCTGCTCCGTTGTCATCCGTATGAACCTTCTCAAGCGTTGCTTGCTTCTTTTCAACCATATACCGTATCCAATTATACCAGGTACCAATGTGCTTGGACCGGCTATGAAATATCTAGTTCTTCACAAGGTGAATTGCATTCTAGCTATCGCAAGCAAAGGGTACTGCTCTTACTTTAGCCCCATTTTCTGCAGCAGCTTTTTCATCCACAACAACTCCTTGCAAGCCTCCGTCGCCGCAATGTACTCTGCCTCTATCGTCGATAAGTCAACACACTTTTGTAACCGCGAATGCCACGATACCGTTCCACCATCAAACATCATCACATAGCCATATCAGCATCGATATACTCAACCAGCTTTGGCTCGTCACCACTAAAAGAAAGTCTCCAAACGGTAGTGCCCTGAAGGTATCATAGAATCCACTTGACCGCGCTCCAATGTACCCTTCCAGGATTGAAAGTATAACTGTTAACTGTGTCACGCCCCAATCTTCTGCAGAATCTATGCCCCCCACCTAACGCGAATCACCGTGCCAACGCTCCCGCAAGACGATAGTTCCAATCGGGACATGATGCCGCGTGAGCTTGGAGTTGCTCCCGCATAAGGCAAATACCAAAATGGCCGTTGTTAACTAGTTCGCAAAGTCGTCATAGCGGAAACATAGAATAAACACAAGTATTGAATCCAAAATAAGCTCTTTATTGATATGAAGTAAATATTACAAGCGGCGCTAGGCCGAGATTACAAGTCACTCATGCTCTTTCTTTCTCTCTCTCTCTCTCTCTCTCTCTCTCTCTCTGATGATTATGCACTTAGGCTTACAGCTGAATCAAACATTCTGGATGATGATGTTCCCATACATTATATCTCATATATGTGAGCTCCAGGTCCGCGCACCACGCTCCAAGACGCCAAATGTTATCCGGGTCCTCGATGCGTTAAGCGATCTCCGAATTCGTACGAGTTCTCCCTGCACCATGCATAAAATTTGGTTGGGTATCAGTACATTGAATGCACTGGTGGGGAGGTCTCTCGCCCATGCCACAAAATAAGTACGTTCATTAGTTATGTGCACCGACTGATTTTGTTGTCTTTGAATTCTTTTCTTAGGACCAGTTTTATGGCAATATAATGAAAGTAATATACGTGTCTGAATCAAGAGTGTCGTACTATAAATAACTGAGTTTGTCTTACCCTTTTCTTAACATTCGACCTTCCCTGTCATACGCAGCAATATAATCAATAATCTACTAAGTAGCGAAGAACATCTATGAAATTCAAGTGTTATGTTTGTGTCTCTGCCTCGGACATATTTTTCTTCGAACTATGTTATATGTGGTGCATCCATTCTAAATGTGCAAAGTGTCGTGCAAATATACCCCTTCATGTTATTCCTCTTCTGAATGTGGATAGTCGCTATACATGCATGACTTATCTATATGAAGGTCATTGGCTCTGTTAGCCATATTGGACATGATCTGGGATGGAATGGCTATCTTCCTAGCTCGGTTGTGAGCCTTACTGGGCGTCCCGAACCATCCAACGAGTCGACTTTTTTTCTAGGTCGGTAGCAAGCCTTGCTAGACTTACCGCACTCGTCCGCTAGTACTTCAGCTAGCGTATTACCAAGACTATACTGGCATTGTCCTCCCGGGCTGACACGATTCAGATGACTCAGCAATCGTGTCGAGGAATCTTCTCTACCTGGTGCGCAACTAGTTGTCCGTGACCATGTAACTACTCCCCCATTTTCTTTCCTAGCCGAGAACTTCCTGCTCGTTTTCCTTTATCTGAGGACATCAGCTCGGTTCAATCTTGCCGAGAACTACACTTGGATCTTTTTTCTTTGCACAACTCCCTGATTAGAGACTGTCTCGGTGATCTGGATATCCTGAGTACTTCTTTTCTTTTTCTTCTTCTGGCTCGGAACGACTAATTGATAGTCTTTCTCGTCTATGTATGCAATATGATTATACTCTATCACGTGTCACATTCTGTGTGGTATGGTGCCTCAATTTAAACTCAAAACTACTTTTGTGGCACATATAAGAAAGTACTATATTTTAACTCAATAAGCCAGATTACGCAAATAGCAAGTAAGATCTCCATGTTCCATACAATGATAAGGCGGGCTTATCCCCTTAGCTATGTGCCTTTATCTCTTTTTATTAGTATGCAAAGGTTATCGCTTAAAAACTAGCATATATTATTCCTTTCCTTAAGTGTGCAACTAAGCAGGGACAGGTTCACAAGGGCTACCCACCTTAGCGATGAATCGCATCGGCCGAGCGAGACTACGAACGCGCCTCTGAAAAGTCTAAGTCTAAACTCCATTTGAAGATCCAAGTCTGAATGTCTTTGTATTTGAACGAGTCTTCTCCCTGAGCAAGGCAGGTCGGGTCATCACACTTGTGCCATTTGAATCGACTATCCACATGAGCGGAATGGATCATTACATTATACACCACTCAGAACAGTCTCGTCCTCGAGACTTCCTGAGCGGAACTAGTATTATCGCACAACTTCTAAACCAAACTCCATACTTCTTGTCTAACTTTCAAAGATTGCTTTAATACTACATTCATTCCTTTCCTCACCTTGTGCTACGCACGCGCTTAGCCAATCTCATCGAACAACTCTATCGTTCAATGCTATCGAACTATACCCAACTTAATCGTTGCACTCCCCGAGTCAAACTCTACTGCGCCTGGCGTAGAGCTGTATTACTCAATCATGGGGTATTCTATAACTTAATGTGCACTAGAAAACTCAAGCTTAGTGTAAACTTGCCCAATTGTTATACTTTATCCATGTGAACCCAAAACATATTTAACTGATTACTCGACGTCGCCTATCGAAACCTATCGTTAAGCCTAAACTCAAAAGTTCGAATCTCAGCTAATCTTCCAATCTAGTTTTGCATTAATATCTATCTGAGTCATCGTCCATTCTCGATAAGTAAATATAGTACCACCCAAAGTTATCGTATCGAATTGCCTACATTTTCTGACTCCGTCTTTATTGCTTTAACACAGAACAATTTTGCCCAATATGGGGTACGTTCTAATCCTTTGCGTCTTAGGTCCGATCGAAGTTAACTCCCTATTCGTTTTCTTGTTCCGTTTCGCACATGTGCTTAACCATTTTATTGAATGACTTTATCGTTCAATAATTACGTTCCTGGCTCAGTCTCTTACTGCGCCTTAGCGCAGAAATATCTCGTTCGTACGGGACACATTACATTCTTTCGCTTATGAAAGTCTAGGCTGAGGCTAACTTACTTCAATTTTCACACTCATCCATACAAATCTAATATTTTCACTTGCAACTGTATTCGAGTTATGCATATCGTTAAGTCTGGATCGTACCCATATTCAAGGCGTCCCCCAAATATGTGTATTACAACCAAGCATAGTGACAGCTAAATCGGACAAGCTAATCGTAAAAATCTTTTGAATCGTCGATCATTTTGCTACTCGCCTAACCGAACTCTGAATCGTTTAGTCATCGTCTACCCCCAATCCCACTCAATTCCAAGTATTGCATTACTAGCAACGCACATCTTCCAAGCAACGATTTAATTTGTTATGCTAACTTATATTGAATATCACCAATTCCAATGATAAGAGTTTCGTCTGACAATTCCCCAATAACGTCTTATTTCTCTCCATCGCATAACCTATCCAATCAATCAATTTTCACGCAAGTCCTCTCTTCCATTGCGTTTGTTTAAACGCCAATGTCGCTAGCGTATACTCTCAGTTCCAAGTCCTAACTCTAAGTCTCATTGCCCCCAGTTCTATCATTTTTTCCCGAACGATACTCTGAATTCAGTTACTCCAGTTCAACTCACGGCATAGGGTCATCTACCTAGCCACTAGGTCAGCTCACAAGGTCATAGGTACAATTCGAGTTTGTGACTCACCATATAATTGTGTTGCACGATGCTCGCCATAATTTCCCAAGGTTAAACCACTGTTCTTTCGCATGGGGTATTCTACCCAAGCTCGTTTTACTCAAATTTCTAAACATCGAGCACAGATCATCCTATCCACATCAACATGTTCGTTAAACCGAATCCACGATATATCTACGTCGCACGTCCAACCTAACGAGTCGCATAATCTATCTTCTCAAATACCTGATAGGATCCACACATCCAATCTTTATTTAGTCTAGACTGCCAAGTCATGATTCAATTTCTATCTCTTCGATCCTAATAACAAAATCAAAGTCGTACAACATAATTCACGTATTCGTTCACTAAACCATCGAGTATCCTTCTTCATGTTCTAGACTAACCTATCCCTGAAATACCTTCGATTCACTTGTATCCTGAAACTCATCTTATCATGTCGAACCATAAGTCAAAACGATCCTTCAATTATCATGCTCCGATCTCCCGCAAGTTCAATCATCCCCGTTGGATGTGAGATCACCACCCCAGCACTCCCGCGGGATAATCGTCCTAATCCGGGTGTGAAGCATGTACGATTAAGGAGTTGCACTCGTACAAGACAAGAACGTCAAATGTTATGGTTATCATCGAAGCGTTCAAGACACCTTATCCTTATGCTTCGTCTCATCTAAGTTATATATTAATACATCAAGTCATATTCATCTAATAACCGTTCATGTCGTAATCATAATTTATCTAGCCAAATCGTCCAACTTCAATATTACTGTTTGATCAATTCATAGTCTACTTCTAGCATTCCTCAAACAACTAAGTTCAAATCTCAAGCCAAAGTCTATTCACTTTTGATAAGTTCCATTTTATTGAGTTCATCTAAATAATCATCGAGCAAGCTTCTGAGAGTTCGATCGTCCCCGCTGGACATGAAATCACCACGCCAACGCTCCCGTGGGATAATCGATCTCATCTAGGCCTGATGTCGAGTGTTATCCTTCGAACTCGATTCAAGATCATTCGTTCAAATTCAAGATTATGTCCATAATCGGCTACCTCAATCATTGAACCATAAATTTGCTAACTTGTATCAATTTATGCTATCTTTCAACTATTGATATGATATCCAGTCTTTCAAATTCGAAATAATAACATTCGTACTCAAGCTAAATTCTATCGAGCAATATCCTACTCAATTCAAATTTTTCTTGCGCGCTATCATTCATTCGCGCCATTATTTCTATTGCACTAACTCCGATCGCTTCCACGATCATACCATCTCAAACTCAAATTTTAATTCATTTAACTCAATTCAAAATCGCTCGTATGATCTACTAAGTTTTCTTGACCCATATATTAATTCCAACACTCTGAATTCATTCGATATAAGCCTTGTCTATTGTTTAACTCATTCTAACTCGTTCGAATCAAATCTCGCGCGATTCCTTCAGATTTGCTTACCTGCTAGACATACAATAAGGCTTTGCACAATCACTTCGCTTGCTGCTAGACTCATTTGCTATCCCAAAATTCTCAATTTGTTCGAACATTTCTAAGATGACCAATACACCACTCAGAGTTTGAGCTATACTCTATGAATCTTTTAAACTTATTCTATCCTCAATTCGCTTATTCGAACATTTTTCACTCTTGTTCCTTAGAACTCCAGTACTATCCATATTCATTGTCTTGATAATCTTAGTCTTGTATGTACCTTTATCGATAGTCCTCCATACAAACTATATTTTGAGTCATAACTTATCGCTACGAATAACCGTCCAAACTATATCCTTAAAATCCAAACATGATTTCCATTATTCGTCATAGCGGTACTCCGATAACGTCTCTATCAATTTTTATTCTAAGTCCGACTTTATCCTTATCCGAACAATATCCAAATGTCCCTCACAACCTGCTTGCACCAAAAGATCTAGGTGCACGATACTTAGCGCAAGTTAGCCGAAAGGCTATGTGCATAGCTATCTTGTCCGAACAATATTCTAGTCTCGTATACAAACCCGCTAGCATTAGGTTAAGGTCATTCTGGTTCACACGTAACTTACAATTTTCAAGCACGAGTCTATTCTCATAAAGTCTGACATAGTTCGGCATAAAGTCATTCATATTATAATCCCGTTCAAGCAATCATATTATTCACATATACTTCCAAAAATATTTAGACTCATTGTATGGAACATTCATCGAAGCATCAAGAGAGAGCATCTATCACATTATCAATAAACAAGTTCAAAACTGAGAGAATCGATACGAATTCCAATGATGTAAAGCCGTGCTCTGATACCAAAATATTATGCCCCAATCTTTCGGTGAATCTATCGCCCATGTTGAACGCGAATCACCACATCAACGCTCCCGCAGGAAGATCGTTTCCAACGGGACGTGATGCCACACGAGCATGGTGTTGCGCCCGCACAAGGCAAATACCAAAATGGCTGTTGATAACTAGTTCGTAGAGTCGTCATAGTGGAAACACAGAATAAACACAAGTATTGAATCGAAAACAAGCACTTTATTGATATGAAGTAAAGATTACAAGCGGCATTAGGCCGAGATTACAAGTCGCTCGTCTCTCTCTCTCTCTCTCTTCCTCTCTCTGATGATTATGCCCTTAGGCTTACAGCTGAATCAAATATTCTGGATGATGATGTTCCCATACATTACGTCTCATATATGTGAGCTCCAGGTCCGTGCGTCGAGCTCCAAGATGCCAAGTGTGGTCCGGCGCCTCGATGTGTTAAGCAATCTCTGAATCCATACGAATTCTCCATGCACTCTGCATAAAATCTGGTTGGGTATCAGTACATTGAATGTACCGGTGGAGAGGCCTCTCGTCCATGCCACAAAACAAGCACGTTCATTAGTTATTTGCACCGACTGATTTTTTTGTCTTTCTAGTCTTTGTCTTAGGATTAGTTTCATGGCAATATAATGAAAGTAATACACGTGTCTGAATCAAGAGTGTCGTACTGTAAATAACTGAGTTAGTCTTACCATTTTTCTTACCATTCGGCCTTCCCTGTCATACGTAATAATATAATCAATAATCTACTAAGTAGCGAAGAATATCTATGCAATTCAAGTATTATGTTTGTATCTCTGCCTCAGACATATTTTTCTTCAAACTATGTTACATGTCGTGGATCCATTCTAAATGTACAAAGTATCATGCAAATGTACTCCTTAGGTTACTTCTCTTCTAAATATGGATAGTCGCTATGCATGCATGACTTATTTTTATGAAGGTCACTGGCTCTGGTAGCCATATTGGACATGATCTGGGATAGAACGGCTGTCTTCCCAGTTCGGTTGTGAGCCTTACTGGACGTCCCGAACCATCCAATGAGTCGGCTGTCTTTTCAAGTCGGTAGCAAGCCTTACTGGATGTCTCATACTCGCCTGCTAGTACTTCAGCTAGCGTATTACCATGACTATACTGGCATTGTCTTTCTATGCTGACAATTCAGATGCCTCAACAATCGTGTCGATGACTCTTCTCTATCTGGTGCGCAACCAGTTGTTCGTGACCATGAAAATACTCTCCCACTTCCTTTCCTAGAAGAGAACTTCCTGCTCGATTTCTCTTATCTGAGGACATCAGCTTGGTTCAATCTTGTCGAGAACTACACTCGGATCTTTCTTCTTTGTACAGCTTCATGATTAGAGACTGCCTCAGTTATCTGGATATCCTGAGTACTTTCTTTTCTTTTTCTTCTCCTGACTCAGAATGACTACTTGATAGTCTTCGTCGTCTATGTATGCAATATGATTATACTCTATTCCGTGTCACATTCTGTGCTGTGCGATGCCTTAATATGAACTCAAAACTACTTTTGTTGCACATATAAGAAACTACTATATTTTAACTCAATAAGCCAGATTGCGCAAATAACAAGTAAGATCTTCACGTTCCATACAATGATAAGGTAAGGTTATCCCCTTAGCTATGTGCATTCATCATTTTTTATTAGCATGCAAAGGTTATCGCTTAGAAACTAGCATGTATCATTCCTTTTTTTAAGTGTGCAGCTAAGCAAGGACAGGTTCACCGGGGCCACCCACCTTAGCGATGAATCACATCGGCCGAGCGAGACTCCGAGCGTGCCTCTGAAAATTCTAAGTCTGAACTCCATTTGAAGATCCAAGTCTGAATGAATTTGCATTCGAACGAGTCTTCTCGCTGAGCAAGGCAGGTCGGGTCGTCACACTTGTGCCGTTTGAAATGGCTATCCGCATGAGCGGAATGGGTCATTACAAAATGTGCCAACTGCGTGAGAGATGTCAGGTCTCGTACACACCATAGCATATATGAGATTCCCCATAGCTGAGGCATATGAAACCCGCTCCATATCTTCCTTCTCGTCCTTGGTAGATGGACATTGCTTCTGAGTAAACTTAAAATGAGCCGCAAGAGGGTTACTCACTTTCTTTGACCCATCCATCCCGAAACGCTGAAGTACCCGATGAATGTACTTCTTTTGGGACAAGTATAGCAGCTTAGACTCTCTCTCTGTCTCTCTCTCTCTCTCTCTCTTTCTCTCTCTCTCTCTCTCTCTCGACTGAGCTCTATCCCAAGTAAAGTCTTCGCTATGCCCAAATCCTTCATAGAGAAGGTCGCGCCCAGTTGGCAATTCTCCGCTATCCTAGTGGCATTCTGATCCACCAGTAATATATCATCAACATAGAGCAGTAAAATAATAAAATCATCCTCGACAAAATACCTCACAAATATATACTGGTCCGACGTCATCTTTTTACACTTGTATATTAGCATTGTAGCGGTTCATTCAATAACAGTGACAGTATACTAAGCATGCAATATTCTTTACTATACTAGCATGGCAATGGTTCTTTACTTAGACAAGCAAATAAGTTCTCTAGTTAAGCAAGCATGTTCTCGTTCTATCATTCATGGAAAAATTAACTATTTAGCAAACAAATATTACAAAAACTCAGATTTATTATTAAGTCATGCAAGAATGAGAGAATGAAGTTATGCCCACTCACCAAGATCAATCATCTTCTGGTTCAACAAGGAGCTCTTCAGGAAGGTATCCATTTTGAGTCAGTAAACTGATATCTCTTGTACATAGTGCCAACGCGGAGCGGGGCACTACATACTTACCCACCGAGAAAAAAATTTGTCCTTGAAACCCAAGGAGAAACTTTCGATATCCAGAGCAGCGATAGTCCTCATCCCTCACCATCCTCAATCAAAAATCTCTAGCGAATCATAAATCAAAAATCATAACTCTCTAGCAATATAAAAATTCAGAAAATTTTTGTGCACATCTTTGAGAATATCTATGGACTTATTGTATGGAACGCTCAACTTGTAGTGCCCCGTTTCCCCTATTCGGGGAGCGCGACTAAGAAATACTTGGTATTGCTCGATCGGGACAGATTGAATCAAGATCCTTTCCTCGTTACGTATTGGTTTCTTCGGAATCAGGTCCATATTCAATGGATCGTACCTCAAGGAAGGACTCTATGGCAAAGTCGAGAGGGGTCTTTCCATTGTACTGGTTTCCTTGCCCGTTTTTGATGCTGCTTGGTTGCTTTCTTATTGATTTTGTGACTTACATTTTCTTGAATGGTTTTGATGTATTTTATTGCCTTCTTTCTTAGGATTTCGTATTTCTTATCGAACCTTTGGAGACCGAAGCAGGAGATATTAATCATCTGTTGGTGCGTGCAGGTGATTGGGTAGGCGACGCGCAAGCGAAGTCTTGAAAATCTCCCATTTTCTCTCCTAGTTCACCAACTTATAAGTGTCTTTACTTCGATTAGCGCCCTTCTTCCAAGTCTTCATTCTTAATAAATTGACTCATCTGTGCATCCCGCCCCAATGATACCAAAATAAAGAATAAATTGAGTCAAATAAAAGAAGAGTTAGGCTTGAAACACTTATAATGCTTGTCACCTAGAATTCTCAACGTCTACATTGATGTGTGCTTGTCCGTTATGCATTTATATATTGATATTTTAGTTATAGTTAGAACTTATTCTATGTAACTGTATAATTGTATCGTACAAATAATCAGAATACGATCACTTGGACAGGTAGACTATGCCAATTGTACTATGCTAAAGTAGATATGTACATTCGGTTGGCTTGAAATGCTTTATTTATTAACTTAGTGTCAATGCATAGTTCGGTCGAACAACTTGTGCACAAGGTTTAGTTCCTGCAAATGGCACCTGGGCCACTGGGGTCGATTTGTTCCGGGCAGAAATCGGATAGCTACGCTAGCAAGCCTATCACGGGTAATGCGGGGCCTTGTAGCTGGACTTGCTACCCGCGCTGCAAGGATCACCGTCTTACTGTAGCTATTGTCCACGGTGGTAATAATGTGCCATGAACCAATATATATATATATATATATATATTTGCATTGTTTGCTCAAGCTAATGATGTCTTCGTGGCAGGGAAGGACATGGTAAGTATTGTGCAGGCAGTTCAGACGGAAAGGTAAAAGTCACCAAACGGTGGCATATTTATTTTTGTAAAGTGCATACTCAATGCTTGCATGTAAAATAAACTAAGGCAAGATAGAAAGACTACAAATAATTGTCATGCTTCTTATAAACAAACTTCAGATTTGGTTAGTTAGGTTAGCTCGCCCTCACCGGTACTTTTTAAAGTACTGACCCTCGTTGCAGCAGGTTCCCCGAGCCCAAGCGACGCGGCGAGGAGATGAAGCTTTCTTCCCCAACCAGTCCAGTACTCGACGCACCCTGTTCGTGACTTTTGGAGTTTGTACAAAGCACCCTGAGCCCGTGCAACTCTTTTATGCAGCTCTGAGGCAAGGCGATAGCTTCGCCAGCAGGTGTCTATATTGTTTTGAAGTTTTAGTAAAGGATATGATGTATGGAATAGCTATATCATTTTGTATCCAAGTTGTAAGCCCGTGTGGCATCCTTATCACTTTTGGGTCCAGAGTCTATAACCAGATGTTCATTATCAATAAAAAGAAGACTTTTTTATGCCTCAAATGTGTGTTATCTTATTTGTGCACTCTGTTGCATGTGTTCTATAAGTATATCATTATGCCTAGGCCTTGTGCACGCGCGCCTTACGGGTGCACGGCATCACGCCCGGGGGACGATTATCGATTTAGCAAAATCGGGGCGTGACATATTGGTATCAGAGAAAAAGCTTCAGATCCTTTGGTCTCGTGCCAGAAAGTTTTCTTAAGATGACCCTGTCCCTTCCGAGTTGAACTCTTGAAATCGGTTGATATAAGTACTGCAACAAATTATTCAGACTGTGGGCAAGTTGATATAAGTACTTCAGGCACTTCGGCTAGTTCTGAGAGCCAACGACCTATGCCCTCCGTCGATCCAGTCGAATGAATGATGAAAATTCTAGAGGCGCAACAAAAGAGGGATGAGGCCCAACATGACAAGTTCGAGAAAAATCTAGAAGCCAGATTTGAGGTCCAACAGAAGCAGGTGGACGCACTGCAACAAATTATTCAAACCTTAGCTTCCGACCATTGTGCAACGACAGTAGCAACACCGGTGGAGCCACCAACAGACGAAGTCGAAGTACCCCGAACCGCAAAGAAGAAGGATGTGAATGCCTTCAACTTTGCCGACTTCCAAAAGGTTTGCAACACATCCTTCTGAGGGACTAAGGATCCCGTTGTGGCTCTAGATTGGTTGGCCGAGCTTGAGAATCAGTTTAAACTCCTAGAAGTACCTGATGACAAGCAAGTCGCCTGTGCCCAACTCCAGCTTCGTATGAACGCGCAAGATTGGTGGGATGTGCATCGTAGATCTATCTCCACAGACGGTAATGGTGAGATGATCCCTTGGTCCACCTTCTATGACACATTCAAAGAGGATTTTATCCCCCACCCATTCGTCGTCAGAAAGAGAACGATATTGTGCGTCTGCAATAAGGGTGCATGACAGTGAAGCAGTATGCCACCGAATTTAACCAGTTGGCCAAGTTTGCTAGTTCTTATCTGCCCAATGCAGTAAGCCGAGCCAGATGATTTGAAGGCAGTCTACGACCTTCTATTCACGCACACATAGTCGCTCCACAGTACGAGACGATGAGGAAAGTCCTTAATCATGCCCTTGTCATGGAACCACAATATCCTTCCACTACTGTCGGTGTTGTGCAACATTCTCATCACAAGCGCTCTAGTAATATAAGAGGAAACAATGCTAATAAGCGTCCAAATAATGGCGATAACTAGGGCAATAGTACGGGAGAAAATTAGGGGCAGCATTGTGCAAAATACAACCGTATAGGGCACCAGGCTAGCGAATATCGAAATCAGGGATGCTTTAACTGTGGTCGACTGGGCCATTATGCTCGAGACTGTCTTGGTCGTCCAAACCGAGTCCTTCCGCACCGAGAAGAGCAGCAAAATTCCGTTTAGGGACCCCAAGCTAATCGGCCTGTGCAACAACAAGAGCGTCATCCGAACACTGGGGGTCGGGTTTATGCATTGATGAGGGATGAGGCGCTCGCCTCGAACACCGTAGTGTCAGGTATGTTACTATTCAACAATGTACCTGCACGAGTGCTATTTGATTTCGGTGCCACACATAGTTTTGTATCAACAAACTTTGCTAGGGAGCACGAATTAATTCAGACACCGTTAGGCCTAAGGCTTAGCATCAGTACTCCGTCGGGCATAGACTTGCCTGCCGATTCTGTTTGTCGAGAAGGCTGCATTTGCATCGGAGGAAGGAAATTGTTACTTGATGCGATAGTTCTAGACATACGGGACTACAATCTTATTCTGGGGATGGATTAGCTCGGCGCTTGCTCGACTACTATTGATTGTGCAAAAAAGAAAGTCGTATTTCGTCTACCTGGCGAGATCAAATTTTGCTATACGTGCTGTCCACAGTCGAAAGCGTCGAATGTCTGCATGGTGATCTCTGCAATGTCTGCTCGACGGATGATTCACTCCAGCTGTGTAGGGTACTTGGCGTCCGCTCGAGACACTTAGCAAGATTGCACAAACGTTGAGCCTATTCCCGTTGTGGCAAATTTTCCTGATGTGTTTCCAGACGAGTTGCCCGGCATGCCGTCCGATCGAGAGATAGAGTTCACTATAGACACATTTCCAGAAACCCGACCAATTTCTAAGACTCTGTATCGAATGGCCCCGGCAGAACTAAAGGAGTTAAAGATTTAGTTGCAAGAATTGCTAGATCGTGGGTATTTCCATCCTAGCGTGTCTCTATGGGGTGCACATGTATTGTTTGTAAAGAAAAAGGATGGCTCACTGTGGCTCTGCATCGACTATCGAGAATTGAATAAAGCTACTGTCCAAAATAAGTACCCCCTTCCCAGGATTGATGATCTCTTCGATCAGTTATAAGCTGCAACTATGTTCTCGAAAATCGATCTTCGCTCGGGTTACCATCAGCTCAAGATTAAGCCGGGCGATGTGTTGAAGTCAGCCTTTCGCACTCGCTATGGCCACTATGAGTTTTTGGTAATGCTATTCGGATTGACCAATGCCCCTGCCGCCTTTATGGACTTAATGAACCGTATGTTCTGGTCGTATCTTGATAAATTTGTAGTAGTGTTCATTGAAGATATCTTGGTGTACTCAAAGAATAGAGAGGATCATGCAGAGCACCTACAGACCGTGCTACAGACTCTTCGGGACAACAAGTTATATGCGAAACTGAGTAAGTGTGAATTCTGGCTGAGCAGTGTATCTTTTCTCGGGCATATCATTTCTGCGGAAGGCATTTCACTCGATCCAAAGAAAGTTGAGGCCATCATTGAGTGGAAGCGACCTGCATCCGTCAGTGAGATTCGAAGCTTCCTCGGGCTAGCGGGATACTACAGGCGATTCATAAAGGATTTTTCCAAACTAGCATCACCTCTGACTCGCCTCACATGGAAGGGAGTCGCGTTTGAGTAGTCCACCGACTGCGAAGCCTCGTTTGAAGAGTTAAAGCATCTCCTCACCTCTACCCCGTTACTTGCACTACCAGACGAGACCTCGAGATTTCAGATATTCAGCGACGCGTCAGGGCAGGGCTTAGGGTGTGTACTTATGCAACATGATAGAGTGATAGCCTATGCATCCATGCAGCTAAAAAAGTATGAGAAGAATTATCCAACGCATAATCTGGAGCTAGCGGCAATTGTATTCGGGCTAAAATTGCGACGAAACTACCATTATGGAGTGGCTTGCCAAATTTATACCGATCACAAAAGTTTGAAGTACTTATTCACCCAAGCGGATCTTAACCTACGACAGCAGCGTTGGCTAGAATTAATAAAGGATTATGACTTGACGATAGACTACACATCTGGTAAGGAAAATGTGGTAGAAGATGCGTTGAGTCGGGTCTTTGCGGGATCCTTGTCCGTTGATAGCAGGTTACAAAGGGACTTAGAAGAGTTGGACATCGAACTCCGAATTCGATATCGCGGCTCGCGGGTTGCTCAGATACGATTTATACCCAACCTGATAGAGTGGGTCACATCTACTTAGAGGAACGACCCATTCCTAAAAAAAATACGCGAGCAGATTCTAGCGAGAAAGGCGAAAGACTTTGCAGTAGATGAGAATGGAGTGTTACGAGTTAAGGGAAGGCTATGCGTCCCCAACGACTTAGAACTCAGAAAGAAGATCCTTGCGAAAGCTCACTATGCAGCCTATACGATCCATCCCGGGAGCACAAAAATGTATAAAGACCTTTGCACTATCTTCTGGTGGAACGGCATGAAGAAAGATGTGGCGCTCTCCGTATCGCAATGCATAACCTGTTAGAAGGTGAAAGCAGAGCATCAGAGGCCGGGCAAAAAAATGCAGAATCTTGCTATCCCGGAATAAAAGTAGGAGAACATAAGTATGTACTTCATTGTTGGCCTGCAAAGAACACAACGGGGGATGACGCAATCTAGGTCATCGTTGACCGGATCACCAAGTCTGCACACTTTATTGCCATCAAAAGTACATGGAGCACCGATCGCCTCGCCTAGACCTACCATGATGAGATAGTCCGGCTGCACGGAGTGCCAGTTTCCATAGTATCATATCTGGACGGACGATTCATATCATGTTTTTGGGAAAGCCTTCAGTCAGCGATAGGGACCAAGTTAAAGTTCAGCTCAGCCTACCGTCCTCAAACAGATAGCCAAATAGAACGAGTAAATTATGTACTAGAAGACATGATGCGCCTCTGCGTAATCGATTCGAAGTCAAGTTGGGACGTCTAGCTACCGTTGGCCGAATTTGCATACAACAACAGTTATCAGTCCAGCATCCAAATGGCTCCGTACGAGGCTCTGTATGGGCAGAAGTGTAGGTCACAGATCTGCTGGGATAAAGTTGGGGAGCGACAAATCCTTGGGCCGAAACTGGTTGAACAAACAGTCCAAAAGGTTCGGTTGATCTGATAGCGATTAAAGGCAGCACAGAGCCGACAGAAGAGCTATGCCGATATTTATCGTCGACCCCTTGAGTTCCGAGAGGGTGACCACGTGTTTTTAAAGGTCTCACCCATATGAGAAGTTAGGAGATTCGGGGTAAAAGTGAAGCTAAGTCCGAGATTTGTTAGCCCGTTTGAAATTCTCAAGCGAGTCACTTCAGTTGCCTATCAAATTGCTTTGCCACCAGTCCTATCAGAAGTGCACAATATTTTCCATGTGTTATAGCTTAGAAAGTACGTGCATGATCCGAACAACGTGGTAGACTTTGGTCAGCTGGATCTGTAGGCGTACTTATCGTACGTCGAAAAGCCCGTTCAGATTTTGGATCCCAAGGAAAAGCAGTTACGTAATCGGGCCGTCTCGCTAGTGCGCGTTCTTTGGCGAAACCACTCGGTCGAAGAATTGACCTGGGAACTCGAATCTGACATGAAAAAAAGTTTTCCTCATTATTCCATAGGGTTAGGTTATATTTCTAAATTTCGAGGATGAAACTTTTTGTTAGATGGTTATGATGTAGTGCCCCGTTCCCCCTATTCGGGGAGCGCGGCTAAGAAATACTTGGTATCGTTCGATCGGGACAGATTGAATCGAGATCTTTTCCTCGTTATGGATTGGTTTCTTTGGAATCTGGTCCCATATTCGACGGATCGTGCCTCAAGGAAGGACTCTGCGGCCGAGTCGAGAGGGGCCTTTCCGTTGCGCTGGTTTCCTTGCCCGTTTTTTATGCCGCTTGGTTGCTTTCTTGTTGGTTTTATGACTTACGTTTTCTTGAACCGTTTTGATGGATTTTACTGCGTTCGTTCTTAGAATTTTGTATTTCGTATCGAACCTTTGGAGACCGAAGCAGGAGATATTGATCATCGATTTGTGCGTGCAGGTGATCGGGTAGGCGACGCGCAAGCGGAGTCTTGAAGATCTCCCATTTTCTCTCATAGTTCACCAACTTGTGAGTGGCTTTACTTTGATTAGCGCCCTTCTTTCAAGTCTTCATTCCTAATAAATTGACTCATCTATGCATCCCGCCCCAACGATACCAAAATAAAGAATAAATTGAGTCAAATGAAAGAAGAGTTAGGCTTGAAACACTTATAATTCTTGTCACCTAGAATTCTTAACGTCTACATTAATGCGTGCTTGTCCGTTATGCATTAAAATATTCATGTTTCAGTTATAGTTAGAACTTATTCTATGTAACTGTACAATTGTATCGTGCAAATAATTGGAATGTGATCACTTGGACTGGTAGACTATGCCAGTTGCACAGTGCTAAAGTAGATATGTACATTCGGTTGGCTTAAAATGCTTTATTTATTAACTTAGTGTTAATGCATGGTTCGATCGGACAACTTGTGCACAAGGTTTAGTTCCTATGAATGACGCCTGGGGCACTGGGGCCGATTCGTTACGGGCAAAACTCGGATAGCAACGCTAGCAAGCCTAGCACGGGTAATGCGGGGCCTTGTAGCGGGGCTTGCTACCCGCGCTGCAAGGATCACCGTCTTACTGTAGCTATTGTCCACGGTAGCAATAATGTGCCATGACCCAATATATATATATATATATATTTGCATTGTTTGCTCAAGCTAATTATATCTTTGTGGCAAGGAAGGACATGGTAAGTATTGTGCAGACAGTTCAGACGGGAAGGTAAAAGTCACCAAACGGTGGCATATTTATTTCTGTAAAGTGCATACTCAATGCTTGCATGTAAAATAAACTAAGGCAAGATAGAAAAACCATAAATAATTGGCATGCTTCTTATAAACAAACTTTAGATTTGGTTAGTTCGGTTAGCTCGCCCTCACCGGTACTTTTTAAAGTACTGGCCCTCGTTGCAGCAGGTTCCCCGAGCCCAAGCGACGCAGCGAGAAGCTGAAGCTTTCTTCCCCAACCAGTCCAGTACTCGATGCGTCCCGTTCGTGACTTTTGAAGTTTGTACAAAGCACCCGGAGCCCGTGCAACCCTTTTATGCAGCTCCGAGGCAATGCGATAGCTTCACCAGCAGGTGTCAATATTATTTTGAAGTTTTAGTAAAGGATATGATGTATGGAATGGCTATCTCATTTTGTATCCAAGTTGTAAGCCCGTGTGGCATCCTTATCGCTTTTGGGTCCAGAGTCTGTAACCAGATATTTATTATCAATAAAAAGAAGACTTTTTTATGCCTCAAATGTGTGTTATCTTATTTGTGTACTCTGTTGCATATGTTCTATAAGTATATCAGTATGCCTAGGCATTGTGCATGTGCGCCTTACTCGTGCACGATATCACGCCCGGGGGAAGATTATCAATTTAGCAAAATCGGGGCATGATATATTAGTATCAGAGCAAATGCTTCAGATCCTTTGGCCTCGTGCCAGAAAGTTTTCTTAAGATGACCATGTCCCTTCCGAGTTGAACTCTTGAAATCGGTTGGGCAAAATGAGATATGTTCTATACAGTGAGTCCGTAATACTCTATGAGACTGATGTAAGTTCCTTGTTTTAGCAGAAATGGCTCAAACACAAGCAATAGGGCAAGTTGATGCAAGTACTTCAGGCACTTCGGCTAGTTCTGAGAGCCAATGACCTGATCCCTCTGTCGATCCGGTCGAAAGAATAATGCAAATGCTAGAGGCGCAACAAAAGAGGGATGAGGCCCTACAAGACAAGTTCAAGAAAAATCTAGAAGTCCAATTTTGAAGTCCAGCAGAAGCAGTGGACGCACTACAACAAATTGTTCAGACCTTAGCTTTCAACCATTCCGCAATGATAGTAGCGACATCGGTGGAGCCACCAACAAACAAAGTCAAAGTACCTCGAACCGCAAAGAAGAAGGATGTGACTGCTTTCGACTTTGTCGACTTCAAAAAGGTTTGCAACACGTCCTTCCAAGGGACTGAGGACCCCGTTGTGGCTCTAGATTGGTTGGTCGAGCTTGAGGATCACTTTAAACTCCTAGAAGTCCTGATGACAAGCAAGTCTCCTGTGCCCAACTCTAGCTTCGTATGAATGCGCACGATTGGTGGGATGTGCATCGTAGATCTCTCTTTGCAGACGGTAATGGCAAGACGATCGCATGGTCCACCTTATGTGACGCATTCAAAGAGGAGTTTATCCCCCCACCCATTCGTCATCAGAAAGAGAATGATTTTGTGCATCTGCAATAAGGGAGCATGACAGTGAAGCACTATGCCCCAGAATATAACCGGTTGGCCAAGTTTGCTAGTTCTTATCTACCCAATGCAGCAAGTCGAGCCAGACGATTTGAAGGCGGTCTACGACCTTCTATTCACGCACACGTAGTCACTCCACAGTACGAGACGATGAGGGAAGTCCTTAATCATGCCCTTATCCTGGAACCGTAATATCCTTCCACTACTGCCGGCGCTGTGCAACATTCTCATCACAAGAGCTCTAGTAATACAGGAGGAAACAACGCTAATAAGCATCCAAATAATGGTGGTAACCAGGGAAATAATACGGGAGGAAACCAGGGGCAGCGTTGTGCAAAATACAATCGTACAGGGCACCAGGCTAGCGAATATCGAAATCAGGAATGCTTCGACTGTGGTCGGCTGGGCCATTATGCTCGAGACTGTCTTGATCGTCCAAACCGAGTCCCTCTGCGCTAAGCAGAGCAACAAAATTCCATTCTGGTACCCCAAGCTAATCGGCCTGCGCAACAATAAGAGCGTCGTCCGAACACTGGGGGCCGGGTTTATGCATCGACGAGGGACGAAGCGCTCGCCTCGAACACAGTAGTGTCAGGTATGTTGCTATTCAATAATATACCATCACGAGTGTTATTTGATTCCGTTGCCACACATAGTTTTGTATCAACAAACTTTACTAGGGAGCACGAATTTATTCAGACACCGTTAGGTCTAAGGTTTAGCATCAGTACCCCATCGGGTATGGACTTGCCTGCCGATTTAGTTTGTCGAGATGGCTGCATTTGCATCGGAGGAAGGAAATTATCACTTGATGCGATACTCTTAGACATAAGGGACTACGATCTTATTCTGGGAATGGATTGGCTCGGCGCTTGCTCGGCTACCATTGATTGTGCGGAAAAGTAAGTCATGTTTCGTCTACCTGGCGAGATTAAATTTTGCTATGCGTGTAGTCCACAGTCGAAAGTGTCAAATTCCTGCATGGTGATCTCTGCAATGTCTGCTCGACGGATGATTCACTCCAGCTGTATAGGGTACTTGGCGTCCATTCAAGACAATCAGCAAGATTGCGTAAACGTTGAGCTTATTTCCATTGTGGCAGATTTTTCTGATGTATTTTCAGACGAGTTGCCCGGCATGTCGCCCGATCGAGAGATAGAGTTCACTATAGACATATTTCCAGAAACTCGACCAATTTCCAAGACTCCGTATCGAATGGCCCCGGCAAAAATAAAGGAGTTAAAGATTCAGTTGCAAGAATTGCTAGATCATGGATATAAGGCTCGTCTATCTCTTCTTCGGACGATCCATTACCTGTGAACAAGCAAACTGGTGGGGGTGCACTTTAGGAAAAGTACTGGTCAGTAAAAATCAACGAACAGAAGCAGCATTCACAAAAACCTACACTAAGTAAGCATGTGATGAAACATTATATTACTAGTGATCTTTCTAGTTTTACCTAGGTTCGTTACATGCAGTACAGAAGCAGAGTCAGGTTATACTTCTTTGTAAAACATCTTTGAAAGCCAATTTTCATGTTCAATTCAAGACAAGCAGTTCAAGCACGAACTGCCAATTCTTATACTATCAGGGTGTGCGCAGCGTGTCTCGTGAGCTATACTTAAGACTCTAGGGACAAAGCAGCATCTAGTGGACTATCATTCTTATCATTTCTCTCTACTCTTCTTATCAACAATTATCATCTTATCATGTGAACGAGATAGAAGCATATACGTATACAAAGACTTCTCTAAGAAAGCGGTTTATACAAGAGAACACGTTTGATAGCATGTATATCACTTTTTTAGTGATTCTTATCCTTCGTCGAATGGTTATCCCTGCAGCAGACATACAAGTTAGTAACAATTTGAATAAACACATATGTTATATTTCTTGTCCGTCTCTGTATCAAACAATTAGGTAAGCAGGAAGGTTGAATCCTAGCATGCGACCTAACTATATGATGGCCCATGAGTCTACTTCCCCATGATTAGTAGCGATGTTATCACGACCCAGCACTGCACTAGTATAATCTCATACTAGCTACATTGACACATGAACCAGCTATCAAATAGACATGAACACCCCTCTGATCGCGAGGACTTTATTGTATCAGGGTGTTCCTATGATCCCCTAGGACGAACGATCCCCAGTGTCCCAGGAACCGGTAGTGGGATTATCCTGGTGCACAAGTTGTCTAAAAACCAATGCATGAATGCAACTCTATCAGATAAACTCTATATGGATGCAACAGTTTAATAAACAATGAGACTATTTATCTTTTCTCTTCTCTTCTCTGTGCGGACAGGCCGCCACCTCTTCTCTATGCAGACTGGCCGCCATCTCTCTGATACAGTTCAAGCATTTCAAACAGTTCTATCTTTTAAATCGATAAGAAAAATATGCAAGCAATCTCTATTAAAAACAGGCAAGGCACCGTTCTTCTATCTCTTTAACTAAGCATGCAGTGCTACTCTATCTTTAGCATACGATGGAAACATATGAATATTTTTTTACTCTTGTTTATTAGCATGACAATGGTTCGTTCAATAGCAGTGACAGTATACTAAGCATGCAACATTCTTTACTATAATAGCATGAAAATAGTTCTTTACTTAGACAAGTATATAAGTTCTCTAGTTAAGCAGGCATGTTCTCGTTCTATCATTCAAGTGAACATTAACTATTTAGCAAATAAGAATTATAAAAACTCAGATTCATTATTAAGTCGTGCAAGAATCAGAGAATAAAGTTCTGTCCACTCACCAAGATCAGTCGTCTTCTAGTTCAACAAGGAGCTCTTCAGAAAGGTATCATTTTTGAGTCAGTAAACCGATATCTCTTGTACATAGTGCTAACGCGGAGCGAGCCACTACAGTAGAAATCTCACCACACCGATTACATGGATGTCCTTCTTATTTATAGAAGACAATAGTAACAATAAAATAGAAACAGAATAACTAAAATAACAAGAATAAAATCAATGGATATTGTCATTATCATGATTATTGAGGTGGATGAGTTGGAGGTTTGAATTGATAAGCATGAACTTTAATTTTTAACTGGCTTGATCTTTTAACAGCATTTCAAACAGTTTTATCTTTTAATGTGTGGCGCCACTCTCTTCTCGATATAGTCGCGCGACCCACGCCACCCTCTATAACGCCCCGCTCCGAACGGTTACTTATGGAACACTAAGCTACTTTGACTCGGTTGAGAATCGAGTCTCGGGGAAACCTTACCGCCAAATCAACACGGACGAAGTACAATGAACCCTTCAAATTAATCGAACGGCTTCTATTGAAATGAGTCCAAGAGTTTTCGTTGTTTGCTTTGCTTTTTGGTTTTGTGTTGCTTTGTGTTTTGAGTTGCTTTCGATGACTTGGTTTTCATGATTTCGCCTTCTCGCTTGCGCGTTCTTTTCGAATCGTAAGGGAAAGAGATCGAAGTATGCTAACCAAGTATTGTTGCATTTTCAGGACGCATGATCAAAGAGTGAACGTCGCTTAAGGCTTCTCCATCCTCTCGTTCGATTCATTCGGTGAGTGGCTTAGGCCCTTCGATGAATCCTTTAAGTCTGCATGCCTAATGAAAAGAATCTCTAGTTCACTAAATATTGTCTTACTAAAAAGATAAGCTAAGAAATTAACTACATACGAATATACATAAAGTTTCTGCTTTACTTCTGTTGAATGTTGTCCCTTACTCACTTGTTGCATCACTATATCGTGCATAAAACCTTCATGGTAGTGTTTGTGTCATGTGTAAAAGAATGAAAGAAAATAGTCTAGTGGTCCGCCCTGATGTTCCGGTCCTACGGGATCTAGGGGGGCGTGGCTATTAGATTGTTATATGCTTGTTAACATGTGCATCCTAAGAGTTTGATTTATAAATGTTTCTTGCCATGTATGGGTCTCGGACAACTTGTGCACAAGGTAATAGTCTCTCGATCGGTTTCTGGGGCACTGGGAATCGGTCGGTCCGGAAGGGATTGTGAGAGCACCCTGATGTTCCGTTCCTACGGGATCTAGGGGGGTGTTGTTGTCCAATAATGGGGAAACTCATGGACCATCATAAAGATAGGGCACATGCTTGGTTTACCTTCTTGCATACCTTTCATTTGTGACACCAAAAGATTGATTCATAAGTTATTCATATACAAATTGTGCCTAACTTGTGTGTCTGCTGCAGGGATAACCGCTCGGCCGTGGGTAAGATTATCATATGCATATGCTATATATCGTCTATGTTTCCTTGCAAATTATTAAAAAGAAACTAGACAACCAGAAAGACCACCTAATAATGCTAACTTCATATGTCTATTTTAGTATGGATTTCTTAGGTGAGTTCGGCCACGGTCGCTCACCAGTACATGTGGTAGTACTGACCCACATTTGTGGGCAATTATCCAGGTGCTGGGAGCGAGAGTTTGGCAAGCATCCTGAACCTGAATCAGCGTGTGCGCACCCTTCCATAGGACTGTGTTCGTGCTCCTTCCTCTGCTGCTTACCTCTCCAGTGGGCTACTCCTCCTCTGCTAGATGTTTTGGTTATTTTGGTCCTACTACAAGGACATAATGTAATGGGCGTTGTGGCTAATTTTGGGAATGTAAAAAGAGTTGTAAGCCTTCTAAGGCATATTTTGTAACTCAGCCAAGCAAACCTTTGTAATCCAAATTTTCAGTATTCAATAAAATAAAAGTATTTTGTGTGCTATCAAATGTGTTCTACTTTGGTTCTCTGCGTTTTACTCTGTGCCTATATATGTATATTTTCGTCTAACTTGTGTCTTGTGCAGGTACGTTACCTGGTGCAAGCGCAACTTAGGCTTGCACGGCATCGCGCCCAAGCGAGGACGAACGGTTCCGTAGGGACCAAACTAGGACGATCGGCCCCTACGGAATCGGGGCGCGACAGGTGGTATCAGAGCACGGCTTTACGTCCTTGGTTTCTTCAAACATCGTTTTCGAAAATGATATAAGTTTTCAAGCGATTTTAAAAAGTCCCGAATTTCGAAAATTGATTTCGAATCTATAAGAAGTAAATCGAGAGTATGAAAGGTCCCTAAGAGTATGAAAAACCCAACGTCCCATGCAATAAGTCCATAATACGTTATGAGACTAATGCAAGCTACTCTCTTTTGCAGCGAAGATGACAAAAACAGGTGCTAGTAACCCTGAGACATCGCGCGCAGCTAGCGTGAGCGATGATCAAATGGATAGACTGATTGCAATATTACAGAATCAAAATGATCGTTATGCTGCGCAACAAGAACGATTCGAGGCTCAGCAGCAATGAGCTGATGCTAGAGCCTCGGCACAACAAAAGCAGCTTGACTCCCTGACTTAAATTGTGACAACACTAGTAGCCCACAGTGGTGCATCGGGAACCGCCGCAACACCTGTGACTGCCCCAACCATGCCTCAAGACGCAGGATTAGCAGAAACAAATGAGCCTCATCGCGCGGCCAGAAAGTCTACCTTTAAAGGCGCTGAGTTCCTGAAGTTGAACCCTCCGGAGTTTGAAGGCAGGACCACGCCAGATAAGGTGATGGACTGGATCGCAAAGATGGAGAGCTTGTTTAGCTTTGCCTCAATACCTGCGAACAAGAGGGTGGCGTGTGCGGATATACAGCTGCGGTTACGTGCACACGATTGGTGGAAAGTCAAGAAAGCAGACCTCGCCACCAAGCATCAGGACGGTAGGATCACTTGGGGAATATTCAAGGAAGCTTTCCTTGCACATTACCTCCCACCAGCTGTCAGGCAGAGAAAAGAAGACGAGTTTACCGAACTTAAGTAAGGGAACATGTCCGTCGAAGATTATGAGTCAAAATTTTCCAAGCTTGCTAAGTTCGCTAGTTCAATGATTCCCGACGAGGGAGCCCGCACACATCGGTTCATAAAAGGCTTAAACGATAATCTAAGAAAAGATGTTATGAACCGGGAGTGCAAAACGTACATCCAAGCATTTGAGGCAGCGGTGCAGAATGAACAGTTTACGCCACAAGGTGCTGCGGAGAAGGCACCCTCTCCTCGAAACCCTCCTGCTAAGCGATACCACAATGGTGAGAAGAAAGCTGATCCCGAGAAACAGGCTAATGCGGGTGAGAACCGCGGAAAAGTATGCAGCTACTGTGGCCGTCCGGGTCACCTTAAAGAGACTTGCCGTTTTCTCCACCGGCTATATTTTAAGTGTGGGCAACCTGGCCACGAATTTCGTGATTGCCCGAAGAGGAAAGTCACAGAAAACCCAGGGGATGATACAGGTGTAGAAACTCATACCCCTCCGGGTCCTGCTCTTGAACCAACTGATCAGATAAGAAGGCCGAGAGTTTATCAGTTGAATATTGAGCGTGATGAGAGTGGGCACGATGTTGGTGAGTCTTATTCCTTTGATCTCTTGATGCATCGTATATCGCCTCCTTGATTTCTTAAGTTTCGAGGACGAAACTTCTTCTAAGTGGGGTAGTTATGTAATGCCCCGCTCCGAACGGTTACTTATGGAACACTAAGCTGCTTCGACTCGGTTAAGAATCGAGTCGCGGGGAAACCTTACCGCCAAATCAACACGGACGAAGTGCAATGAACCCTTCGAATTAATCGAACGGCTTCTATTGAAATGAGTCCAAGAGTTTTTGTTGGTTGCTTTGCTTTTTGGTTTTGTGTTGCTTTTTGTTTTGAGTTGCTTTCGATGACTTGGTTTTCATGATTTTGCCTTCTCGCTTGCGCGTTCTTTTTGAATCGTAAGGGAAAGAGATCGAAGTATGCTAACCAAGTATTGTTGCATTTTCAGGACGCATAACCAAAGAGTGAACGTCGCTTAAGGATTCCCCATCCTCTCGTTCGATTCATTCGGTGAGTGGCTTAGGCCCTTCGATGAATCCTTTAAGTCTGCATGCCTAATGAAAAGAATCTCTAGTTCACTAAATGTTGCCTCACTAAAAAGATAAGCTAAGAAATGAACTGCATGCGAATATACATAAAGTTTCTGCTTTACTTCTGTTGAATGTTGCCCCTTACTCACTTGTTGCATCACTATATCGTGCATAAAACCTTCATGGTTAGTGTTTGTGTCATGTGTAAAAGAATGAAAGAAAATAGTCTAGTGGTCCGCCCTGATGTTCTGGTCCTACGGGATCTAGGGGGGCGTGGCTATTAGATTGTTATATGCTTGTTAACATGTGCATCCTAAGAGTTTGATTTATAAATGTTGCTTGCCATGCATGGGTTTCGGACAACTTGTGCACAAGGTAATAGTCTCTCGATCGGTTTCTGGGGCACTGGAAATCGGTCGGTCCGGAAGGGATTGTGAGAGCACCCTGATGTTCTGTTCCTACGGGATCTAAGGGGGTGTTGTTGTCCAATAATGGGGAAACTCATGGACCGTCATAAAGATAGGGCGCATGCTTGGTTTACCTTCTTGCATACCTATCATTTGTGACACCAAAAGATTGATTCATAAGTTATTCATATACAAATTGTGCCTAACTTGTGTGTCTGCTGCAGGGATAACCGCTCGGCCGTGGGTAAGATTATCATATGCATATGCTATATATCGTCTATGTTTCCTTGCAAATTGTTAAAAAGAAACTAGACAACCAGAAAGACCACCTAATAATGCTAGCTTCATATGTCTATTTTAGTATGGATTTCTTAGGTGAGTTCGGCCACGGTCGCTCACCAGTACATGTGGTAGTACTGACCCACGTTTGTGGGCAATTATCCAGGTGCTGGGAGCGAGAGTTTGGCAAGCATCCTGAACCTGAATCAGCGTGTGCGCACCCTTCCATAGGACTGTGTTCGTGCTGCTTCCTCTGCTGCTTACCTCTCTAGTGGGCTACTCCTCCTCTGCTAGATGTTTTGGTTATTTTGGTCCTACTACAAGGACATAATGTAATGGGCGTTGTGGCTAATTTTGGGAATGTAAAAAGAGTTGTAAGCCTTCTAAGGCATATTTTGTAACTCAGCCAAGCAAACCTTTGTAATCCAAATCTTCAGTATTCAATAAAATAAAAGTATTTTGTGTGCTATCAAATGTGTTCAACTTTGGTTCTCTGCGTTTTATTCTGTGCCTATATATGTATATTTTCGTCTAACTTGTGTCTTGTGCAGGTACGTTGCCTGGTGCAAGCGCAACTTAGGCTTGCACGGCATCGCGCCCAAGCGAGGACGAACGGTTCCGTAGGGACCAAGCAAGGACGATTGGTCCCTACAGGATCGGGGCGCGACAGCTCTGCTCGACAACTCGACATCTCAGATGGGACTGGCCCTTAGCTCTAGTTTTTTTGACTGGGGTGAGCGAGAAATGGGAGTTTGCTTGAAGCCTTATTAAAACCATCAAGAGACAAGGCCTAGCTACTGTATGCTGGAAAAACCCTCATCAATAAGTTGGTGGACTAAAGTGTCTGTATACTGTTTGGGATGGAGCATTGAATTGTTTGGATGATGCCCTTATCAAATTAGAAAATATGAGAAAATTCAAAGGCTAGGTGGGGTGTCGCCTTAACTAAAAATAAATGGGTTTGTTGTGTGGGCTAGAGCATACCTAGTCCACCAGTAGATCCGTCCTTGATCATAACATGTACATAATTGTTGAGTCTGGTCAGATAATTCTTGGGACCAAGGACGAAAGGGTAAATAGAAAAGACTATTTTTCTAGATAAATTTATAGATTTTGTTCTCGGATACCACTTTATCAATCAATTTAACAATTAAAATCTATAAAAAATTTAACAAATAAAAAGATGATAAAAAAGTAAATAGTTGAGTAACCTTCATAACATTTTTTTTTCTAATAGTCAAACTACGTAAATAAAGTTACGAATTTGAGAGACATGAAAAATATCATGTCCTTCAGCCAATGCCAGAGGTAGTGCAATCCAATAGGCAACAGATGCAACTCTTTCCAAAATCAAAAGGAAACCAACACTCTCCGCTCAACTTTCCTTTAGCACAAATCTCATAACTTTTCGCATAAATGTTCCTTTAGAAACACATAATCCTCCACCGTAATGTCCATACAATTCAAGAACCATAGCCACATTTCGCCCTCATATGCTCATGCATACTCTTAGTCACATTGAAACACTTGAACATTTGATATTTCATGAATTCCACGTAGCCTATTCCTTCTTAACTTTTGAATACGTTTTACATAGATTTTGAATGTGACTTAGCATAATTTTTTCATCATTTCTTATTGAATACAAACTCACTAACGTCTTAACCAAATCTATCGAATAATTTATACCCCGAAATTCAATCCAGCCATTTTCAAAGCTTCACAAATATTCTTTGTCTCTAAGCAATCCAAATTATAGGCACAAGCATCTTTCTAAAGAAATACAAACTAATGCAAACCTACCCAATACCATATTTAATTACTTTATTATGAATCAAAGAAACCTAGCCAAAAATTAACTGGATCCAATTCCATGAAACCATCCATATTGCAATTTATCCATCAAAATTAATCAGTCAATTCCAAGATTTTATAAGTAGTCTAAGAAAACTATCTTCCCATTCAGATTCATCCAGCTTATTACCAATCCACCAATCCAATTACAGGATGAAACCATCTGATATCTTAATTCAATTCCACATGTTGCATCCTCAATGATCCAAATAGTCCTCAAGAGATCAAGTAATTCAATTATCAACCAAATTTCTAAACTTGACTGCATTAAAGTCCCCATTTAATTTATTATAAATCATTGTTCCATTGTGGAAGAATTTAACTATCTCAAAAGTTACCATTGAATCAACCTACGTTCAATCACTCAAGAATTTCTCGATTCAAGAAGGTAACCAAGCAAATCTGAATCACTTACTATAGAGAATCTATTTACAAGCATAGTACGACTTATTATCATTTGGATACGAGACGTGCTGGAGGATACGATAAGCTTGAGAAGGTCGATTCAGACAAGAATATGGCGGTTGCTTACTAAAATTATGTTGAGATTTTTTTAATAATGCACGAAGATCACCGAAATGATTAGATCTTTCACCTAATAGGGAAATGGGAGAGTTATTGGGGTTGTGTTTCCTTCCTATGTTGAGAGTACTCAGGTGTGCGGCGTGCGTAATCCATTTGTCCGAGAAGCTCGAAAAAGTTGAAGATGTTATATGAGACTAAGTTTAGAATCAATATTAGATATTTTCTAAGGAGTATTAGAGGCACCGATATACCGACAACATACTGACAGTATACCGATGATATGCTACAAAATACTAAATAAGCATAGTAAGTTTCTGGTTAATTTTATGTTCACTAAGCTTACTACCGGCATATAAGCAGTATGTGGATCTATCTAAATTGGGCAAAAATTGGATTTTGAGATCGACATTTTGATCTGATCCAACGGTTCAGATGGTTGCGAGATTATGAAAGAGTATACGACTTAATTTTCTGACCTAATTTTATAAAAGAAAACGTAAGAAATTTTCAATGGGGCTGTGCAACTTCGAGAAGAGAAGGAAGGAACTGGAAAAGAATTTGTGGATTGCTCAGGAAGAGATCATTCGGAAAAACCACGTCAGTTTGTATTTGAGTTCATGGTTACGATATTTTCGTTGCACTCTCATTTGTATTCATTTTTATTTTTTTTGAGTTGTGTCGATTCATTGGTGGATCGGTGGAAGAAGTTGGAGGAGTCGAATTCCTCTTTATTTTAGTAATGAATATTTTTTGAATTGTATTTTATTTGTCTCGTTATATTTTTCTTTAATTTTTTATGTAAAAAATATTGCGATTTTGCAATTGTGCTATAATAGTGCGCATATGTAAATTTTTACAATTTAGTTTAGTTAGAGTATCTCCAACCCTATTGCGACTTTGGAAAAATATTTTTGTCACATAGGAATGCCAAAATTTTATGTAAAAATTCTTCTCCAATGTAATTGTCAAATAAAATTTAAAGCTTACGTGGCAAAAGTTATAGAAGATATTGTAAAATTTGTTAATCTAGTTTTAGACAATGTATTTAACAATGTCTTTATTTTCATGTCATGAAGTATGAGTAAAAAATATTTTAAAAAGGAAATAATAGAAGAAGAAGTTTTGGGAGTTGTAAAAAAAAGTATGTCAATATTTTTGCATTTGGAAAAACCTTTTCTATTTTATTATATTTTGTAAATATTTTTTTTGTTACATAAAAAGATACTGTCTTGTAAATGCACTCGCAATATATTACAAGATAATATGGTTGGAGATACTCTCACAGATCGTAATTATGCTGTATTTCGAACTCGGTCACCAACATTTCAGTGCTAAAAAAAAGGGTCTTGGTTCTTGCTTAACTTATATTTAACATTGAAACTTGGAGCCAGTGCTGACTTCCTTTCCTGCAAGTAACAGTATACGTTTGGAAAGATGGCTTATTATTTAAGGAAAACCATCTTCTCATGACCTCGGCCATATGCGATACCAAAGAGACCCTTCTATTTTAATTCCACTTGGAACGCTGCTGCATCTGGCAAAATAAATTTAAGCTATACTCAAGAATAACTCCCAGATGTTTAAAGATAACTTAAAGTCCCATGTGAACTAAGTTAATGTTTCTAGGGTTATTCAATAACCTTTCCTGTATATTATGTTTATTATACATATTTTTTTATTTTAAAAATAATTACACTAATATTTTCTATATTTTATATTTATTACACGAACTTTTTTTATGTTTTATATAAATAATTATTACACTAATCATCCTTAAAACATAAATCATATAAAATATTTGTATAATTATTTAAAAAAAAAAATCTGTATAATAAACATAAAATATAGAAAAAATTAGTGTAAATAATCTCCAAAAGAACGAAAACATGAACAACTTTTGGAAACAGTTTTTTTTCTTACATTCAAAAACGTTCCAGAAAAATAAAATCTATATTATTGTAAAATAAGAAAAGTTGGAGATTTTACCTAATTAAAATTGTCCATTAAATTTAATATGAATAGTTATGTAATTACATATAATTTTTTTTTAAAGACACCGGTGTTTCTTCTATGTAACTTAAAGAAAAAGAAACTTTTGTTTACTGTTCTAAAATAAAAAAAGACTATTATTTTTTTAATAGTATAAAATATGTGCAATACAATTGTATCTATACTACTACATAATTGAAATAGTTCAACTTCACGGTGCAACTTTTCTTTCCTTTCAAATATAGCATTGTATATGTTTGCTAATTAAAATTGTTCAACAAAGTTAATGAGGACAACTAGATAATTACGAAAGTTATTTTTTGATCTCTCTAAATAGTATTACATGCACGTGTCTGTCTATATATATATATATATATATAAATAATAATAATAATAATAATAATAATAATAATAATAATAAAATTTAGAATAGCTAAGTAAATGTTTTTTAGTCTTCCTAAATTGTCTTCGTAAAATTAGAATAATTACAACATGTATCTTTTAGTCTTCATAATAATAATATATGAAATAAAATGCAACATATGTGCATATAATATATACTAAGGGAAAACGAGATATGAACCATATGCTCATATTCTTAAATGAGCCATGTCATGTGGACTGCCACATGGACAAATAGAAATTAAGAAATTTGAAAAAAATATAGATATTAACTTTAATATTAAAATTAATGTTAACATTAATTTTATTCATGTTAATATTAATATTAATATTAATATTAACTTTAATGTTAATTTTAATTTTAATTTTAATGTAAATCTTAATTTTAATTTTAATTTTAGTGTTAATTTAGTATTAATTTTATTTTTATTTTGAACATTAAAATTAAAATTATCACTCAAATTAAAATTAAAATTAACATTTGTCTTTTTTTTCAAATCACTTAATTTCTATTGATACATGTGGGAGTCCACGTGGCATAATTCATTTAAGAATATGAGCCTAAGACTCATAGTTAATTTTTTTCATATAATAATTTATACTCTATACTACTATATAATAAGGAAAGTGATGATTCACCGTGAACATTTTGTTTCCTAAAATATCCTTATCTATGTCTACCTAAAATTGTTGATTAAATTTAACATGGATAATTAGGTAATTACGTGTAAAAAAGAGAGAGTAAAGAGATGTTGTTTGCTCTTTCCAAGAGGTAAAAAATTAATAAATTTTATTTGTCTTAAGTAGTAAAAAAAAATTATCCTTTATTTTTTGAGAATCTGTCTCACAGTATCTGTATCGGAATATGGATACGTATTTTATATTGCATGTTTTGTTTTTTGGATTTCGTGGGATTTTAAAACTTGGAAAATTGAAAGTTTGCTTATGACCGGTGTACCAACGGTATACTACAGTATACCGACGGTATACTACTCGGCAGATATTTGTTTCATTTTTTAGATATTTTTGAAATATTTTTGAGATACTTTCGAGAATTTATTTATAAATATTAGTTGGTTTCATTTCATTTCTCTTTTCTCTTTCTCTCTCTTCTCTCCACCTTTTTCTCTTGAGCGTGGAGCTTGGTCTTGAGACCTGGAGTGTGGTTTCTGAACCCCTTTGTGGCGGTGGACTAGAAGGTTGAGGCTGTGAGCTTGCTGTAGGCAAGTACATCTTGCCGATTCTATGAACTATTTTACTTTCTATCATTTTCTTTCGTGGAGCTTTGATGGTTGCTTTTTAGCTTAGACTTGCTTTACTATTATTGTTCATCTCGTAATTTCTATATACACTTGATACGACCAGACATTTGTATTAGTAGAGGATGATTACACTCAATATACATTTCACACGACTAGGCATTTGTATTAGTAGAGGATGATTACACTCTATGTACATTTGACACAACCAGGCATTTGTATTAGTAGAGGATGATTACACTCTATGTACACTTGATACGACCAGACAATTGTATTAGTAGAGGATGATTACACTCTATGTACATTTGACACGACCATACATTTGTATTAGTAGAGGATGATTACACTCTATGTACATTTGACACGACCAGGCATTTGTATTAGTAGAGGATGATTACACTCTATGGACATTTGATACGACCAGGCATTTGTATTAGCAAAGGATGATTACACTCTATGTATACTTGATATAACCAGGCATTTGTATTAGTGAGGATGATTACACTCTATGTACACTTGATATGACCGGGCATTTGTATTAGTAGAGGATATTTACACTCTATGTACACTTGACTCGACCAAACATCTGTATTAGTAGGGTGCGATTACACCCTATGTACAATTGACCAGTGACCAGTAGGCAGTGGCAAGTAGCAGAATTCTTATGTTCCCTGTTCGTGGTATTTTTTGTTATGGCTTGAGTTGTGCACCTTAACTTTGCGTTTTTACCTGTGTAGTAGTGGTTGATCTGTTTGTACATGTTTTCCTTTCTTCTCCTTGGCATGTCTCAGTTTATTTGATGTGTTTTATATATCCAGTTATATTCATGTTTATATGGGGGCTCATTATGTTCCTAGTGGTTATATGTTATTTAGTTATTGTCTTTCTTTTCTCGGGATAAGTGCAGTGGTAGCGCATAAGTTTCGACCCACATTTATTTATTCATATTGTTTAGCGTATTGTAGCTCTATGTTGTTTTGCTGGTTTTAGTTCCTACATTGGCTTTCTTTGTGGTACTTGCTATTTGGGGGTATGACCCCATTGGTTTTGCTTGGCCAGATTCGGTAGCAGAGTCCGAGGATCTTACTTTCCTTTCTGCGGATGGTGACTACCCGGAGCACCAAACAGCCTGAGTGGGCTTCCTTCTACCCCCACTAGATCTTGTACTGTATATTCTTTTGAGGCGTTTAGCCGCCGAGCACGTGTTAGCGTATTTTGGACTTGACAATCTGCCTACGAGCAATGACATGATTAGCATATTCTAGATCATGGCTAGTGTTGATCAAGTATGACTTATACTTTGCTAGTTCTTCATTTTGTATTACTAGCTCCATGATCATCTATGTATATTTGGTTTGGGATGTTTTACTATTTTGCTCCAGACGATCTAATTTTTTGCTTATTTTTATCTACTTGTGATTGAGACACCTAGGACCGTTTGACCTAGGCTTGATTGATGGATTGTAGTATTAACCCACATGCTTCACAACTTCACCGTATATGCGGAGTACCGGTGTACTCTAAGTATACGTAGCTGGCCGTTGTCTTTCTCCGTTCTCTAGTATTTTGTTTCTGGGGCGTGACATGGTTTTAGTAGTGGCCCATGTAGGTCTATTTTTCAGACATTTAGGGGTCATTGCTGATTAGATGTCTCAATCTACTTATTTCCTCTATGATATCTTTCATTTTACTCTATACCTCTGATCTTGACCTGTTACCTGATTTAATCATTGATCTATCATGTCCCTTCGATTTACTCCTTCTGTCCTTTGACTTTCAGGGGCACACGTTCCTGATCATTCTGATTAGATATTTTGAGTTCCGGCGATGGTAGAGCGGAGATCAGTAGGCCAGCCGATTCATGAGGATCAGCATCAGCATTCATGAGCAGAGTCGAGGATTGATGGGGCAGAGCAGTATGTTTAGCCCGATTCATTGGCAGTACCTGTGCAGCCAGTCCTGCCAGAGCCGCCAGATGTTGTACGAGCACTGATGGACGTTCTGATGAGTTTCATGGCAACTTACCAGCGACAGAGTGACGTCCTCACTCATTCAGTCCAGATGGCCATGGAGCAAGGTGGAACTCAGATCTATAATTCTGCGAAAAGCTTCAGGCATCTCTGTCCCCCGTACTTCTACGGTACTAAGGATGCGATAGCGTCTGATGCATGGCTCCAGGATACTGAGGCCATCTTGGAGGCAGTAGGGACTCTGGCTAGAGAGCGTGTTTAAGTTATGAGACTGCAGTTGCTGGATTTGACCCATGACTGGTGGGCATCTTAGGAGGTTTTACTGACGACGCTAATTCTATGGGCGAACTTCAGCGAGAGGTTTTAGACTCGGTACTATGTTGTATCACGTTATGACTTACAACAGAGGTTTAACAACCTCAGGCAGGAGGGCAAGACCGTCGACGGCTATGCGGTGGAGTTTTGTAGACTTAGCCGGTTTGCTCCCACCTTGGTGACGACCGAGTTAGATCGAGCTAGGAGGTTCCAGCAGGGATTTCATCTAAAGATCATACGAGCAGCATGAGTTCCAGACTTTCGACGCTGTGATGAGAGCGACGAGAAGGCACGAGTACACCTCTCAGAGGATAGTCGATAGGATTGGGAGTCAAAAGAGGTACCACACTACCTTTAGGGACTCTTTTACCCATTCATCAGCACCAGCAACAGCAGTCAGGGCATTGGAGATTGGATCCCAAGGAAGGCCAGTACCAGTGTCTTTCTTCTAGCAGTTAGCGCAGACGCATCCCCAGCAGCAAAGGTCGACTTCTTCAGTAGGGTGTTCCCACTGTGGGAAGCCAGGGCATGTTCTTTTGGAGTGTCGTAGGGCGCATCGCTTATGTCTGGTGAGTGGTGGAGCGGACCACATGATGAGGACTTTTCCCCGGAGAGCTCCAGTTGAATCCTTATCAGTCCAGCCAGCAACCCCGGAGTTCAGGGCACCAGCACCGGTCTAGCAGCATCAGTCCCCGAGGCCTACACTGATGCATACTCAGACAATACAATAGCAGAGGCCGCAGCAGTATGCTCAGGCCTAGGTTCAAGCTAGGCATGGAGGCCAGCAATAGAGGGGACCCGCACCCAGATGTTAAAGTCTATATTCACTCAGAAGGACTTGAACATGAGGCAGAGGAGGTGGCTAGAATTGATAAAGAACTATGATGTGGAACTTCAGTACCATACAGGAAAGGCAAATGTGGTAGCAGATGCTCTTAGCAGGAGAGGTAGTACATTTATGTTAACATCGTAGCGACATATCTTAGAAGATCTTCGAGAAATGGGAATCGAGTTAGTACTTCCGCAAGACGTAGGAGTATTGGCTAGTTTACAGGTAAAATCTACCATTATAGAGAGGATTAAGGCATCTCAGGCAGATGATCTGAAAGTTCAGAAGCTTCGAGCGGAATATGAGTCTGGTCTCAGGAAAGAGTTGATGATTCATGAAGATGGGACTCTTAGGTTTGGAAATTATCTCTGTGAACTAAGAAGAGATATCCGACAAGAAGTAATGACTGAGGCACACAGTTTCCAGTATTCAATTCAACCAGGAGGTACCAAGATGTATCACGGTATCAAGCAATATTTCTGGTAGAACGGGATGAAGAGGGAGATAACACGATTCGTTTCTCGCTGTTTGGTATGCCAGCAAGTGAATGCCGACCCACAAAGACCGACAAGATTATTACATCCGCTTCCTATTTCGGAGTGGAAGTGGAAACATATCACGATGGACTTTATGACCGGTTTACCTAAATCTTCGACTGGTCGTGATTCAGTTTGGGTAATAGTGGATTATCTCACGAAAGTAGCTCACTTTTTTTCTTTTCGAGTAGGGCAATCCACAGAGCAGTTATCAGATATGTACATGCGACAGATAGTAAGACAGCACGACATCCCAGTGAATATTATATCCGATCGAGACACTCGGTTCACTTTACATTTTTGGAAGAGTTTGTACTAGAGTTTGGGCACCAAGTTGAGATTCAGTACCGCTTTACATCCACAAACAGACGAGCAATCAGAGAGAACCATCCAGACCCTTGAAGATATGTTGCGAGCATATACTTTAGATTTTGGAGAGTCTTTTGAAGATTACCTTTATCTCGTTGAGTTCTCATACAACAACAGTTATCAAGCAAGTATCCAGATGGAACCATTCGAAATGTTATATGGAAGAAAGTGCAGGTCACCATTGGCATGGGATGATATAGGTGAGCGAAAGATGTTAGGCGAAGAGATGATCACACAGACAGTAGAAGTTGTCAAGCAAATCAGAGAGCGACTTCGGGTTGCGCTAGATAGGCATCGACATTGAGCATATCAGCATCGTAGGCCTTTAGAGTTTTATGTCGGCGACCACGTGTTCTTACGAATTTTGCCAACCAGTGGAGTCATTAGATTCGGGTTTGTGGGAAGCTTAGTCCGCGATACGTCGGTACGTTCAATATTCTCGAGCGGGTGGGCGATGATTCTTATCGTCTTGTCCTTCCGCCTTCGCTACGTGAGATGCACAATGTGTTTCTTGTGTCTCAATTGCGTAGGTATGTCCCGGATCTGAGTCATATACTCGACCACTCTGAGCAAGTCGTTGGTACCGACTTGTCTTATGAGGAGAAACCCGTGTCCATTTTGCACCGAAGGTAGAAGGTGCTCAAGAATCTGACCATTCATCTAGTCTGAGTTGCTTGGGGTCATCACCCTTTGGGAGAGTCAACGTGGGAGCGCGAGAACGATATCTGGTCTCGGTATCCACACATGTTCGACACGGAAGGCATATTCGTTCTTATTCCTTCGTATTTTGAATCTCGCGATTCGTTTACCCATGCAATATGACATTATTTTCTTCATTATATGATTGAATTTGATTACATGTGTAGATATGAGCTTGTAGTTAGCATATTGCTTGTTCTAATTTTTCTAGCTAGCCTTGGGTTTAAATTCCAAGGATAAATTTTTTTTAAGGTGGGTAGAGATGTCACTCCCCGTTCCCGATATACGTATTTGGAATATATTATTTTTCTTGCTTATATTATTTTTTTCTTACATGATAATTAGGTTGCATGTATGTGCTTATATTATTTCTTGCTTACATTATAATTAGGTTGCATGCATGGAGATTAGACTCATTTGTTGGTTCAATTAGACCCATGGTTTAATTGTTGGATTGGTTTATTCATGAGTTGAACCCATGGTCTAAACCTCAAACCCTAACTATAAAATCCAACATCTTTCTCTCTCTGTCCTCCTTCTCTCTATTTTCTCTTCTTCATTCATTTAGGCAAGTACACCTTGCACCACATGGAAAAATATCTTAATTTTTGATTCTTGATTTTTTTTTCTTGTATTTTATTAGTCTATTATGTGCTCATGATGATTCTAAACACTTTTAGTACTTGGCATTTTCGATTTTAATAGGTGAATTTGAGTAGATCTACATTCTAAGTTTAGGGTTTTCATGGGTTCCTTGAGATTTTTGGTGGTTTTGATCTAGTAAAATATAGTATTTTCAAAAAATAGTTTTTGGTATGGATAAAGCACTTCATTTCGAGCGTTTTGTCTTTTGGTTCACTCAATTCAGAGTTAAAATAATTTTTTTATGAAGGAAATAATTTTTTGGTTTTTGGAGTTCTCGCCATGGCTGAACTTGCGACCTGGAGAAGATGAAGTCCCATGCGGCCGCGAGATCCATGCGGCCTTGACCCATATGCGGCAAGTGAGGGTATGCGTCCTTGAGCTCATGCGACCTACGCGGTCAGCAACCATGCGGCCATGCAGACTGATTCTATGCGGCCATGCGGCCTGAACTCATGCGGCCATGTGGACTGAACTCATGTTGTCACGCCCCAGTCCCAAAATATCGAGGAACTGGACACGTGGCAATGGCCAGCAGCACGCACCGATGGACAAATCCAATTTAATGGATCCATCGGGGCATACTTAAGCTGTATTACAATGATCAGGGTTTACTAATCTCATCCACAGAATAAACACAGAAATATCAACAAAAAGTATTAAACAACATCCAGTCAAAAGTAATTAAAATCGGGGAACAACCCGATATTAAGTCTGTTACATTTGTTCATTTAAACAGGAATAAAAGAGTTTATTTGTCAATAAAAACTGAGCATGAAGAAGCAGTTGTTCAGGTAAAGTCCTCAGCTATCACCTCGTCCTCAGAGTCTGGTACTGTTCCGAGAAGTGCTCTTGTACCGTACACCTCTGGATAGATCTCGTCTGCTAATCCTGGGGACATAATCCATTCCAGGTCCTCAGGGGACATAGCAGGGTACAGAAAATACAAGCCAAAATAAATGCAGTACAGAAATAAAGGAAACAATAGGGTAAATAAATAAACTAGCTAAGTGAAATGCAAGTGAGAGTTCTATTCATACTCGGGCTGAGACTACTACAAGATCAGTGTCGGAGAAACCCATAGCAGTATTTTCTCGAAGGGCCAGTACGGTACCAAAGCTCTGTGTCAGAGTCTAAGGCACAATCCATTAAAGTATTATATATATATATTCAGCATTTTGTATGGTAAATCTCTCCCCACCCAATGTAATCTCACGTCACAGTTTCATAATGTCACATGTTCATGTCACGCAAGATCAACAAATACAATAAGTCATATATTAAGATCTAAGAAAAATAATGTCCAAGTCATGAAATCTGTCTCCTATACAGAATCACCTTGAATATTTCAGGAAGATTCTGTCTCATGATCTGTGTCAGGTGTCCTGGGTTATAATGTACTTGATATGGCAAGTACGAGAATGTAAATGTCACGATATCCATCTCTAATTGACCTTACACAACCCCGCATACGGTGTTGGCACCCGACTATTAATCGGAAGCTAAGTAAGTCACACGGTCCTAGGTTTAAGCATTTACAACAGTTATAATTAAGTCCAAGTAATATGTAACAAAACTACAAGTTGGCAAGGTACACTTGCCTGGGGTTCCGGCTCCAATTGTAGCTCTGGCAGCAGCGTAATTTGCAGGCAGTACTCCGGTTGCTGAAATAGACATCACCATCAGATCCAAAAAATATTAATCAGCTAAAAACGCCTGTCCTTGAGTCCAATTTGGACACAGAGGCAAAAATGACATTTTTGGTCAAGGCGGGTCCACATGTGGGCCGCTTTACACCAAAAAACATGTCAGGGTCAAAGGTCTCCAAATCTGTTAAACTTAGTGTCAACAGGTCAGGAACGATGATACGATCCCAACGGAACTTCCAGAATTGGATTCCGATGAGCCGATCACAAAATCGCCCGTCAAGTAGAGCCTGTGGGGCCCACGATACGCGATTTTGTCAACGTTCTCAGAATCGAACCAAACTTGGGTCACAGGACCAGCGTATTGCTACGAGTCCGATGGCACAAGTTTTGTCTCGATCCGACGTGTGTACACTAAGTTACAGCGAGATCCAAAAAGGACGAATACGGGGCGTTGTCGGCGGATACGCGTTGATTCCGGTGTGCACGCACATCCAAATCAACTTCTGTGAAATCCCGCACGTCCGTATCAACGACGCGCACGTATCGGTAAAGATCGCACGCGAACAAGTCGTCCCGTTTGGCGGGGCGTACTCAGTTCCGGGGTAAAATAGGGCGTTGGCTTTCCTGTTTTTGGATCGCGGTTCGCGATCGCCACAAGACGTGATGCACCGAGCGGGTTGCACGGACATCGAGGGGGTCACGCAGGGTTCGCGTCGTAACTGACGGAATCGAAAATAGGGCAGCAAGGAGAGAGATATGGGTACCAGAACAGGGCTCCAGAAACTGAGAATTCGCGTGTTCGAGTCGTGTCCGAGTCGTGTTCGTCTAGGTTAGGGTTAGGGTTTGGGCTTCTGTCGGTGCTGCGACGGCCGAAGGGAGGCTGGGGATGGAGAAGGGGGTCGAGGGGGAGGCGACGGCGCGCTGGGAGGCGGCGCAGGCGGCCGAGCGAAGCGGGCCGGAGGACGCTGCTGCGGTCTGCTGTTGGGTCGGGGGAGCCGCAGGAGGAGGCGGAGGCGGCTGGGGACTCGGGGAGACGGCGAGGTCGTTGGCAGCGAGGCGGCGTGGTGGTGGAGGGGTCGAGGTTGGCCGGAGGAGGAAGGGGGCTTTATAGGGAGAGAGGGAGAGGGGAACGGCCGTAGGTTACGCGGAAGAGGAATGGGAGGGGCTGGCGAGCGTTCGGGAAAGACGAAGCGGGAGGGTTGCCGGCGGCCACGGCGCGGGAGGCGGCCGGAGTTCGAGCGGGCGGGGGTCGGTTACAGAGAAGGGGAAAGGTTAACGGGTTTCGGGTGGACGGATCGGGTCAGGCGGATTCGGCCCGATCCAATAAAAATTGAATACGGGTCGGGTCGGGTCGGGTTTCGGGTCGCGGGTTTTGACCCGGATCCGACCCGCTGGGCTTAAGTTGGATTGGGTTTGGTTCGGTTTAACAGTTTGGTTTGGTTTGGTTTATTTAAAATAAATCCGGTTTAATTAGGGTTCATTTTGGTTTAATTATAAAATAGTTTTTAGGGCTTTAAAAATACTTCCGGGGTCCAATAAATTCCCGAAAAATTATCCTATGTCTAGTTTTTCATTTTACACCATAAAATATTATTTTCATAATATTTTAATATTATTAAACATCATTTAAAATTATTTAAATTTAAAATACCTTAGTTTTAATTAATAAAAATTCCAAAAAATTCCAGAAAATTGTGAAAAATGCAAATTAAAATTTCTTAAAAAATCAGGGGGTTTACAATCTACCCCCTTAAGAAGATTGAGTCCTCGCAATCAAAGAATAACCGGTCAACAGAGATGACACGGTTGCAAAATTTATTCGAAGCATATTACGATTAAGAAAAGTCAATGATTGAGGGTTTAAACACATAGGGAAAATTATTTCCCTAAGCAATGGAAGTTTATGCAATTTTCTAAATGTAGAAAATCTAAAAAATTACAGTTTTTAAAAAACCAGGTTATCCTTTAAAACATATTAGATTAGCAATTCTAGGTTATCACTATGTTATCAATTATTAGCAAGTTAAAACTATCAGGTTAAGTCTAGGGTCACGAACCAGCAGGCACGAACTATAGCAATACTAGAAACAGAACTACAAAAACTTACGTGCATTAGCTACTCTAAGAGTCTGAGCGTTCTCCAAAGTCATCGCGAAAGCTTGTACGCGTCCTTGAGGTGGTGCCCTCTGCTGTTGCTGGGCCTGCTGAAAGGGTGCTGCTTGAGGTGCCAAGGGTGGCCTTGGTTGATGTCCTCCTGGTGCTGGTAGAGCTTGTTGGTTTGCCCTTGGTGCTCTTTCTCTACGCTCAGGGCAATCTCTCACTGCATGCTGTCTGGATTCGCAACCTAAGCACAGTCTGAATTTACGTCTACACTCCTTCTCAACATGGCCTATCTTGCCGCAGTAGTAACAAGTAGGAAGAGTCAGGGATTTTGATGCAGCTCCCTGTGGTGCTTGATGCAGATGAGGTTTTTTGGCAGCTTCTCCATTCGTTGCTCTGGCTGGTGCTGATGTTGAAGGCCTCTTCAGGTTGGATTCTCGTCTGATGACATGCTCCATACGTCGAGCTACAGCAAGGACGTCCATGTACGAAGTAGGTATGACGGATCCGATCATTCTTTGTAGCTCAAATTTTAGCCCATCAAAGAACTTCTCAGCCTTTTCTTCTTCTGTTGGGATCAAGGTAGGGGCGAAGCGACTTAGACGAATGAACTCAGCGTTGTACTCTTCCACCGTCAAAGTATCCTGAATGAGGCGATTGAACTTGTCCTACAGTTCTGATCGAGCGATAGCCGGAATGTACATCTCTTGAAAGAGTCTGGAGAACTCTTCCCAAGTAACTCGGTCTGGTCCGAGCCGTCTCTCTTCAGATAGCCACCAGTGATGTGCATTGCCCGTCAATTGCATTCTGACGGCAGTCATCCAACGTTCCCTTGGTAGCTCAGCTGCTTCTAATTGATGTTTTATGTTGGTGAGCCACTCATGAACTTCTGTGGTCTCCTCTTTTCCTGAGAAGGTACGGGGCTTCAGTTGGCGCAAATCAGTGATAGAGCCCGTCGGTTGCCGTCGAGCTGGTAGGTTGGCCTGCTCCAGTGCATTTACTAGACTGTTCCTCAAGTAATCAGCCTCGCGACGCTGAGCCTCGTATTGGACTTGTTGCTGGGCTTGCATCATTGCGTAGATCATTTGGAATATCAGTTGCCCGTCAATAGGCTGCCCTTGTGGGAATACAGGCATTGGTGGAACGAACTGTGGCGGAGGTGGAATGTCATCACGCCGAAATCTAGAAGCTTGCTGTTCTGCTTGGCTGCTTCGGTGAGTGGAGGGATCTCCACTCATTAGCGTCACTTCATCTTCTTCGTAGGTGGCTACAGCACCTAATGGTGTTCTTGCTGGAGTTCCGTCGTTTGCTCGTGAATCCATTACTCTGCATCAAAAATAAACTATAAGAGGCACACAGGAATCAAGGCAAGATACAAGTCAAAAATTAATTCGAATACGATATAGATATCAAGAACGATTCAAGCAAGTGGATAAGATCCTAAAAAAACTTATCCTATTCTTATTACAGGCCTGTTCGGTCCCTAAGTTAAAATCGAACAATTTAGTCGTTGACTTGCATGGGCCACCATAAAAACTATGTCACGTCCCAGTCCCAAAATATCGAGGAACTGGACACGTGGCAATGGCCAACAGCACGCACCGATGGACAAACCCAATTTAGTGGATCCATCGGGGCATACTTAAGCTGTATTACAATAATCAGGGTTTACTAATCTCATCCACAGAATAAACACAGAAATATCAACAAAAAGTATTAAACAACATGCAGTCAAAAGTAATTAAAATCGGGGAACAATTTATTTAAACGAGAATAAAAGAGTTTATTTGCCAATAAAAACTGAGCATGAAGAAGCAGTTGTTCAGGTAAAGTCCTCAGCTATCACCTCGTCCTCAGAGTCTGGTACTATTCCGAGAAGTGCTCCTGTACCGTACACCTCAGGATAGATCTCGTCTGCGAATCCTGGGGACATAATCCGTTCCAGGTCCTCAGGGGACATAGCAAGGTACAAAAAATATAAGCCAAAATAAATGCAGTGCAGAAATAAAGGAAACAATAGGGTAAATAAATAAACCAGCTAAGTAAAATGCAAGTGAGAGTTCTATTCATACTCGGGCTGAGACTACTACATGATCAGTGTCGGAGAAACCCATAGCAGTATTTTCTCGAAGGGCCAGTACGGTACCAAAGCTCTGTGTCAGAGTCTAAGGCACAATCCATTAAAGTATTATATATATATATTAAGCCTTTTGTATGGTAAATCTCTCTCCACCCAATGTAATCTCACGTCACAGTTTCATAATGTCACATGTTCATGTCACGCAAGATCAACAAATACAATAAGTCATATATTAAGATCTAAGAAAAATAATGTCCAAGTCATGAAATCTGTCTCCTATACAGAATCACCTTGAATATTTCAGGAAGATTCTGTCTCATGATCTGTGTCAGGTGTCCTGGGTTATAATATACTTGATATGGCAAGTACGAGAATATAAATGTCACGATATCCATCTCTAATTGACCTTACACAACCCCGCGTACGGTGTTGGCACCCGACTATTAATCGAAAGCTAAGTAAGTCACACGGTCCTAGGTTTAAGCATTTACAATAGTTATAATTAAGTCCAAGTAATATGTAACAAAACTGCAAGTTGGCAAGGTACACTTGCCTGGGGTTCCGGCTCCAATTGTAGCTCTGGCAGCAGCGTAATTTGCAGGCAGTACTCCGGTTGCTGAAATAGATATCACCATCAGATCCAGAAAATATTAATCAGCTAGAAACGCCTGTCCTTGAGTCCAATTTGGACACAGAGACGAAAATGACATTTTCGGTCAAGGCGGGTCCACATATGGGCCGCTTTACACCGAAAAACGTGTCAGGGTCAAAGGTCTCCAAATCTGTCAAACTTAGTGTCAACAGGTCAGGAACGATGATACGACCCCAACGGAACTTCCAGAATTTGATTCCGATGAGCCGATCACAAAATTGCCCGTCAAGTGAAGCCTGTGGGGCCCACAAAATACGATTTTGTCAACATTCTCAGAATCGAACCAAACTTGGGTCACAGGACCAGCGTATTGCTATGAGTCCGATGGCACAAGTTTCATCTCGATCCGACGTATTTACACTAAGTTACAGCGAGATCCAGAAAGGACGGATACAGGGCGTTGTCGGCGGATACGCGTTGATTTCGGTGTGCACGCACATCCAAATCAACTTCTGCGAAATCCTGCACTTTCGTATCAACGACGCACACGTATCGGTAAACACCGCACGCGACCAAGTCGTCCCGTTTGGCGGGGCGTACTCAGTTCCGGGATGAAACATGGCGTTGGTTTTCCTATTTTTGGATCGCTGTTCGCGATCGCCACAAGACGCGATGCACCGAGTGGGTTGCACGGGCATCGAAGGGGTCACACAAGGTTCGCGTCGCAACTGACAGAATCGAAAATAGGGCAGCGAGGAGAGAGAGATGGGTACCTGAATAGGGTTCCAGAAACTGAGAATTTGCGTGTCCGAGTCGTGTCCGTCTAGGTTAGGGTTAGGGTTTGGGCTTCTGGCGGGACGGAGGGAGGCTGGGGACGGAGGAGGCGGTCGAGGGGGAGACGACGACGCGTTGGGAGGCGGCGCAAGCGGTCGGGCGGAGCGGGCCGGAGGACGCTGCTTCGGGCTGCTGCTGGGTCGAGGGAGCCGCAGGAGGAGGCGGAGGCGGCTGGGGACTCGGGGAGACGGCGGGGCTGGGCACGGCGAGGTCGTCGGCGGCGAGGCGGCGTGGTGGTGGAGGGATCGAGGTTGGCCGGAGGAGGAAGGGGGCTTTATAGGGAGAGAGGGAGAGGGGAACGGCCGGAGGTTACGCGGAAGAGGAAGGGGAGGGGCTGGCGAGCGTTCGGGGAAGACGAAGAGGGAGGGTCGCTGGCGGCCACGACGCGGGAGGCGGCCGGAGTTCGAGCGGGCGGGGGTCGATTACAGAGAAGGGGAAAGGTTAACGGTTTTCGAGTGGACGGGTCGGGTCGGGTCAGGCGGATCCGGCCCGATCCAATAAAAATTGAATACGGGTCGGGTCGGGTTTCGGGTAGGGTTTCGGGTCGTGGGTTTTGACTCGGATCCGACCCGCTAGGCTTAAGTTGGGTTGGGTTTGGTTCGGTTTAACAGTTTGGTTTGGTTTATTTAAAATAAACTCAGTTTAATTAGGGTTCATTTCGGTTTAATTATAAAAAAGTTTTTAGGGCTTTAAAAATACTTTCGGGGTCCAATAAATTCCCGAAAAATTCTCTATGTCTAGTTTTTCATTTTACACCATAAAATATTATTTTTATAATATTTTAATATTATTAAACATCATTTAAAAATTATTTAAATTCAAAATACCTTAGTTTTAATTAATAAAAATTCCAGAAAAATTCTAGAAAATTGTAAAAAATCCAAATTAAAATTTCTTGAAAAATCAGGGGGTTTACACATGTGGCCATGCGGTCTGAGCTTATGATGCCATGCAGTATGAACTCATGCGATCATTCGGCCTTGAGCTCATGCAATCTCTGCGGTCAGCGACCATGCGACCCATGCGCCTATGCGGCCCGACTTCCTATGCGACAATTAATACGATGCAGCAACTGATTCTATGAGGCAGCTGAACCCCATGCGACCTTGATCCTTATGCGCGCATGCGGCCCCTTGCACACGCTTTATTGGACTAGTTTTGTTTGAATGTTCCTTTGGACTTTATGGGATGCATGTGTGACTTTGATGACCACAAGAGTATTAAACCCATCTATGCGCCATGACCCGGCCACTTGTATCCGTGCTGATACACTTACTACGTGCTATGTGTTCCTACGTGCTAAGTGTTCCTACACGATTATATTAGTTGTTTACACTGCGGTGTACCTATAAGCTACGTGACATACGATATGGCTTAATCTCCAGCATGGACATAAGGGTTAATCAATGACCAAGTGTGGCAAGGATCTGTTGATTGTTGCATTACGCTGGAGTGAATCCAGGCTGAACTATCAAGTGACAAAGTGAATTCGTATCTAGCGTGGCTGGTGTGCTGTCGTAGGCACCCAAATTATAAAGCTTTTACTCTTAAAATTATATGTAGTAGTGAGAGTAAGGATCGTTCCCACGGAGAGTAATTAGTCTACTTTTATGCTATGTGAAAAAGGATTGGAGAGGGGGAAATCTTTGAATTAAATAAAATTAAATTAAGAAGAACAAGTAAAATATTAAGAGAAATCAAAATAACAGGCATTGGTCTAAGTCAACATTCACCATCGGAATATTAAAACAGATCATAGATGCAAACATATATTGATATGTACGCTGAATATTCATCATTAAAATTATTTTCCTATCTCTTTTAGCCACAATTAATTAAAAACAAGGGATCTAATTAACCTTAACTACTAAACAACCCCAGACAACCGCTAAAGGTTTAATCTAGTAGCGTATTAATCTCGACGATATCGATGAAGCAAAACAACACAAGCACAAGCGGTTGCATTTAATTTTGTCAAAAGTTTTTCTCCTAAGATCTAATAAAACAAAGAAGTTCATTAAACCTTGTTTGCACAAATTAGATGGATCAAACAATTATGGATTTGTTATCTAATTTAGCATTAGATTGTCAAGAATAATAAACTAGTATGCATCCTAGTCATTAAACAAGATAATCATGGAAATATGCATAAGAAAACATTCGATACTCAAACAAAGTCAAAAATATAAACAAAAATTAGATCTCATAAGTTTTTATTCATTTCGAGGCTTCCGTTTCCTTCGACCAACAAGACTTTAGCCACACATGTTCATGAAAAATTCAAAATAAAGGTTGGAGAAGAAGAAGAAGAAGAGTGGTGTGTTGTCCTCCTTTCCTTCTGATTTCTACCTCTTTTATACACTCTAAATTAGTTGTTTGAAGCCCATAATATCTTTTCACAAATTCTCTAATAGTTATAACACCCCAAACCATAAAATAAAATCGTAGAACAAGTAGGGAAATGGTTAATTTAGCTCCAATTTTCGTGCACAGCATAGTTAACTCAACTTCAAGCCTGATTTGGTCCATGATACAGTCAGAATCTCGAAAAACTCAAAACACTAAACTTGTTTCTCTGTCTCTTAGATTATTGAATCAATTTGGATCAGCTTAATTGGACTTCAGATGAGGAAGTTATGACCATTTTACTACAAGGTATCAAAACTCTCTAAAATTGATAATTACCTTCATTTTTTATTTAGTGACTCCAATTGCATCCTAGATCAAAATATAAAAATAATGAGTATCTTTAGACATCAAATGAGCATAAAGGAGTATACATTAAGAAATAAAAATATGACATTTTATGTTCTTATCAAATACTCCCACACTTAACCTTTGCTCGTCCTCGGACGAAACTCTAATTTATTTTTCCAAAAAGAAATCAAGCTTGCAATGTCATAAATAAAAAATGACCAAGATCTTCAAAAATCATAACATATCATGAACATATATTCTTAAACAACTTCTAATTACTTAGTAAGTATTTTCACTTGAAAATTGAGTAAACTAAATAGGTAGACCCTCACGGGAATAAGCATTCAACTCTCATGTGTTTCAAGATATATATTTCACTCAAATTCATTCCAAAAGAAATGATCTACCATAAGCTTGTATATCTTCTCATTCTCCACCACTGTGATCACATGCATAACGTAAATCATAAGGGCTTTTCATGGGTTGTAACGTGGCTTAGGATTAAGAAGGGATATATTTGGTAGTGTAGCTCAAAAGCCAACAAAACTAGTGGAGCAAAAATGAATCAACTCAAGCTCAATATAAAACATGTAAAATCAATCACTCCATTTAACAACTTCTTCAATTTGGCTTTTAAAGCATTTAAACAATGTAAAACAACTTCCACCCTTTCTTTTTTTTTTCTTTTTTTTTTCTTTTTCGTCCTTTTTTTCTTTAAAACAATATTGGAACTCAAGAATTTGAGGATGAAAATACGTTCTATTTTGTTGGTTGTAACCAAACCACAAATTTAGACCCCCCACACTTATTTCTTTGTACACCCATACATATCATAATGATTAACAATGCTCCACTAGCTTTGCGGCTTGGGTAAATGTATAAATATTATAGGTTAAAATTGCTTGTAATGTGGGTATACTAAGAAAAAGGCAATATTGCTCATAGGGGTTCAACAAAAATAAAATTAATTACAAGGTGGGCTATTTGGCTTATATAACGAATAACAAAGATGGCCTTAATCATGTTCATGCATGCATTTGTCAATGTGACCTTGAAGAGAATCAAAGCAATTTCTAGAGAAAGAAATCCATGGAAGAATATCTCTCATGAAAAAATAATGAGACTGATGTGTCAATCTAAAGGCTCAAAACCTCACCGGCTTATGTCTACCAAATTGAAATACTACCATTTTCAAGAAAAATAACTAGACTAATTAATTCTAAATTGAAAAAATTACTTATTCAATCATGTTATTAATTTTTCAGATTTAGTTGAATCTTACTCATGACATACACAACAAAAATTATTTGAAAACCAGAAAAATAAAACTCTTTAAAAAAAAAAAAACTCAAACAGCTTAAAATAAATTAAATGCCCTCCCCCACACTTAAAACTAACATTGTCCCAATGTAATGTGAAATGTAAGAAAAATACAAAAATAACCAAAAATAAAATGCGAGAATAAAAGCAAACTTCCCATGGGTTGCCTCCCAAGCAGCGCATTTGTTTAATATTGTTGTTGGCTCGACTCTATGCATACTTGATATAACTAGGCAGGGGTTTCAAGTCTAGAATGCAGGCCTGCAAAACAGAAGGTAAAGGTCTTTTGTCATAAATTGATAACGAAATATAAGGAACGTTATCTGACTGTTGTATTTTTGGAAGATCGTTTGATGCTACAACAGTTTTCAACAAATTAGTACTCAAGACTAACTCCTCATTCTCTTTCTCATGATGCTCACTAATACCAACTTCCAATCCATCTTTGCCATCAAGTTTAAAAACTTTTTCTGCGAAAGAATCAATAACATCAATAGAACAAATGGAATTATCATTATCCGGATATTTCATATCATCATAAATATTGAACTTATTAATTTCACCATCAAATTTCAAAGTAAGTGTGCCACTATGAACATCTATCTTAGTCTTGGATGTCTTTAAAAATGGTCTTCCTAATAAAATAGGAGAAATTTGATTACTACTGTCCGTATCAAGAACATAGAAATCAGCAGAAAAAACTAAATTATTAATTTGCACAAGAACATCCTCAACTACATATTTTGGATAGGCATTAGATCTATCAGCCAATTGAATCAAAATAGCAGTTTTATTTAAAGGTCAAAGATTTAAAGATGCATATAAAGAATACGGCATGGCATTAATAGAAGCTCCTAAATCTATCATGACTTTTTCATATTTATTATTACCTATCTTGAAAGGGATAGTAAACATTCCGGTATCTTTGTATTTTGTCGGGAGTTTTCTTTAAATAATTGCAGAAATACTCTCTCCTACTATTACTTTCTCAAATCCTGTCAATTTTTGTTTCTTCTTTATAGTACACAGTTCCTTCAAAAATTTAGCATAACGAGGTACTTACTTAATAGCATCTAAAAGTGGAATGTTTACCTCGCATCTATGAAAAGTCTCATATAAATCTTGATTTTTTTTCATATTTTCAAGATTCTACTAAAGCAAGAGGAAAAGGAGGTACTGGGATGTAAGCACAAAAAGGTGGAAACTTACAATTAGGAACGTCATTATCATTGGGGAAGTTTGTGGTTGCGGTAATGTTTTTCACTTTTACTTGCTTTGATGATGCATGTGCTTCCTTTACTGGAATGTCAATCTCTTTACCACTTCTCAAAATGATTGCACTTACATTTTCTCTTGGGTTTACTAATGATTGAGATGGTAATTTCCCTGAACTTTGTGCCTCCATCTTATTAATTGCAGTGGCCATTTGGCTCATTTGATTGTCCAATCTTTGGATGATGGCCCTTGTCTCCTGTTAAAATTGTAATGTATTAGTGGCAAGAGACTTAACAATATTTTTTAAAGACATACCAGAATTAGAAGTTTAACTTGGTTGTTGTTGTTTAGGGGGATATGGTTGCTTGTTCTGTTGGTAATTTGGGTGATTTTGACTGACAAGCAAATTTGATTGTGGATTCCCGTAGTTGAAATTGGGATGATCTCTCTATCCTGGATTGTAAGTGTTTGAATAGGAATCATAGTTTCTTTGTGATTGTCCAGAAAAATCACCTACCACATTCACTTATTCATTGGGCTCCTCTTGAAGAGTTGGGTACATGTCATTTGGATGTCCTACTACTGAACAAATCCTACAAGCCTTCGTTGTTTGTATGTTACCTACAACCATTTGACAAACAAGAGAATTTAAACTAGAAATTTGTTATTCTAGGAAAGAAATATTTACCTCATTCACTACTAGAAAAAGCGGGATTAGCGACGTATTTTAGCGACGTCAAAAGAAACGTCGCTAATAATATATAAATTAGCGACTCCTTATAAAAATGTCGCTAGACTTCGCTAAATGGCGACATTTAGCGACGTTTAGCAACTTTTATTAAGATTTTAAAAGATAAGTCGCTATAAGTTCAATTAAGGTCGCTAAACATTGCTAATGTCTAAGTTAGCGACGTTTAACGACGTATATAGCGACATTTATATTATAAATATTTAGCAACGTCCTTAACGTCGCTAAAATTTAATTTAGCGACGTTTTTATTGGATGTCGCTAAACGTCGCTAAAATTTGGTTAATTAGGGCTCGGTTTTATTTTTTCCCATCTGTCAAAATTTTAAAAAGAAAAAAATTCCCCCCCTGCTCCGTCGACCGGCTCTCCACCGCGGCTACTCCGGCATCCCCCTCCTCCTCCTCGAGCTCTAGATAAACCCTAACTCTCTCTCTCTCTCTCTCTCATAGGACACATGTGACACTGACACAGACATAACACACACACAGACACTGACACAGACACAGACACGGCACACACACACACACACACACTGACACAGACACTGATCAGGACCTAGGGTTAGGTTTAGGGTTAGGTTTTTTGACATGGGGTTAGGGTTAGGGTCAGGGTCGACTGGCCCGGGTCGACGAGCGATGGGGATTCATGTGCGACGACGGCGTCGACGAGGACATGGTTGGTACTCGAGTCTTGAGAATTGGAGGATGAATAAGGATTTGCTTTCTTCTTGAGGTAGGAGTTCCAGTGGTTCTTTATTTCGTTGTCGGTCCTTCCTGGTAGGTGTGTTGCTATCTGTCACAACCTATGTTTTAAAAGGGGTGAGGCGCACTCGAGGCACTAGGTTACTCTGGAGCGTAGGTGCAAGATTCTCATAGAGGTGTCAGCTTCAACGAAGTGAGGTACACATTTTTGAATTTTTTGAATAATATATAGTTTTAAATAAAGAAATTCATATTATATCTAATCAATTCATAACACCATTAATTTTTTTTTAATTTGAGAACATAAAATCCTAAAGATAAAACTAAGAGTTAACCATCATCAAACTCACAAGAAACTACCACAGGCTAATAAAATAGAAGACTTGACAAAACCCTAATAATCATCATCATTCCTATTATCATCTCCATCATCAACACTACCAATAGATTTGTAGACCTAAACAGACATTGGGTGAAGATTTAAAAAAATATAAAAAAAACTATTCATACAGGGGAGTTGGCCCTTATCAAAGCCAAATGGAAAATAAAGATTCAAATACCCGCAAGTAGTTTTATTATTACTATCATTATTATACTGCAACAAACAATTTATAGGCAGGGCTGCTGAGGGTATGTCTTAAGTAATATCTGTTATAAATTATATTCTTTGTGAGTCATCTAATTCTTCCATTCCGCATTATTAAGGGTATGTCTTAAGTTATATTTGTTATCAATTATATTCTTTGTTTTCATCTATCTTACCAGATGGCACCCAAGAGAGAGACACCTCCTACTGTTAAAGAGGAAGTGATGCCTCCTACTGTTAAGGAGGAAGAGATACCACCTGCTGTATCTCAGACGGGGAATTCCAGTCACCCAACACCTATAGCGGCTGTATCTCAGACGGGGAGTTCCAGTCACCCAGCATCCATAGCGGAGATTGATCACATAGATGCTGTTTATGCGCAGTATCTGAGGGACTAGTATGTGCCCCAGCGTATTGGATATCCTCGAGATTGATACTGTGATGTTTCATATACTTTTATTGTGGTTATTATGTGATTGCGATACTTATATATTATGCCCATTTTGAGACTGTGATACTTATATATTATGCATTTTGTGTGACTGTGATACTTTTATTTTGTGTGTATTGTGTGACTGTAATATTTTATATATTTTTTGTGTTATTTCGTACGCAAAAAATTCAATGGATGGTTGCTCCAGGTCTGTCTATAATATTTGTGTGTATTATGTCACCACCCCATTTCCAAAGCAGAATATTTTTTATTTTATTTTATTTTAATTTAGTTAATTGTGTATTATTTATAATTAATTATATTTATATTTAATTAATGATTGTATTATTTTTATATTGATTGTTTTAGGATTTTGTCTAGCCTGGACCCATGTCAGACCCTAGTGGACCCATGTCCGACGCAGCCCACACCCTTGTGAGACCTATTTTTGGGGTTTAGAATATTTATTATAATTTTAGTGGGTTAGTTGGAGAGATTTGGAGTTAGTTTGAGTGCTTTTGGAACCCCGAAACCCAAAACCCAAGTTAGGAGGGCATTTTGGACTTTTGGTCATTAGTGGAACCCTTTATTAGGTGTGTGGCCCCTATTCCTAGCCCCTACCCGTGCATTTCCAGCAGCCCCCCTCATTTCTTCACTTCTTCTTCTTCTCAACTTCTTCTTCTCCTTCCTTTCTTCTTCCAATTTTCCACTTCAAGTAAGTTTTCTCCTTTTCCTTCTCTTCCTTCTTCCATTTCTTACTTTTGTGGAATCCCTAACCCTATATTTTCTCTCCAACCTAGGTGGATAGAGCTTATATTTGGTGTTGGAGCTAGATTTGGGAGCTTGGAAGCTTGGTTTGGTGGATTTGGAGCTTTTTGGAGACTTTGGCTTGGGATTCCAACTCCCAAGAGGTAAACCCTAATTTTTCCCCTTGTAATTACTTTTATATAGTGTAACTAATAGTTTAGAACCTTTTTAGACCCTTAGGCTACCCGTGGGAGGAAGTTGGAACTAGTTGGGTTGTGTTTGGAGACTTTAACATTAGGTTTTGTGTCGATTTCGGGTGGAATCCGAATTTGGCCTAATTTTGGGTGATGTCCTTGGTTAGACGGACCTAGGTAGACGTTGTCGGATGTCTTGAGGGTGAGTGCGTGTCTCCGTTTGGACACGGGAAGTCGTGTCGCGGAGAAACGGGCGTTTCGGACGAATTTAGGGTTTTCGTCGTCGCCGATTCTAAGTGCGTGTGCGTTTTCGCCACGGACCTAGAATCGATGCGGTAGTATTTTTTCTAGGATCTAGACATCGTTTAGGACCCGTGGATAAATTTTGGGCCGATTCTGAGTTGGTTTGGTGTGCGTTTCAGGAGGTTTTCCGAACCGCACACTGCGTATTCGTCGAAATGACCGAACGGCTATTTCGGCGTGATTTCTTAGTTTTGGGCTTGTGCGCGCGTTGGGTTAGCTTCGGGGAGTGTGTTCTAGAATTCTTGGGTTATATTTTATATATTTATAGGTGTTTGTGCGTGTTGGGGTCGTTGGGCGCGCGTTGGTGGACGTTGTGTGCGTTGTGTTGTGTGTGTGTTGTGTTTATATATATATATATATATATATATATATATATATATATATATATATATATATATATATATATATTTTTGTATCTGTGTCTATATATGTATATATATTTATATATATATGTGTATTTTTATGTGTTTGTGAGTGTGTTAGTGAGTGCTTGTGTGAGTGTGTTAGTGAGTACTTGTGAGAGTGTGTGTGTGAGGGTGTGTGAGAGTGAGTGTGTGTGAGTGAGTGTATATATATATATATATATATATATATATATATATATATATATATATATATATATATATATGTTTGAGTGTGTGAGTGTGTATATATATATATATATATATATATATATATATATATATATATATATATATATATATATATATATATGTATGTGTGTATGTGTATATATGTATGAGTGTTTGTGTGTGTGGTTGTGTGTTTGTGAGAGTGTGTGCTAGTGTGTGTGAAAGTGTGTGTGTGAGGGTGTGTGAGAGTGGGAGTGTGTGAGTGAGTGTATATATATATATATGCTTGGGTGTGTGTGTATATATATATATATATATATATATATATATATATATATATATATATATATATATATATATATATATATATATATATATATATATATATATATATATATATATATTAGTGTGTGTGTATGTATATATATATAGATATATGTGTGTATATATATATATATATATATATATATATGTGTGTGTTTATATATATATATATAGATATATGTATGTGCTTGTATGTGTGTGTGTATTTATATGTTAGTTAGTGTGTGTTAGAATATATAAAAGTGTATGTGTATATATATATATATATATATATATATATATATATATATATATATATATATATATATATATGTGTGTGTGTGTGTGTGTGTGTGTGGGCGTGTGGGCGTGTGGCAGAGCGAGAGGGGCAGCGAGCAGCGGGGGAGGCAGCGCAGCGCTGCCAGCGTGCACAGCAGCTGCTGTTTATGTAGCAGCAGCAGCAGCTATGTAGCAGTGCAGCAGCAGCAGTTTTTAGGGGGGGCAGCAGCGACAGTTTTTAGAGGGCAGCAGCAGCAGTGTCAGCGAGGCGCGTGGCGAGGTTAGAAGCTAGTAGCCAAGTGCGAGAGAGGAATAGATAGTTAGATAGATTGTTAGAGAGATAGATTGGTAGATAGATAGTTAACTAGATATATAGATAGATAGATAGGTAAATAGTTAGATAATAGGTAGATAATTAGAAATATAGTTAGATAGATAGATTCATAAATAGAAAGATAGATATATAGTTATATAGCTAGATAGATAGATAGATTAATACATAGATAGCTACATAAATAGATAGATATTAGATAGCTAATTAGTTAGATAGATACATAGATAGATAAATAGATATATGATAGATAGATGAATAGATAGATATCTATAGATAGGTAAATAGGTAGTTAGATAGATAGAATTTTAGATAAATAGATAAATTGATAGAGTTAGAGGGGTTTTGGAGAGTATCCCAATACCTTGAGATATCAAGGTATCTCACCAAGGTATTGAGTTTCGAGCGGAGTTTTTGAGCAATAGCCTAGGTTTGAGTTTAGAGATAAGTTTTTATGTATATGTGTATATATTTACGCGTGCTAGCATAGGTTTTAGCGGGTATAGACGGGGCGTATAGCGTAGGGTGAGGTATCGGATACCGAGGGTATCTCGGTATCTCAAGGAGGCGAGTTTGAGGGTTTCTTAGCCTAATGAGCTCGGTTTGACCTAGAATTTCAGGAGTACCCTAGTTTGACCTAGACTTGACCGTAGTTGACTCGGTTGACCACCAAAGTCAACTTTTGACCTAGATTTGACCCAGAGTTGACTTTTTGGACCCAGAGTTGACATTTTAACCCAGATTTCACCGGTTTGACCCGTTCGACCTAGAACGACCCTAGAAGCCTATTTTTAGTTATTTTATATCTGTTTAACTCATTAGAAACCTGTTTAACCTTGCTTTTTGTAATAGGTCCTTGCGACACCAGTTCGGATCGCCAGTTGCTCAGGACGTCAGGCGAGTACATTCTCTGATAGTTTTCATTATCTGAAGATTATTATGATTCAACTTCTAGTATAGTATCATCTGATTATTCTGGTACAACACGGGATACTGACTGGTATTTCTGAATTCATTTACTTGTGACACATACATTTTATGTTTCTGGCCTCTATTCTGGAATCACTACTGGCATCACCTACAGGCATCACTCATGTTTCAGGCTGGACTCATACTTGATTTACGTGTCGGGTCTTGGATTCACTTGTATTAGTCGGGGAGGGAAAATACTCGAGTAGAAATGTAAATATTTCCATCTGGAATCATCAGGAATCACTCCCTCTGGTCTAATCTGGAATGATAGCAGCCGCGCACCCAGTGCGCGGTGAGCCGTACTTACCCCTAGCCGTTTACATGTCGAAACAAGTATTTCAAAGACACCGAGTTCATTCTTTATAGTCTGGAATCACTTGCATTCTTGTTGGTCTCACTTACATGTTTTTGGACTTGACTCACTACATGTATTTCATGCTGGACTCACTACACGTTCATGTGCACAGACTTACTCTTAGCTTAGATTTCTTGTATCTTGCAGTTATTACTATCTTGTTTCTGATATTCCTACATATTTACCTTTATGCACCAGTGATACATGTATATTTTCTTGTTTCATACTTGCTTCATTCTTCTTGCTACTTGCTATAACTGCTTTATAGTTTTTATCATTTAAATGGAACTGTTGTTAGAGATGTACTTGCTCTAGTCCTGACTGGACATATTTTTCCAGAGTATCGGAGGAATGGTGTTCGACGTTTTATGGACCTGAGCCTGTCGATGGTGCAGACAGGGACCCTCTAGTTTAGGAGTGATTTTCGGGTTGGTAGCCGGGATCACTAGGACCTTGTTATTATTTTTATTAGCTTTTAGCACCGGATTTGTCTCCGGTTTTGGATTGAGACCTTGTATTGTATATTATTCAGGATGTTGTATTATTATTATTGATGTTGTGGTAGTTTTTATTTGTTGTTGGTTAGACTTTATAGCTGTTAGTCTTCTTTGTTATCTTATCGTGCTTAGATTCGTGATTGAGTACTTGATTATCATTATGATATTGCTCCTCCGTTTGGAGTTGATATCTTGATAGGTTTATATATTGATTGCGTGAGATTGTTATCTAGATAGTTGACCTAGACAGCGTTCTACCGCCGATGCTGCGGCGTAGGCTGGACGTAACCACGACTCATGCCCGATTTTTCCGGTGCGGGTCGTGACATATTAATTGTATCACTCTGATACTTTTTATTCATATTAAATAATGTTAATATACCGGTGTTGAGTGTTCCACCAAAGGGGTCGGCGAACCCAGAGAATTCAACGGAAGGTTGTTCCGGGTCTATTTTTAATTAGAAAATTATAAATTACAGGAATAATAGTTTAGAATAATTCAGTATTTTTTTCTGTAAAATTTGCGACGTATTTAGCGACGTTTAGCGACGTTTATATACGTCGCTAAATACATTGCTAATTAGCGACGTTAATAGCCGTCACTAATGACGTCACTAAACGTTGATAAATATGTCGCTGTACGTCGCAAATTGCTGACATGGCATTACTGCCAAGTCATTAAAGACGTCGATGTCACGTCGCTATATAAGTCATTAATTAGCGACGTTTAGCGACGTTTAGCGACGTTTGATTACGTCGCTAATTAGTGACTCTGCGTCGCTAAACGTCGCTAAGTTAGCGACACGTTTAAGTCGCTAAAAAATGTCGGTATAGCGACGTTTAGCGACATTTTTCCTTTCAGCGACGTGACGATTACCGACTTCTGCAAAATTGCTAATTACGTCGCTAAACGTGATTAGCGGTATTTTTTTTGTCATTTAGGGACGTTTTTGGGCGTCGTTAATTTGACTTTTTCTGATAGTGATTAACATGCCTAGATGGAAGATCTAGCCGAGTGCCAAATTGTTGAGAATTGGCCGCCATATTTGCAATTAAATTTCTTGCAGCCTCAGGAGTTTTATCTACCAAATCTCCTCCACTAGCAGCATCTATCATGCTTCTATCATTTGGTAGAAGGCCTTCGTAGAAGTATTGGATAAGTAGCTGCTCACTAATTTGATGATGGGGGCAACTTGCACATAATTTTTTAAAACGTTCCCAATACTCGTGGAGAGACTCTGCATTGTATTGCCTTACCCCACATTTTTTTTTTCGGATATTGGCTGCCCTTGAAGCGGGAAAGTACTTCTCCAAGAATAGCCTTTTTATTTCGTTCCATGTGACAATGCCCCCGGAGGGTAGATAATAGAGCCACTCCTTAGCCGAATCCTGTAAAGAAAACAGAAAGGCTCTTAATTTGATTTGCTCTTCGGACACCCCCGAAGGTTTCATAGTTGTGCATACCACATGAAGCTCCTTTAGATGCTTGTGAGGATCTTCACCTGCAAGGCCATGAAAAGTGGACAATAAATGTATTAGTCCAGATTTTAATTCAAAACTAGTAGTATCATCTAAAGTAGGAAATGTTATGCATAAAGGGTCTTGGTTCAAATCAGGGGTTGCAAGTTCTTTCAAAGTTCTATTTGCAGCCATGACTTTCTCTTCTTCAGGATTAGAATTACAAGAGAGTAAGGAATCGGGACCAGGGTCGTTCTCGTTAGAGTTTCTTTGAGCTTCCTTCCTTAACCTGTGCAGAGTTTTTTCTATTTCTGGATCACTCTGAAAATCACTTTGATTAGAAGATCGAGTTACAATCATAAACAGTCAATAAAATTATAGCAAGCAATCTAGAAAAGTATATGAGAATAAAAAAATTTAAATAGAAAATTAATGAATTACAATAAAAAAATAAAGATAAAAAATGAAAGAATATTTTTTTTTTGCTAATAAACAAAAATTATTTGATTATAAGAAAATATCTCAAAAAAAAGGATTGGAATTAATTAGTCTACTTGTATGCCATGTGAAAAAGGATTGGAGAGGGGAAAATCTTTGAATTAAATAAAATTAAATTAAGAAGAAAAAGTAAAATATTAAGAGAAATCAAAATAACATGCATTGGTCTAAGTCAACATTCACCATCGGAATATTAAAACTGATCATAGATGCAAACATATATTGATATGTACGCTGAATATTCATCGTTGGAATTATTTTCCTATCTCCTTTAGCCACAATTAACTAAAATAAGCGATCTAATTAACACTAACTACTAAACAACCCTAGACAAGCGCTAAAGGTTTAATCTAGTAGCGTATTAATCTCGATGAGATCGATGAAGCAAAACAACACAAGCACAAGCAGTTGCATATAATTTTGTCAAAAGTTTTCCTCCTAAGATCTAATAAAACAAAGCAGTTCATTAAACCTTGGTTGCTTCACAAATTAGAGGGATCGAACAATTACGGATTCGATATCTAATTTAGCATTGGATTGTCAAAAGTAATAAACTAGTATGCATCATAGTCATTAAACAAGATAATTATGAAAATATGCATAAGAAAATATTCGATACTTAAAGCACAAATCAAAAATATAAACAAAAATTAGATCTCACAAATTTTTATTCATTTCGAGACTTCCGTTTCCTTCGGCCAACAAGACTTTAGCCGCACATATTCATGAAAACTTCAAAAGAAAGGTTGAAGAAGAAGAAGAAGAAGAAGTAGAAGAAGAATGGTGTGTTGTCCTCCATTTCTCCCGATTTCTACCCCTTTTATACACTCTAAATTAGTTGTTTGAAGCCCACAATATATTTTCACAAATCCTCTAATAGTTACAACACCCCAAACCATAAAATAAAATCATAGAACAAGTAGGGAAATGGTTAATTTAGCTCTAATTTTTGAGCACAACATAGTTGACTAACTTCAAGCCTAATTTGGTCCATGATACAGCCAAAATCTCAAAAAACGCAAAACAGCAAACTTGTTCCTCTGTCTCTTAGATTTTCGAATCAATTTGGATCATCTTAATTGGACTTCAGATGAGAAAGTTATGACCATTTTACTACAAGGTATCAAAACTATCCAGAATTGATAATTAGCTCCATTTTGCATTCAATGACTCTAGTTGCATCCTAGATCAAAATATAAAAATAAAAGTATCTTTAAATATCAAATGAGCATAAAGGAGTATACATTAAGGAATAAAAATATAATATTTTATGTTTTCATTAGTGGCCGTACTATGGTACATCATATAAGAGAAGTAACATGTGACCACGCTATGTGATTCTGGTTAACAATAGGGTTAACTAGGCAACTTAACTTGTAGAGAATTGGGAGAAAATATAATCTTGAGATCGTGCCTAACTAGCCACCTTCAGTCATCTGAATTGGGGTGTGCAGGCTAGTCCATATGGATATTGTTTAAGTCCTCATTAGTGGATGGCAATATCGGACTATTATACTATACTATGTGTTCTATGCGATCTTAGCATGGTGGCCTTACGAGGGACTGGTGCGCAATACTATATGCTATATGGCAATTTATGGTTCAACTAACCCTGCTAGTACCTAGTTCGATCTGAGGATTCCTATATGCATAATATTTTTGGGATAACCCGGACTCCATCTAGTAAGCCGTACAAGTGATTGGCCGATTATATAACTGAGCTTGTTTGTGTATTGTACCTGTTGTCAAATAATCTAGGGACATGGATTATCATGGTGCGATGGTCTAACCCTTATCCTTATTTGGTTGTAGGTTAGATAGTTGTGTCACGATAGGCTATGAACCGAAACTTTGAGACAAATATATATATATATATATATATATATATATATATATATATATGTATTTATTTCATAAACCTGGTTTTATTTCTTCATTCGTGATTCCTTTGTGGTACTTGTTATTTGGGGTCTAACCTCACAGGTTTTGTATGGCCAGGTTTAGAGCCAGCGTCCGAGGATCAAGCGTACTTCCCCCTGAACAATGGCGTGCACCATGAGGATGCTAGTTGAAGGGAACGAGTGGATTTCTTCTTCCCTGCTCATTATTGCACCATTTACTTATTTTGGGCGTTTAACCACTGCCACTTGTTAGCCGTAAGATCTGGACATTTAGTTTTCTTTACATGATTGTAATTAATCAGACTGCATCTGATCATGGTCATATACTTTTGATACTCCGCCAGCTTTCTTATTTTGTACAGCTGGTTTCTAGAATATCGTGGCAGGACATTTGGGATGCCTTACTTCTTTGTCATATATGTTCTATGTTTACTGTTCTTGCTTGACTGATTGAGATAATAGATTTGCTGTGTGACCCTAAGTGACTTGCTTGTAGTATGCACCCACTTATCTAATTACAGTCGTGACCGTCGTATGATGTTCTATACCTTGAATGGGGGAGCTGGCCATGTCCGTCTCCGTATTCTGGTACTAGGGCGTGACATATTCTGTCTGTGTAACTCGTGATACGTGATGCTTATCATATATTACGACTACGAAGGTACGTCATGTGTAAAGTCATGTCTTCGACTGAGTTGTTAGTACCGACTTACCTCGAGACTTGATCCTTATCCATTTTTGGAATCAGCGTAGGCTAGCGAGGACGGATTCCTACTTAGCTGATTCGAGAGGCATATTTATCCTTGTGCCTCTATGCCCTTATTCCTGGTAGTGTAGTTGCTTGTGTATTTATTTATATTGTTGACTGCTTTCATTTCCTGTCTATATGACATGCTTGCCTTATGGAGTTAGTTGTGTTTTCTGGAGATTTTTTGTTTTTGTGCTTTAGTGAAATTTCGAGGATAAAATTTTTCTAAGGATGGGAAAGTTGTGAGACTCTGTCTTACAGTATCTGTATCGAAATATGGATACATATTTTATACTGTATTTTTTTCGTAGGATTTTAAACTTTAAAAATTGAAACTTTGCTTCATGACTGGTGTACCGATGGTATACTACAATATACCAACGGTATACTGCCCGACAAATATTTGTTTCACTTTTTAAGATATTTTTGAGATATTTTCGAGAATTTCTCTATAAATAGTATTTGGTTTCATTTCATTTCTCTTTCTCTCTCTTCTCTCTAACTTTTTCTCTTGAGCTTGGAGCTTGGTCTTGAGACCTGTAGTGTGTTTTCTGAACCCCTTCTAGTGGTGGACTAGAAGGTTGAGGCTGTGAGCTCGCTGTAGGCAAGTATATCTTGCCGATTCTATGAACTATTTTACTTTCTATCATTTTCTTTACTGGAGCTTTGATGGTTCCTTTTTAGCTTAGACTTGCTTTACTATTATTGTTCATCTCGTGATTTTTAGCATTTTGACCGTCTCGATTTTGATTTCTGGTAGAATCTTGTCACGTCCCTTTTTGATAACTTGGTAATAGAGAACGGTACCGGTGTTGTGACTGTGAGAATTAGTCTATATTGTGATATGAGACTTACTACTGGACTTGACTCCATGTTAGACTTGGTTTTGATAATTTTCGGGATTTGATTTAGGTCCCTGAATCATATTTGACTTTGGCCTAGTTTTCCTCGGAAACCGTCATACCGACGATATACTACAGTATACCGACGGTATACCGATTTCGAACGACTTAGATTTCTGGATATTTTGAGTGAACCCTTATCGGCATACCGACGGTGTACCGATCCTTGTCGACATTTTTAACCGACTTCAGGATATTTAACTTGGCCGGCATACCGACGGTATATCGATTTGTTGGAATCCAGAACTTGTTGTATTTTTGGTATCTCTGGACTGGTATACCGATATACCGATCGTGTTCTATTTTTTATGTGATTTCTTTTCTTGTGGTCTTTGATTGCCTGTACCTAGCTTTCTTGTATTCATTGCTTGCATGTCTACTTATGCTATGTTGTCTCAACACAACATTTGGTATAGTTAGGGGCTTTCCACCTTATATATACCCATCCAATACATGTTACCTATCGATACAACATGACCAGGCATTTATATTAGTAGAGGATGATTATACTCTATGTACATTTGACACGACCAGACATTTGAATTAGTAGAGGATGATTACACTCTATGTTCATTTGATACGACCATGCATTTGTATTAGTAGAGGATGATTACACTCCATGTACATTTGACACGATCAGGCATTTGTATTAGTAGAGGATGATTACACTCTATGTACACTTGATACGACCAGACATTTGTATTAGTAGAGAATGTTTACACTCTATGTACACTTGACTCGACCAGACATTTGTATTAGTAGGGGATGATTACACCCTATGTACATTTGAGCAGTAACCAGTAGGCAGTAGCTAGTAGCAGCATTCTTATGTTTCATGTTCATGGCATTTTCTGTTATGGCTTGAGTTGTGTACCATAGCTTTGCATTTTTACCTGTGTAGTTGTGGTTGATATGTTTGTACATGTTCTCCTTTCTTCTCCTTGGCATGTCTCAATTTATTTGACGTGTTTTATATATCACGTTATATTCATGTTTATGTGGGACTCATTATGTTCCTAGTGGTTATATGTTATTTAGTTATTGTCTTTCTTTTTACGGGATAAGTACAGTGGTAGCGCACAAGTCTCGACCCACATTTATTTATTCATGTTGTTTAGCGTATTGTAGCTCTATGTTGTTTTACTGGTTTTAGTTCCTAGATTAACTTCCTTTGTGGTACTTGTTATTTTGGGGTTTGACCCCACTGGTTTTCTTGGCCAGATCCGGTAGCGGAGTCCAAGGATCTTACTTTTCTTCTAGTGGATGGTGACTACCCGGAGCACCAGATAGCCTGAGTCGGTTTTCTTTTACCCCCACTAGATCTTGTACTGTATATTATTTTGAGACGTTTAGCCGTCGAGCATATGTTAGCGACTACAGACATCTAAACGACTACAGACATCTAAACGCACCTTCGGTGCATTCACTTCCATGGATTATCCAGATCAGTGTGGGCCCTATATAGTCGGTCAAACTTTGTGTCTGTTGGCCATAAATACAAAACTCTAATTAATCGTTTCTAATCTCTTTGTTTATGTAACGCCCGTAACCGCACGGTGCGTTACGCTGAGTCGGATTGAATGAAACAAATGCTGGTTATATTTGATTTGTTGGATTTTGGGAAGAAGTATTGATTGAGTTATTTCATGTGCAGATGGCTAGCGGGTTCGATGGAAATCAGGTGTTCGTTCAGAGCAGTACTGGGATAGCTGAGTTGGAATGATAATGCCATCTCCTTAGTCCGATCGGTCGGATAATTTGTAGAGCACGGCCTGCTCGCACGGTCATACCAGTTGAGTAGATCGCGCTTGCATCGGACCACGGGTTCAAGGGATTGGCCATATCGGCAGGACATGATGCTTAACGGGATCAAACATTGTGAGTGGGCTCTTTCCCTTCTCCTCTACTCCTTCATGCCTAATAATATGGAAAACACGTAAAAGGCTTGAACACTTGGGCTGAAACATTGAGATTCACTACACTGAGGTGTGCATAGAGTGTACGCCATTGGCTTGGTAGGATTGTGGCTTGATTTGGTTTATGCGTTGGACAGTTGGAGCTAGAGTTGGAATATTACACTTGAGGCAGTTGGTTGGATAATTGGGATTATGCTTGGACAGTTGGAATGAGTCATTGATGCTTTGGGAATATCGGGAATTTGGGCGAGCGAGCGTGCATCCGTGTACGAGTATCACTTGGTCGCTTTGTCTTGCAAAGCGAGCAGTTGTGGTTCGAAACCGAACAACTGCATCGGCGCGGGCATTGTGCCTCTTTTGGGGCATTGTGCCATGGGATAGTTTGAGAAGGGTGTTGCACCATTGGAAATACTGTGTTGAGAAGAGACATTGTGCCTGTGGAAATACTTGGGATTTGGTGCCTTGGACAATATATTGGAAGAATGGTTATGGATTCTTTGGTTGGATGTTTTGGTTAGATATCGGTTGAATGAGTCTAGGATCGCTTGGTGGGACAAGAATGTTTCGATCCTCTCGTCATACCTACTGTGTCTGCATTGTCACGGACAACCTGTATGGCACAGGGTTTGGTTTCCTGGAACGGGATGAGGCACCGGGACACCGGGACCGTTCTACCATGGAGGAAATAATGGACATCGCGCGATTGGGCGCAGTACTGGTAGTCCGATACCACCAGGCGGGAGTAGCTGCCCAACCCTGGATCGGGTAGGACTGCCCTATTGATCTTGGTCCGATCAATGTCCTTTATGGCTTTTGGCCAGTGACTTCATATAGTATAGTGTTGGCTTGCTTTTCTTTTGTTGGTTTGGCTTTCGTGTAGGCGCGGCCACCTTGCCTCGGCAAGAGTATGCACTATAATATTTGGATTGTAAGTGTTGGTTGAGGATGGATATTGAGGCTTGGTTGATGGTTCGACATGTTATCGTGTTGCTTGGACTTGAGCAGGACGGTTTGCATGCTAGTTTCCCTCGAGTTGCTTATATATTTGCTTGTGTATGGTTTGAGTTGAGTGCTTGCATGCTTAAACTGCTTTACAGCTTTCCTTAACATGTCATCCCTATGCCATGAAATGAATCTAGGATTCAACTAGAAAGATCACCATATAACTGTTTGCATTCACTATTTTTACTTAGTGTCGGCTTAGGCGAGTAGGTTATCCCGCTCACCAGTACGGTTGTGTACTGACCCACGTTTGTGGGCATTATTTCAGGTACGCAGGCATAGTGGTGCTGCTTGGATATATGAGACATGATGTATGAACTGTAAGTACCTTTGTGGGCTAGAGTAAAGAGCAAGAGCATTTCATCGTCTTCGTGGCATCGCCTTTGTGGCATCGCCTCGGGGCATTTCATTTGGACCCTATCGTGAGCTTCATTGCGTATTACTCTGATTGTGTGCTTGGTACACAATACTTGACTTCCGCTGCAACTTGGTTATTTCAATGATAACATTTGGTGTTTGACAACATCGCCTTGTACGAGCGCAACTCCAGGCTCGTACGGCATCACGTTCCGATGAGAACGATGGTCCTGCGGGAGAGCTGTAAACGTGGTAATTCACGTTCAGCGGGGACTATCGAGCTTGCGGGAGATTGTGGCATGACAAATTGGTATCAGAGCGCCTGGTTCATTTTCTCGGACTTGGTCCTTCGCTTCATCACAAACTCTAAATAGCTTCCGCGTGTCGTCTAGCTCTTGACTCTACTCAGTACCGCATTGGATGTTTCATACAATAAGTCTATATATTGCTGGTTATGGCTGCATGTTATTCTTGGTTGCGTTGCTTTGGTTGGTTTTCGTAGGATCGCTTAGCCTCGTTAGGCATTGTTGCATTCGTGCAGCAAGTTGGGTGGCATTGTTGCATTTGTGCAACAAGTTGAGAGCTGTCTTTGGGTTGGCTTGGCTTATCGTTTTGGGAGATTCTGATTGCATCAGTGGATCAGTTGGTTGGCATACGAGATTGGTTATGCAGCAAGTTATGAATAGAGCATTCGATGGGAATGGATCGTTGCACGAGTTGCTCGTCTAGCGACTGTGTTGGATAGAAGTTGGAATTTTGGCTGTGGCGCATCGGTTGAGCAGGTTTGAGTTTGGCTTGGGAATATCAGGACAGTGTTGCACGAGTTGCTCGTACAACAAATGTGTGGAACAGTTGGATAATTCAGACATTGCCTGAGTTTTTGTGTCAGACTTGAGTTAAGCAAGGCAGGATCTCGCATGAGGGATAGTTCAAATGGTTCTTGGATCAGTGCAAGGGAATCGTAATGCGAGTAGCGACTTGATTCGGAGTGGTATATGAGATACCACATATTGAGCAAGGTATTAAAAATATTTTGGTTGGACATCAATGAGAATTGCCTGAACGGACTCGAGTAACAGAAATATAAGTTGGTTGGTGCATGTCGGTTGAGTTGGGAAGAATAAAAATGGAGTAAGCGAATATTGAGTTGAGCATATCGAGAACGGACTTGTGCAAATAGAAGTGTCATTGAGCTTAAGAGATGGACGAGATGCAAATAGAAGTGTCGTTGAGCTTAAGAGATGGACGAGATCGGAATGAACAGTTGGGAGACGCTTAAGCGAAGCAATGGGTTAATTGAAGGATAGCGAGCACGAACTACGATTTTGGACAACACATTTGAGCTGTTGGTTGAGCAATAAAACACGATCTTAGCTTGAAGAGACAATGCAATGGATTCACACAAACTTGAAAGATTTTGGATATTGCTGCTTGAGAAGTCGACTCAGGTTTAGCGGAAGTGGAATTTTGGGCAAGATGGTGCAACAATGGTAGACGGATTCTCCGGAAGATGTAAACGAATTGAGGCAACAACTAAAGGCAAGAATTTGTGGCGGACAGACTTTTGAAGATAGCTAAACGTGGGAGCAACGTCGGAGCAAATCACTATGCGGTTTGAGCAAGTTGGACGTGTATTGTAGAATGCGGCAAAGGGATAAGAATTAGAGCAAGTCTTGAGTTTCGAAAATCATTGCAGTAGTAGTGCGAGAAGACGAACATGGCAGTTCAAAAAATTTGATGGATTCAGGGCATAACGGCGGATTGATGGAAGACGGTTTCAAACGAGCACAGTTCTCGAATTGTGGCTTGGATAGATAGCAAGACTCTAGGTGGTTAAGCAGCATTGGTTGACAGATCAGCAGAGGTAGTGCATGAGTTCTCAGATTCGGAAGTTCGCTCGGATGGAATGGTTGGATTTTGATTCGGATTTGCAGATGAGATATAGCATGGTTCATAATAACTGTCCATCGTGATGATTACAATTATCGAGCGTAGCTTCGGGACAGCTGACCCTAGCGACTTGACCGCTGAATCAGAGATTGAATATGGTAGACCCATAGAACGACCCTTGAGGCGACGTATTTGGGAATGCGTCGAGGGCAGATGTGAGAAATAAGATTTGGCCTTTTGACTGAGTGTTGGATTCGAGAGACCCTTGGGATAGTCTTCAGCTGAAGATGCAGCCGGAAGATCGGAGCGATGGTGGAAGTAGCCTAGTCAACTGATGAGATTCAGAGTCGCAGATTTTTATCGATGGCATCGCCTCTGACTCATCGTGCCCTGGAAGGGAATAGCATTCATATGAATTGACGACTGTGTAACTAGCTCGTGAAGTTAAAGCAGCGGCTCGTTCAGATCAAATCCTTGCGAATACTGGAAGGGACAGATTTGCCTAAGATTTACAAGATGTCTCAGAACTTAGTCTGGGAAGCGTGCTCGTTCAGAAGGCAAAGGTGATATCCTATGCTTTGAGGCAGTGGAAGCAGCACGAAGAACTATTCCATGCGCAACCTAGGAATTGTGGCGAGTGTGTCCACGTTGAAATCGTGACGACACTATCCCTTTGGCGTGGCGACGAGATCTTCGTGGATCACACGAACCTCAATATAGATGTTCACCCAGTGAGGTATTGAGATTGAGGAAGAGGTGTTTGGTTGAGCTGATGAGAGCAAAGTTGATATTTGGGTAAGTCGCCTAGCTGGGGTAGTATCAGTTGTGATGATCGTTCGGTGCATGAGATATATTTGGAGATATTGCTAGTAAGGATTCAGAAATAGTTGGATGGATTGAGTTGGAACGCGAACTCATTGAGTCGGTGGAAAATTTGCATAATTGAGAATAGTGCTCAATAGAACAAGTTGGAATGGAAATCGGATTGATTCAATTGGGAGTAAAGCAAATGGATGCCTCGAACATAAAGATACCCTTGTAACTTGTCCAAATTCGCTATCGCAAAGCTCGGCTGAAATGCATGTATTTTTGGGACGCCTTAAATATGTGTACGATCCAAAACTAAGCGATACGAGGAATTCGTATTGAGCTGCAAGGAGGATGTGGGAATTCGTGGAATTTGTACGAGCATTCAGCAGAGCGAGATAATGAGTCAGGATCGTGAATATGTGAGTTGCATAGAGCAGATCCTTGGAATTGGACAAACGGCATGTGATAGGAATGAGTACCAGCATGGTTCGTGGACGAACCTGATTCTAAGTGGTATATTATGTAACGCTCGCAACCGCACGGTGCGTTACGCTGAGTCGGATTGAGTGAAACAAATGCTGGTTATATTTGATTTGTTGGATTTTGGGAAGAAGTATTGATTGAGTTATTTCATGTGCAGATGGCTAGCGGGTTCGATGGAAATCAGGTGTTCGTTCAGAGCAGTACTGGGATAGCTGAGTTGGAATGATAATGCCATCTCCTTAGTCCGATCGATCGGATGATTTGTAGAGCACGGCTTGCTCGCACGGTCATACCAGTTGAGTAGATCGCGCTTGCATCGGACCACGGGTTCAAGGGATTGGCCATATCGACAGGACATGATGCTTAACGGGATCAAACATTGTGAGTGGGCTCTTTCCCTTCTCCTCTACTCCTTCATGCCTAATAATATGGAAAACACGTAAAAGGCTTGAACACTTGGGCTGAAACATTGAGAATCACTACACTGAGGTGTACATAGAGTGTACGCCATTGGCTTGGTAGGATTGTGGCTTGATTTGGTTTGTGCGTTGGATAGTTGGAGCTAGAGTTGGAATATTACACTTGAGGCAGTTGGTTGGATAATTGGGATTATGCTTGGACAGTTGGAATGAGTCATTGATGCTTTGGGAATATCGAGAATTTAGGCGAGCGAGCGTGCATCCGTGTACGAGTATCACTTGGTCGCTTTGTCTTGTAAAGCGAGCAGTTGTGGTTCGAAACTGAACAACTGCATCGGCGCGGGCATTGTGCCTCTTTTGGGGCATTGTGCCATGGGATAGTTTGAGAAGGGTGTTGCACCATTGGAAATACTGTGTTGAGAAGAGACATTGTGCCTGTGAAAATACTTGGGATTTGGTGCCTTGGGCAATATGTTGGAAGAATGGTTATGGATTCTTTGGTTGGATGTTTTGGTTGGATATCGGTTGAACGAGTCTAGGATCGCTTGGTGGGCGCGAGAATGTTTCGATCCTCTCGTCATACCTACTGTGTCTGCATTGTCACGGACAACCTGTGTGGCACAGGGTTTGGTTTCCTGGAACGGGATGAGGCACCGGGGCACCGGGACCGTTCTACCATGGAGGAAACAATGGGCATCGCGCGATTGGGCACAGTGCTGGTAGTCCGATACCACCAGGCGGGAGTAGCTGCCCAACCCTGGATCGGGTAGGACTGCCTTATTGATCTTGGTCCGATCAATGTCCTTTATGGCTTTTAGCCAGTGACTTCATATAGTATAGTGTTGGCTTGCTTTTCTTTTGTTGGTTTGGCTTTCGTGTAGGCGCGGTCACCTTGCCTCGGCAAGAGTGTGCACTGTGAGATTTGGATTGTAAGTGTTGGTTGAGGATGGATATTGAGGCTTGGTTGATGGTTCGACATGTTATCGTGTTGCTTGGACTTGAGCAGGACGGTTTGCATGCTAGTTTCCCTCGAGTTGCTTATATATTTGCTTGTCGTATGGTTTGAGTTGAGTGCTTGCATGCTTAAACTGCTTTACAGCTTTCCTTAACATGTCATCCCTATGCCATAAAATGAATCTAGGATTCAACTAGAAAGATCACCATATAACTTTTTGTATTGACTATTTTTACTTAGGGTCGGCTTAGGCGAGTGGGTTACCCCGCTCACCAGTACGGTTGTGTACTGACCCACGTTTGTGGGCATTATTTCAGGTACGCAGGCGTAGTGGCGCTGCTTGGATATATGAGACATGATGTATGAACTGTAAGTACCTTTGTGGGCTAGAGTAAAGAGCAAGAGCATTTCATCGTCTTCGTGGCATCGCCTTTGTGGCATTGCCTCGGGGCATTTTATTTGGACCCTATCGTGAGCTTCGTTGCGTATTACTCTGATTGTGTGCTTGGTACACAATACTTGACTTCCGCTGCAACTTGGTTGTTTCAATGATAACATTTGGTGTTTGACAACATCGCCTTGTACGAGCGCAACTCCAGGCTCGTACGGCATCACGTCCCGATGAGAACGATGGTCCTGCGGGAGAACTGTAAACGTGGTGATTCACGTTCAGCGGGGACTATCGAGCTTGCGGGAGATTGGGGCGTGACAGTTTATGCTGACTAAGAATGTAGGTACGGACCGCGTGCTTCATACCTGGTCCACATGTCAGTAAGACGGACAAGAAAACAGTTCCATTAATTAATTATTCATCACCTCTTTTAATCTAATTAGTATGTACTTGCTTGAGCATCCAAGGTTCCAACCAATTTGATTTGAGTTGAGCTTCACAGTAAAAATAGAGTGTGTGGAAAGAAAGGGGACACAGAATATAATACAGCCTGCTGCACTTTTTCTGTATGTCCCCCATGCACCAAGGACGGAGGTGCAAGTGCAACAGTAGAAAGTATGAAACAAAAACTATTCAAACCCTCTTGTGACTGCCAAGTTTATATTGTACACACGAAATATATATATATATATATATATATATATATATATATATATATATATATATATATACCTCCAACATGCAATTTCTATTATTTTTTATTTTTATTTTAATTAGTGATACTATCGTTTCTTCATAATTACATATTGTTAATTATTGTTACCCCAAAAAAATAACTGTCTGATTTTTGAGATTAAATAGAAGGACGGGGAGAGGAGGGAGAGGGGAATAGAGTTTGCATTATGATTATAGAGTTTCCATTATGGATTGAGAGAATAAATACAAATAACAAAAAAAAAATTGTTGACTCAGAACAATGAGAAAAAATTGGCCACAAGGGTTGAGGTAGGTTAGATATGGAATGATTCACATGAAAAAAAAAAAGAAAAAAAAAATTTGGGATATGCTGGAAACCTAGCCTTTAGGTTGTCACCATGTGTTGCCCTATCCGTTTCTTATAAAATTTGGATTATGCTTTGAATAAGCTGATAAAAATAGCTAAAAGTTCATAATTTGTATATTTTGATAGTGTCTTTTTGTCTAGTATTCAAGTAGATTTGAAGGATAACTTCTTATTTTAATTACTAGGTATTTCGGTGCCTTCGATATTCCTTAATAAATCAAAATTTAAAATTATTTATCATTTATTATTATATAATAATAATAATATTTTTAAGTTATTGACTTATTATGATACTTCCTTAGATGACATACACTTTATCAAAAAAAAAAATTCCATTTTAATCATGACTTTTTATATTGTTCGTAATACTTCTATCTTATTTTGGTGTTGTTTCTTTTGGACCAGTAAAGATAGTCTCACATTGGCTACACTACCAAGTGAGTATCTCAATATAATACTTTGTATATGTTGAGGTGTGCACATGGGTGCGGTGGGGCATTAGGAGAAAAAAAAAGATTAACTCCTTCATAAAAGCATTTATGCTTTTTATCATGCTAAAGAGGCTTGTGGGATTGACGCGATAGGGTAGGGATCGTCGACTTGTTGGCCATCTACTTGACTGTCACTCGCCCCGACATCTCCTTCGCCGTCAGTAGTGTCAGCCAATACATGAACGATTGTCGACCCCCAGATCCGCTGGTCTGCTAGTTGGAATTAATTTCATAGGAGCTAAGACCCAAAGAAGCTTAGCGACTCAGACTCGGGCTCGGGTTCAAGGGCGCAAAGTGCTCATGCGCTCGTTTTATGCGCGGGTGTTGAGTGGACGCATGAGCGGGTGCTGTGCGGACATTGTGCTGCCATGCGCTGCTGCGCGCATGGGTGCTTGAGTCGTGGGCGCATGACCCCACTGATTGTAGGATTTGACGGTTATGAAAAGATATGATCAGTTATTCAGATTCGATTTTTGGGAGATTTGAATTTAAATCGTTCATATCTTTTCGTAACTGATTGGCGGCTAGGGTTTCCACCCTCTCTCTATAAGTACTATTTTCGTGGCCTCTTTGAGAACTTACTTCAAAAAAAATAAGAGACAAAGAGAGGTGTTGCTGCTGCTGCTGCCATTGGAGTCCAAAGTGTTCAAGCAAGTCCAGGAAAGAGGTGACAATGAGCGTTCCAGAAGTTCTACGTTAACTTGTTGGTTCCTGAAATCAAATAATGTGTGACGAATCTTGCTTTGAGCAACGGTGATCTTCATCACCCCAGCAAGCATAAATCTATCTTCTTCTTCTTCTTCTTCTTCCTCTTCTTTTCTGCTAGTTGTAATCGGTTTTGTCTGTCTGTAACTGCGATTGCAAGGAAGAAAAAAAATTATTTTCTGATTATTATTTTTGTAGCAGCAAGTTGTAAACAGAATATTTTGATTTAGTTGTCCATTTAATCGAGGTATATCAGTGAGAAAACTTTTGTATGAACTCCTGATCTCGACTTCAATTTATGTTTCTACCCTCTTTGATAAAGCCTTCGGAATAACGTCTTTTGATCTTGATAGTTTCTTATCCTGACAAAACAAATTGAAACTATATATATTAAGGTTGAAAGAGAATTGGTGTTAGAATTTGATTCATTTGTCGATCTCTAATAAAGAGTCAAACTTAATCTTTAATTATCTTTCTTATTTCGAGACTAAATAATATCGGATAAAATTTACGTGGATTCAAATCTTATCTATTTAGAAAAGCACATCTAATATTGGAAACCTTACCATCCTCCACCTAAGAATATATATAAAGTTGAGTGGACTCCAACACACACACACACACACACACACACACACACACACACACACACACACATATATATATATATATATATATATATATGGATAAACGAGATATGAACTATGTTAGTCCCGAGGCTTAACCAAAGATGGAAGAACGAGTGGTCGAGATCAGAGGTTCACACAAAAGTTTTCACTCTGACTATTCTTGATTTTCAGGAAGAACTATATAATGATTCTGATTACTACATGCTCTCAAGATTACAAAAAAATCAGAAAAAATAAACTTCACGTTATTTCTTGCGCTCGCAGTTACAGAAGGACAGAACAAAATTACAACTAGTAGAAGAAAAGAGAAATGAGACGAAGGAAATCTGCTTGCTGAGGTGATGAAGATCACCGTTGCTCAAAGCAAAATTCTTTCACACAATCTGCTCCTAGGAACCAGCAAGTTTATGTAGAACTTCTGAAACGCTCGATGTCACATCCTTGCTTGGACTCGCACGAACTTTCTGGACTTTAATGACGGCTCCAGCAACAACTCTCTTTCTCTCCCAATTTTTGAAGTAAGTCATCACATGGGGTTTGAAGAGAGTATTTATAGGAATAGAGAGGAATTTTTAATCCTAATCCTGGCCGTCTATCAATTATAAAAAGATTGGAATGAATTTAATTCATATCCCACAAGATTGGAATGAATTAAATTTAAATCTCATATGATTGATTTGAATTAAATTCAAATCCCACATGATTAAATTTAAATCCTGCATGATTGGAATAAATTAAATTTAAATTTTACATGATTAATTTAAATCATGCATGATTGGAATGAACTAAATTCAAATCCCACAAATATCGGATTTAAATTAATGACTCAATCTTTCCATAATTGATTAAATCTATCTGATATCAACAGACCCGCATGCAACCGTTCATGCGGCCCCGCAAGCAACCACTCATGCGGTCGCTCATGCGGTGTAAGCCCCTGATTTTTTCAAAAATATTAAATTGGATTTATTCGTAATTTTCTGGAATTTTCTGGGAATTTTCTGTAATTAAAATCATGGTTTTGAATTATTACATGATTTTTAATTGATAATAAATAATATTAAAATATTATGAAAATAATATTTTTGGGTGTAAAATGAAAAACTGGACTTAGGGTAATTTTTCTAGAATTTATCGGGCCTCGGACCTAATTTAAAACCCCTGAAAATAATTATTAATTAATTATTTATTTATTTAATCATTTATTATTATTATTATTATTATTATTATTATTATTATTATTATTATTATTATTTTTAAAACCCATACCCCGGCCCACAGACCGGCCCGGCCCAGCCCTACCGGGTTGGGTCGGGTCTGCCCGAACCCGACCCGCACCCAAACCCGGCTCTCCCTCTCTCTCCCTGAGCCTGCTTCCCGCGCCGCCCCGCCTGGCGCGCCGCCCGCTCCGTCCAGCCACGCCACCCCCTCTCCCCGCCAGACTCGGCCAGCCCCTCCGCCTCCCTCGGCCCCACGCCACCGCCTCCTCGACCTTTAAAACCCCTCCCCTTCTCCCCCGTCGACCACCACGAACCTCCGCCACCGCCCGTAACACCTCGCCGCCACCCGCCGCCCGTCTTCGCCGCTGCATCCCGGCTCCTCCCTCCTCTCTCCTCCCCTCCGGCGCCCCGCTCCGCCGTCCCCGGTCACCGCTCGACAGCACAGCAGCAGCAGCAGCTAGGGCAGCGCCGCCTCCAGCGCCGCCGCGAGCCCGGCCGCCGCCTCGCCGCACTGTCCCCGGCCCCCTCCGTCTCAGCCCGGCCGCCCAGCGCCGCCCCTAGCCGGAATCCCAAACAAAAACCCTAATTCCCGCCCCGCGTGTCGGACACAGGACACGTGTCCTGTGTCGTGTCGGACACGATTCGACCCCGGTTTTAGGGTCCCCTTCAGGTACTTATAACTTTCACCTCGTAGCTCCGATTCTAATTCCGCAAATTGCGTTATGAAGCCTGTATAACCCTCTCAGTGTCCGGACAAACCGCTCGGGGCATCGCGTCCTGTGGTGATCGCACACCGCGATCCAAAAATAGGAAAAACAACGACCCGATTCACCCCGAAACTGGGTACGCCCCGCCAAACGGGATGACTTGGTCGCGCGCGGTCTTCACAGATACGTGCGCAGCATTGATACGGATGTGTGGGATTTTGCGGAAGTCGATTCGGGTGTGCGTGCACACCGGGATCAACGCGTATCCGCGGACATCGCCCCGTATCCGCCTTTTCTGTAATTCATCCTAACTTCGTGCACACACGTCGGATCAAAACGAAATTTGCGCCATCGGACTCGTAGCGATACGCTGGTCCTGTGATCCAAGTTTGGTTTGATTCCGAGAACGTTGACGAAATCGCGTGTCGTGGGCCCCATAGGCCCCGCTCGACGGGCGATTTTGTGATCGGCTCATCGGAATCCAATTCTGGAAGTTCCGTTGGGTTCGTATCATCGTTCCTGACCTGTTGACACTAAGTTTGGTGAATTTGAAGACCTTTGATCCTGACACATTTTTTGGTGCAAAGCGGGCCCACCTGCGGACCCCGTTTTGACCCAAAATTGTCGTTTTTGTCCTTGTCTCCAAATTGGACCCAAGGACAGGCGTTTCTAGATATTTGATATCTTCTGAGCATGATGGTAATGTTTATTTCAGCATCTGGACTCATCTCTGGAAATTTCCTCGAGACATAACTGTAATTGGATCCAAACAACAGGCAAGTACCTGCACTTCAAGTTTGATCTTCATATTATGATAATTAATTCCCTGCTTTACTGGTACCATTTGATGTTTACACGTAGTGTTAGAATCTGGATTTCATGTCTTGAATATTGGAATTCATGTCTTGCTTTTCGTGTCGGGTGGGAGAATACTAGGAGGCATGTAGTTTATCCTTCCCCCTATTGTTTAATAGCTGTTGGTACATGACTGTCCATCAGCCGGATCTCGATTATATTGTTTAATAGCCATCTATGACGGCCAGATTAGCCTTATAAACCCCTACATGCCAACTATGTATTCTAAAATAAACACAAGTTCACACAGATAGCTTCTGGTCTTGTTATAGTTCTTGCTGACTGTTGTAGTTTCATTTTCTGTCTTATTTATTTCCTGCTTTCTCATATTCCTGTTTATAGCATTAACTCTAAGATATTGATGTTCTTCTATGCAACTTTCTCAACATGATACTCAAGTTAATTGTCATGAATATTTAGTTTAATCTTGTTGTGCATTGTGTACTTTGCTCCTTTCCTGACTGGATCCGTTGTTTTAGGCGATGATGAGAACTTTGCCCCTACCTATTATGGCCCCTATGAGTTAGCAGATGACACATATGAGGAGTCGGTTCCCACTCAGGAGACTACCTTTGAGGAGGAGTAGCCAGTTAGTTATTATTTTATTTTCTTTCAGCACATACTCGGGTTTATCCCCGATCTATCTTCTGGCTTTGTATTAACTATGGATCTGTTGTCACAATTTGTTTTATAAAAGTTAGCATTCATATTTTCTGTTACTTTTCTTGTCTATTTATTGTGGATGAGATAGATTTAAAATTACCTGTGATGATGACCTAGACAGCGTACTACCGCCGATACTGCGGCGTAGGCTGGACGTGCCCACGCACTCGTGCCCGAATAACCGGGTGCGGGTCATGACACATTTTTGTGGTGGCCCATGCAGGTCAATGACTAAATTGTTCGGTTTCAACTTCGGGACCGAACAGGCCTACAATAAGATAAGGATAAGCTTAGGATCTCATCCACTTGCTTGAATCGTTCTTGACATCTATCTCGGATTTGAATTAATTCCTTGACTTGCATCCTGCCTTGATTCCTGTGCGCCTTTTATCGTTTATTTTTGGATGCAGAGTAAGGGATCTACCAGCAATCGACGAGGTTCCTACAAGATCACCACGAGATGCTCTACCAGCATGACCGTGGAGAACGCGCAGACCCTTGGAGTAGCTAATGCGCGTGAGTGATTCGTAGATATTTTTCTAGTATTATTTAGCTCGTGCCTATTGGTTCGTGACCTCAGCCCCAACCTAGTAAATTTTTGAACTTGCTAAATAACCTGGTATGCTTTTATATCTGATAACTGTAGAGTTTGTGGAATCTTTTGTTATTGTGCTTATTGTAGGTTGTTTTGTGAACTTAAATAATTGTACCTCCTTTCATCACCATCTAGCGCACTTAATTTTGCCGTACTTGATTTATGCTGCTATTCTATAGCCTAGTTTTGCAAGCTTACTCTTTATCGAGCTTGTTCATGACAAGTGTATTATTGGGGAGGCCCACAATGATATATTTTAGAATCAGTGTATTACGGTCTGATCAACCATAGTGCGCTTGATTCGCCCTTCGAAATAATACTTTACGTGGATTAAGATATATAGTTGACTAGTATACCTGTCCTAGACATGTCTGAGCATAACTGTATTAATACAAGCATGTGAATAGGAATTACCAAGATAGGATTCAATCCACAATCGCTTGACAGTTTCCACTTGGATCCTCTAAACGTCTTGATCCCGATACTTCTGTTCTATCACCTCACCCTTGAACTCTGTATTATTGATCCTCGTCTTCCCTTATTTCGGAAAGACGAAACCTCGTGCTTGGTATAAGTTTGGTATATAGATAATACTAGACATGCCCCATAGGCCGATCACATACTTGAGGGTTATTCTTTCAAAATTCAGGACATATCATATGTGATATGATCGGCGTTGAAGTTTCGAGGATTGAATGGCATGAGTAAACATATTAAGGAATATTTTCTTAAAAGCATATAGTCTTTTGTGATGAATGGGTAAATTCTAAGTTGGGTAGCAATGTGTTTGTCAACTCGAGAGGAATGTCTTTTGGATTGTGACCGAGTAAGGTTAGATTGGAAGAAGCAAGCCATTCTAATTTTGAAAATTTAGAGGAGTGACTAAAATGATTAATAAATTGATATCGAGGACCCAATAGTTGTATCTTAGGTACATGATTTAAATTTTGAATAATGAAAGTAAAATCGTCAATTTGAATTTAGAGGATACATGATTCAGACTTGAACATTGGTGGACTACACTTAAATTATTTTTTCAATTTGATGATTTGATTTAAGAATTAAAATTTGATGGTTGGACTACCTAGTTGGAATATTGAGAATGTGAATGGAATTTAAAAAGTTGAAACATACAAAGGGGAATACTGTTGGACTCGAATCACTTCTAGAGGAATTATGATAATTAGAATAGTGAGGCAAAGTCATAAGCATGTGCAAATCTTGAATATGTTATATGGGCTTAATCAAAAATTTGCCTGAAGGTAATTTGAGAAAGTAAGAAGTGATAACCATAGGTTGAAATTTTTTTGATTGGAACAGTAGTCATCTTAACCTTGAAGTAATTGCAGTGAACAAGATTTGGATTTTTTAATTGTCGCAAGGAGATTGCAATTGACATATTTTAGGTACATGAAGGGTTAACAGAGTATGGCTTAAATTTTAAATTTTGAGGACAAAATTTTTATAAGTTGGGTAGATTGTAAGCCCCTAATTTTTTCAAAAATATTAAATTGGATTTTTTCGCAATTTTCTGGAATTTTCTGGGAATTTTCTGTAATTAAAATCAGGGTTTTGAATTATTACATGATTTTTAATTGATAATAAATAATATTAAAATATTATGAAAATAATATTTTTGGGTGTAAAATGAAAAACTGGACTTAGGGTAATTTTTCTGGAATTTATCAGGCCTCGGACCTAATTTAAAACCCCTGAAAATAATTATTAATTAATTAATTATTTATTTAATCATTTATTATTATTATTATTATTATTATTATTATTATTATTACTATTATTATTATTTTTAAAACCCATACCCCGGCCCACAGACCGGCCCGGCCCAGCCAGCCCTACCGAGTCGCGTCGGGTCTGCCCGAACCCGACCCGCACCCAAACCCGGCTCTCCCTCTCTCTCCCTGAGCCCGCTTCCCGCGCCGCCCCGCCCGGCGCGCCGCCCGCTCCGGCCAGCCACGCCACCCCCTCTCCCCGCCAGACTCGGCCAGCCCCTCCGCCTCCCTCGGCCCCACGCCACCGCCTCCTCGACCTTTAAAACCCCTCCCCTTCTCCCCCGTCGACCACCACGAACCTCCGCCACCGCCCGTAACACCTCGCCGCCACCAGCAACCCGTCTCCGCCGCTGCAGCCCGGCTCCTCCCTCCTCTCTCCTCCCCTCCGGCGCCCCGCTCCGCCGTCCCCGGTCACCGCTCGACAGCACAGCAGCAGCAGCAGCTAGGGCAGCGCCGCCGCGCCGCCTCCAGCGCCGCCGCGAGCCCGGCCGCCGCCTCACCGCGCTGTCCCCGGCCCCCTCCGCCTCAGCCCGGCCGCCCAGCGCCGCCCCTCGCCGGAATCCTAAACCAAAACCCTAATTCCCGCCCCGCGTGTCGGACACAGGACACGTGTCCTGTGTCGTGTCGGACACGATTCGACCCCGGTTTTTGGGTCTCCTTCAGATACTTGTAACTTTCACCTCGTAGCTCCGATTCTAATTCCGCCAATTGCGTTGTGAAGCCTGTATGACCCTCTCGGTGTCCGGACAAACCGCTCGGGGCATCGCATCCTGTGGTGATCGCACACCGCGATCCAAAAACAGGAAAAATAACGACCCGATTCACCCCGGAACTGGGTACGCCCGGCCAAACGGGACGACTTGGTCGCGCGCGGTCTTCACAGATACGTATGCAGCGTTGATACGGACGTGTGGGATTTCGCGAAAGTCGATTCGGGTGTGCGTGCACACCGGAATCAACGCGTATCCGCGGACATCGTCCCGTATCCGCCTTTTCTGCAATTCACCCTAACTTCGTGCACACGTCGGATCGAAACAAAACTTGTGCCATCGAACTCGTAGCGATACGCTGGTCCTGTGACCCAAGTTTGGTTCGATTCCGAGAACGTTGACGAAATCGCGTGTCGTGGGCCCCACAGGCCCCACTCGACGGGCGATTTTGTGATCGACTTATCGGAATCCAATTCTGGAAGTTTCGTTGGGTTCGTATCATCGTTCCTGACCTGTTGACACTAAGTTTGGTGAATTTGGAGACCTTTGACCCTGACACGTTTTTCGGTGCAAAGCGGGCCCACCTACGGACCCCGTTTTGACCCGAAATTGTCGTTTTTGCCCTTGTCTCCAAATTGGACCCAAGGATAGGCGTTTCTAGCTATTTGATATCTTCTGAGCATGATGGTAATATTTATTTCAGCATCTGGACTCATCTCTGGAAATTTCTCCGAGACATAACTGTAATTGGATCCAAACAACAGGCAAGTACCTGCACTTCAAGTTTGATCTTCATATTATGATAATTAATTTCCTGCTTTACTGGTACCATTGGATGTTTACACGTAGTGTTAGAATCTGGATTTCATGTCTTGAATATTGGAATTCATGTCTTGCTTTTCGTGTCGGGTGGGAGAATACTAGGAGGCATGTAGTTTACCCTTCCCCCTATTGTTTAATAGCTGTTGGTACATGACTGTCCATCAGTCGGATCTCGATTATATTGTTTAATAGCCATCTATGACGGCCGGATTAGCCTTATAAACCCCTCCATGCCAACTATGTATTCTAAAATAAACACAAGTTCACACAGATAGCTTCTGGTCTTGTTATAGTTCTTGCTGACTGTTGTAGTTTCATTTCCTGTCTCATTTATTTCCTGCTTTCTCATATTCCTGTTTATAGCATTAACTCTGAGATATTGATGTTCTTCTATGCAACTTTCTCAACATGATACTCAAGTTAATTGTCATGAATATTTAGTTTAATCTTGTTGTGCATTGTGTACTTTGCTCCTTTCCTGACTGGATCCGTTGTTTTAGTCGATGATGAGAACTTTGCCCTACCTATTATGGCCCCTATGAGTTAGCAGGTGAAACATATGAGGAGCCGGTTCCCACTCAGGAAACTACCTTTGAGGAGGAGTAGCCAGTTAGTTATTATTTTATTTCCTTTCAGCACATACTCGGGTTTGTCCCCGATCTATCTTCTGGCTTTGTATTAACTATGGATCTGTTGTCACAATTTGTTTTATAAAAGTTAGCATTCCTATTTCCTGTTACTTTCCTTGTCTATTTATTGTGGATGAGATAGATTTACAATTACCTGTGATGACGACCTAGACAGCGTACTACCGCCGACACTGCGGCGTAGGCTGGACGTGCCCACGCACTCGTGCCCGAATAACCGGGTGCGGGTCGTGACATGCGGCCACACATGCGGCCAGCCCATGCGGTCAGCTCATACGGCCACGCATACTGCTCGCGCATATCCGAGCTCATAAGAGCATTAAATGCACATAAGCGCCATGCGACGATGCTGACGTGCTAAGTGCAAAGTGCGCCAACAAAGTGCCACTTTGTGCCCTTGAGCCCGAGTCGAAGTCCGAGTTTGACTCACTAAGCCCCTTTGGGGCTTAGCTCCTAAGAAAATAATTTCAATAGCATGACAAAAAGCATAAATGCTTTCATGAGGAGTTAATCTTTTTTTCTCCTAGAAAAATACTCCCACATGGCACCCATGTGTCCCACCACACTCCAAGTGCACACCTCAACTAATACAAAGTATTATATTGAGATACCCACTTGGTGGTGTAGCCAATGTGGGACTATTTTTCTTAGTCCAAAGGCAAAAGCACCAATAATCTCCCATATATCTCAATATATGGGTTGAGCGTTCCCCACAGTGACTGTCCATCATACATTAGGATAGATGTCGCTTCGACTTGAATCTTCTCGCATGGGTAAAATAATAATATGATATAAGAATGGACTAAGACTTGAATTCTACAACATAGTTGTAATTCTTCCCACTCACACAATGATGTCAGGTGTGCTTCTGGTTGTACATTAAAGGCCATGTGCACGCCTAATTTTGGTGTATGTATCTTGGGTTTTTACGAGTTTACCCATAAGAGGTGGCCGATATCTTTTTCCATAAACTCTAGGTAAGTTCTTTTAAAGAGTCCTTGACATGAAGTATTGTGCTTCCTTGCGGTGCTACACCACTATGACATGGACTTCTTCCGATGTTTACTCCCTTATGTGGTGTCATCAACTGTAGCATGAGGTTCACTCCCTCTTTGTAGTGTCAAACTACCCAGCATGAAGCCTTGCGCTTTCTTTGCGGTGTTACACCGCTGTGACATGGCTCGCAAAGCCGAGGTTCACTCCCTCGTGTGGTGTCACACCACTATAACATGAGGTTCACTCCCTCTTTGTAGTGTTGTCTACCACTATTCATTCTACAATAGTAGGCTACCTGCCTATGTGCGATGCTATGCCGCTGTGATATGGCCTTCTGTCGAGGTTTATTTCCTCGTATTGTGTTACGCCACTGTAGCATGGGATCTCGGTCCCTTGTAGTGCTGATACTATGTGCTTCCTGCAAAGCATACCGAATATTCACTTTGTCCGAGAACTATTTAAGACGTCAAAGCCATCCTTCCTCAGGAAATTATTCTACACAAAGAACAAGGAGTGGACAATAGTGGTTCTGGGTTCGTAACCCCGCAAAGTCTCTAAGGACTATTCGTTGTTCCTGATATTCTCCCAGTCAATGGTCCTTCCTTGAACCAATATCTAGATGCCTAATAGATTTCTCTTTGAACTAAAAGCATAAAACTAAATGTTAGGATTGCAAAAACACAATATCAGAGGTCCTCCAAGCCTATATATGTTGTATTCTTGCCTATATGCGGTGTTACGCCGCTGTGACATAACCCAAAGCCGAAGTTCACTCCCTCTTGTGGTGTCACGCCACTGTAACATGGAGTATTACCTTGACCATAAGAAGATTATCTGAGAGCTTATATATGTTGTATCCTTGACCATAAGAAGATTATCTGAGAGATTCCAAAGCTATTCTGCTTTACTTGCTGCAACTTGATAGTGCAAAGAACTCTAAGAGTAAAGACTGCTTTTTTGACTTCCACGATATAGCAGCACCACCCCTGAAGAAGTAACGTCCTTCTGTGGTTCTTTTACTCTTCTTTCCCGACCACCAACTGACATCACCGAAGCCTTCCTTCATATCTAGATAACTGTTATAGCACAGGATATACTACTGAGTTCTTCTGAGAATTCTGATAACTCTCTTCACAGCTTTCAGTGTTCAACAAATATACTGCTTGTGAACTGACTCAGCATCCCTACAACAAAACCTATGTCAGGTATGGTGGTATACACAGCTTGAATCATTCACCTGATGATGCTCGAGTACACCAACTGTTTGATATTTTTCCTTGGATTTGGCTTCATATTCATGTCACATCTGAGGAGTATCGTCCCTGATACCCAAAGCGTGTGATCAATATTTCGTACTGAGAGCTTATGACTAAGCAAGCCCACCTGACATCTGGATTATCTTATATCCTCAGCATGACATCTGCAATCCCATGTCTTGAGTTTGGAAAAAATAACATTTTTGTTCTTGTGACACTTCTATGTCCACAACTTGGACTAGCAAGTCGTCAATATAGATACGAACGATGACTCCTCCATTATTAGCGAACTTCATGTACATTTACTTGTCCGTCTCGCTGATCCTGCGACAACTTTGACTAGATGACTTATCAAAATTGTGTTGCCACATCCTAAGAATTGCTTCAGGCCGCATCAAGATGTCACTAACTCATAGACTATCTTCAAACCTGAATGACAATAATTCTGACTGTTGTCCGTGAATCTCTCATGTTTGTCTTCCTCCAAGACTTGTTGTCTTTCCATCATCTGATAAATAATCAGCTTGTGAAGAGCAGCTACAGAAATTATCATCCTGATCTATGACACCCTCATTGAGGTGCCCGAGAACTCAATCCCCTATTATCTGAGAAAATCCCTGGTAGATAGCCTAGTCTTGAAATCAACTATTCTGTCTGCTTTCATCTTCATCAACTTGAAGATCTGATAAGCATCTGATTGGTTTAGTTCATTCAGGCAGATTGACTAACACCTAAGTGTGGTTGGAGGTTATTGAGTCATACTCATTATTTATAGCCTCCCTCCAAAAAATAGCATTTCTTGTCTGCATCGCCTTATCATAGGTAAGCGGATCTGCTTCCACATGATAGGTGACAAAATATTCTGCAAAGTCCTTCACTCTTCTCACTCGCTTAAATACTGGCTCTTCGAGTTCTAGTTCGATCGTTGTTGTTGGGATGACAACTTCTTTTTGGACTATATCTTTATTGGAAACTTCAGCCTCCTGTGCACCCATACTATTTTTTAGAATATACACGATAACAATGTTCTTGTGTCTTGTAAATTTATCTACGAAGAGTTCTACATCACAAGATTCAATGATATGATTTAATTCGATATCAATAAATCTTTGAGCATCACTCTTCTCGGCTTCACCCTGAAAGATTGTCTTCGTAGTCCTCGATTCCAGCTTCTGAATCTTCTATTCTGGAAGCTTAATAGACGCCAGACATCCCCATACTCGAATGACATTCAAGTTGGGTCTGACGCTGAATCAGAGTTCCTGAGGAGTGATATCAGAAGTTGCGTATGGCAGTCTGTTCAGAATAAACATAGCCGTCAGCACAACTTCTCTCCAGAAGTTGTTTGGAAGACCCGCAGTCAACAACATTGAGTTCATTATTTCTGTCAACGTCATATTCTTTCTTTCAGCTAATACATTTAATTAGAAAGAATATGAAGAATTTGTCTCATTGACAATTCCATATTTTTTGTAGAACAATGTGAATTCAATAGACTTATACTCTCCGCCTCGATCACTTCTGATTCTCTTGAGTCATTGTCCCATTTGAAGTTCAGACTCAACCTTAAACTTCTTGAACTTTTCGAATGCTTCATCTTTTAACTTGAGCAGATAGACAAACGTGTCGAGTAGTCATCGATAAAAGTAATGAAGTACTTCCTCTTGGCCTTTGTGGAGAACTACTTGAAGTCACAGATATCTGAGAGAAGCAACTCCAAAAGATTTGTGCTTTGGTTTACCCGTTTGAATAAATTTCTTGTGGTCTTTTTTTGCGCACAGACCTTACTGTCACGACCCGTACCCAAAAAATCGGGCATTAGTCGTGGGTACGTCCAGCCTACGCCGCAGCATCGGCGGTAGAACGCTGTCTAGGTCAACTATCTAGAACAATCTCACTCAATCAATATATATCCCTGTCAAGATCTCAACTTCAAACGGAGGAGCAATATCATAATGATAATCTCAAGTACTCAATCACGAATCTAAGCACGATAAGATAACAAAGAAGACTAATAACTCCAAGTCTAACCAACAACAACTACTACAACAACCACAATATCAATAATAATAATACATCATCCAAAATAATATACAATACAAGGTCTCAATCCAAAACCGGAGACAAATCCGGTGCTAAAAGCTAATAAAAACAACAACAAGGTCTCAGTGATCCCGGCTACCAACCCGAAAATTACTCCTAAACTAGAGGGTCCCTGTCTGCACCATCGACAGGCTCAGGTCCATAAAACGTCGGACACCACTCCTCCGGATACTCTGAAAAATATGTCCAGTCAGGACTGGAGCAAGTACATCTCTAACAGCAGTTCCATTTAAATGATAAAAACTATAAAACAGTTATAGCAAGTAGCAAGAAGAATAAAGCAGGTATGTGTCACCACCCCATTTCCAGAGCCGGATATTTTTTTTAATTTAGTTAATTGTGGATTATTTATATTTAATTGTATTTATATTTAATTATTGATTGTATTATATTTTTATTGTTTATTTTAGGATTTTGGCTAGCCTGGACCCATGTCAGACCCTAGTGGACCCATGTCCGACCCAGCCCACACCCCTGTGAGACTTATTTTGGGGCTTAGAAATATTTATTTTATTTTTAGAAGGTTAGTGGGAGAGATTTGGAGCTAGTTTGAGTGCTTTTGGAGCCCGGAACCCGAAACCAAGTCAATAGGGGCGTTTTGGGAATTTAGAAACTTGTAACCCCATTTATTTGTGTTGGCCGGCCCCTACCAACCCCATTCCACCCGTGGAACCAGCAGCCCTCTCCCCCCTTTTGGTTCACTTCTTCTTCTTCACTTCTTCTTCTTCTTCTTCTCCACTACTTCTTCTTCTTCCTTTCTCCTTCACAAGTAAGTTTTCTTAGTTTTTTCCTTCCTCTTTCCATTTCTTCTTCTTAATTGAACCCTAACCCTATATTCTTCCCCAACCTAGGTGGGTAGAGCCTAGATTTGGAGTTGAAGCTAGATTTGAGAGCTTGGAAGCTTGGATTGGAGGATTTGGAGCATTTTGGAGATTTTGGCTTGGGATTCCAACTCCCAAGAGGTAAAACCTAACTTTTTCCTTCCTAATTATTTTTGTGTAGTATAATTAGTGTTGTAGAACCTTCCTAGACCCTAAGCCTACCCGTAGGAGGAAGTTGGAACTAGTTTGGTAGTGTTTAGAGACTTTAACACTAGGTTTTGTGTCAATTTCGGGTGAAATCCGAATTTGGCCCAATTTTGGGTGATGTCCTAGGTTAGACGGACCTAGGTAGACATTGTCGGGTGTCTAGAGGGTGAGTGCGTGTCTCCGTTTGGACACGGGAAGTCGTGTCGCGGAGAAACGGGCGTTTCGGGCAAAATTGGGGCTTTTCGTCGTCGTCGATTCTAAGTGCGTGTGCGTTCCCGCCACGGACCTAGAATCGATGCGGGAGCACATTTTTTAGGATCTAGGCATCGTTTAGAGCGCGTGGGTAAATTTTGGGCCGATTCCGAGTTCGTTTGGTGTACGTTTCAGGAGATTTTCCGAGCCGCGCACCACGTGTTCGTCGAAATGACCGAACGGCCATTTCGACTTGGTTTCCTCGTTTCGGACTTGTGCGCACGTTGGGTTAGTATCGGAGAGTATGTGATAGAGTTTTTGAGTTATATTTTATATATTTTAGGGTGTTGGTGAGTGTCGGGGTCATTGGGCGTGAGTGGGGCGTGTGGTTTGTGTGTTGTTGTGTGTTGTGTTGTGTTTGTGTATATATGTCTCTATATATATATTTATTTGTGTGTGTGTTCCTATATATATATATATATATATATATTTCTATTTATATATATATGTGTGGTTATGTGTTTGTGAGTGTGTTAGTGAGTGCTAGTGTATGTGTGTAGGTGAGTGCTTGTATGAGTGTGTGCTAGTGTGTATGTGAGTGTGTGTGAGTGTGAGTGTGAGTGTGAGTGAGTGCCTATATATATATATATATATATATATATATATATATATATATATATGAGTTTCAGTTTATGTATATATGTATTTATATATATATGTAGGAGTGTTTGTGTGTGGGGTTGTGTGTTTGTGAGAGTGTGTGTGTGAGAGTGTGTGTGAGGGTGTGTGAGTGTGAGTGTGTGTGAGGGTATATGTATTTATGTTTGAGTGTGTGAGTGTGTGTGTGTGTATATATATATATATATATATATATATATATATATATATATATATATATATATATAAATATATGAGTGTAGATATATATGTGTGTATATATATATAGAGGTGTGTTTATATATATATAGATATATGTGTGTGCTTATGTGTGTGTGTTGATAGTGTTGTGAGTGTGTGTGTGTATTAGTGTGTGAGTGTGCTAGTGTGTGTGTTAGAGTGTGTAGATGAGTGTGAATATATATATAGATATCTAGTTATATATATATAGATATATATATATATATATATATATATATATATATATGTATATATATATATGTATATATATAGGGGTGTGTGTGTGTGTGTATGTGAGATGAGAGGGGGGGGGGCAGGACCAGCAGCAGGGAGCTGCAGCAGCAGCAAGCAGCTGCACCAGCAGCAGGTGCATCAGCAAGGAGCAGCAGTAGCAGCATAACCAGCAGCTCTAGCAGCAGCATAGCAGCCACAGCAACAGTTTGCAGCAGCAGGAGCAGCAGCAAGGTGAGGAGCAATGCGAGAGAGAGGGGTATGCATATATATATATATATATAGATAGATAGATTGTTAGATAGTTAAATAGGTACATAGATGGTTAGATAGATACATAGGTAAAGAGATACATAGATAGTTAGGTAAATAAATAGATATCTATAGTTAGGTAGATAGGTAAATAGATATTATAGATAATTAGTTAGATAGATGCATAGATAGATAAATAGGTATATGTTAGATAGATCAATAGATATCTCTAGATAGGTAAATAGGTATATAGATACATAGTTAGATAAATAGATAGATAGATGCCTAGATATAAATAGATAATAAATAGCTAGTTAGATAGTTAGATAGATAACTAGATAGGTAAATATTAGATAGATAGTTAGATACTTAGATTGATAGATAGACATAAACATAGATAGGTAAATGTTTAGATAGATAGATAGATTGATAGATAGCTAAATATTAGATAGATAGTTAGATATCCATATCTATATGCATAGATATATATATAGATATATACATAGCTAGATAGATAGTAAGATATCTAGGTATAGATATATATATATTTGAGGGTAAGGTAAGGTAAGGTATTGGGTATAGATATATAGGTATATGCCTATATGTATTAGATATCTATATTTTAGCCTAGATTATAGCTAGGTATATATGTTTATGCATAGTTAGCTAGCTAGAGGGGTAGTCGGGTTGAGTTTAGAGCGGTATCTCAATACCTTGAGATACCGAGGTATCTCAATACCTTAAGATAACCAAGGTATTGGGTTTCGAGCGGGGTTTTTGAGCAATAGCCTAGGAATAGTATTGGAGTGATTTTTATATGTATATGTGTATATATTTACGCGTGCTAGCATAGGTTTTAGAAGGTATAGGCGGGGTATATAGCCTAGGTTGAGGTATCGGATACCGAGGGTATCCCGGTATCTCAAGGAGGCGAGTTTGTGAGTTTTCTAGCTTAATGAGCTCGGTTTGACCTAGAAATTCAGGAGCACCCTAGTTTGACCCAGACTTGACCGTAGTTGACTCGGTTGACCACCAAAGTCAACTTTTGACCTAGTTTTGACCTAGAGTTGACTTTTTGGACCCAGAGTTGACTTTTGACCTAGATTTCACCGGTTTGACTCGTTTGACCTAGAACGACCCTAGAAGCCTATTTTTAGTTATTTTATATCTGTTTAACTCATTAAAACGATGTTTAACCTTGCTTTTTGCATTAGGTCCTTACGACACCAGTTCGGATCGTCAGTTGCTCAGGATGTCAGGCGAGTACATTCTCTGATAGTTTTTATTATTTGATGATTATTATGATTTAGCTTCTAGTATAGTATCATCTGATTATTCTGGCACAACACGGGACACTGATTGATATTTCTGGATTCATTTACTTGCGACACGTACATTTCATGTTTCTGGCCTCTATTCTGGAATCACTACTGGCATCACCTACAGGCATCATTCATGTTCAGGCTGGACTGATCTTGATTTGTGTGTCGGGTCTTGGATCCACTTGTATTAGTCGGGGCGGAGAAATACTCGAGTAGACATGTAAATATTCCTATCTGGCATCATCAGGAATCACTCCCTCTGGTCTAATCTGGAATGATAGCAGCCGCGCACCCAGTGCGCGGTGAGCCGTACTTACCCCTAGCCGTTTACATGTCGAAACAAGTATTTCAAAGACACCGAGTTCATTCTTTATAGTCTGGACTCTCATGCATTTCTTGACTTGTCTCACTTACATATTTCTGGACTTGACTCACTACATGTTTTTCATGCTGGACTCACTACACGTTCATGTGCACAGACTTTTTCTTAGTGTAGATTTCTTGTATCTTACAATTATTACTATCTTGCTCTGATATCCATGCATCTTTACCTTTATGCACCAGTTATACATATTTCCTTGTTTCATACTTGCTTCATTCTTCTTGCTACTTGCTATAACTGTTTTATAGTTTTTATCATTTAAATGGAACTGCTGTTAGAGATGTACTTGCTCCAGTCCTGACTGGACATATTTTTCAGAGTATCCGGAGGATTGGTGTCCGACGTTTTATGGACCTGAGCCTGTCGATGGTGCAGACAGGGACCCTCTAGTTTAGGAGTGATTTCCGGGTTGGTAGCCGGGATCACTGGGACCTTGTAGTTGTTTTTATTAGCTTTTAGCACCAGATTTGTCTCCAGTTTTGGATTGAGACATTGTTTGTATATTATTTTGGATATTGTATTATTATTATTGATGTTGTGGTTGTTGTAGTAGTTGTTGTTGGTTAGACTTTATAGTTGTTAGATCTCTGTGTTATCTTATCGTGCTTAGATTTGTGATTGAGTATATTGTGATTATCATTGTGATATTTGCTCCCCCGTTTGGAGTTGAGATCTTGACAGGTTTATACTGTTTGTGTGGTTGCCCTCCTTTTGGAGAGGTCATGGCCGATTTTTGTGTGAGATTATTATCTAGATAGTTGACCTAGACAGCGTTCTACCGCCGATGATGCGGCGTAGGCTGGACTACCCACGACTCATGCCCAATTTTTTGAGTGCGGGTCATGACACGTTTTTGGTTGCGGCCCCATGCAGGTCTCGATTCGCAATTAGTGCGATATCGTGGTGGTACAATAACTTAGTTGTACTGCTGCGAGCCTGCTATAGGATCGAGGATCTAGGATGAGAGTGTACTCAATCACGACTAGGAACAATTCTAATCTAATTATTCTGAAATTGCTTTCTTTTGAAATATTACTGTCCTTCTTTGATGATATCGTATCTTGCACCGTATTGACTTCTTTTGATCTGTGTTCAGGATGCCTCCGAAGACACGATCCCATCGTACCGTTCCAGCAGTTGCCACTGAGAGGTCTGCTACCTCTCGTCCAGCTCGTATTCAGGCAGCTGCTACCGCTCCACTCACCACTCCTGCGGTTGAGGGAGCATCTGCTTCTTTCGGGGATCCTCCTTCACCTGTCGATCCGAGGACTACCCCAGTCGTTCCGGTGGTTCCTCCACCACTTCCTGCTCCAGTAGATGCCGTGCAGTTGTTTGCGTTCTTCAGGGAGATGATGGACGCGCAGCACCGTCAGGTGGATGTGATGAGGCTGGGCATTGAGAACGCCCACCAGGTGGCCATGACGGCAGTGGATAGGGTGGCTCAGATTCAGCCACAGGCAGATCAGATTCAGTATCCGAGGCCGGGCAGTATCATTGACTTCCAAAGGATGCGGCCCAAGGAGTTCCGTGGTACAGAAGGGATCCTGTACGCGGATGACTGGATAGAGCAGATCGAGGGGATCTTCAGGCTGGCACAGATTCCAGACAGCATGCAGATAGAGGCAGCGGGCAGTCAGATGTTCGACCTCGCTTTGACATGGTATCACACAGATACGAGGATTGCAGCGCCAGGGCTTACTTGGGAGGCTTTTAAGAGGCCTTTTAAGGAGAAGTTTTTCCCAGATGTGGCGCTCAGTGCTTTGGAGAGCCAGTTCGAGGCACTCGTCCAAGGGAGCATGACAGTGGACGAGTACGCAGCGGAGTTCTACCGTCTGGGCAGATTTGTAGATGGCTTGAGTGAGGCAGCCAAGGCGAGGAAGTTTCGCAAGGGCTTGGTCATGGCGGTCAAGTCTTTGACCAGGAGCGATCGCGAGGCGACTTTCGAGCAGATAGTAGGAGATGCTCAGAGAGCAGAGGATGACTTGGAGCTCAAGTCCAAGAGAGGCAGGGATGATTCAGGCAGTGCGAGTGGCAGTGCGGGACCAGCTAAGCGTCCCTATGTGCAGAATGCAGCGCAGCAGGGTCAGGATCAGAGAGCTCCCACTTGTGCCTACTACAGGAAGGCAGGACACACTTGGGATGTTTGTAGGAGGAGGCTGAAGGTGTGTTTGTTCTGTGGATCCGCTGCTCACCAGATGCGAGATTGTCCTACTGCACCTCCATTGGGTGGAGCACAGGATCAGAGAGTTGGAGCTAGGCCATCTGTGGCACAGCATCATGCCCCGCACCAGCAGAGGGATACACCCCAGCAGGGCAGGGCTTATGCGTTGACGGTCGAGGAGGCCGATGCTACGGATGTCGGGTTAGCAGGTCTGTCTCTTGTTTCTTCTTCCTGTCCTTTTCCATTCCTGTGGTGTGCTTCATTAGTACCTGTTAGATTTTCTTTGTGCTGTGGTAGATAGTGTAGTGACCCCGATTGAGACTGTAATAACACGACCAGTAGGACCCTGATCTTGTATGTTGTTTAGGTAGAATTTCTTGACTGTGATTATTGGGGGTTTGACCTAGAGAGATTGTGATTGACTTTAAATTTCGAGGACAAAATTTTCTAAGGAGGATAGGCTTGTCACCACCCCATTTCCAGAGCCGGATATTTTTTTTATTTTTAATTTTGTTAATTGTGGATTATTTATATTTAATTGTATTTATATTTAATTATTGATTGTATTATATTTTTATTGTTTATTTTAGAATTTTGGCTAGCCTGGACCCATGTCAGACCCTAGTGGACCCATGTCCGACCCAGCCCACACCCCTGTGAGACTTATTTTGGGGCTTAGAAATATTTATTTTATTTTTAGAAGGTTAGTGGGAGAGATTTGGAGCTAGTTTGAGTGCTTTTGGAGCCCGAAACCCGAAACCAAGTCAATAGGGGCATTTTGGGAATTTAGAAACTTGTAACCCCATTTATTTGTGTTGGCCGGCCCCTACCAACCCCATTCCACCCATGGAACCAGCATCCCTCTCCCCCCTTTTGGTTCACTTCTTCTTCTTCACTTCTTCTTCTTCTTCTCCACTACTTCTTCTTCTTCTTCTTCTTCTTCCTTTCTCCTTCACAAGTAAGTTTTCTTATTTTTTTCCTTCCTCTTTCCATTTCTTCTTCTTAATTGAACCCTAACCCTACATTCTTCCCCAACCAAGGTGGATAGAGCCTAGATTTGGAGTTGGAGCTAGATTTGGGAGCTTGGAAGCTTGGATTGGAGGATTTGGAGCATTTTGGAGATTTTGGCTTGGGATTCCAACTCCCAAGAGGTAAAACCTAACTTTCCCCTTCCTAATTATTTTTGTGTAGTGTAATTAGTGTTGTAGAACCTTCCTAGACCCTAAGCCTACCCGTAGGAGGAAGTTGGAACTGTAACGCCCCGCAACCGCTCGGAGCGTTACGCTGAGTCGGACTGAATAAATCAAATGCTGGTTACATTTGAAATGTCAGATTTCGGGAAGAAGGATTAATCAAGTTGGTTTCAATGTGCAGATGGCTAGCGGGTTCGATGGAAATCAGGTGTTCATTCCGAACAGTACTGAATAGCTGAATGGAAGAGATAATGCCGTCTTCCTTAATCCGATCGGTCGGATGATTTGGAGAGCACGGCCTGCTCGCACGGTCATACCAGTTGAGTAGATCGCGCTTGCATCGGACCACGGGTTTAAGGGATTGGCCGTATCGGCAGGACAGGATGCCTAACGGGATTAAACATTGTGAGTGGGCTCTTTTCCTTCTCCTCTACTCCTTCATGCCTAATAATATGGAAAACACGTAAAGGCTTGAACACTTGGGCTGAAACATCGGGAAGCACTACACTGAGGCGTGCATAGAGTGTGCGTCGTTGGCTTGGTAGGATTGTGGCTTGAATGGTTTACGCGTTGGATAGTTGGATACGATAGCTGGATTATTCATTTGAGGCGATCGGTTGGATTACTTGGGATTATGCTTGGACGGTTGGAAATATACGAGTTGGAAGGATATATTGAGGTAAATGGGAATATCGAGAATATCGGGAATTCGGGCGAGCGAACGTGCATCCGTGCGCGTGTATCACAAGGATGCTTTGTCTTGCAAAGCAGGCAGTTGTGGTTCGAAACCGAATAACTGTGTCGGCGAGGGCGTTGTGTCACTTGATGGGGCATCGTGCCACGAATGTGACATTGTGCCACTGAAACGGCATTGTGCCATGGGTTTTGCTTCGAGCATAGGTGTTGCACCAATTTGGATTGTGTTGAGAAGAGGCTTCGTGCCTATGAAACACTTGATATTTTGATGCCTCGAGCTATATTTTGAGGCCGAGATTTGGGTTCTTTGGAAGGACATGTTGGAAGAATGGTTATGGATATTTCGGTTGGATATCGATGGAACGAGTCTAGGATCGCTTGGTGGGGCGAGAATGTTTCGATCCTCTCGTCATACCTACGTGTCTGCATAGTCACGGACAACCTGGGTGGCACAGGGTTTGGTTTCCTCGAACGGGTGCTCCGGGGCACCGGGACCGTTCGGCCATGGAGGAGACAATTTTGGGTATCGCATTTTGGGCGCGGTACCAGCGGTTGGATGCGATTCAGGTGGGTTAGCTACTTAGCGCTGTTTCGAATAGAACCGCATTGATCTGTCCGATCAACGTCCTTTATGGCCTTTGGCCAGTGACTTCATATAAGAATAGATGTTGGCTTGCTTTACTTTGGTTGGTTTGTGCATCGTGTAGGCGCGGCCACCTTGCCTCGGCAAGAGTGTGCACTCGAGAGTGGGATATAAACTTTGGTTCTGGATGGATATCGAGGCGAGACTGATTGTTCGATATGTTATCGTGCAAGCGATGACATTGAGTTAGACGGGTCGGCTTTATATAAACTGCTTGTCATTTGGTTTGAGAATGAATGCTAGCATGCTTAAACTGCTTTACTATTTTCCTTAACATGTCATCCATATGCCATGAAAAGAATCTAGGATTCAACTAGAAAGATCACCATATAACTGTTTGTATTCACTACTTTACTTAGTGTTGGCTTAGAAGAGTGGGTTACCCCGCTCACCAGTACGATTGTGTACTGACCCACGTTTGTGGGCAATATTTCAGGTACACAGGCGTGGTGGCGCTGCTTGGATATACGGGACAAGATGTATGAACTGTAAGTACCTTTGTGGGCTAGAGAAAGAGCAAGAGTTATTTTATCGTCTCCGTGGCATCGCCTTTGTGGCATTGACTCGGGGCATCTCATTTAGACCCTATCGTGAGCTTCGCTGCGTATACTCTGATGTGTGCTTGGTACACAATTGGCTTCCGCTGTAACTTGGTTGTTTCGATGATAACTTTCGTGTTTAACAACATCACCTTGTACGAGCGCAACTCCAGGCTCATACGGCATCACGTCCCGATTAGAACGATTGTCCCGCGGGAGAGCTGCAACGTGGTGATTTCACGTTCAGCGGGGACTGTCGAGCTTGCGGGAGATTGGGGCGTGACAGATTGGTATCAGAGCGCCCGGTTTATTTCTTCGGACTTGGTCCTTCGCTTCATCACAAACTCAAAAATTGCTTTCGTGTGTCGTTAGCTCTTGACTCTACTCGGTGCCGCATCGGATATTTCATGCAATAAGTCTAATTATTGCTGGTTTTGGCTGCATTTTATTTCTTGGTTGGGTTGCCTTGGTTGGTTTTCGTAGGATCGCTTAGTCTCGTTAGGCGTTGTTGCATTCGTGCAGCAAGTTGGTTGGCGTTGTTGCATTTGTGCAACAAGTGTGGGCTTTCATTGGGTTGGCTTAGCTTATCATTTGGGAGATTCTGATTGCCTCAATGGATCAGTTGGTTGGCTAACGAGATTTGGTTATGCAGCATATTTTGAGTAGAAACATTCGAAGAGAATAGATCATTGCACGAGTTGCTCGTCAAGCGATTGTGTTGGATAGAAGTTGGAATTTTGGCTGTGGCGCATCGGTTGAGCAGGTTTGAGTTTGGCTTGGGAATATATGGATAAGTTGGTACAAGTTGCTCGTACAACAAAAGTGTGAAACCGTTGGGTATTGGGTTGGACTATTTGGAAGACAATCATTGCACGATTGCTCGTATTGAGAAGGTATCAGACGGGTTAAGAAACAGTTGGATAATTCAAGCGTTGCCTGAGTTTTGTGTCAGACTCGAATTGGGAAAGGCATGATTATGCATAAGGGATGGTTCGAACGGATCTTGGATCTGTGAAGGAAATTGTAATACGAGTAGCGACTTGATTCGGAGTGGTATATGGGATACCATATTTTGAGCAAGGCATTGGAAATATTTTGGTTGGACATTCAATGGAAATTTCCTGAACGGACTCGTGAAACGAGAATACAAGCTGGTGAGTAAAAGTCGGTATAGTGGGAAGAATGAAAATGGAGCAAGCGAATATTGAGTTGAGCATATCGTGAACGGACTGGTGCAAATGGAAAGCATCGTTGGGCTTAAGAGATGGATCGAATCGGAATGAACATTTGGGTTACGCTTGAGCAAAGCGATGGGATTATCGAAATGATAGCGAGCACGGACTATGATTTTGGGCAACGCATTTGAGCTGTTAGTTGAGCAACGAAACACGAACTTGGCTTGGAGGGACAATGCGATTGATTCACACAAACTTGAAGGATTTTGGATATTGTTGCTCGAGAAGTTGAATCAGGTTTAGCGGAAATGAAATTTTGGACAAGATGGTGCAACGATGATAGACGGATTCTCTGGAAAGACGTGGACGGATTGTGGCCACAACGGAAGGCAAAGATATTGGCGGACAGACTTTTGAAGATAGCTAAATGTGGGAGCAACGTCAGAATAAATCACTGTGCTGCTCGAGTAAGTTGGAAGTGCAAGGTGGGACGTGGCAAACGGATGTGAATTTGAGCAAGTCTCGAGTTTCGAGAATTATTGAAATCGATGGTACGAGAATCGAATATGCAATTCGAAAATTTGATGGATTCAGGACAGAACGGCGGATTGATGGAATAAGATTTCAACGAGCACGGTTCTCGGATTCAGAAACTTCGCTCGGGTGAATGGTTGGATTTTATTCGGATTTGCAGATGAGATATAGCATGGTTTATAGTAACTGTCCATCGTGATGATTACAATTATCAAGCGTAGCTTTGGGACAGCCGACCCTAAGCGACCTTGCCCGCTGAATCGGATATGAATATGGTAGACCCATAGAACGACCCTTGAGGCGGCGTATTTGGGAATGCGTCGAGGGCAGATGTGAGCAATGTGATTTGGCTTATTGACTGAGAGTTAGATTTGAGAGATCCTTGGGATAGCCTTCAGCTGAAGATGCAGCCGGAAGACCGAAGCGATTGTGGGATTGGCCTAAGTCAACTGATGAGATTCAGAGTCACAGATTTTTGTAGATGGCATCGCCTCTGACTCATCGTGCTCTGGAAGGGAATAGCATTTATATGAATGGACGACTGTGGCGGCTCGTTCAAATCAAATCTTTACGAATACTGGAAGGGACAGATGTGCCTCAGATTTATAAGATGTCTCGGAACTTAGTCTGGGAAGCGTGCTCATTCGGAAGGCAAAGGTGATATCCTATGCTTCGAGGCAGTAGAAGCAGCACGAAGAACTATTTCATGCGCAACCTAAGAATTGTGGCGAGTGTGTCCACGTTGAAATCGTGGCAACACAAATCCCTTTGGCGTGGCGGCGAGATCTTCGTGGATCACACGAACCTCAATATAGATGTTCACCCTGTGAGATATTGAGATGGCAGGAAATGTGTTGGACTGAGCTGATCTAAGCAAGTTGATATTTGGGTAAGTCGCATAGCTGGAGTAGATCAGTTGTGAGAATCGTTCGGTGCACGAGATAATATTTGGAGATGTTGCTAGTACTGATTTCAGAAATAGTGGGATGGATTGAGCTGGAACACGAACTGATTGAGTCGGTAAAAAATCTGCATAATTGAGAATAGTTCTCAAGTGAATGTGTTGGAATGGGAATTGTGATTTGGTTCAATTAGGAGCAAAGCAAATGGACGCCTCGAACATAAAGATACCCTTGTAACTTGTTCAAATTTGCTATCGCAAAGCTCGGCTGAAATGCATGTATTTTAGGGATGCCTTAAATACGTGTACGATCCAAAAACTAAGCGATACGAGAAATTCGTGTTGAGCTGCAAGGAGGATGTGGGAATTCGTGAAAATTTATTCGAGCGTTCAGCAGAACGAGATATTGTGTCAGAAATAGTGAATATGAGAGTTGCATAGAGCAGATCTATGGAATTGGATTGTGGCATGTGATAGGAATGAGTACCAGCACGGTTCGTGGACGAACCTGATTCTAAGTGGTATATTATGTAACGCCTCGCAACCGCTCGGAGCGTTACGCTGAGTCGGACTGAATAAATCAAATGCTGGTTACATTTGAAATGTCGGATTTCGGGAAGAAGGATTAATCGAGTTGGTTTCAATGTGCAGATGGCTAGCGGGTTCGATGGAAATCAGGTGTTCGTTCCGAACAGTACTGAATAGCTGAATGGAAGCGATAATGCCGTCTTCCTTAATCCGATCGGTCGGATGATTTGGAGAGCACGGCCTGCTCGCACGGTCATACCAGTTGAGTAGATCGCGCTTGCATCGGACCACGGGTTTAAGGGATTGGCCGTATCGGTAGGACATGATGCCTAATGGGATCAAACATTGTGAGTGGGCTCTTTCCCTTCTCCTCTACTCCTTCATGCCTAATAATATGGAAAACACGTAAAGGCTTGAACACTTGGGCTGAAACATCGGAAAGCACTACACTGAGGCGTGCATAGAGTGTGCGTCGTTGGCTTGGTAGGATTGTGGCTTGAATGGTTTACGCGTTGGATAGTTGGATACGATAGCTGGATTATTTATTTGAGGCGATCGGTTGGATTACTTGGGATTATGCTTGGACGGTTGGAAATATACGAGTTGGAAGGATACATTGAGGTAAATGGGAATATCGAGAATATCGGGAATTCGGGCGAGCGAACGTGCATCCGTGCGCGTGTATCACAAGGATGCTTTGTCTTGCAAAGCAGGCAGTTGTGGTTCAAAACCGAATAACTGTGTCGGCGAGGGCGTTGTGTCGCTTGATGGGGCATCGTGCCACGAATGTGATATTGTGCCACTGAAACGGCATTGTGCCATGGGTTTTGCTTCGAGCATAGGTGTTGCACCAATTTGGATTGTGTTGAGAAGAGGCTTTGTGCCTATGAAACACTTGATATTTTGATGCCTTGGGCTATGTTTTGAGGTCGAGATTTGGGTTCTTTGGAAGGACATGTTGGAAGAATGGTTATGGATATTTCGGTTGGATATCGATGGAACAAATCTAGGATCGCTTGGTGGGGCGAGAATGTTTCGATCCTCTCGTCATACCTACGTGTCTGCATAGTCACGGACAACCTGGGTGGCACAGGGTTTGGTTTCCTCGAACGGGTGTCCGGGGCACCGGGACCGTTCGGCCATGGAGGAGACAATTTTGGGTATCGTGTTTTGGGCGCGGTACCAGCGGTTGGATGCGATTCAGGTGGGTTAGCTACTTAGCGCTGTTTCGAATAGAACCGCATTGATCTGTCCGATCAACGTCCTTTATGGCCTTTGGCCAGTGACTTCATATAAGAATAGATGTTGGCTTGCTTTACTTTGGTTGGTTTGTGCATCGTGTAGGCGCGGCCACCTTGCCTCGGCAAGAGTGTGCACTCGAGAGTGGGATATAAACTTTGGTTCTGGATGGATATCGAGGCGAGACTGATGGTTCGATATGTTATCGTGCAAGCGATGACATTAAGTTAGACGGGTCGGCTTTATATAAACTGCTTGTCGTTTGGTTTGAGAATGAATGCTAGCATGCTTAAACTGCTTTACTATTTTCCTTAACATGTCATCCATATGCCATGAAAAGAATCTAGGATTCAACTAGAAAGATCACCATATAACTGTTTACATTCACTACTTTACTTAGTGTCGGCTTAGACGAGTGGGTTACCCCGCTCACCAGTACGGTTGTGTACTGACCCACGTTTGTGGGCAATATTTCAGGTACACAGGCGTGGTGGCGCTGCTTGGATATACGGGACAAGATGTATGAACTGTAAGTACCTTTGTGGGCTAGAGAAAGAGCAAGAGTTATTTCATCGTCTCCGTGGCATCGCCTTTGTGGCATTGACTCGGGGCATCTCATTTAGACCCTATCGTGAGCTTCGCTGCGTATACTCTGATGTGTGCTTGGTACACAATTGGCTTCCGCTGTAACTTGGTTGTTTCGATGATAACTTTCGTGTTTAACAACATCGCCTTGTACTAGCGCAACTCCAGGCTCGTACGGCATCACGTCCCGATTAGAACGATTGTCCCACGGGAGAGCTACAACGTGATAATTTTACGTTCAGCGGGGACTGTCGAGCTTGCGGGAGATTGGGGCGTGACAGGAACTAGTTTGGTAGTGTTTAGAGACTTTAACACTAGGTTTTGTGTCAATTTTGGGTGAAATCCGAATTTGGCCCAATTTTGGGTGATGCCCTAGGTTAGACGGACCTAGGTAGACGTTGTCGGGTGTCTAGAGGGTGAGTGCGTGTCTCCGTTTGGACACGGGAAGTCGTGTCATGGAGAAACGGGCATTTCGGGCAAAATTGGGACTTTTCGTCGTCGCCGATTCTAAGTGGTGTGAGTTCCCGCCATGGACCTAGAATCGACGCGGGAGCACATTTTCTAGGATCTAGGCATCGTTTAGAGCGCGTGGGTAAATTTTGGGCCGATTTCGAGTTCGTTTGGTGTGCGTTTCAGGAGGTTTTCCGAGCCGCGCACCACGTGTTCGTCGAAATGACCGAACGGCCATTTCGACTTGGTTTCCTCGTTTCGGGCTTGTGCGCACGTTGGGTTAGTATCGGAGAGTGTGTGCTAGAGTCTCGAGTTATATTTTATATATTTTAGGGTGTTGGTGAGTGTCGGGGTCGTTGGGCGTGAGTGGGGCGTGTGGTTTTTGTGTTGTTGTGTGTTGTGTTGTGTTTGTGTATATATGTCTCTATATATATATTTATTTGTGTGTGTGTTCCAATATATATATATATATATATTTCTATTTATATATATATGTGTGGTTATGTGTTTGTGAGTGTGTTAGTGAGTGCTAGTGTATGTGTGTAGGTGAGTGCTTGTGTGAGTGTGTGCTAGTGTGTAGGTGAGTGTGTGTGAGTGTGAGTGTGAGTGAGTGCCTATATATATATATATATATATATATATATATATATATATAAGTTTCAGTTTATGTATATATGTATTTATATATATATGTAGGAGTGTTTGTGTGTGGGGTTGTGTGTTTGTGAGAGTGTGTGTGTGAGAGTGTGTGTGAGGGTGTGTGAGTGTGAGTGTGTGTGAGGGTATATGTATTTATGTTTGAGTGTGTGTGTGTATATATATATATAAATATATGAGTGTAGATATATATGTGTGTATATATATATAGAGGTCTGTTTATATATGTATAGATATATGTGTGTGCTTATGTGTGTGTGTTGATAGTGTTGTGAGTGTGTGTGTGTATTAGTGTGTGAGTGTGCTAGTGTGTGTGTTAGAGTGTGTAGATGAGTGTGAATATATATATAGATATCTAGTTATATATATATATATATATATATATATATATATATATATATATATATATGTATATATATATATATATATATATATATAGGGGTGTGTGTGTGTGTATGTGAGATGAGAGGGGGGGGCAGGACCAGCAGCAGGGAGCTGCAGCAGCAGGGAGCAGCAGCAGCAGCAAGCAGCTGCACCAGCAGCAGGTGCAGCAGCAAGGAGCAGCAGTAGCAGCATAACCAGCAGCTCTAGCAGCAGCATAGCAGCCACAGCAGCAGTTTGCAGCAGCAGGAGCAGCAGCAAGGTGAGGAGCAATGCGAGAGAGAGGGGTATGCATATATATATATATAGATAGATAGATTGTTAGATATTTAGATAGATAGTTAAATAGGTACATAGATGGTTAGATAGATACATAGGTAAAGAGATACATAGATAGTTAGGTAAATAGATAGATATCTATAGTTAGGTAGGTAGGTAAATAGATATTATAGATAATTAGTTAGATAGATAAATAGGTATATGTTAGATAGATCAATAGATATCTCTAGATAGGTAAATAGGTATATAGATACATAGTTAGATAAATAGATAGATAGATGCCTAGATATAAATAGATAATAAATAGCTAGTTAGATAGTTAGATAGATAACTAGATAGGTAAATATTAGATAGATAGTTAGATACTTAGATTGATAGATAGACATAAACATAGATAGGTAAATGTTTAGATAGATAGATTGATAGATAGCTAAATATTAGATAGATAGTTAGATATCCATATCTATATGCATAGATATATATATAGATATATACATAGCTAGATAGATAGTAAGATATCTAGGTATAGATATATATATATATATATTTGAGGGTAAGGTAAGGTAAGGTAAGGTATTGGGTATAGATATATAGGTATATGCCTATATGTATTAGATATCTATATTTTAGCCTAGATTATAGCTAGGTATATATGTTTATGCATAGTTAGCTAGCTAGAGGGGTAGTCGGGTTGAGTTTAGAGCGGTATCTCAATACCTTGAGATACCGAGGTATCTCAATACTTTAAGATAACCAAGGTATTGGGTTTCGAGCGGGGTTTTTGAGCAATAGCCTAGGAATAGTATTGGAGTGATTTTTATATGTATATGCGTATATATTTACGTGTGCTAGCATAGGTTTTAGAGGGTATAGGCGGGTTATATAGCCTAGGTTGAGGTATCGGATACCGTGGGTATCCCGGTATCTCAAGGAGGCGAGTTTGGGAGTTTTCTAGCTTAATGAGCTCGGTTTGACCTAGAAATTCAGGAGCACCCTAGTTTGACCCAGACTTGACCGTAGTTGACTCGGTTGACCGCCAAAGTCAACTTTTGACCTAGTTTTGACCTAGAGTTGACTTTTTGGACCCAGAGTTGACTTTTGACCCAGATTTCACCGGTTTGACTCGTTTGACCTAGAACGACCCTAGAAGCCTATTTTTAGTTATTTTATATATGTTTAACTCATTAGAACCTTGTTTAATCTTGCTTTTCGCATTAGGTCCTTGCGACACCAGTTCGGATCGCCAGTTGCTCAGGACGTCAGGCGAGTACATTCTCTGATAGTTTTTATTATTTGATGATTATTATGATTCAGCTTCTAGTATAGTATCATCTGATTATTCTGGCACAACACGGGACACTGATTGATATTTCTGGATTCATTTACTTGCGACACGTACATTTCATGTTTCTGGCCTCTATTCTGGAATCACTACTGGCATCACCTAAAGGCATCATTCATGTTCAGGCTGGACTCATCTTGATTTGCGTGTCGGGTCTTGGATCCACTTGTATTAGTCGGGGCGGGGAAATACTCGAGTAGGCATGTAAACATTCCTATCTGGCATCATCAGGAATCACTCCCTCTGGTCTAATCTGGAATGATAGCAGCCGCGCACCCAGTGCGCGGTGAGCCGTACTTACCCCTAGCCGTTTACATGTCGAAACAAGTATTTCAAAGACACCGAGTTCATTCTTTATAGTCTGGACTCTCATGCATTTCTTGACTTGTCTCACTTACATGTTTCTGGACTTGACTCACTACATGTTTTTCATGCTGGACTCACTACACGTTCATGTGCACAGACTTACTCTTAGTATAGATTTCTTGTATCTTACAATTATTACTATCTTGCTCTGATATCCATGCATCTTTACCTTTATGCACCAGTTATACATATTTTCTTGTTTCATACTTGCTTCATTCTTCTTGCTACTTGCTATAACTATTTTATAGTTTTTATCATTTAAATTGAACTGCTGTTAGAGATGTACTTGCTCCAGTCCTGACTGGACATATTTTTCAGAGTATCCGGAGGATTTGTGTCCGACGTTTTATGGACCTGAGCCTGTCGATGGTGCAGATAAGGACCCTCTAGTTTAGGAGTGATTTCCGGGTTGGTAGCCGGGATCACTGGGACCTTGTAGTTGTTTTTATTAGCTTTTAGCACCGGATTTGTCTCCGGTTTTGGATTGAGACCTTGTTTGTATATTATTTTGGATATTGCATTATTATTATTGATGTTGTGGTTGTTGTAGTAGTTGTTGTTGGTTAGACTTTATAGTTGTTAGATCTCTGTGTTATCTTATTGTGCTTAGATTCGTGATTGAGTATATTGTGATTATTATTGTGATATTTGCTTCTCCGTTTGGAGTTGTGATCTTGACAGGTTTATATTGTTTGTGTGGTTGCCCTCCTTTTGGAGAGGTTATGGCCGATTTTTGTGTGAGATTATTATCTAGATAGTTGACCTAGACAGCGTTCTACCGCCGATGCTGCGGCGTAGGCTGGACGTACCCACGACTCATGCCCGATTTTTCGGGTGCGGGTCATGACAGTATGAAACAAGAAATATATAAATCACTGGTGTATAAAGGTAAAGATGCAGGAATATCAGAAACAAGATAGTAATAACTGCAAGATACAAGAATCTAAGCTAAGATCAAGTCCGTGCACATGAACGTGTAGTGAGTCCAGCATGAAAAACATGTAGTGAGTCAAGTCCAGAAACATATAGGTGAGACCAACAAGAAGGCAAGAGAGTCCAGACTATAAATAATGAACTCGGTGTCTTTGAAATACTTATTTCGACATGTAAACGGCTAGGGGTAAGTATGGCTCACCGCGCACTGGGTGCGCGGCTGCTATCATTCCAGATTAGACCAGAGGGAGTGATTTCTGATGATTCCAGATGAGAATGTTTACATGTCTACTCGAGTATTTTCCTGCCCCGACTAATACAAGTGGATCCAAGACCCGACACGTAAATCAAGATGAGTCCAGCCTGAAACATGAGTGATGCCTGTAGTGATTCCAGAATAGAGGCCAGAAACATGAAATATATGTGTCGCAAGTAAATGAATCCAGAAATACCAGTCAGTGTTCCGTGTTATGCCAGAATAATCAGATGATACTATACTAGAAGCTGAATCATAATAATCATCAGATAATGAAAACTATCAGAAAATGTACTCGCCTGACGTCCTGAGCAACTAGCGATCCGAACCGGTGTCGCAAGGACCTAATGCGAAAAGCAAGGTTAAACAGGGTTTTAAAGAGTTAAACAGATATAAAATAACTAAAAATAGGCTTCTAGGGTCGTTCTAGGTCAAACGGGTCAAACCGGTAAAATCTGGGTCAAAAGTCAACTCTAGGTCCAAAAAGTCAACTCTGGGTCAAAACTAGGTCAAAAGTTGACTTTGGTGGTCAACCGAGGCAACTACGGTCAACTCTAGGTCAAACTAGGGTGCTCCTAAAATTCTAGGTCAAACCGAGGTCATTAAGCTAGAAAACTCACAAACTTGCCTAATCGAGATACCGGGATACCCTCGGTATCCGATACCTCGCCCTAGGCCACGCACCGCGCCTAAATCCGCTAAAACCTATGCTAGCACGCGTAAATATATATACATAAGCATATAAAAATCACTCCAATATATTTCCTAGGCTAATGCTCAAATACCCCGCTCGAAACTCAATACCTTGGATATCTCAAGGTATTGAGATACCGCTCTCAAACCCCTCTAACTAGCTATCTAGCTAATAAATATACACCTAGTTATTAATCTAGGCTAGGAAATATATATATCTACCATATATTTATATATCTAAGTACCTATGTATATATATATATATATAGATATCCACACACACATATACAAATACCCATTACCTTACCTATACATATATATATAACTATAGGTATATAGATATCTATATCTTAGATAGATATATATCTAAGTATCTAGCTATCTATCTACCCGTCTAACTATCTATCTACCTATCTAGGTAACTATCTATCTATTGATAGATATATCTATCTATCTAAGTATCTAATCTATAATACTATCTATCTTACCTATTTATCTATCCATCTACCTATCTTATTATCTATCTAACTATCAACCTATTTATCTAGGTAACTAACTATCTAATCTATCTATTAAACCCTCTAATTAACCCACTCTCCTCGCTACTACCTAGCTGCTACTGCTGGAGCTTGCTGTTGCTGCTGCTAGGCCTGCTGATGCTGCTGCTGCTGCTTCTTGCTGCTGCTGCAGTGAAGCAGCAGCTGTTGCCACTGCATGCTGTGTTCTGCCCCCCCTCCATCTCACAAACACACCCACCCACACCCCTATATACATATATATATATATATCACTCTATATATATATATATACATACATATATCTATATATATATACAACTAGATAGATATATACACACACTTATATATACTCTAACACACACACTAACACACTCACAAACACAAATACACACACACACTAAAACACATATCAACACACGCACACATATAAATATATACATAGCTAATTATATATATATCAACACCTATATATATATATATATACACACTCTCTCAAATATATATATACACATACACACACACACATATATATATATATATATATATATATATATATATATATATATATATATATATATATATATATATATATATATATATATATATATATATACATAGACACATACATACACAAGCACACTTATACATATACATATATATATACATATAGACATATACATACACAAGCACATAGATATAAATACACACATATATATATAAATATATATACATAAACACACATACATATAAATATAAATATATATATATATATATAGACACTCATAAATATATATATAAAGACACAAACACCACTCAACCACACAACACACAAACAACACGCCCCAATCACGCCCAACGACCCCGACACTCACCAACACTCTAAAATATATAAAATATAACTCGAGAACTCTAGCACACACTCCCCGATACTAATCCAACGCGCGCACAAGTCCGAAACTAGGAACCCACGCCGAAATGGCCGTTCGGTCATTTCGACGAACACGCTGTGTGCGGTTCAGAAAACCTCCTGAAACGCATACCAAACCAACTCGGAATCGGCCCAAAATTTACCCACGGGTCCTAAACGATGTCTAAATCCTAGAAAAAATTCTACCGCGTCGATTCTAGGTCCGTGGCGAAAACGCGCACGTACTTAGAATCGGCGATGACGAAAACCCCAAATTCGCCCGAAACGTCCGTTTCTCTGCGACATGGCTTCCCGTGTCCGAACGGAGACACGCACTCACCCTCAAGACACCCGACAATGTCTACCTAGGTCTGTCTAACCTAGGGCATCACCCAAAAATTGGGCCAAATTTGGATTCCACCCAAAATTGACACAAAACCTAATGTCAAAGTCTCTAAACTCAACCAAACTAGTTCCAACTTCCTCCCACGGGTAGGCTTAGGGTCTAGGAAGGTTCTACAACACTAATTAAACTATATAAAAATAATTAGCAAGGGGAAAATTAGGGTTTACCTCTTGAGAGTTGGAATCCCAAGGCCAAAGTCTCCGATCTACTTGGAATCACCTCCCTCAAGCTCCAAGCCATCAAATCTAGCCTCCACACTAAATTTAGGCTTTACACACCTAGGTTAGGGAAAATGCAAAGTTAGGGCTAGCATAAAGAAGAAGGAATGGAAGAAAGAAGGAAGAAAAAGGAAGAGGAACTTACTTTGGAAGAAGAAGGAAGAAGAAAGAAGAAGTGGAGAAGAAGAAGAAGAATGAAGAAGAAGTGAAGAAGAAGTAGTAGAACAAAAGGGGGGGCTGCTGCTGGTTCTCACGGGAAATGGGGGTAAGTAGGGGTCGGCCATTTGAATAAAGGGGGTTTCACAATTTTCTAATACCCAAAATGCCCCCCCTCTCACTCGGTTTTGGGTTTCGGGTTCCAAAAGCACTCAAACTAACTCCAAATCTCTCCAACTAATCCACTAAAAAATATAATAAATATTCTAAACCAAAAAATAAGTCTCATAGGGGTGTGGGCTGGGTCGGACATGGGTCCACTAGGGTTTGACATGGGTCCAGGCTAGCCAAAATCCTAAAACAATCAATATAAAAATAATACAATCATTAATTAAATATAAATATAATTAAATATAAATAATACACAATTAACCCAAATTAAAATAAAAAAAATATCCGGCTCTGGAAATGGGGTGGTGACAAGCCTATCTTCCTTAGAAAATTTTGTCCTCGAAATTTAAAGTCTACCACACTCACTCTAGGTCAAACCACCAACAATCACAGTCAAGAAATTCTACCAATACAACATACAAGATCATGGTCCTACTGGTCGTGTTATCACAGTCTCAATCAGGGTCACTACACTATCTACCACAGCACAAAAAAAAGTCTAACAGGTACTAATAAAGCACACCACAAGGAATGGAAAAAGATAAGAAGAAGAACAAAGAGACAGACCCGCTAACCCGACACCCGTAGCATCGGCCTCCTCGACCGTCAACGCATAAGCCCTGCCCTGCTGGGGTGTATCCCTCTACTGGTGTGTGGCATGATACTGTGCCACAGGTGGCCTAGCTCCAACTCTCTGATCCTGTGCTCCACCCAATGGAGGTGCAGTGGGGCAATCTCGCATCTGGTGAGCAGCGGATCCACAAAACAAACACACCTTTCGCCTCCTCCTACAAACATTCCAAGTGTGTCCTACCTTCCTGCAGTAGGCACAAGTAGGCACCCTCTGATCCTGACCCAGCTGCGCTACCTTCTGTACATAGGGACGCTTAGCTGGTCCCGCACTGCCACTCATACTGCCTGAATCATCCATGCCTCTCTTGGACTTGAGCTTCAAGTCATCCTCTGCTCTCTGAGCATCTCCTACTATCTGCTCGAAAGTCGCCTCGCGGTCGCTCCTGGTCAAAGACTTGACCGCCATGACCAAGCCCTTGCGAAACTTCCTCGCCTTGGCTGCCTCACTCAAGCCATCTACAAATCTGCCCAGACGACAGAACTCCGCTGCGTACTCGTCCACCATCATGCTCCCTTGGACGAGTGCCTCAAACTGGCTCTCCAAAGCACTGAGCGCCACATCTGGGAAAAACTTCTCCTTGAAAAGCCTCTTGAAAGCCTCCCAAGTAAGCCCTGGTGTCACGATCCTCATATCTGTGCGATACCATATCAAAGCGAGGTCGAACATCTGACTGCCCGCTGCCTCTATCTGCATGCTGTCTGGAATCTGCGCCAGCCTGAATATGTCCTCGATCTGCTCTATCCAGTCATCCGCGTACAGGATCCTTTCTGTACCACGGAACTCCTTGGGCCGCATCCTCTGGAAGTCAATGATACTGCCCGGCCTCAGATGCTGAATCTGATCTGCTTGTGGCTGAATCTGTGCTACCCTATCTACTGCCGTCATGGCCACCTGGTGGGCGTTCTCAATGCCCAGTCTCATCACATCCACCTGACGGTGCTGCGCGTCCATCATCTCCCTAAAGAACGCAAACAACTACGCGGCGTCTACTGGAGCAGGAAGTGGTGGAGGAACCACCGGAACGACTGGGGTAGTCCTCGGATCGATAAGCGGAGGAGGATCCCCGAGAGAAGCAGATGTTCCCTCGACCGCAGGAGTGGTGAGTGGAGCGGTAGCAGCTGCCTAAATACGAGCTGGACGAGAGGTAGCAGACCTCTCGGTAGCAACTGCTGGAACGGTACGATGGGATCGTATCTTCGGAGGCATCCTGAACACAGATCAAAAGAAGTCAATACGGTACAAGATACGATATCATCAAAGAAGGACAGTAATATTTCAAAAGAAAGCAATTTCAGAATAATTAGATTGGAATTGTTCCTAGTCGTGATTGAGTACACTCTCATCCTAGATCCTAGATCCTAAAGCAGGCTCGCAGTAGTACAACTAAATTGTTGTACCACCACGACATCGCACTAATTACAAATCGAGACCTGCATGGGGCCGCCACCAAAAATGTGTCATGACCCGTACCCGAAAAATTGGGCATGAGTCGTAGGTACGTCCAGCCTATGCCGCAGCATCGGCGGTAGAACGCTGTCTAGGTCAACTATCTAGAACAATCTCACGCAATCAATATATATCCCTGTCAAGATCTCAACTCCAAACAGAGGAGCAATATCATAATGATAATCTCAAGTACTCAATCACGAATCTAAGCACGATAAGATAACAAAGAAGACTAACAACTCCAAGTCTAACCAACAACAACTACTACAACAACCACAACATCAATAATAATAATACATCATCCAAAATAATATACAATACAAGGTCTCAATCCAAAATCGGAGACAAATCCGGTGCTAAAAGCTAATAAAAACAACAACAAGGTCTCAGTGATCCCGGCTACCAACCCGAAAATTACCCCTAAACTAGAGGGTCCATGTCTACACCATCGACAGGCTCAGGTCCATAAAATGTCGGACACCACTCCTCCGGATACTCTGAAAAATATGTCCAGTCAGGACTGGAGCAAGTACATCTCTAACAGCAGTTCCATTTAAATGATAAAAACTATAAAACAGTTATAGCAAGTAGAAAGAAGAATGAAGCAAGTATGAAACAAGAAAATATAAATCACTGGTGCATAAAGGTAAAGATGCAGGAATATCAGAAACAAGATAGTAATAACTGCAAGATACAAGAATCTAAGCTAAGATCAAGTCCGTGCACATGAACGTGTAGTGAGTCCAGCATGAAAAATATGTAGTGAGTCAAGTCCAGAAACATGTAGGTGAGACCAACAAGAATGCAAGAGAGTCCAGACTATAAAGAATGAACTCGGAGTCTTTGAAATACTTGTTTCGACATGTAAACAGCTAGGGGTAAGTACGGCTCACCGCGCACTGGGTGCGCGGCTGCTATCATTCCAGATTAGACCAGAGGAAGTGATTCCTGATGATTCAAGATGGGAATGTTTAAATGTCTACTCGAGTATTTTCCTGCCCCGACTAATACAAGTGGATCCAAGACCCGACACGTAAATCAAGATGAGTCCAGCCTGAAACATGAGTGATGCCTGTAGTGATTCCAAAATAGAGGCCAAAAACATAAAATATACGTGTCACAAGTAAATAAATCCAGAAATACCAGTCAGTGTTCCGTGTTGTGCCAGAATAATCAGATGATACTATACTAGAAGCTGAATCATAATAATTATCAAATAATAAAAACTATCAGAGAATGTACTCGCCTGACGTCCTGAGCAACTAACGATCCGAACCGGTGTCGCAAGGACCTAATACGAAAAGCAAGGTTAAACAGGGTTCTAAAGAGTTAAACAGTTATAAAATAACTAAAAATAGGCTTCTAGGATCGTTCTAGGTCAAACGGGTCAAACCGGTGAAATCTGGGTCAAAAAGTCAACTCTAGGTCCAAAAAGTCATCTCTGGGTCAAAACTAGGTCAAAAGTTGACTTTGGCGGTCAACCGAGGCAACTACGGCCAACTCTAGGTCAAACTAGGGTGCTCCTAAAATTCTAGGTCAAACCGAGGTCATTAAGCTAGAAAACTCACAAACTTGCCTAATCGAGATACCGGGATACCCTCGGTATCCGATACCTCGCCCTAGGCCACGCACCCCGCCTAAATCCGCTAAAACCTATGCTAGCACGCGTAAATATATATACATAAGCATATAAAAATTACTCCAATACATTTCCTAGGCTAATGCTCAAATACCCCGGTCGAAACTCAATACCTTGGATATCTCAAGGTATTGAGATACCGCTCTCAAACCCCTCTAACTAGCTATCTAGCTAATAAATATACACCTTGTTATTATTCTAGGCTAGGAAATATATATATCTACCATATATTTTTATATCTAAGTACCTATGTACATATATATATATCGATATCCACACACACATATACAAATACCCATTACCTTACCTATACATATATATATAACTATAGGTATATAGATATCTATATTTTAGATAGATATATATCTAAGTATCTAGCTATCTATCTACCTGTCTAACTATCTATCTACCTATCTAGGTAACTATCTATCTATTGATAGATATATCTATCTATCTAAGTATCTAATCTATAATACTATCTATCTTACCTATTTATCTATCCATCTACCTATCTTATTATCTATCTAACTATCAACCTATTTATCTAGGTAACTAACTATCTAATCTATCTATTAAACCCTCTAATTAACCCACTCTCCTCGCTACTACCTAGCTGCTACTGCTGGAGCTTGCTGCTGCTGCTGTTAGGCCTGCTGATGCTGCTGCTGCTACTCCATATGCTGCTGCTGATGCTGTGCTGCTGCTGCAGTGCAGCAGCAGCTGCTGCCACTGCATGCTGTGTTCTGTCCCCCTCCATCTCACAAACACACAGACCCACACCCCTATATACATATATATATATATATATATATATATATATATATATATATATATATATATATATATATACATATATATATCTATATATATATACAACTAGATAGATATATACACACACTTATATATATTCTAACACACACACTAACATACTCACAAACACAAATACACACACACACTAAAACACATATCAACACACACACACACATATAAATATATACATAGCTAATTATATATATATCAACACCTATATATATATATATATATATATATATATATATATATATATATATATATATATATATATATATATATATATATATGCACACACTCTCAAATATATATATACAAATACACACATATAAATATATATATATATATATATATATATATATATATATATATATATATATATAGACATATACATACACAAGCACACTTATACATATACATATATATATATACATATAGACATATACATACACAAGCACATAGATATAAATACACACATATATATATATATAAATATATATATATATACATAAACACACATACATATAAATATAAATATATATATATATATATAGACACTCATAAATATATATATATAAAGACACAAACACCACTCAACCACACAACACACAAATAACACGCCCCACTCACGCCCAACGACCCCGACACTCACCAACACTCTAAAATATATAAAATATAACTCGAGAACTCTAGCACACACTCACTCCCCGATACTAATCCAACGCGCACACAAGCCCGAAACTAGGAACCCACGCCGAAATGGCCGTTCGGTCATTTCGACGAACACGCGGTGTGCGGTTCAGAAAATCTCCTGAAACGCACACCAAACCAACTCAGAATCGGCCCAAAATTTACCCACGGGTCCTAAACGATGTCTAGATCCTAAAAAAAATGCTACCGCGTCGATTTTAGGTCCGTGGCGAAAACGCGCACGCACTTAGAATCGGCGACGACGAAAACCCTAAATTCGCCCGAAATGCCCGTTTCTCCGCGATAAGGCTTCCCGTGTCCGAACAGAGACACGCACTCACCCTCAAGACACCCGACAACGTCTACCTAGGTCCGTCTAACCTAGGGCATCACCCAAAATTGGGCCAAATTTGGATTCCACCCGAAATTGACACAAAACCTAATGTCAAAGTCTCTAAACTCAACCAAACTAGTTCCAACTTCCTCCCACGGGTAGGCTTAGGGTCTAGAAAGGTTCTACAACACTAATTACACTATATAAAAATAATTAGCAAGGGAAAAGTTAGGATTTACCTCTTGGGAGTTGGAATCCCAAGGCCAAAGTCTCCGATCTACTTGGAATCACCTCCCTCAAGCTCCAAGCCACCAAATCTAGCCTCCACACTAAATCTAGGATTCACACACCTAGGTTAGGGAAAATGCAAGGTTAGTGCTAGCATAAAAAAGAAGGAATGGAAGAATGAAGGAAGAAAAAGGAAGAGGAACTCACTTTGGAAGAAGAAGGAAGAAGAAAGAAGAAGTGGAGAAGAAGGAGAAGAAGAAGTGAAGAAGTAGTAGAACAAAAGGGGGGGGGGGCTGCTGCTGGTTCTCACGGGAAATGGGGGTAGGTAGGGGTCGGCCATTTGAATAAAGGGGGTTTCACAATTTTCCAATGCCCAAAATGCCCCCCCCCCCTCTCACTCGGTTTTGGGTTTCGGGTTCCAAAAGCACTCAAACTAACTCCAAATCTCTCCAACTAACCCACTAAAAAATATAATAAATATTCTAAACCCAAAAATAAGTCTCACAGGGGTGTGGGCTGGGTCGGACATGGGTCCACTAGGGTCTGACATGGGTCCAGGCTAGCCAAAACCCTAAAACAACCAATATAAAAATAATACAATCATTAATTAAATATAAATATAATTAAATATAAATAATATACAATTAACCCAAATTAAAATAAAAAAAAATACCCGGCTCTGGAAATGGGGTGGTGACACTTACACTTCTCCACCCTCTTACTCCCATATTTGGAGATAAACCCTAGACTAGACATCTGGCAGTACGAAGTACATGTCTTAGTCTGGGGTCCCATAACTCTTACAATGAGACTTTAGTCACAAGCAGAAGCTCGAACATCCATTTAAAATAGAACGCCTTGTTTGAAAGTATGTCTTCTGCCAAGATATCATCATCTGGCAAACTTGGATGTTCACCCTTAAGTCTGTAACAGACTTCCTGAGATCAGGTCCTTGGTAATCGATGGTACGTTGCTATACGCACTCCTTTAACTGTAACTTCTCGAAGTTCAGAACTATTGCCCCAATCCCCATATCCTCTGCTTAATCCTTGCTTGCTGTCATGCCCCAGTCCTAAAATACTGAGGGATTAGCCATATGACAATCGCCAGCAGCACAACTCCAATGGGCAAACCCAATTTAATGGACCCGTTAGAGTGCACTTAAGATGTAATAATTATAAATGTAAGTCTAAACCATCTATCTCAGTATAATTCTAATCTCATCTATAGAAAGTAAACACAAGTCAATATGATAGACCAGTCAAGATAATAGATAAAAAGAAATATAGTCCATCAACAAGTCCAAATAAAAAGTGTCTCGGGGAACAACTCGATAAAATAAGTCAATACATAAATCAAAGAGTCAAGATATAAAATAAATGAAAGCATAAATATCTGAGTATATAACTGAATATGAAGAAGTGAAGAAGAGAGTACTATAGAAAGTATCAAGAGAAATCCTCTGGAACAATCTCGCCCTCTGGTGCCAGTGCTGCTCTAGCGTCAGCTCATGTCTCATATATCTCGGGGTATTCCTCCTCTGTTGTATCTAGGGACATAATCCGGATCCAGGTCCTTAGAGGACATATCAAGGTACAAGAATAACTTAAGCCAAATAAAATATAGTGTATAAAAATAGATTCTCAGGGCAAGCTATGTAACCAGCTATATAAAATATAAATAAGAGCATCACTAGTACTCAGGCTGAGACTATTACAAGCTCTGTGTCGGGGAGCCGGTAGCAGTAATATCATGAAGGGCCAGTACATGTGCCAAAGCTCTGATATAGAGACTAAGACACTCTCGAGTAACATAAGTACATATATAATTAGCCTATAGCCTGTGTGTCTCTCCCCACCCAATGTAATCTCATGTCTCATGTCCATGATATCTCATATCCATAATACGCAAGATCATGACCTCTAGCTAGTACAACGAGTCATAATGATATCTATGTATGCAAGTCTTATGTCATAAATCATGTAAACCTATACAAAATCACCATGAATAACTCAGGAAAGATTATGTCACATAAATAGTGTCAAGTGTCCTATGGTATGACGTACTTAATAAAACAAGAACGTAAAAATATATAGGATAGTGGTATAAAATCTCTAAGTAACGTTACACGACTCTGCATACGACGTCGACACCCGAATCTTGTTCGGATGATAAGCAACGTCTTGTGGTCCTAGGTTGAACAGGTACAATATAGAAGTATATATAGAATACAAGCAAATAATAGCACAGGATCTTCTGTAAGTTGGCAAGGTATACTTGTCTGTGTTCTGAGCTCCGTCAGTTGCTCCGATAAAAGTAGAATCTTCAGTTATGCCTCCGGATACTGAAAAATATCACTGTTGCTCTCAGAATACTTAAAATAGCTAGGATTGACTATCCATAAGTCCAATTTGGATACAGTGGTAGAATTGACAGTTTTGGATCAAAGCGCGGTCCACATGTGCCCCACTTCGCACCCAAAAAAATGCCAGAGACAAAGTTCTCAAAATTTATCAAAATTAGTGTCTATGAGTCCAAAACGATGATACGAACCCAACGGAATGTCCAAAACTGGATTCCGATGAGCCGGTCACAGAATCGCCCGTCCAGTGGAACCGTGAGGCCCACGAAATGATGTTTCGTTAACTTCTCAGGATCAAACCAAACATGGGTCACAGGTGTCACGCCCCAGTCCCAAATATATGGAACCAGGCCACGTGGCATTGGCCAGCTGACACGTCACTAAGGGAGTTTCTAATTTAATGGACCCAAAGAGATGTGCTACGTTGTCCTAAAATACTACAAGTTTAATACAAGTAAATCTAATCTCATCCACAAAATATCAAGTGTGCTGAAAGAAGTGCTGAAATATATATAAGTACTGATATCTGAAATATCATAGTATAAGTTAGATAAGTCTGGTGGGAATAAACCCACTACAAAATATAATGAAAGTGCTGGAATAAGATAGACTAGAGTATCGTTTATCTAGGTAGTAGCTCCAGCTCCAGGTGTACTTAGGCAGACTCGGATGGCAGTTCTTCTAACTCTTTCTCAGTGGCATATCTAGTCTCCTGTCCAGGTCCATACACTATGGGGTAGAATGTCTCATCTAAATCTGGAAGGGAACCAGGTCCTCAGTGGGACATAACAAGATACATAAAAATATGCCATAATGTAAATACTGAATAAATAAATACAAGGTTTACTAACCAACTAAGTAAATGCAATGTAAAGACCTTGTAGTACGTATGGAAATATGTAGGCTAGACATATGCTGACTTAATTCACCAATCGTGGTGACTGGCTAGTATATGTGTCATATGCCCCCAGACACATGGGCACTCTGTAATCGGCCATCTCCGAGGAGCATGGTATCCGAAGGTATAACATTCAAGGAGGAGGGTGTCCCATACGTCTACTAGTTGTCTTCCCCGTCCAATGTAACTAATGCCAAGTCATAACTTTCCTGAGTATTCCTGATTTCGTGCTAAGCCGTGATGCATGTCACATGCACCGGTAGCTAATCGAGTACGTAAACTCGCATCCCAATATGTATTGCAATCATGTTGCGTGTACCCGTATCAGGGTCTAGGAGGATATTAGGATACCCTCGCAGCTTTTGGTAGGTCTACTAAGTCTAAGTCAGTTACACTACGTGTCAATGTACTTGTTGACGGTACCCGAGGCAATCTCGAATTTCACAATTATATGTATATTCAAGAGAAATAGCATACAACAATTTTATATAATTAAACAGTAAATCTTGGCAAGGTATACTTGCCTACGTCTCTGTGCTGGAAGTACCAAAAACCTGTTCTCGCAGTCAAGTCTGAGGGATCCTGTGACCTGGGGTCACTGACTACGTCGTAGGTGCACGCTGTTCAAGATGTACAGGGTTCGTGAATTTAATATTAAAAATGTGTACTTTAAATAATATATAGTATATATATATATTTATACTTATGTAAAGACATAATATATATATAATTAGTACATATACATATACATATTTATAGCATATAAATATAAATATATAAATATAGTATTTATATACTTAATATATATATACATAAATATAATTAAATGCAAGGAAATTAATAATAAAACATATATGTTATACATATATTTTATGTACTTAAATATTTATATTTATAAATATGATAATATACATATTTATAATAAATGCATATATATATATAGATATATATATATATATGTATATATATATATATACATATATAGCTTATATAATAATAATATATGTATAATACATAATATATATATACATATATATACATACATATATGTTTGTGGTATTTAAACGAAAGAATGAAAGTGTATTTCAATGACGGGGTTTGTGCGAAACCCGCGCCCTTTGGTTTACAAACAAACTTGTACAATGTAATCCTAAACGAGGATGTGGGAGTACAATTTATTTAATCTGGGTATAAATTGCTATAGGTGTCTGATCTGCGGTCGATCACTTTAGCCCTTGGACCACGCGATGTTGAAGAAGTGCCGTGGAAGACAGGTAGCAGCTTCGAAGGTTGCAGGAGAGGGTGGATGCACGATGCCGAAGTCGTCGATCCCCGCTCTTTGCCTGAGCTCCGGTCTCTCTCTCTCTCTCTCTCTCTCTCTCTCTCTCTCTCTCCTCCTTGTTCGATCTTCTCCGACTGTCGACCTTGGATCTGGTATTGGTACTCTTGATCGAATTTTTCGACCTGGGATCTGATATCGGTTTCTTGACCAATTTTTTGACCTGGGATCTGATATCGATTTCTTGACCAATTTTTTCACCTTGTTCCCCATTGACAGGGGCCTCTATTTATAGAGTCTTTGGTGACAGTGACCACTCCATTGGTGTAGCAACCGAGGAGTGAAAAGTACAGCACCCTTTTATACAACGGTTAAAGTAACCAATGCCTACGTGTAGATGATCTTTTGACTGAGCGGGTGACGTGGGTCCAACTAAAGGGACACAACACGTACGGTTGCTACTAAGATCACGGCGTAAAAGCCACGCGGGTAGGTATCCATTGTGTAGAAGAGGTTGGCGTAGAAGCCAAATGTCCGTCACCATGGCATAGAAGCCAAGTAGGCATAGAAGCCGAACAGGAATAGAAGCCGAGTAGGCGTGGAAGCCGAGTAGGCGTGGAAGCCGAGCAGGCATAAAAGCCGAACAGGCATAGAAGCCGAGTAGGCGTGGAAGCCGAGTAGGCATAGAAGCCGAACCGGCATAGAAGCCGAACAGGCATAGAAGCCGAGTAGGCGTGGAAGCCGAGTAGTCGTAGAGACTGAGTGGGCGTGGAAGCCGCATGAGCACAGATCCTGAATGGGCGTAGAGGCCGCTGCATATCGTGCCAGAATGGGCGTAGAAGCCGCTTGAGCACAGATCCTGAATGGGCATAGAAGCCGCTGCATATCGTGCTGATGTGGACGTCTTAGCCGGAATTACGGCTTTTGAAGATATAACCAAATCTCTTGCAGGGATTTGCCATCACCTTATGCATTAAATGCGGAGGCGTGTTTCGAAGGTCTACAGGCCTTCTGTGCACCCGTTGCAGAGACGTGTCTTGAGAGAAACTGTCACCGCTCTGTGCAATTAGACGTGGAGACGTGCCTCGAATCCCGTACGAAGTACAGCTTTTGACGTGGCAGGCGGTTTGTCTGCTGCAGAGCGTAAAATAGCTCATGTTTGCTTGTGTAAAATAGGGTGGCGTATTCCCTTGTACGCAAAAGAGCGGTTTATGCTGAGGGGACTCCGGTAAACGACGGTTTGGTGATGTTTTACCAAATCCTCTGCATTAAATGGTGAGATCCGCCATCATACTGAGGGACGCATCTCAAGAGGTCTGCCATCGTTTCCAGCCGTCGTCTGGGTAGCCGTGCATCACCTTTTGTCAGGAGTCAGAGGTCAAATTTACTGCGTGACTTGACAGGTTCATTTCGGGGAAGATGAAGCGTTCCTCGTACGCTATCACGCTGCTTTGAGAGCGGTTGAGTTTTACGCCATGGAGGCGATGAAGAACTCTGTTTCACGCTGGAGCGGCCTGGACGTACTGTATTTATGCGGATGGTCCTTTGAGCTTTATTCTTCACGCTGTATTTTAGCGGAGAAAACTCTGTCGTACGCCTGATGGCTCTGAAGGCCTCTGCTTACGCTGCTCTGTATCAAGAGGCTTTGTAGCTCTTCCCAGCATATTTTTCATGCTTCTACAAGACCCCCTTCAGAGCTTTTAAATTCCTTGGAATTTGAAACGCTTTGAACGAAGCATGAATGGCCCCTCGTAACTCGAAACGTTTCTGAGTGGAGCGTTGAAACGGTCGGTGCAGACTTTATGGCGGATTTATGGGAGACCGTTGTGATCTCTTTTGCCTATAAAAAGGCTGGGAGAGTTAGCCTGTTCTCCCCATATCTTTATCACCACGCAGAGATGATCACCGGAGTTCGCCGGGTCGATTTGAGGAAGAAGGAGATCATGTTCTTCCAGCGTGTAAGGAGCCGAAAAAGACGGCATCTTCGAGCAAATGTCCACTGCAACGATGGATCATGGAAGGATATCTTAGCCTCCCTTGCTCGGGATAATCAGCAACTTTGTATGGCGTTGCCCTAGTAGAGAGGAAGGGTCGTATTTGATCACACAGCTTGCAAGCTGTATCTCTTCTCCTTAGATCCCCGCAGACGAGATTAGACAAACCGTAATATATCGTCCCTGATCGAGCTGGGTGGAAGACCCCTCAGCTGGATCGGCCATGGCGAATGGAGGATCTTCTTGTTCATTACTGTGGAAGTAAATGAACCGCCATGGAAGAAGAGGAAGACCTGCACCGATGCGGGAACCCGGTAGAACGGATTCTGGCGACGATCTTCAGACGACGAGGGGGTATCTCCTTTGTAGATGGAGTTTCCCTCAGATGTAATCATGAAAATGGAATAAAAACCCTTGTAGATTAGATTTTCCTCATATGTAATCATGATTTTAATCTTTAATAAAAATTATCTTTCTTCTTCATATGATCATCTTGCCATATGTTGCTGTGAAGTCTGAATATGTGCAGCTTCAACACGTCTGAATCTGTACGCCGACTCTGTAGAAAGAGTGCTAGGTCCTGTCCTTTACGCATAGCGAGTAGTTCATAGAACGCTGTAGATCATTTTGAACATCTTAGAACTGTCCTGTTGCTGGGACTGAGAAACCGCGTAGAGCTCTAAACTTCTGATAAACAGAATTTTTTGTTCAGTCTTCGCCTTCAAGAGTGACTTCTCAAAAATCCCTTGGAACAGGGTCGAGGAATGGCTGTCAAAAACTGAGTTGCCATCTTTTGATATACGAGGTATTCAGACTGGAGTTTGGACGAACCTCCAATTGACCCGAGAAGAGCAATTTCTCAATGTTTAAACTCTTGTATATTTTGGGTACTTGGGATATGTTGAGGCCAAGGAGGAGTATCTTCTGTGTGAACTCCTGTAATTGACCATCTTGGGGACCGTTCGAATATACGGAAAGTCGTGGAGCGAGAAATCATCAGTCTGTAGCCTCCGGGCGTAAAACACCGTCGAGCGTGAAATCATAGACTTGTAGTTCCTGTGCGTGAAGTCATGGATTTTGTGGCCTCTCGAGCATAAAAGCTACTGAGCACAAAGGCAACCGGGCCAAAAACCTGACTTGTAGCTGTCGAACGTAAAGTTGTAGATTCGTAGCCGTCGAGCGTAGGAAGCTCCTTTAGCGTAGAACTGTATATCTGTAGCCTGTGAGCGTAGAACACCATCGAGCATGAAATCGTAGACTTGTAGTCCCTGTGCATGAAGTCATGGGTTTTGTGGCCTCTCGAGCATAAAAGCTACTGAGCACAAAGGCATCCGGGCCAAAAACCTGACTTGTAGCTGTCGAACGTAAAGTTGTAGATTCGTAGCCGTCGAGCGTAGAAAGCTCCTTTAGCGTAGAAATGTATATCTGTAGCTCCTGAAAAGAAAATTTCTCCGAGCGTAAAGTCTTGCGGATCTGTTGCTTCTGAGCGTAAACTGAGCGCCATCGAGCGTGAGATCATCGATTTGGTATCTGCTGAGTGTAAAGTCGTAGATTTGTGGCCTCTCGAGCGTAAAAGCTACTGAGCACAAAGGCATCCGGGCATAAAACCATAGACTTATAGCTTGCGAGCGTAAAACCGTAGATCTGTTGCTGTCGAGCGTAGAAATCTCCTTCAGCGTAGGACCTGCTGAACTGTCTTTGCACGAAAAACTTTTCGAATTTGCTGACTGTCCGTCTTTCAAGGTTAGTGGTCTGACGTGGCATCCAATCATAACCCATTATTTAATTTTGTGAGATTTGGTTAGGGTCTCGAGGAGTCCGTCTGAGGATTCGAAGAGTCGGCCCGAACTCTATATATATCCCAAGTTCTCTGAGAGAGAAACTTTTTATCCGTCTTCTGTGAAAGAGAGCTTTCGACTGTTCGAGTTTTTTTTCGTTCCCTCGAATCTTCAGAAAATGGCATCGAAACAAACCTCCTTCGCTAAGGGAAAGGGTATAGGTTCCTCTTCTCATTCTTCTGCCCCAGCGAGGGAGTCTTTGGTCGGTCAAGGCGAACTTCCTTCTGAGCGAAGTGTCCCGCCGATGAGCAGTGCACCCGATCTTCGAGGTAAAGCCTTCGGGGTGTCAAAAACGACAAAAAATCCTTCGCACACGTTGAACGTGACCGCGCTAGGTCGTCTTCTGGGATGATAGCCTCTTCTTGAGGAAGATGGTGCACGGAGGCGTTTTCATCTTTTACGCCCATATTTCTAATGTGTCAGCGTAAAGACTCCATATTTTCGTAGTTCTGAGCGTAGAAGCTCTGGCTACCGAAAATTGGGGTATATCGTAAAATTTGAATTTTTACGCTTGTGGGGGTGACCTCCGGCGTAAAATTGCCAGATTTGCACAATCCTGCGTAGAGCACAGACTGTTGTTTCTTTCGGTCCGTATGTTCGTGAAGACTTGTGATGACGTATTTTTTCTTGCACTTTTGTAGTTGACTTGGGTGAGTCTCCACTGGCCGAGGTGATGGGCTCCGCTGCTGGGATGCTGCACTCGAACTTCCTGGAGGATCTGTCCCACGTGTCCTTCCCTATCTCCGGACCCCAGTACCCTGAAGGAAGGAGGGTCTTAATATCGGCTCAGGGCGAGCGAATGCTGCTGAGCATGATCAACGGGAAGCCTCTGACTTATGTAGACGGGGAGCCGTACGTAAAGCCAGCTTTCCTTTTTGGGGACATGATCGACAAACAGTCCCAGACGAAGCCTAAGAGGGAGCCCTGGGTCTTCTCAGCCGAGAATTTGGTTTTGTACCTGCCAACGATGCCGAGGGATTATCCCATCTCGGCCTTCTTCCACGCGACGCATCCTAGAAAGATGTCGTGGACGCTGACTCCTGATCTTTACGGCAAGCCGGGGAAGATCTTTCATCTGAAAGGAGCTGACCAGGAGTCATTCGTCAGTCGCCCCTCCGGCGTTGTGACGTTGTTCAGAGGACTGTGCCCGGGCAGTGTTCCAAGTGAGGATAGCTTGGTGATCCAGCCGGTCCAATTGCCGACCTTCTGCAACGACTTCATGGGTCGAGGTGGGGTATATCCCAAGGAGAATCCTCGGTGCAATGGGTGGATCGCCCCAACGAACTCCCGATGGAGATGCCTAGTTGACTGGGCCTTGAAGCATTTCCAGAGAGAGTTGGAGGGTATTGGACTATATGCCGTTGTGAGTGCGACGAGCGTTGGGTTACCTCCGAATCCCAATTTGTTCCTGGCGCTGATGGAGCGGTATATTTCGCTCACCGGGACCTTTGCCACTCCACTGGGGGAGTTGGGGTTGGCGCTCCACGAGATGGCAGTTGTCTCGAGACTGCCGATGGGGATACTCCATATGAAGAGTATGTTCCCACCAACCGGGAGTTGGGGGATTTGGACCCTCGGGTAGCGGAAGTATATCAGGAGCTGATGTGTCAATACTTTGCGTGCACCGCCTTTTATAACGAGCCTTCTGATTTGGCTCACACCACCAAGTGGATGTCCTACCTCTTCTTCCACCGAGCCGGGGCCGCCAGGTCGGAGAAAGCCTCGGGTGGCAAGAATGAGCCCGTGAACTATTTGGGCGTGCTTAGTGCCCAGGTTGTGGAAACCCTTATGGAGGAGGCTGAAGCTCCGGACCAGATTCTTGTCGAGGGGGTAGGAAAGTACCCGGAAGGCACCAAGGCCTGTAGTTACTTGAGGCGTTGTCGCAGGCCTTTGTCTAAGGAAGCCCAGCTGGCCGGTTTCTTCTCGATATGGTTGCGCCGAGTAGTGGTACCAGGTACCGCGTCCGCGGACCGCATTCACCGGAACATCCTATGGCCGGCAGTGCGCCTGGTATTTGGGGCAAGACTGGGCTTGCTTCCTGCCATGGTGTGCCGTATACAGGCTGGCTTGAGAGCCATAACTGATGGGTTGCTCGTCGACGAAGCTCGACGTGAGAGTTTTCCCAGGGTGGAATTACCATACCTATACTTGATGGGATGGTTGATTATCCACAATCCCCGGGTGATGTCTCCTGGGTCCGGTAGCAGCTCGGGGGGTATATTCTTGCTGAATTACAAGGATTCCTCCTGGAATGTGAGCACAGTTTTAGACTGCCGGCTGGTGTTGAACCTCGGCCACGGTTGGAAGCTCCTCTGTACTGCTCCCCCCGTGCATCGCAATCAATTAGGGGTGTGGCTTGAGGATTCAGGTGAAGAGAAGACCGACCTTTCCCCGGAAGCTTTTAACTGGTTGGTCTGTATTAGACCCTCCCATCTGCTGTACAGGAGCGAAGATCACTGCTTCTTCGAGCCCTACTTGCCTAGTCGTTTTGCCAGGCAGTTTGGGTACGATCAGCTGCATGTGGGCAATGCCGTTACCAGCTTTAGGTCCAGGGGCAGACTCATTGATGGAGCTAGAGGGTGGCAATATTTCCTTATGGGTTGTACGAGGGCAACCTTCATTGTGCCGGTTGTTACAACCTCCACGGAGCTTCGCATTCTCCATTCTTACGCCCAGTTTTACGTGGCGATTAACACCTTCCATCGTGATTTCGACGTGCGTGAAAGCTTCCGGGTGCCTTCTCCCAAGCCTGAAGAAAGAGTTGACGTCCCTTCGGTTTCTTCGGACGAAGGTGAGGAGTCTGGTACTCCGGACGAGCCTCTGGTATCGGTGCCGAGGTGCGAAGTGCCTCTACCTGCGGGGGATTTGGAAGTCCCTTCTGGGAAGCGACGGGCTTCTGCTCTGAAGGAGGTTTCTCTTCGTAAGAGGAGGAGGGAGACGGTTGCTGATCCTCTCCGCATTCCTGGCATTGCGGCTCCTGGGAGTGAGCCTGCCTCTCCCTACCTCGGGGATGACTCCTTGGCTGGAGGTTCCTCGCCTTCTAGAGAGGGGCCTCCTACAGTTTCGGTCGTCGATGCAGGAGAATCCTTGTTAGAGGTGGTTGTGGTGGCTACTGCTCCAGGTAGTGGAGCGAGATTGCTTGTGTGGCCGAGACAGATGGGAGAATCTTTCCCGAGGCCAGCAGCGGGCATGACTCCTGCCGTGTTAGTGAGCGCACCTGGCGAGATTCTGGCCGATGAACTTCAACTACGTCTTGGTGGAGACCTGACAGAACTCTCGGCGATGTCGGTCGGCCCACCTCCTTCTCCAGGCATGATGATTTGCATTGCGTCATTAAGGCGTGGTTTAGCTATATTGACTGCAGATGCGTCGTATATGCCGTTGGCCCCGGATAAAATGTTGTTTTTATGTCTCCTTTGAGAAAGATTGTCATCATACTGATATTGACTTTCTTGTCTTCTTCTCAGGGGATAGCGCCCACGGGGAGTATAGCGTTGAAGCGCATTCTGGTTCCGCTCGGGCTTCTGACGAGGAGGCGTTCGTCTTTGATGAGGAAGTGGCTTCGGGGGCCAGTACGCCTGGAGTAGCTTCATCAACTCGAGAGGAGGATGAACACGTCATCGTGACCTTGCCTCTTGTGAGTGTGGCGACGACTTCGACCGCCGTTACCGCACCTTCTTTGATTGCGCCATGTGTCGATGCGACGGCTGTGGCCACCTCGTCTGCAATCATCCCTGGAGAGGGACTTGTTGACATTGCGGGCGCTCCCGGCGTTCAGTCGGATCTAGTTGCGTTGATCGAGCAACATACCAGCCTTTTCTATACCGGTTTGAGAACGATGGTGTCAATGGTGTTAGCGAAGAGTCTGGATTTTGAGCGCCTGAGGAAGACTTCTCTTGCTTCGATCGGGGTTATCAGGGAGCTCGGCGATCCTGGGGTAGCTGATGCCCTGGAGGCGGTGGTTAATGGGTTAGAGCAACCTATTAACGAACATTTACAGCTGACTCGGGGTCTCGATGCTGATGTTCAGGCTTGGTTCGACCTCATGACTGCGCGGCTTGCTACGAAGGTGGAGAGCCTAGACAACTCTATCCAGAAGCATAAGCTGGAGGTGGATAGGAGAAAAGTTGTCGTGGAAGAGGCTCTTGCCGTTGAGACGCGGTGTCGCTCTGAGCATGAAGGGAATGCAGCGAGGGTCTCCAAGCTGAAGGAAAAACTCGCTCGGGCAGAGGAGTAGGCTTCTCAGTCGCTGGCAGGTCTAGACGTAGCGTTCGGTCGACTGAGCACAGCACGACGGGAGCTGGACCGTGCAGAAGCTGCTCGCGCGGGTTATCTTCGGGCAAAGGCTGATCTGACCCTCACGGACACTCCCGAGGCACGGCTGGAGCAGGCTCGTGCCGACGCCTAGGTTCTTAGGAATGAGAGGATAGCTGCGCTGGAGCGGCAGATTCACAATCTGACTCACCTGCCATCATGATGTATCATTTTCCCTTTTTGCTTGCCCAGATGTAATTCTGCCTCCCTCTCGGGAATAAATAAAGGCGACTCTTTTCTGACTTTTGTGGACCCATCATTTCGGAATGTAAATGACCGGTTTTGGTGAGAGTGTTATCAGAGGTAGTATGGACATGATAGACTCCCGATAAACTTCTTAGCAGGACACATCTATTCAGAGGTCATACGGACATGATAGAGCGTAACCCTACTAATTGGCATTTTGGAAGTAGTTTTGTCAGAATCGAGGGCCTTGCTATGTCCAACCCGAGCAGGGGGGATTAAGCATAGTACCTTTTCAGGAATTTGCCGTTGATAGGAGCCATTAACATGTCTCCATTAGGCTGGACTATCCTGTAGGCGCCGTTCGAGAACGTTGTCTCGATCACATAAGGGCCTTCCCACTTGGGTTGGAATTTGCCCTTACTTCTGTGGGTAAGAATCATTGATCTTCTTACGGCTAGAACTAGCTCGCCGACTTTGAACACTCTTTCCTTCACCTTATGATTAAAAGTTTTGGAAATGCGTGCTTGGTAAAGCGCGATGCGCTGTTGAGCTTGTAGGCGTTTCTCGTCTAATCCTTCAAGCTCTTGGAGCCTTAACAGGTCATTCTTTTCTCGAGTCAACTCACTAGTCACTGCTATCCTGAGCGACGGGATCTGTATTTCGATGGGAAGAACTGCCTCGCTCCCGTAGACCAGTAAAAAGTGGGTACAACCTGTAGGTGTCCGTACCGTTGTGCGGTATGCCCAGAGACATTCGCCCAGCCTCTCGTTCCAGTCTCTTTTGTTTGAAGAAACGAACTTCTTCAGGAGTTTGATAATGGTTTTGTTGAAAGCTTCCGCCAAACCATTAGCAGCTGGATAATATGCCGTAGAGGCAATATTATGTATTCGACTTTTATCGCAAAATCGATGAAACGCTTGGCTGATGAACTGAGGCCCATTGTCATGGATTATCCTTCGAGGAATCCCAAAGCGATAAATGATGTGGTGCTTGATGAAGCTGATCACGTCAGACGCTTTTACCTCAGCCAGAGGGATCGCCTCTGCCCATTTGGAGAAGTAATCCGTGATGGCCAGTATGAACCGGTGGCCTCTGGAGGAAGACGGGTGAATGGGACCGACGATATCCATACCCCATGCTTCGAAGGGCCAGGATACGACCGTAGGATGTAGATATTCAGACGGTTGGTGTATGAAGTCTGCATGAACCTGACAGGCTTTGCATTATCTTGCATAGCTGATCGCGTCTGTGATCATAGTGGGCCAGTAGTAGCCCATTCTCCTGATACGATCCTGTAGCTTAGGACCGGGCTGATGCGCTCCGCATACGCCATCGTGAGCTTCTCGGATAATCTGCTGTTCTTCGTCGTCTGAGAGACATCTTAATAGCAGTCCGTCGTAGGTTCGACGATATAGGCAGTATGAAGATGCATCGAAATAGAAGCGTAATGATCGTCTCTTGACGGATATTGCTTCTTTGGGGTCCTCCGGCAAGATTCCGTATGCGACGAAATCTATGAAGGGACTTCTCCAGTCCCTCCCGGGGGGATCTGTGTTCACAGCGTGGCTGCGTTCTATGTGAAGGTTGTTCTTCACGCAGAATAAATCTCTGTTAAGAAGGATCACCGAATCTTGCCTTCTTATAGGGGTAGCCAAGTCCGCAGCTAGACTGGCCAGGGCATCAGCTTCCAGATTCTGAGATCGATGTACATGCTCTAGGAAGAACCCTTTGAACGTCATGGCTATCTCGATTGTCGCTCGATGATAGGGGATGAGGTCTGAATTCCGGACTTCGTATATCCCTCTGACTTGATTGACGATAAGCAGAGAATCACCGAAAGCTTCCAGGGTTTTGACCCCCAGCTCTTCAGTGACTTGGTGCCCGATCAACAGGGCGTTGTATTCCGCCACATTGTTGGAGCATGGTTCATTAAGAGAGTATGCCCGGTAGATGACGAGTTTATCAGGAGTGACCAGGACGATTCCTACCCCTGAAACCACGTTTCCCTGGATGCCAGTCCTGGAGGCGCCGTCAAAGAACAGTTGCCACGTGTCACTTTCTATTGCGGAATTACATTCTGCAACTTCGTCGGGAATGTCTTCGTATAACTTGGAGGCCTCCGGGATCGGATGAGCAGCCAGGAAGTCGGCCAACGCTTGGCCTTTGATGGACTTCTGCGGGATGTACACCATGTCATATGGTGTTAACAGCATCGCCCAGGTTGCGCGTCGGGAATTAAGAATACTCGGCTTGCTTATCAGTACTCAAAGAGGGTTGATCCTGGAGATGATATGAATAGTCTGGCCGATGACGTAGTGCCGCGTCTTTTGGATAGCGAACATCAGAGCCAGACATTCTTTCTCCACTGGGTTGTACCGGTATTCGGCTCCGACCATCATCCTGCTGAGGTAATAGATAGCCTGCTCATGCCCCTCGTCGTTCTTTTGTGCTAGAAGAGCTCCTAGCGAATGATCCATTGCTCGGACGTACAGCAAGAACGGTTTCCCCATGATGGGAGGCACCAGAACTGGCGGACTGGTGAGGTAGCGTTTGATCTCCCCGAATGCTTGCTGACAGGTTTTGTCCCATACGAAGGATACACCTTTCTTCATGAGGTGCAAAAAAGGCTGGCATCTTCCTGAGAGGTTGGATATGAACCTTCGGATATAAGCCAGACGGCCTTGAAATCCCCAGAGTTCCCTCAGATTGCGGGGCGGTCGCATTTCTATGATGTCCTGGACTTTGTCAGGGTCCACCTGGATGCCTTTGGCGGTGATAACAAATCCCAGGAATTTGCCACTAGATACGCCCAGGAAGGACTTCGTAGGGTTCATCTTGAGTTGATGTCGGCGCATTAACTCGAATACCGTCCTTAGGTCCTGAATGTGATCATCCTTGAGGCGGCTTTTGACGGCTATGTCGTCTACGTAACACTCTACTATTTTGCGTAAATGTTCATGGAATATGCCGCTCATAGCCCGTTGGTACGTAGCCCCGGCGTTCTTCAATCCGAAGGGCATGACCGTATAGCAATACACCCCCAACGGGGTACGGAAGGTAGTGTGCTTCTCGTCTTCAGGATGCATCTTGATTTGATTGTATCCTGAGAACCCGTCCATAAAAGACATGCGTTCAAAACCGCAGGTGTTGTCAATCATGATATCCGTGATGGGAAGAGAAAATTCATCCTTGGGGCAGGCCGTATTTAGATCTCGGTAATCGATGCAGATACGTACCTTCCCATTTTTCTTCATGACTGGGACAACGTTGGCGACCCAGTCGGGATGTTGTTCTTCCCGGATGAACCCACAGGCTATCATCTTTTTGACTTCAGCTTCAATGGCGTCCATCATGTCCGGTCGGAACCGGCGTTGGTGCTGCTTCACAGGCTTTGAGTCAGCCAATATGTTGAGTTTGTGAGTAGCCACCTTCGGGTCTAGGCCCGGCATATCTCCATAATCCCATGCAAAGACGTCGACGTATTCCTTTATCAGCTGTATGATTTCTTCCCTTTCGGCTGGTGGAAGATTGTCACTGATAAATATCGGCTTTGGCGAAAGCTCACCCCCAACATCGATTTGGATAACTTCGTCTTTGGTTGGAGGTTCCCTTTGTTCGAAGCAGAATTTCCACTGTGTGTCCATTTGCTGAGCCCAAGAGTCATTCTCAAATGGCTCAGAATCTCGTTCCTCTGCTTCTGAGGGATCTGTCATCACCATATTTGCTGATAGTTCTTGTTCGAGAGCATCAGGTGAGTCGGGGGGTGAAAAGATGTCCTTATCCGACGTGGAAGCCATAAGGGAGGTGGCATACCCTAACCCGAAACGAGTTTATTGGTAGCGGGGGTCGCCGCGTGGCGGCGTTCTTCTGCCTCTTCCGTAGTTGAGGCCCGGCTTTCGCTTCAAGTCGTAGCCCATATTTTGCATGATCTTCAGCGCTTGAGGGCTGTATCGATGAACCTGCATCTTCCTAGTATCGTCATCGAAAGGATCTTCCTGGATGGCTGGCTGATTGCGCATGCGGCCGAATACTATTGGATGCTGACTGCTGCAGGTAGGTGGGATTATGAAGATAGAATCTTTATGCGGTCCATACGTTGTGATGACGTTGGATGATGATGCTGCTTCCCAGATATGCGGATGGTAGGAGTCCATAGCTTCCAAGAACTTTCGTGCTATGGGTTCTACCTCGTCACGGGGAGCAGGTTCCTGATTTGGAATCTGAGTATTAATGTACGAGAAAAGAGGATATTTATTGCCATCTGGAACTCCGTTCCTGGTCGTGTTTATATCGATCGGCTGCTTGTCGCGCCGAAGGTTGATGACCAAAGGTGGAGGCTTCTGGTTCAGAGTAACCGCTGGAGAATTGTTTCTTTACCCCGAGCTGGATCTGTTCAGGTGAATAGCCATGGGCTCTATGGCTTTTGGACGAGTGGTTCGTCCTTTCACTCTGATCAACAGCGGTAGTGCGGCAGAGGGTTCTCCTGGCTCCCGGTGGGATTCCTTCTCTGTCTTGTCCGCCACTTCTTCCGTGTGGTCCTGCGAGTACAATACGACGTCAGAATAGTAGGACTCTACTCCTTTAAACGGGTTTAGGTCGGCCTCCTCCGTTTGTACCATCCCTTGGGGGTCTACATATTTAAGACATTGATGTAGAGTTGAAGAAACAATGTTGTGATCGTGGATCCACGGTCTTCCTAGCAAGATGTTATAGGATACCTCTGAATCGATCACGTAACATGTGGCCACCGATCTGAGGTTGCCAATCTGGATCCTCAGGTGAATCTTCCCTAACGGCTTACTTCTTCCGGCGTTGAATCCCACGATTGTAGTGGAGGTGTAAGCCAGTTCGCTGGTAGGAATACTCAACGGTCTGAGTAGACTGTGCGGGATGATGCTGATCGATGATCCCAGATCTATGTGAATCCGATCAACCTCCATGGAACTAATATACCCGGTATAATAGAGGGGCCTGTCATGCCTGTTATGTTTTAATAGCATGTCGTCTTGGGTGAAGGTGATATTTGGGACCACCTCCATCCCACTGTGGCACCGAGGGCACGCCACTGGTTCTTCCTCGGAAGACTTGAGCTGGGTCAAGCATGCCTCCGCCTGCATTAGTGCTTCACTCAGGGCTAGACGAGTGTCTTGGGAGAGCCTGAGTAGCTCGAAGATGGAGAGCCTGGCCGGTGTATTAGCCAGTTGGGCTAGGATGTCAAAGTTATACGGCTTCTCAAAACCTTTGTTCGGAATGTTTTTCACAAGTTTATCGAAGCGCACTTCTCTTTGTTTTCCTTTGTCCGCCGGCGTCGGTTTTGAAGGGTTGGCTTCCGGTATGACGGGGCTTGGCCCTGCAGGTTTGGCAGCTGAAACGTCTGCCGATATATCCTCTTGACTTGCTCCGTAGTCGTTGAGGTAGGCTCTCCCTGACCGGGTTGCAGTAAGTACCTCGTCTTCGTCTGATGGCAAAGAATTTGCGACCATATGGCATGGTTTGCACTTTAAGCTCCTCCTGGACGTAGCTCTATTCCCTTCCTCGAGCTCTGACACAAAATCTGGATGAACCCACATAATCTTGCCCTGACGGGTGGTCAGGGGTACCAGGTTATGATTTTGATCCCTAGCCGGAGGAAGATTGACGATGTCCATTGTGGCTCGGGAAATGGGCATGATACCGTCCATGACTTCTTGGGGAGGCAGATTGCCGAACCGCAGAGAGATCATGTTGGCTGTGACCATTTTCTCAGTGTCGTGCAGGGTGATGACCTTAGCATCGATCAACCCCTGGATCTTCCTCTTCAGTACGTAACATATCTTTGTTGGGTGGTGTACGTATCTGTGGAAGATACAGTATTTGGGGTCGTCGGTACTGCCGACCTCTTGGGGCCGCCTTAGCTCCGGCAGGGTAATCTTGCCACTTTTGACGAGACACTCAAATATACTAGGGATATCGTCGTCGTCGAAAGAGTAGACCTCGACGGGCCTGGAAGTCCCGGGCTTTGTCTGCGTGGTCACCGCCGTCTTTTGTTTGGACGTATTGACTGTCAGAGCTTCTTTTCCCTTGGAGCTGCGAGGATGGTCGCCGCTGGGAGATGGCCTTTTGCCTCTGTCGGAGGCGGAGATCATGATGCCGTTGTCGCGCGCCTTACGACTGTTGTCTTCGGCGGCCACTGCCGAGACGATGAACGAGGGCCACTCATGGAACTGATATGGTCCTGTGAACACCGAGACTATAGGAAGGAGGTTCTTCCTGCAAATGTCTACTAACGCCGAGTCTGGAACTCCTGGAGGCATTTGTAAGGTGGCCTGACGAAAACGTTCGACGAAGGTGCGAACGTCTTCCTTTTCCCTTTGCTTGACTTCAATGAGGGAGGACATAGACATGTCCATTCCACCCTCGTAGAATCGTGTGAAGAATAGCGCTTTGAAGTCTTCGAAGGAAGTAATGCAGTTGTCCGCCAAGCTACGGTACCACTGATAGGCTACTCTTGAGAGGCAGCCCTTGAACACCCGAGTGAGGAGGGCGTCGTTCCCTTGTAGCAACACCGTCATCATACTGAAATAGTTCATGTATTGACTTGGTGATGTTTTTTCTTCGAACCGAGCCATAGTCTGAGGTTTGTACTTCGGAGGAAAAGGGACTTCTTTCCAGATAGCCGGGTAAGGCTGGTTGATTCCCAGTTTCTTGAGCTGATCTTTGTGCCTCAAGGCGTCAAACTGGGCTTTCAACTCTCGCACTGCCTGCATCGGATTCTCAGTTGGAAGTGGAGGGACTGCTGACTCTTGATCTAAAGCAGGTTCTTGGCTTGGGTCGGATGGTGGTAAGTCCACCCTCATACGTATCTGAGTTGGTGGGACCGACGCTTGAGCCATGGCAGTCGCGCGCTGAGTTAGCATCATCTGGTGAATGTTCTCCATTACGGATTGTATTTTCTTCAAAGATGTCTCTAGCACAGTGATGCGTTGTTCTGCGTTTCCTGAAGCCTCCTCGCGTTCGTCTTCAATGGCGTAAGCTCCCACTTCCCTGGGCGTCATCGAAGGATTAGTATAGGTCGCCGCAGAAGTCGACTCTACACTCTCAGCATCTGTTCTGGGAGATTGGCGACCCCCAGCGTCGGAATCAGACGAGTACGGAGCTGGTTGCTGTGACCTTGCCCGGGTTTTTTGGAATACCCCAGCTTCAGTGCTCCAGAGGAGGTCTTCGAATCTTCTTCGGCTCGGAGGCCCAGAGGGATGACGTCTTGAGCTCGACCTTCTTCTGGGTATGCGTGAAGCCATGTTCACGGACGCATACGCATGCTCTTCTTCCGGAAAAGACTGAGAGTAGCTCAATCGGTCGAAGACCGACCGTTTTGCTTTAGAATAGCAGCAGTCAATCACAATCTTATGACTATTACAACATTGCTCTCTAGGGGGCGTAATAGACATGTTGGAAGATCCCCTCTCCTTACGCTTCTGGACTAGGCATTCGCGTAGGTCAGGAGTAGCAACCGAAGCTTGCTTTACGTCGCGGGACTTCGCCTGGCGTAATTTGGAGATTCGCTCAGACTGGCGTAAAGCTGAAGAGGTCCTCAGTCGGCCATCGGCTTCTCGCGTAATCCGGAGGGTAGGCAGATTGTTCTCTTGCTGGCGCAAAGGCCGAGAGGTTGAATATTCGTCTGCTTGCTTCCCCTCGCGGAGATCACCGCGCTCATCTGTTTTACCATAGAAGTCAGATGTTGTTTCGCGCGTGGAGCGTGATCTGTTCTTCCGATTTGGCGTTGAGGCACCATCGGAAGTTTTGCCTGTACCGCGTGTAGCGGGAGACTGATTCCTACGCGTAGAGCGCAGTGGATACTTCTGGGTTAGCGCAGAGGCCTTGCCCGAAGTTTTGTCTGTACTGCGCGTAGCGGGAGACTGGTTCCTACGCGTAAAGCACAGTGGATACTTCTGGGTTAGCGCAGAGGCCTTGCCCGAAGTTTTGTCTGTACCGCGCGTAGCGGGAGACTGGTTCCTACGCATAAAGCGCAGTGGATACTTCTGGGTTAGCGCAGAGGCCTTGCCCGAAGTTTTATCTGTACCGCGCATAGCGGGAGACTGAATTTTACGTGCAGGGCACGGAGGGAGCGATGCTACCACCTCATTGGTCGGAGAGATCGGAGAGATCGGAGAGTCCACAGGAATGGTTAAGGATGTCTTGGGCATCCACACTTTGCGCAGCTTTCTGTTGTCTTGGACGGAGAGAGAGTGAGAGCTACCCCCGGTTCGAAGCATGTCTTCGTAAGGAGACTGGTCGAAATGAACGACCAGTGTCTTCTTCACGGTTCCTATAGATACCGCATCGCGTTGAGCAATTACTTCCTCGTCAGAAGAGAAAGACGTCCCCAGCAGAGTCGCTATCTTGTTTGTGGTATTTAAACGAAAGAATGAAAGTGTATTTCAATGACAGGGTTTGTGCGAAACCCGCGCCCTTTGGTTTACAAACAAACTTGTACAATGTAATCCTATACGAGGATGTGGGAGTATAATTTATTTAATCTGGGTATAAATTGCTATAGGTGTCTGATCTGCGGTCGATCACTTTAGCCCTTGGACCACGCGATGTTGAAGAAGTGCCGTGGAAGACAGGTAGCAGCTTCGAAGGTTGCAGGAGAGGGTGGATGCACGATGCCGAAGTCGTCGATCCCCGCTCTTTGCCTGAGCTCCGGGCTCTCTCTCTCTCTCTCTCTCTCTCTTCTCTTTGTTCGATCTTCTCCGACTGTCGACCTTGGATCTGGTATTGGTACTCTTGACCGAATTTTCCGACCTGGGATCTGATATCGGTTTCTTGACCAATTTTTTGACCTGGGATCTGATATCGGTTTCTTGACCAATTTTTCCACCTTGTTCCCCATTGACAGGGGCCTCTATTTATAGAGTCTTTGGTGACAGTGACCACTCCGTTGGTGTAGTAACCGAGGAGTGGAAAGTACAGCACCCTTTTACACAACGGTTAAAGTAACCAATGCCTACGTGTAGATGATCTTTTGACTGAGCGGGTGACGTGGGTCCAACTAAAGGGACACAACACATACAGTTGCTACTAAGATCACGGCGTAAAAGCCACGCGGGTAGGTATCCATTGTGTAGAAGAGGTTGGCATAGAAGCCAAATGTCCGTTACCATGGCATAGAAGCCAAGTAGGCATAGAAGCCGAACAGGCATAGAAGTCGAGTAGGCGTGGAAGCCGAGCAGGCATAGAAGCCGAACAGGCATAGAAGCCGAGTAGGCGTGGAAGCCGAGCAGGCATAGAAGCCGAACAGGCATAGAAGCCGAACAGGCATAGAAGCCGAGTAGGCATGGAAGCCGAGTAGTCGTAGAGACTGAGTGGGCGTGGAAGCCGAGTAGTCGTAGAGACTGAGTGGGCGTGGAAGCCGCATGAGCACAGATCCTGAATGGGCGTAGAGGCCGCTGCATATCGTGCCAGAATGGGCGTAGAAGCCGCTGCATATCGTGCTGATGTGGACGTCTTAGCCAGAATTATGGCTTTTAAAGATATAACCAAATCTCTTGCAGGGATTTGCCATCACCTTATGCATTAAATACGAAGGCGTGTTTCGAAGGTCTACAGGCCTTCTGTGCACCCGTCGCAGAGACGTGTCTTGAGAGAAACTGTCACCGCTCTGTGCAATTAGACGTGGAGACGTGCCTCGAATCCCGTACGAAGTGCAGCTTTTGACGTGACAGGCAGTTTGTCGGCTGCGGAGCGTAAAACAGCTCATGTTTGCCTGTGTAAAATAGGGTGGCGTATTCCCTTGTACGCAAAAGAGCGGTTTATGCTGAGGGGACTCCGGTAAACGACGGTTTGGTGATGTTTTACCAAATCCTCTGCATTAAATGGTGAGATCCGCCATCATACTGAGGGACGCGTCCCGAGAGGTCTGCCATCGTTTCCAGCCGTCGTCTGGGTAGCCGTGCATCACCTTTTGTCAGGAGTCAGAGGTCAGATTCACTACATGACTTGATAGGCTCATTTCGGGGAAGATGAAGCGTTCCTCGTACGCTATCACGCTGCTTTGAGAGCGGTTGAGTTTTACGCCATGGAGGCGATGAAGAACTATGTTTCACGCTGGAGCGGCCTGAACGTACTGCATTTATGCGGATGGTCCTTTGAGCTTTATTCTTCACGCTGTATTTTAGCGGAGAAAACTCTGTCGTACGCCTGATGGCTCTGAAGGCCTCTGCTTACGCTGCTCTGTATCAAGAGGCTGTGTAGCTCTTCCCAGCGTATTTTTCATGCTTCTACAAGACCCCCTTCAGAGCTTTTAAATTCCTTGGAATTTGAAACGCTTTGAACGAAGCATGAACGGCCCCTCGTAACTCGAAACGTTTTTGAGTGGAGCGTTGAAACGGTCGGTGCAGACTTTATGGCAGATTTATGGGGGACCGCTGTGATCTCTTTTGCCTATAAAAAGGCTGGAGGAGTTAGCCTGTTCTCCCCATATCTTCATCACCACGCAGAGATGATCACCGGAGTTCGCCGGGTCGATTTGGATACCCTCGCAGCTTTTGGTAGGTCTACTAAGTCTAAGTCAGTTACACTACGTGTCAACGTACTTGTTGACGGTACCCGAGGCAATCTCGGATTTCACAATTATATGTATGTTCAAGAGAAATAGCATACAACAATTTTATATAATTAAACAGTAAATCTTGGCAAGGTATACTTGCCTACGTCTCTGTGCTGAAAGTACCAAAAACCTGTTCTCGCAGTCAAGTCTGAAGGGTCCTGTGACCTGGGGTCACTGACTACGTCGTAGGTGCACGCTGTTCAAGATGTACAGGGTTCATAAATTTAATATTAAAAATGTGTACTTTAAATAATATATAGTATATATATATGTATACTTATGTAAAGACATAATATATATATAATTAGTACATATACATATACATATTTATAGCATATAAATATAAATATATAAATATAGTATTTATATACTTAATATATATACATAAATATAATTAAATGCAAGGAAATTAATAATAAAACATATATGTTATACATATATTTTATGTACTTAAATATTTATATTTATAAATATGATAATATACATATTTATAATAAATGCATATATATATAGATATATATATATACATATATAGCTTATATAATAATAATAATATATGTATAATACATAATATATATATACATATATATACATAAATATATACTATACTATACATATATATGCTAAAAATATAAATACATTTATTCATATTTAATATATAAATATATGATCTGAATATATATATAAATATAATATATTTATATATAAATAATATATATATACATATATATAATACAATATATATATACATATATATAATACAATATATATATAAATATATATATATATATATACATACATATATATATATATATATATATATATATATATATATATATATATATATATATATATATATATATATATATATATATATATATATATATATATATATATATAAGAATAAAAGTAAAATGCATAAATATACATATAATAACATATAATAGTATACTATATATACTATATATATATACATATAATTACATATAATTATATAATATACATAATTATATATATATAATACAATATACAATAATATATATATATATATATATATATATATATATATATATATATATATATATATTTTATAAAAAGAATCAAAAAGACATATATATATATATATATATACATATTTATAATATATATTATAATATTATATATATATGGTATATGGTATATATATACATATATATATATGGTATATATATATATACTGTAAAAATATAATAAATAATATAATAATAAATATATAGTATATATATATATATATATACATAAATATACTAAATACATAATTATATACATATTATAAAATATATAAAGATATCATATATATTGTATATATACTGTATAAATATAATTATAAATAATAATTATTATATATAAATATAAATATATATTAATATACATATATATATAGTTATATACATACATGTGTATATATATACGTATTTACGTATTAAAGGGGGTATTTTTATACCAGCCACGTGGAAGGGGGGTCCACGCCTCGTCGCCGGCGGGAGGACGGTGGCGGTGCGACCGGTGGCTGGCCGGAACGGCGGCAGCAGTAGTGGTTGCTGTCAGCAACCACAGTAGCAGCGGCAGTTGCGGCGGCGCAGGCGGTGGCGGAGGCAGCGGTGCAGGGTGGGGGAACGGCGGAGGGGGTCGGAATGGAGAGGTTGGTGGTGGTGGCGGTGGTCCAAGGCGGCCGAGGGAGGAGTTTGAGGCGGTCGGGGTGGCTAGGTTGCAGTGGTCGGGGGGGTCGGCGGGGCGATAAGGGGGATCTGGCGGCGGCTGTGGTGGTCGTGGGGCGGTGGTGGCGGGTTGGTTCGGCGGAGGATGGTGAGACGAAGCGGATGGGGGTGGTGGCGGTGGACCAAGGTGGCGGATGGTGGCGGTTTAGGGCATCGGGGTGGTCGGGGTGCTGTGGTGAAGGAAGGAGGGTGGGGCACTGCAGAGGCTGCAGGCGGCGCCGGCGGCGGCCAGGACAGTGCTGCGGCGGCCGGAAGGGAGCTGGGGGAGGGGCGAAGCCGGTGGCGGAGGTTCGGGTGTGGTGGTGGCCGGAGATGGGAGGTGTGGGGAGTTCGGGAAGGGGGGATGGGGTTTATATAGGGTTTGGGTTTTGGTATTTTATGTAAATTAGGGTTAGGTTAGGGGTATTTAGGTAATTATGCAATAAAATATCTTTTAGATATTTTAGGATATTTTCTAGATATTTTATGGTGGGACCCACTTCCAAATGGACGGTGTAGGTTCACCCTCCAATGGGGGGGTGACACCTCACACTGGAAATTTGCAGAATAAATCCTGTAATTTCATAAATTGCACAGAGGTCCTACAATTGGGAAATTGTGCAATTACGCAATTGTCTGGGAAAAATACCCTATTCCTGAAAATGCTAAAATATACAGAACTGAGGGGGATTGCTGTGTGAGGGCCCTGAGGGGGTGGGGGTGAGCCTGGGCAGGGGCAGGGGCTGGGCCTGGTTTTTGGGTGATACGGGTCACCGTATTAATTAAATAATAATTAATGCGTACGGTATTTTCTAATTTTGTAAAGGTGTGTAGGGCCATAATTTTAGTACGGTGTAAATATACTAAATGTAGTATACTCAGTGTAGAATATTAATATATTTTTGTTTGGGCAAAATAGGTGCATGTTGGGCCTCTAATCTCTTTTGGAACAGAGATGGGTACATGTCTGGGAATTTAATTAATAATTAATACGTATGTTTGTAACGATATTTGTGCGACTAAAATGAGGCACAAAATAGAGTATCTGGGAGTTGCACAAAGTGCAGAATAGTAGGATGTCATGTCAAGTAGGGGTATGTGAACTTTGTTTGGGGATAACAGCCAGTGTAATGCTCTAAATATTTGTGTGATGGACAGGTACACAAATCAATAGGATATGTAAGCAAAATAAATTAAAATATTACAATAAATCCTAAATTGCTAAAAATAATCCTAAAATGCTAAAATCTGGTCGAGGGAGTTTACAACCTACCCTTCTTAGAGCATTTCGTCCTCGAAATTAAAACAGACATATAAAAAAACTAAAGATTGATTTTAAATATTAGGACATACCCTGGTTTTAGAATAGATGGAGGAAACGCTGTCGAATATCCTCTTCTTGTTCCCAGGTTGACTCGCCTGGTGCATGATGTCTCCATGCAATATGAACTAGAGGGATAGTCTGGCCTCGCAATACCTTCTCGCTTCGGTGTAGGATCTTTACAGGCTCCTCCTAGTACGATAAACTCGGGCCGACAGTGATCTCTAAATGGTCCTATCACGCCCCAGTCCCAAAATATCGAGGGACTGGACACGTGGCAATGGCCAGCAGCACGCACCAATGGATAACCCAATTTAATGGAGCCATCAGGGCGTACTTAAGCTGTAACGAAGGTCTACTACAAAGAATCGCACTAATCTCATCCATAAAGATAAAGAAATAAACTGCATAATGAAATAGAAATAAGTAGCAACAACAAGTTAGTCGGGAAAACAATCCGACTTATGTCTGAATACACTGGCTCAATAGGCAAGGAACAAAAGAGATAAACATAAGTAAATACTGAGTACGAGAACAGGTACTCAGGAGAAGTCTTCGGCAGTCACCTCGTCTTCAGGGTTCAGTTCTGCTCCAGCAATAGCTTCAACTCCGGTCCCGTATACCTCGGGATACTGCTCCTCAGCTAAACCTGGAGACATAATCCATTCCAGGTCCTCAGTGGACATAGCAAGGCACAAAATAAAACAAGCCAAATAAAAGCAGTGCAATTAAATTAATTAAAACAGCAGGGTAAACTATGTAACCATCTATGTGATATACAAATGAGAGCAACACTAGTACTCAGGCTGAGACCGCTACAAGCTCTGTGTCGGGGAGCCGGTAGCAGTAATAACACGTAAAGGGTCTAGCTCTGCTGGAGAGTCTACAACCTCACAATAATAGTAGATATATAGATAGAACAGCCTGTAGCCTGTGTGTCTCTCCCCACCCAATGTAATCACGCAAGCCATGACCATAATGTCTCATGTCCATGTCAGCGGGATTATAACTAATGCAACAAGTCATACTGTCTATAACTAAAATATCTCTGTCAAGTCATGTATCCTATACAGAATCACCACGAATATCTCAGGAGGATTCTGTCCATGATAGTGTCAAGTGTGCTGGGTTGTAGGGTACTTGATAGGTCAAGTACAAAAGTAAGGGGATCGTAAATCCATCTCTAAATGACGAACCCAACACCGCGTACGGTATTGGCACCCGACTATGATCGGACACTAGGTACGTCACACGTTTCCTAGGTTAAGCAGTTTAAATAAGTTTATATGAATTTACACAAGACATCTAGCAAAGTATTATTACAGAAAATATGAAAATAAAGACTGCAAGTTTGGCAAGGTGCACTTGCTTGATGTTTGAATTCCACTTAGGTCCTGGTTTCAGAAATTTCCAGAGATGTCTTCGAAAGCTGAAATAAATAGTACCATCACGCTCAGAAGGTGTCAAATAGCTAGGAACGCCTGTCCTTGAGTCCAATTTGGAGACAAGGGCAAAAACGGCAATTTTGGGCCAAAACGGGGTCCACCGGTGGGCCCGCTTTGCACCGAAAAACGTGTCAGGGTCAACGGTCTCTAAATTCACCAAACTTAGTATCAACAGGTCAGGAACACTGATACGAACCCAACGGAACTTTCAGATTTGAATTTCGATGAGCCGATCACGAAATCGCCCGTCGAGTGGGGCCTGTGGGGCCCACGACACGCGATTTTGTCAACGTTCTCAGAATCGAACCAAACTTGACCCACAGGACCAGCGTATCGCTACGAGTCCGATGGCGCAAGTTTCGTCTCGATCTGACGTGTGTGCACGAAGTTAGGATGAATTGCAGAAAAGGCGGATATGGGGCGATGTCCGCGGATACGCGTTGATTCCGGTGTACACGCACACCCGAATCAGCTTCCGCAAAATTCCACACATCCGTATCGACGAGGCGCACGTATCTGTGAAGACCGCACGCGACCAAGTCGTCCCGTTTGGCGGGGCGTACTCAGTTCCGGGGTAAAACAGGGTCTGGTTTTTCTTGTTTTTGGATCGCGGTGTGCGATCACCATAGGACGCGATGCCCCGAGCGGTTTGTCCGGGCACCGAGAGGGTCATACAGGCTAGGCGATACAATTTACGGAACTGAATTCAGAGCTACGAGCAAGAAACTACGGATACCTGAACAGGGCCTGAAAAACCGAGATCTTCGTGTCCTCGTATCTTGAGTCGTGTCCTGTGTCCAACTGACACTGTGTCCGACACGCACAGAGACTAGGGTTAGGGTTCTGGAACTCGCCGGGGCTGGCCGAAGGAAGTGGATCCTGGGCGGCGCTGGCGGCGGACGGGCTGGCCTTGGTCGGAGGCGAGGGTCGTCGGCAGCGGCTCGGGTCTCCGGCGAGGTCGACTGGGACGGAGTGGGCAGCGGGGAGGAGTTGGGCTCGGGTGTGGTGGAGCTACGGCGAGGCTCAACGTGGGTGAGGGCCTGAGTGGAGGAGGTCGGTGCTGGGGGTCAGCGAGTCGAGGGCCGCCGGAGTTTGGGGTCGCCGGAGTCGGGGTAGAGCTAGGGCTAGGGGAGATGAGGGAGGAGGAAGGAGGAGAGGGGGATTTTATAGGGGTTTTTCGCGAAGGGCTGGCCGGGGACGTGGCGGAGAAGGCGGAGGGGTCGTGGGGTGAGGCCGGGCGGTTCTCCGGCCACGTCGCCGGAGAACGCGACGGATTTCCTGGGGTCGTGGGGTTGGGGGTGATGGACGACCGGGTCGGGTCGGGCGCTGGTTCGGGTCTGGCCGACCCGCCCGACTCGCTAAGGCGCCGGGGCTGGGCTGTACTAACGGGCTCGGCCCACTAGGCCGGGCCGGGCCCCTAAACAGAATAATAACAGTAATAATAGTATAATAATAATAATAATAATAATAATAATAATAATAATAATAATAATAATAATAATAATAATAATAATTAATTAGAAAAATAGTTTTTAGGCTTTTAAAAATAGGTCTGAGGCCCAATAAAATCCCAGAAAATTACCCTAAGTCCGATTTTCTATTTTGCACCATAAAATCATATTTTTATTACATTTTAATATTATTTATTAGCAATTAAAAATCCTTCAATCACCACAGCACATATTGTAAATTCCTGAAAATTACAGAAAATTTCCCAATATTGATTAAAAAAAATCTGAAAATTTAGGATGTTTACAATCTACCCCCTTAAGAGGATTGCGTCCTCGCAATCGAAGGATAAACTATAAAGGCAAGATTTTACAGAATTAAAGAATGCTCAGGTTTTACCTGCATCAGCAAATAAGTGTGGATAACGCTGGCGCATAACATCCTCTCGCTCCCAGGTCGATTCGCCAGGAGAGTGCTGTTTCCAAGCTACCCGAACCAGCCTGATTGTCTGCCCTCGTAGTGTCTTCTCACTGGTGTCGAGTATACCCACTGGCTGCTCCTCGTATCTCAGGCTAGGTCCCACGGAAATATCAGAATGATCCACTATATGACTTGGGTCCGTCACGTATCTTCTCAGTTGTGAGACATGGAATACATCATGCACTCCCTCTAAGGATGGAGGTAATGCAAGACGGTAAGCCACCTCACCAATGCGCTCCAAGATATCAAATGGCCCAATATACCTTGGGCTTAACTTGCCTCTGCTGCCAAATCTGATAGTACCTCTAGTGGGCGAGATCCTCAAAAATACATGCTCTCCTTCCTTGAACTCCAGGGGACGTCTGTGCGCATCGGCCCAATGCTTCTGTCTATCCTGGGCTACACGGAGATGATTCTGAATCTGTCTTACTTTCTCCACTGTCTTCGTTACCAACTCTGGACCCAGTAATTGACGTTCGCCAATGTCACTCCAGCATATCGGCGATCTGCACTTCCTTCCGTACAACGCCTCGAAAGGTGCCATCTGAATGCTTGCCTGATAGCTGTTGTTGTAGGAGAACTCCACTAAGTGCAGATGATCTTCCCAAGATCCTCCAAAGTCCAGTATACATGATCACAGCATATCTTCCAGGATCTGAATTGTGCGCTCTGACTGGCCATCTGTCTGGGGATGATAGGCAGTACTGAACTTGAGCCTGGTGCCGAGACTCTCTTGCATGCTTCGCAGAAGTGAGATGTAAATCTCGAGTCTCGATCTGATACAATACTAACCGGCACTCCATGTAATTTTATGATCTGTCGCATATACATGTCGGCTAGTACTTCCGTGGATTGTCCGACTCTGAATGGCAAGAAGTGAGCCGACTTAGTGAGCCGATCCACGATGACCCATACTGCATCTTTTCTACTAGGGCTTCTTGGAAATCCAGTGACGAAGTCCATGGTAATATGCTTCCACTTCTATTCAGGGATGGGAAGTGGCTGCAACATACCTGCAGTCCTTTGGTGCTCGGCCTTCACCTGCTGGCAGACTAAGCATTTTGCCATAAATCGGGCAATCTCCCTTTTCATTCCATGCCACCAGTAATATTGTCTTAAGTTCCGGTACATCTTGGTCCCTCCTGGATGAATCGAGTATATGGAGCTATGTGCTTCTGTCATCAACTCCTGCCTTAATTCTCCATTCGGAACATATAGGCGATTTTTGCACCTTAATGTCCCATCCTCGTGGATACGAAGTCCCGTTTGCATGCCTGCTTCGGTTCTCTCTTTCAGCCTTCAGAATCTGGCATTATTAGGCAAAGCTTCTTTGATCCTCTCCACCAGCGATGACTTCACTTCGAGGTTAGCCAGCAAACCATTTTGTCTAGGTAGAACAACCTCTATCTGAAGATCTTGCAAGTCTTGTAATAGCTGAGGCTGCTCTGTTAAGAAATAAGTCGAGGGTTTTCTACTGAGGGCGTCGGCTACAACATTTGCTTTCCCCGGGTGGTACTGCAGATCAATGTCAAAGTCCACCATCAACTCAAGCCAACGCCTTTGCCTCATGTTGAGCTCCTTCTGTGTATAAACATACTTCAAGCTCTTATGATCAGTGAATATTTCGACCTTCTCTTCATACAGGTAATGTCTCCAGATCTTCAATGCAAAAATTACTACAGCTAGCTCCAGGTCGTGCGTTGGATAATTCTTCTCGTGGACCTTCAACTGCCTCGATGCATAAGCGATAACGTTGCCATGTTGCATCAAGACACAACCTAGTCCACTACCAGACGCATCACTATAAACAACAAAACCTCCTGACCCTGAGGTAAGAGTCAAGACTGGTGCTGTTGTTAGACGCCTCTTTAATTCTTCAAAGGCATTCTGGCATTCTTCCGTCCATATGAACTCCTGATCCTTCCGTGTCAGCTTAGTCATCGGCTCTGCGATCCTTGAAAAATTTTCTATGAACCGCCGGTAATACCCAGCCAGTCCAAGAAAACTTCTCACTTTCGCAACAGAGGTAGGGGTAGGCCAGGTTTCTATAGCAGTGACCTTCTCTGGGTCCACAGACAGTCCTTCACCTGAGATAATATGCCCTAAGAATGGCACCTTGTCCATACAGAACTCACATTTGCTGAGTTTGGCATACAGCTTCTCCCTTCTCAAAGTTTCTAGCACAACTCTGAGGTGTTCCTCGTGCTCTTTGTGGTTCTTAGAGTAGACTAGGATATCATCAATGAATACCACCACGAACTTATCCAAGTACTGATGGAAGACCCCGTTCATCAAACTCATAAATACGGCCGGTGCGTTGGTTAAACCAAAGGGCATTACTAGGAACTCATAATGTCCATACTTAGTTCTGAAGGCCGTCTTTGGGATATCTTCCTTCTTTACCCTAATCTGGTGATAACCGGATCTAAGGTCAATCTTTGAGAATACCTTAGCACCACTTAACTGGTCAAACAAATCATCAATGCGTGGTAATGGGTACCGGTTCTTAATAGTTACAGCATTAAGGGCTCTGTAATCAATGCACAACCGTACAGTTCCATCCTTCTTGGGTACAAAAAGTATAGGTGCTCCCCAAGGTGAAACACTGGGCCGGATAAATCCTTTCTCCATAAGGTCGTCAACTTGTGCTTTCAACTCCACTAACTCCTTAGGTGCTAGCCGATATACCGATGAAGTGATAGGTTCGGCTCCTGGAGTTAGGTCTATTGTGAATTCTATCTCCCGATCAGGTGGTAAACCTAGAAGATTGTCGGGAAATACATCCATAAATTCCGTTATGACTCTTGGGTAACTTGAATCTTCTTCTACAGTCAATACCCTAAGAGTTGGCTGAACCCCTTGTTCTACAGCTCCTCGATGAAATTCAAACTCAGGAAGGCTAGGGGGTCTAAATATCACTTTTCCAAGCCGGCAATCCAGTGTCGCATGGTACTGACTTAACCAGTCCATGCCAAGTACAACATCGTAGTCAGGCATAAAAAATATCAAGAATTGGGCTCGCATCTCTCGGCCACAGACTACCACTGAACATGATCTACAGGTATCACTAACAGGGATAATTCCACCTTCCGTTAGAATTCTCTTCATCTTCGAGAGAGGTGCGGTAGCTATTCTATGTGTGGCTACGAAGCTAGCAGCAATAAATGAATGCGAGGCTCCAGAATCAAATAATGCTACAGCAGGAATTGAAGCTACTAATATGGTACCTGCTATCACTTCGCCTGCAGTAGCTTCCTCAGTGACTGCTAGTGCATATGCCTGACCTCGTCCCTGAGCGGGACCCCTTTGCTGACGAGCTTGCTGGAACATTGCTGCCTGAGGTGGTAGAGGTGGCCTGGCTCCTCCAGGCCCTGTCTGTGTTGCTCCCCCAGCTGGAAGAGCTGTAGGTGGAGCTGGTCGATTCGGAACTCCCTTCCGACGTTCCGAGCAGTCCTTTGAGAAGTGTTGTCCAGATCTGCAAACCAGGCAGAGCCCCAGCTTGCGTCTACATTCTTTTTCAATATGTCCTACCTTGCCGCAGTAATGGCAAGTAGGCAGGTTCTTAGTTGCTACTCTTGGAGGCGGGCTCTTCTGGGGCCGTTTAGCATATTCCCCTGGTGATAACTTGGACGGTGCGGAGGAGAAGGGACGTTTCAGGCTTGATTTCCTCCGAGTAACGCGCTCCAGCCGACGTGCTGCAGCTAGGACGTCGGAGTAAGATGTGGGCGCGACCGATCAGATTAACTTCTGAAGCTCAAACTTGAGGCCATCAAAGAACTTCTCCGCCTTCTCTTCTTCAGTAGGAATTAGGGAAGGGGCAAAGCGGCTCAGGCGAATGAATTCAGCATTATATTCCTCCACCGTCATGTTGCCCTGGATCAGGCGGTTGAATCTGTCTCGGAGTTCTGACCGAGCCACAGCAGGGATGTACATTTCCTGGAAGAGTCTGGAGAACTCCTCCCAGGTAACCTGATCATGTTCGAGCCTTCTTTCTTCGGACAGCCACCAATGATGCGCGTTGTCCGTCAGTTGCATCCTGACGGCAGTCATCAATTTGTCCCTTGGTAGTTCAGCGGCCTCCAACTGATGCTGTGTGTTCGTAAGCCATTCATGCACTTCAGTTGGTCCTTCCTTTCCCGAGAAGGTACGGGGCTTGAGTTGACGGAAATCTGTGATAGATCCCGTCGTTGGCCGCCTATTTGGTGGATTTGCATATTTCAATGCTGCGACTAGGCTGTTCCTTAGGTTCTCGGCCTCATGACGTTGGGCCTCCTGTTGAATCTGTTGTTATGCCTGCATCATGGCGTAGAACATCTGAAATATTTGCTGGCCGTCCATTGCCTGTCCTGGGGGAAAGACAGGCATCGTAGGAGGGAACTGGGGAGGAGGCGGGATGTCATCACGCCTGAACCTGGAACTTGGCTGGCCAGTTTGATTGCTCTGAGAGGATTGTCCTCTGGTATTTGGCATCGTTCCAGCTTCGCAGGTAACCCCCGCTTCAGGCGGTGTACCCAAGGCGGTCTCGTCACCACTTCTGGGATCCATTTCTTTGCATCAAAAGGAAACAATGAGAACGCACAGAGGAATCAAAACAGGATGCAGTTCAAGCAATTTAATTGAATTCGACATAGAGTACAAAAACGATTCAATCAATGGATGAGATCCTATAACTTATCCTATCTTATTGCAGGCCTGTTCGGTCCCTAAGTTGAAACCGGACAATTTAAGATTGACCTGCATGGGCCACCACAAAAACCATGTCACGCCCCAGTTCCAAAATATCGAGGGACTGGACACGTGGCAATGGCCAGCAGCACGCACCAATGGATAACCTAATTTAATGGAGCCATCAGGGCATACTTAAGCTGTAACGAAGGTCTACTACAAAGAATCACACTAATCTCATCCATAAAGATAAAGAAATAAACTGCATAATAAAATAAAAATAAGTAGCAACAACAAGTTAGTCGGAAAAACAATCCGACTTATGTCTGAATACACTGGCTCAATAGGCCAGGAACAAAAGAGATAAACATAAGTAAATACTGAGTACGGGAACAGGTACTCAGGAGAAGTCTTCGGCAGTCACCTCGTCTTCAGGGTTCAGTTCTGCTCCAGCAATAGCTTCAACTCCGGTCCCGTATACCTCGGGATACTGCTCCTCAGCTAAACCTGGGGACATAATCCATTCCAGGTCCTCAGTGGACATAGCAAGGCACAAAATAAAACAAGCCAAATAAAAGCAGTACAATTAAATTAATTGAAACAACAGGGTAAACTATGTAACCATCTATGTGATATGCAAATGAGAGCAACACTAGTACTCAGACTGAGACCGCTACAAGCTCTGTGTCGGGGAGCCGATAGCAGTAATAACACATAAAGGGTCTAGCTCTGCTGGAGAGTCTACAACCTCACAATAATAGTAGATATATAGATAGAATAGCCTGTAGCCTGTGTGTCTCTCCCCACCCAATGTAATCACGCAAGCCATGACCATAACGTCTCATGTCCATGTCAGCGGGATTATAACTAATGCAACAAGTCATACTGTCTATAACTAAAATATCTCTATCAAGTCATGTATCCTATACAGAATCACCACGAATATCTCAGGAGGATTCTGTCCATGATAGTGTCAAGTGTGCTGGGTTGTAGGGTACTTGATAGGTCAAGTACAAAAGTAAGGGGATCGTAAATCCATCTCTAAATGACGAACCCAACACCGCGTACGGTGTTGGCACCCGACTATGATCGGACACTAGGTACGTCACACATTTCCTAGGTTAAGCAGTTTAAACAAGTTTATATGAATTTACACAAGACATCCAGCAAAGTATTATTACAGAAAATATGAAAATAAAGACTGCAAGTTTGGCAAGGTGCACTTGCCTGATGTTTGAATTCCACTTAGGTCCTGGTTTCGGAAATTTCCAGAGATGTCTCCGAAAGCTGAAATAAATAGTACCATCATGCTCAGAAGGTGTCAAATAGCTAGGAACGCCTGTCCTTGAGTCCAATTTGGAGACAAGGGCAAAAACGGCAATTTCGGGCCAAAACGGGGTCCACCGGTGGGCCCGCTTTGCACCGAAAAATGTGTCAGGGTCAACGGTCTCCAAATTCACCAAACTTAGTGTCAACAGGTCAGGAACTCTGATATGAACCCAACGAAACTTTCAGATTTGAATTTCGATGAGCCGATCACGAAATCGCCCGTCGAGTGGGGCCTGTGGGGCCCACGACACGCGATTTTGTCAACGTTCTCAGAATCAAACCAAACTTGACCCACAGGACCAACGTATCGCTACGAGTCCGATGGCGCAAGTTTCGTCTCGATCTGACGTGTGTGCACGAAGTTAGGGTGAATTGCAGAAAAGGCGGATACGGGGCGATGTCCGCGGATACGCGTTGATTCCGGTGTGCACGCACACCCGAATCAGCTTCTGCGAAATCCCACACGTCCGTATCGACGAGGCGCACGTATCTGTGAAGACCGCACGCTACCAAGTCATCCCGTTTGGCGGGGCGTACTCAGTTCCGGGGTAAAACAAGGTCTGGTTTTTCCTGTTTTTGGATCGCGGTGTGCGATCACCACAGGACGCGATACCCCGAGCGGTTTGTCCGGGCACCGAGAGGGTCGTACAGGCTACGCGATACAATTTATGGAACTGAATTCAGAGCTACAAGGAAGAAACTACGGATACCTGAACAGGGCCTGAAAAACCGAGATCTTCGTGTCCTCGTATCTCGAGTCGTGTCCTGTGTCCAACTGACACTGTGTTCGACACGCACAGAGACTAGGGTTAGGGTTCTGGGACTCGCCGGGGCTTGCCGAAGGAAGTGGAGCCTGGGCGGCGCTGGCGGCGGACGGGCTGGCCTTGGTCGGAGGCGAGGGTCGTCGGCAGCGGCTCGGGTCTCCGGCGAGGTCGACTGGGACGGAGTAGGCAGCGGGGAGGAGTTGGGCTCGGGTGTGGTGGAGCTACGGCGAGGATCGACGTGGGTGAGGGCCTGAGCGGAGGAGGTCGGTGCTGGGGGTCAGCGAGTCGAGGGCCGCCGGAGTTTGGGGTCGCCGGAGTCGGGGTAGAGCTAGGGCTAAGGGAGATGAGGGAGGAGGAAGGAGGAGAGGGGGATTTTATAGGGGTTTTTCGTGGAGGGCTGGCCGGGGACGTGGCGGAGAAGGCGGAGGGGTCGTGGGGTGAGGCCGGGCGGTTCTCCGGCCACGTCGCCGGAGAACGCGGCGGATTTCCTGGGGTCGTGGGGTTGGGGGTGATGGAGGACCGGGTCGGGTCGGGCGCTGGTTCGGGTCTGGCCGACCCGCCCGACCCGCTAAGGCGCCGGGGCTGGGCTGTACTAACGGGCTCGGCCCACTGGGCCGGGCCGGGCCCCTAAACAGAATAATAACAGTAATAATAGTATAATAATAATAATAATAATTAATTAGAAAAATAGTTTTTAGGCTTTTAAAAATAGGTATGAGGCCCAATAAAATCCCAGAAAATTACCCTAAGTCCGGTTTTCTATTTTGCACCATAAAATCATATTTTCATTACATTATAATATTATTTATTGGCAATTAAAAATCTTACAATTACTACAGCATATATTATAAATTCCTGAAAATTGCAGAAAAATTCCCAAAATTGATTAAAAAAATCTAAAAATTTAGGGTGTTTACAGGTCCAGTACATGACTTGAATCTAGAATGTACCTCCTCAACTGAGATATGTGGAAGACGTCATGTACTCCTTCCAATGTCTGAGGTAAGGCTAGCTTGTAAGCAACTTCTCCGATGCGTTCCAACACATTGAAGGGTCCGATGTATCTCGGATTCAATTTTCCTCTTTCTCCAAATCTGATAGTCCCTCGGGTGGGTGAGATCTTCAAGAACACATGTTCTCCCACTTGGAACTCTAGAGGTCGTCGATGTACGTTGGCCCAGTGCTTTTGTCTGTCCTGCGCTACTCGCAGGTGTCCTTGGATCTTCTTTACTTTCTCCACCGTACGAACGACCAATTCTGGTCCTAGAATCTGTCTTTCGCCTACATAGCACCAACATACTGGAGAATGACATTTTCTACCATACAATGCTTCAAAGGGAGCCATTTGGATGCTTGCTTGATAGCTATTATTGTAGAAAAATTCTACCAGATGTAAGTGATCTTCCTATGATCCACTGAAATCAAGCATGCATGCTCTCAGCATATCTTCTAGGGTCTGAATGGTGCGCTCTGACTGATCATCTGTCTGCGGATGATACGAGGTGCTGAACTTTAGGTGGGTACCAAGACTCTCTTGCATACTTCGCCAAAAGTAAGATGTAAACCTCGTATCCCTGTCAGACACTATGTTGACTGGTACTCCGTGCAGACGTACGATCTCCTTTATGTACATGTTTGCCAAGACTTCTGTAGATTATCCGACTCTGAAAGGTAAGAAATGAGCAGCCTTGGTGAGTCGGTCTACGATCACCCATACAGCATTACGACCACTGGGACTTCTTGGGAAGCCTGTAACAAAGTCCATAGTAATGTGTTCCCATTTCCACTCAGGTATTGAGAGGGGTTGAAATAGACCAGCAGATCTCTGATGTTCAGCCTTGACTTGCTGACACACCAGGCATCTTGCCACAAAGCGTGCTATTTCTCTCTTCATTCCGTGCCACCAATAGTATTGTCGCAGATCTCTGTACATCTTTGTGCCACCTGGATGGATAGAGTATGTTGAGCTGTGAGCTTCTGACATCAGCTCCTCACGAAGTTCTCTATTTGGAACATAAAGATGTTCTCCACATCTTAGAGTCTCATCTTCGTGTATGTGACATCCTGTCTGGATTCCAGCCTCTATTCTTTGTCGAAGTATCTGGAATCTTGCATCTGTTGGCAGAGCAGCCTTGATTCTTTTGACCAATGTTGATTGCAACTGGTAGTTTGACAATTGGCCGTCAATTCTTGGCATAATGACCTTTATTCCCAACTATTCTAGATCTCTCAACATATCTGGTTGGGTGATCAGGAAGAATGCCATGGGTCTTCTGCTTAGAGCATCGGCTACTACATTAGCTTTCCCGGGATGGTACTGCAGATCAATCTCGAAGTCTGTCATCACTTCGAGCCAGCGTCTTTGTCTCAGGTTCAAGTCCTTCTGGGTGTAGACGTACTTCAGGCTCTTGTGATCAGTGAATATCTCCACTCGTTCGCCGTATAGATAATATTTCCAAAGCTTCAGGGCGAAGATGACTGCGGCAAGCTCCAGGTCGTGCGTTGGATAGTTCTTCTCATGAGTCCTCAATTGCCTTGAGGCATAGGCTACAACCTTCCCATGTTGCATTAAGACACAACCTAATCCTTTTTCGGATGCATCGCTATATATTACGAATCCTCCGGATCCAGATGGTATGGTCAAGATGGGAGGCTGTAGTCAGACGCCCTTTCAACTCAACGAAAGCTATCTGACATTCCTCAGACCAGATGAACTCCTGCTCCTTGCGAGTCAACCGGGTTATCGGCTCTGCGATCCTTGCAAAGTTCTCTACGAACCTCCGGTAATATCCGACAAGTCCTAGAAAGCTTCTCACCTCCGAGACGTTGGTCGGGGTTGGCCATGTCTCTACAGATGAGATCTTTGCTGGGTCCACCGAGATGCCTTCTCCTGTGATCACGTGTGCAAGGAAAGCGACACGATCAAGGAAGAACTCGCATTTGCTCAGTTTAGCATAAAGACTTTCCCGCCTTAGCGTCTCTAACACCAGTCTCAAGTATTCTTCGTGCTCCTCGTGGCTCTTCGAATACACCAAGATGTCGTCGATGAAGACTACCACGAACTGGTCCAGATATTGGTGGAAGACTCTGTTCATCAGGTTCATAAATACGGCAGGTGCATTTGTCAGTCCAAAAGGCATCACCGGGAACTCGTAGTGACCATAACGAGCCCTGAATGCTGTCTTTGGAATATCTTCTCTCTGTACTTTGACCTGATGATAGCCTGATCTCAAATCTATCTTTGATAATACCACCGCTCCTGTCAGTTGGTCGAACAGATCATCAATCCGCGGAAAGGAGTACTTATTTTTTATTGTCAAAGCATTAAGGGCTCTGTAATCAATACACATCCGATATATTCCGTCCTTCTTTGGTACAAACAACACTGGTGCTCCCCAGGGTGATGCACTAGGACGAACAAATCCCTTGATCTGCAATTCTTCTTGCTGTAGCTTCAGCTCGTCAAGATCCTTCTTCGCCAACCGGTACACATTTGAGGATACTGGTGCAGCTCCGGGTATCAACTCAATAGTGAACTCCACTTCTCTGTCAGGCGGTAGGCCTGGCAATTCCTCCGGAAATACGTTTTCGAACTCTGCAACAATTGCTGGGGGTGCTGTCTCCATTGTCGTGTAAGCTCTGGGTGTCTGGCCTACTCCTTGCTCGATGGTGCCTCGTACGTATTCGAACTCCGGCTGACCTGGTGGTCTAAAGATGACGCTTCCCTTCCCGCAGTCTAGTATGGCATTGTACTGGATTAACCAGTCCATGCCTAAGACAACGTCGAAGTTTGGCATCGGAAGTACCAAAAATCGCGCTCTCAGCTCTCTACTACAAATGACTATCGAGCATGTTTCAATAATGCTGGTCACCGGCACTATGCCTCCTCCGGTAAGAATTTTCCAGTATTTAGGCAGTGTGGAAGTGGCTAGTTTGGGCATGGCTACGAAACTACTAGATATGAAAGACAGTGTAGCGCCAGAATCAAATAATACGGTTGCAGGTAAGGATGCAACTAAAATGGTACTTGTAATGGTTTCACCCTCTGGCTCCTCTGCAACTGCAGCTAGTGCAAAGGCCTGTCTGTGCCTTTGTCCTCCATACTGCTGTCTGGATTTGTTGAACTGGTTCTCCTGTGTGGCCAGGGATGCTCCCCTCTGATATCCTCCAGATGTTGAGGGATGTTGACCTCCAGTTGAGGGTAGCATCCTCTGGGCTGGTGCTCCTGGTCTTTGCCCGTTCTGAGGTGCTGCATCTTTGCGTTGTGGGCAGTCCCTTGCCATATGTTGACTAGCTCCACATACCAGGCATAGTCCTTGCTTCTTTCTGCAGTCTCGGACATAATGCCCCTTCTTGCCACAATAGTGACAAGTCGGGAGCTCCTTGCTTTGATGGGGTCCCGTCTTCTGCTGTGTCTGGTTTTCCGGACGTCAGATTGGTCCTCCTGCTCTGGGCTGATTTTTGGCCGGTATAGTTGGGTTAGAGCGTCTTGCTCCTCGGCCAATAGCTTCTTGTACTCTTTCCTCTGAAAGAACCTCTTCATAAGAGATCCTTGACTGCATCGTAGTATACCTTTGGAGCTCAAAGGTAAGGCCGTGGTGGAACCTCATGGCCTTTTCCAGCTCGTTGGGTATCAGGATAGCGCCGAATCGACTCAGTCGGCTGAACTCTGCGTCATAGGCATCGACGGTCATGTTTCCTTGTTCCAGGTGCAGGAACTGGGAGTACAGGACATTTCTGACCGTGGCTGGGAAGTACTTTGCATTGAAGTACTCCAGGAATTGTTTTCAAGTCTGGGTCTTGCCGACACTACGCTCTATGGAATCCCACCAGTGATGGGCGTTGCCTAAGAGTTGGGCCCTCACGGCGGTCATCCATAAGTCGGAGGAAAGTTATGAACCTTCCAGCAGCATTTCCGTGTTGGAGATCCAGTCTGAGATCTCCTCCGGAGTTTCGCTGCCTATAAAGGTTCTCGGGCCCATCTGGCGAAAGCCTCGGAAAGTGCCAGCTGGTTGGACAGGTGCTGGTGCCAGGGCAGTTATCCTTTCCAGAGCTGTCATCAAGCTCTGCCTCAGGGCTTCAGTCTGTTGCCACTGTGCCTGCAACATGGCTTGGAGGAACTGGAACATTTGAGATTATCCCTCAAGTTGTGGCATCAGGGCTGGGAGGGCTGGAGGTGGAGGCAAAGGTGTCTCCGCCTGCGGTATCGGTGCTTGGGAGGTTTGTCCACCTTGTTGGGCTGGTGTTGCTTCCTGGGCAGGATTCTGGTGAAGGTACGGGGTCGTTGGATAGACCATCATCCTTCTCGGGGATTGGTCTCTCGGGGGGGTTGGGGTTCTTTGGACATCTGGCGAGGGGTATGTTGCTTGGTCAGTCCCATCAATTGCGTGTCCACTGGGTATGTCTATATTTCTGAAGAAGATAGAATAATTAGAAAAGCACGAAAGAAAAATAATATAATAATCAAGCAGGATGTAAAAATTTTCAAGGATAAAGTCAGAGTGGATGAGACCTAGTATTCCTATCCTATAGCAGGCTTGCTGGACATGTTATCATACCACTAGCAATTAACTCGACCTGCATGGGCCACCACTAAAACTATGTCACACCCCAGTCCCAAATATATGGAACCAGGCCACGTGGCATTGGCCAGCTGACACGTAACTAAGAAATTTTCCAATTTAATGGACCCAAAGAGATGTGCTATGCTGTCCTAAAATACTACAAGTTTAATACAGGTAAATCTAATCTCATCCATAAAATATCAAGTGTGCTGAAAGAAGTGCTAAAATATATATAAGTACTGATGTGTGAAATGTCATAGTACAAGTCAGATAAGTCTGGTGGGAACAAACCCACTATATAATATAATGAAAGTGCTAAAATAAGATAGACTAGAGTATCGTCTATCTAGGTAGTACCTCTAGCTCCAGGTGTACTTAGGCAGACTCGGATGGCAGTTCTTCTAACTCCTCCTCAGTGGCATATCTAGTCTCCTGTCCAGGTCCATACACTGTGGGGTAGAATGCCTCATCTAAATCTGGAAGGGAACCAGGTCCTTAGTGGGACATAACAAGATACATAAAAATATGCCATAATGTAAATACTGAATAAATAAATACAAGGTGTACTAACCAACTAAGTGAATGCAATGTAAAGACCTTGTAGTACGTATGGGAATGTGTAGGCTAGACATATGCTGACTTAATTCACCAATCCTGGTGATTGGCTAGTATATGTGTCATATGCCCCCAGACACATGGGCACTCTGCAATCGGCTATCTCCGAGGAGCATGGTATCCTAAGGTATAACATTCAAGGAGGGGGGGTGTCCCATACGTCTACTAGTTGTCTTGCCCGCCCAATGTAACTAATGCCAAGTCATAACTTTCCTGAGTATTCCTGATTTTGTGCTAAGCCGTGATACATGTCACACGCACCGGTAGCTATTCGAGTACGTAAACTCGTATCCCAATATGTATTGCAATCGTATTGCGTGTACCCGTGTCAGGGTCTAGGAGGATATTAGGATACCCTCGCAGCTTTTGGTAGGTCTACTAAGTCTAAGTCAGTTATACTACGTGTCAACGTACTTGTTGACGGTACCCGAGGCAATCTCGGATTTCACAGTTATATGTATGTTCAAGAGAAATAGCATACAACAATTTTATATAATTAAACAGTAAATCTTGGCAAGGTATACTTGCCTACGTCTCTGTGTTGGAAGTACCAAAAACCTGTTCTCGCAGTCAAGTCTGAGGGATCCTGTGACCTGGGGTCACTGACTGCGTCGTAGGTGCACTCTGTTCAAGATGTACATGGTTCGAGAATTTAATATTAAAAATGTGTACTTTAAATAATATATAGTATATATATATTTATACTTATGTAAAGACATAATATATATGTAATTAGTACATATACATATACATATTTATAGCATATAAATATAAATATATAAATATAGTATTTATATACTTAATATATATATACATAAATATAATTAAATGCAAGGAAATTAATAATAAAACATATATGTTATACATATATTTTATGTACTTAAATATTTATATTTATAAATATGATAATATACATATTTATAATAAATGCATATATATATAGAAATATATATATATATATATATATATATATATATATATATATATATATATATATATATATATATATATATATATATATATATATATATATATATATATATATATATATATATAGCTTATATAATAATAATATATGTATAATGCATAATATATATATACAAACATATATACTATACATATATATGCTAAAAATATAAATACATATATTTATATTTAATATATAAATATATGATCTGAATATATATATAAATATAATATATTTATATATAAATAATATATATATATACATATATATAATACAATATATATATATATATATATATATATATATATATATATATATATATATATATATAAGAATGAAAGTAAAATGCATAAATATACATATAATAACATATAATAGTATACTATATATACTATATATATATATATATATATATATATATATATATATATATATATATATATATATATATATATATATATATATATATATATATATATATATAATTGCCTATAATTATATAATATACATAATTATATATATATAAAATACAATATACAATAATATATATATATATATATATATATATATATATATATATATATATATATATATATATATATATATATATATATATATATATATATATATATATATATATATATATACATAATTATATATATATACATAATTATATATATATAAAATACAATATACAATAATATATATATATATATATATATATATATATATATATATATATATATATATATATATATATATAAAGTGGGACCCACTTCCAAATGGACGGGGGGTGACACCTCACACTAGAAATTTGCAGAATAAATCCTGTAATTTCATAAATTGCACAGAGGTCCTACAATTAGGAAATTGCGCAATTACGCAATTGTCTGAGAAAAATACCATATTCCTGAAAATGCTAAAATGTACAGAACTGAGGGGGATTGCTGTGTGAGGGCCCTGAGGGGGTGGGGGTGAGCCTGGGCAGGGGCTGGGCCTGGTTTTTGGGTGATACGGGTCACCGTATTAATTAATTAATAATTAATGCGCACGGTGTTTTCTAATTTTTTAAATGTGTGTAGGGCCATAATTTTAGTACGGTGTAAATATACTAAATATAGTATACTCAGTGTAGAATATTAATATATTTTTGTTTGGGCAAAATAGGTGCATGTTTGGCCTCTAATCTCTTTTGGAACAGAGATGGGTACAGGTCTAGGATTTTAATTAATAATTAATACGTACGTTTGTAACGATATTTGTGCGACTAAAACGAGGCACAAAACAGAGTATCTGGGAGTTGCACAAAGTGCAAAATAGTAGGCTGTCATGTCTAGTAGGGGTATATGAACTTTGTTTGGGGATAATAGTCAGTGCAAAGCTCTAAATATTTGTGTGATGGACAGGTGCACAAATCAATAGGATATGTAAGAAAAATAAATTAAAATATTGCAATAAATCCTAAATTGCTAAAAATAATCCTAAAATGCTGAAATATGGTCGAGAGAGTTTACAACAGGACAAGCGTAACACTATGAATCTGATGGCATAAGTTTTGTTGCAAAACAACAAGCACGTACAAAATAATGACGAGTTTTAGAACAGGCTGAGACGGGATTTTTCGACGGATACACGTTAATTTCGGAGGGCACTGTGGCGCCCTGTTTCCCCTATTCGGGAAATGTGGCTAAGAAATACAAGATGGTATCGTTCGATCGGAATAGATTAAAACAAGAACTCATCCTTGTTATAGATTTGCTTCTTCGGAATCGATTTCCATATTCAGTGGACCGTGTCCACTGGATCGACTTAGCGGCAAAGTCAGGAGGGACCTCTTCGCTGTTATCTTTGTTGCCTCGAATTTTAATGTCGCTTGTTGCTTTCGTATTTTGAGTTGGTTTTCGAATTTGCTTTTTTTTTTGAACGATTTCGATGAATGTCATTGTTTTCGTTCGTGAACTGCATTTTAATTCCGAGATTGGAAAGAGTGGAAGAGGTATTGATCAAACTGTTCGTGGTGCAAGTGAACGAGCAGTAGGCGGCTTACGAGTGGAGTCTTGAAGCGCCTCTTTTCTTCTCCCTTCCAACCAACTAAGTGAGTGGCTACCATCCCGATTAGCTAGCCCTGCTTCCAAGTCTTCACACCTAAAAATCTTGCATTCTTGTTGTCCCGATCAGACGATACCAAGTAATAACTAAAAGACTATAATATAAAATAGGAATAGACTTGGATTATTATGCTTGTCAATCCAACACGTGAACTGTTATCTTATTGTATGCTTGCATATTTTAAATGTTCTATACATGCTTCAATTTTAGTTAGAATGCATATTCTTCTATAAATTGTGCTAAGTATGGAACCCACCTTGTATGCGCATAATTGTTCAAGGAGGCTATGCAAAATAAATCATGCATTACTGCTTGTCTTGTACTCGTGTTGCCTCAACTACATAAAGTGATAATTTAAGTAAACATCATGTGTTCGATCATGGACAACTTGTGCACAAGGGTATAAGTTCTGTGGACGGTCGCTGGGGCACTGGCACTGATCCGATCCGGGCGGAACTTCGTGTGTAGTCAATTGTGTGCGGACTGGATGGCTTGTAACGCATCGTGTATTTATCATGTGTTCATCGTGTGTTCTAGTTGCATGCTATCCTTGTTCTTGACTAGTCTATTATGGCAATCAAGTCAGTGATCCTCGTGTGTATTTAAACCTGTTGTAAACTAACTTGTGCTTTCGTGGCAGGAAAGGCATGGGAAGTATTATGCAGGTGGTTCAGACGGGCATGTAAAAGTCATCGAACGGTGGTAAGTTTATTTCAGTAAATTCTTAATGCTGCTTACTTATAAATAAACTAAGATAAGATAAAAACCATAAATAATATGCATGCTTCATATAAACAACGTGTTGATTGGTATAGTTCGGTTAGCTCGCCTTCACCAGTACATTTCGATGTACTGACCCTCGTTAAAACATGTTCTCCGCACAAAGACGAACCGAGCGAGGAGCTAAAGTTGTCTTCCCGATCCAGTCGAGCGATAGGCGCATCCTGATCGTGCCACTATTTTGAAGTACTTGAAGAAATGAGCTTGCTACTCAATACACAATGCAGCTTCGTGGGAAGGCCGTTATTCCGTCCGGAGGTCTATATATTTTAAAGTTTAGTAAAGGGATGTAATATACAGGACTGCTATCTCATTTTGTGTCAACCTTTTGTAAGCCCATGCGGCAAATTAGGTGACTCGTTCAGGAGTTTGTAATAGATGTTCATTATCAATAAAGAAAACTTTTCCATGTTTTAACTTGTGTTCAATTTATCTGCGTATTCTGAATATGTGCTAAATGCAAATATCTCTAGGCTTGTGCGCGCGCAACCCCAGGCCCGCACGGCGGTCACGATTCGGAGGACGCCCCAACGATTCCACAGAATCGGGTCATGACATAATGGTATCAGAGCACAACTTCATAGTTCCTTAGACTCTCGTACTGAAAAAGTTCCTTTAACGATCAAATTCATGTACGAATACTTGAACTCGCTAAGCCAAAATGAGATACATTCATGTAATAAGTCCATAATACATTATGATCCTAATATAATTTACCTTCTTTTGAAGGTATGGCACAAGCGCAATCTTCAGCGCAAGCACCGGGCGAGTCGCAATCCCAAGAAAGCAGTTCGGGCACTTCAGGAAGTTCAATGAGCCAGCGAGCTGTGTCTCGCGTCGATCCCATCCAGTAAATATTGTGAATGTTGGAGGCAAACCAACAAAGGGACGAAGCTCGCTACGAACGGGCCGAAAAGCGAGCGGAGGAGAGTCAGCTCAAGTTTTAAGATAATATAGAAGCTCGATTCTCAGTCCAACATAAGCAGGTAGATACCCTAAAATAGATCGTGCAGACTTTGGCTTTTAACCATTCTGCGGCAACAGCAGCGACTCTGATGGAACAGCCCGTGCTTGAAGTTGAGACGCCGCCAATTCCAAGGACGAGGGACGTGACTGCCTTCGACTTTGGCCACTTCAAGAAAGTCTCTAATACTCCATTCAACGGGACTGAGGACACAATCATGGCTCTAGATTGGTTGGCCGAACTTGAAGACCACATCGCTCTGCTAGAGGTCCCCGAAGTGAAGTGCGTCACATGCGTGCAACTACAGTTCCGCCTTAACGCGCACGATTGGTGGGACGTTCATCGATGATCTCTTTAATTTGACCATGGAAAGGAGGCGATCTCGTGGATGACTTTTCGTGTCGCATTTGAAGAGGAGTTTATACCCCCTCCAGTACAACGTCAGAAGGAGAATGAGTTCGTACAACTGAGGCAAGGCAATATGACAGTCAAACGGTATTCCGCTGAATTCAACCCACTCTCCAAATTCGCCTATTTACCTGATGCAACAAGTTAATCTAGAAGATTTGAAGGTGGTCTACACCCTGTCATCCATGCGCACGTAGTTGTTCATCAGTACGAGACTATGCGGGGAGTCATAAATTATGCTCTATATCTTAAACCGTAGTATCCTCACGTTCCTACCGGCACTGTACATACCTCCAATCACAAATGCCAATAGCAACGAGAGAGGAAACAACGCTCCAAAGCGTCCGAACAACGGTGGCAAGCATGGAGAAAAGTTAGATAGACTATATCACTTCTGCAGGCGGCCGGGGCACGCATTAGATAAGTGTCGCCTGAGACTTAGGTTATGCTTAGTTTGCGGCGAATCAAACCATGCAGTTCGTGACTGCCCATTAAGCCGCCATAATAAACATCACCTGCAATAAAATAATCCCTAATGGTAGGTTCTATTCCTAAGTTTCGAGGACGAAACTTCCAATTAGTTAGGTAGGATGTGGCGCCCCATTTTTCCTATTCGGAAAGCGCGGCTAAGAAATACAAATGGTATCGTTCGATCGGGATAGATTGAAACAAGAACTCGTCCTCGTTATAAATTTTCTTTTTCGGAATCGATTCCCATATTCAGTGGACCGTGCCCCCGGGATCGACTTAGCGGCAGAGTCAGGAGGGACCTCTCTGTTGTTATCTTTGTTGCATCGGATTTCGATGTCGCTTGTTGCTTTCGTGCTTTGAGTTGGTTTTCGGATTTGCTTGTTTTTTTTGAACCGTTTCGATGGATTTCATTGTTTTTGTTCGTGAACTGCATTTTAATTCCGAGATTGGAAAGAGTAGAAGAGGTATTGATTAAGCTGTTCGTGATACAGGTGAACGAGCAGTAGGCGGCTTACGAGTAGAGTCTTGAAGCGCCTCTTTCCTTCTCCCTTCCAACCAACTAAGTGAGTGGCTACCATCCCGATTAACTAACCCTGCTTCCAAGTCTTCACACCTAAAAATCTTGCATTCTTGTTGTCCCGATCAGACGATACCAAGTAATAACTAAAAGAGTACAAGATAAAATAGGAATAGACTTGGATTATTATGCTTGTTAATCCAACACGTGAACTGTTATCTTATTGTATGCTTGCATATTTCAAATGTTCTATACATGCTTCAATTTTAGTTAGAATGCATCTTCTTCTATAAATTATGCTAAGTATGGAACCCATCTTGTATGTGCATAATTGTTCAAGGAGGCTATGCAAAATGAATCATGCATTACTGCTTGTCTTGTACTCATGTTGCCTCAACTGCATGAAGTCATAATTTAAGTAAACATCGTGTGTTCGATCATGGATAACTTGTGCACAAGGGTATAAGTTCTACGGACGGTCTCTGGGGCACTGGAACCGATCTGATCCGATCCGGGCGAAACTTCGTGTGTAGTCAATCGTGTACGGACTGGATGGCTTGCAATGCATCGTGTGTTTATCGTGTGTTCATTGTGTGTTCTCGTTGCATGCTATCCTTATCCTTGACTAGTCCATTATGGCAATCAAGCCAGTGATACTCATGTGTATTTAAACCTGTTGCAAACTAACTTATGTCTTCGTGGCAGGGAAGGCATGGTAAGTATTATGCAGGTGGTTCAGACGGGCAGATAAAAGTCACCGAACGGTGGCAAGTTCAATTTAGTAAATTCTATATGCTGCTTACTTATAAATGAACTAAGGCAAGATAGAAAACCACAAATAATATGCATGCTTCATATAAACAACGTGTTGATTGGTATAGTTCGGTTAGCTCGCCTTCACCGGTATATTTCGATGTACTGACCCTCGTTGAAATAGGTTTCCCGTACTAAGGTGAACCGAGCGAGGAGCCAAAGTTGTCTTTCCGATCTAGTCCAGCTGTAGGCGCATCCTGATCGCGCCACTATTTTGAAGTACTTAAAGAAAGGAGCTTGCTACTCAATACACAATGCAGCTCCGTGGGAAGACCGCCATCCCGTCCGGAGGTCTATACATTTTAAAGTCTAGTAAAGGGATGTAATGTACAGGACTGCTATCTCATTTTGTGTCAACACTTTTGTAAGCCCGTGCGGCAAATTAGCTGACTCGTTCAAGAGTTTGTAATAGATGTTCATTATCAATAAAGAGAACTTTTCCATGTTTCAACTTGTGTTCAATTTATCTGCGTACAATGAATATATTCTAAATGCAAATATCTCTAGCCTTGTGCGGGCGCAACCCCAGGCCCGCATGGCGGTCACGATTCGGGGGATGCCCCAATAATTCCACGGAATCGGGTCATGACAGGCACGCACATCCAAATCAACTTTCATAAAATCACACACGTCCGTGTTGACGATACACGCCTTTCGGTATAATTCGCACATGACGAAGTCACCTCATTTAGTTGGACACACCCCCATTTCGGAAAATTTTGGTTATAGAAAATTAAGTTTTTGGTCAACTTCAACCGCGAATAAAATACAGCATACAACAAATTAAAATAAACTAATTAAAGGAATTAAATCTTGGTTATGTTGTCTAAACTACTGTTTAAGCAAAATTTAAAAATATTAACTAGGTTGGAAAAAAAATAACCATGAACATGGGTGTTTGGGACAGTTTTTTGAACTACAATTTAGGTCATTTTTTTCTATTTTGAATCCGAATTACGATCGACATAGGATATGATACCCCAAAATAATTATACAGGATTCAAGAGGGTCATGTGGTCTTCGCACAAGATTCGAAAGATCGATATTTGGATTAATGCGCAGGAAGATACGAGGGTGGAAAGTTGAGTACCTTACTGCTGCTGTTTGCTCGGAATTGGGTGGTCCGTCTTGCGGCGATCGTCGGCGGCGGTTCGGTGGTCTTCGAAGGCTGAGGTTGGTCGTGGTGGAAGAGTAGATGATGGTGGTGAGGTTCGGCTAGGATGGGATTTTTTTAGGGTGTCGAGATGGGGTTACTTGGAGCTGGAGGGAGAGGGTCGACGTCGATTTTCGGGTGGGGAAGGGAGGAGTCTGCTGTTACAATAGGGAGAATGGGTTCAGGTTGGCAAGTTGCGGGTTGCGGGTAGGATTCGGGTCCAGTAGGGTTGGTTTGGTCTAGTTTGGTTTGGTTTAGGTTGGTTTGGGTTGGTTTATTATATATCGGTCATAAAAAAATAGTTTTTGAGCCCAATAAATTCTAAAAAAATTACACAATATCCTATTATTAGTTATACACCCAAAAATATAATTTTTGTACAATTTTAAAATTAATTTAATACACAAAAATATAAATCCATGCAAGAACATTTATTATAATTAACTAAAAATAATAAAAATTTCTACAATAATTAATAAAAATTTTAAATTAAATTTAAAAAAAATTAGGGTATTTACAATCTACTCACCTTAGAAGAATTGCGTCCTCATAATTAAGAAAACAAAACATAATCGGTCAAGAAAAGGTTTGCTCAGAAGAGATGATGTTGTTGCAAGACATGTTTGTTGAAGCACGACACAAAGAATAAGGAACCATGAACAAGGAAAAATCAAGAGGAAGGGTGAGAGTTTTGTTCAAGCAGAGCACGTAGAGAAGAAATAAAAACTTTTTCCTAGGCAATGAAAGATAAGTAACTCAAGAGTAAAGGAGTCTGATTAGAGCGAAGATCAACTACAGCTTATGAAAGCTTGGGTACCACTAACATATTACTAATCTAGACTAACAAGTACGAGGTATAGGCTAGGGAATGGAACTAACAGGCACATGCTAAAGTATTACTAGGAATATAACTAGTTATGATAAAACTAAATCTTACTCATATTTGCTACTCCTCGAGTCTGTGCCTCCTCCACTGTCATCGCAAAATCTTGTCCACGTTCTTGTGGTGGTGCCCTCTGCTATTGCTGGGCCTGCTGGAAGAGTGCTGCTTATGGTGCCAATGGTGGGCTCAGCTGATATCCTCCTGGTGTTGGTAAAGCATGTCGATTTACCATCGCTGCTCCTTCTCGATGCTCAGGGAAATTCCTGGTTGAATGCTGGCAGGATTCGCAAGCTAAACATAATCCCCTTTTGCGTCTGTATTCCTTCTCAATATGGGCTACCTTGCCACAGTAGTAACAAGTATAAAGGACTAGTGCTAGTGGTGTAAATGCTCTCTGTGATGGATTCATCTGTGGTCGCTTTACAGGTCCTTCCTGCTGTGTTCGGTCTGGTGCTAGTGCATGCAGCCGCTCCTGGCTGGACTCTTTCCTGATGACGCGTTCCATGCGTCGGGATGCAGCAAGGACGTCCGTATAGAAAGTAGGTACGACATAGCCAATCTGTCTCTGTAGATCAAAGTTTAGTCCGTTAAAGAATTTTTCATCCTTCTCTTCTTCTGTCGGAATTAGTGTAGCTGCGAAGCAGCTCAAACGGATGAACTCTGTATTGTACTCTTCCATTGTCATGTTACCTTGAGTGAGGCGATTGAACTTGTCCCAAAGTTTCGATCGAGCAATAGATGGAATGTACATCTCCTGAAAGAGTCTAGAGAAATTCTCCCAAGTGACTCGGTTTGGTTCGAGCCATATCTCCTCAGATAGCCACCAGTGATGTGCATTGCCCATCAACTACATTCTTACGGCAGTCATCTAACGCTCCCTTGGAAGCTCAGCTGCTTCTAATTGGTATTGAGTAGTTGTAAGCCACTCATGAACATAGTGGTCTACTCATTGCCTGAAAATGAACGGGGCTTCAGTTAGCGGAAATCAGCGATAGATCTCATCGATGGTCGTCTAGATAGTGGGTTCACCTGCTCTAGTGCGGTCACTATACTGTTTCTCAGGTTCTCTGCCTCATGATATTGAGCCTCTTGATGAACCTGTTGTTGGGCTTGCATCATTGCGTAGAATATTTGGAATATCTGATGTTCATCCATAGGTTGTCCTATTGGAAATACGGGCATCGGTGGAGTAAACTGCGACGGTGGTGGAATATCGTCTCGCCGGAACATCGAAGCATACTAATTTGTTTGATTGCTTTGTTGAGTGGAGGGATCTCTACCTAATGGTGTCACTCTATCATCGTAGGTGACCACAGCACCTTGTGGTGTACCTGTGGGAGTTTTATCGCTGGCTCGTGGATCCATTACTCTGTATCTAAAGTAAACTATGAGAGGCGCGCAGAGAAATCAAGGCAGGATGCAAGTCAAAAAATTAATTCGAATTCGATATAGAGGTCAAGAACGTGTCAATATGTGGATAAGATCCTATAATTTATCCTATCATAATTGCAGACTTGCTCGGTTACTTAGTTGAAACCGAAGCAATATAGTCGGAGACCTCCATGGGCCACTACAAAAACTATGTCACGCCCCAGTCCCAAAATATTGAGGGACTATCCATGTGATAATAGCCAGCAGCACAACTCCAAAGGGCAAACCCAATTTAATAGACCCGTTATAGTGCACTTAAGTTGTAATAATTATAAATGCAAGTCTAAACCATCTATCTCAGTATAATTCTAATATCATCCCTAGAATATGATAGACCAGTCAAGATAATAGATAAAAAAAAATATAGTCCATCAACAAGTCTAAATAAAAAGTGTCTCGGGGAACAACCCGATAAAATAAGTCAATACATAAATCAAAGAGTCAAGATATGAAATAAATGGAAGCATAAATAACTAAGTATGTAATATAATACTCAGGAGAAATCCTCTGGCACAACCTCATCCTCTGGTGCCAGTACTGCTCCAACGTTAGCTCATGTCCCTTATATCTCGGGATATTCCTCCTCTGCTGTATCTGGGGACATAATCCGGATCCAGGTCCTCAGGGGACATAGCAAGGTACAAGAATAACTCAAGCCAAATAAAATAATATATATAAAAATAGATCCTCAAGACAAGCTATGTAAAATACAAATGAGAGCATTACTAGTACTCAGGCTGAGACCACTACAAGCTCTGTATCGGGGATCCGGTAGCAGTAATATCACGAAGGACCAGTACATGTGTCAAAGCTCTAGTACAGAGACTAAGAAACTCTCTAGTAATATAAGTACATATAAAATTATCATATAGCATGTGTGTCTCTCTCCACCCAATATAATCTCACGTCTCATGTCCACGACATCTCATGTCCATAATACGCAAGATCATGACCTCTAGCTAGTACAACGAGTCATAATGATATCTATGTATGCAATTCTTATTTCACGAATCCTGTAAACCTATACAGAATAACTATGAATAACTCAGGAAAGATTCTGTCATATGAATAGTGTCAAGTGTCCTATGGTATGACGTACTAGATAAAGCAAGCACGTAAAAATATATAGGATAGTAGTATCAACTCTCTAAGTAATGTTATACAACTCCGCGTACAACGTCGACACCCGAATCTTTTTTGGACGCTAAGCAACGTCTCACAGTCCTAGGTTGAACATGTTCAACACAGAAGTATATATAGAATACAAGCAAATAATAGTACAGTATCTTCTGTAAGTTGGCAATGTACACTTGCCTGTGTTTTGAGCTCCGTCAGTTGCTCCGATAAAAGTGGAATCTTTAGGTATGTCTTCGGATGCTGAAACAAACATCATCATTGCTCTCAGAATACTTAGAATATTGACTAACCATAAGTTCAATTTAGACACAGGGGCAGAATTAACAGTTTTGGGTCAAAGCGGGATCCACATGTGGCCCACTTCACACCGAAAAATATGTCAGAGACTGATATAGAATAAAATACAGCATACAACAAATTAAAATAAACTATTTAAAGTGATTAAATCTTAGTTATGTTGTCTTAATTACTGTTCAAGTGGAATTTAAAAATATTAACTAGGTTGGAAGAAAAATAGCCATGAACATGGATGTTTGGGACAGTTTTCTGAACTACAATTTGGATCATTTTTTCCTGTTTTGCATCACGAATTACGACTGATATAGGATAAGATACCCCAAACTAATTATACAGGGTTCAAGAGGGTCATGTGGTCTTTGCACAAGATTTGACAGATCGATATTTGGATTACGGTACAGGAAGATACGAGAGTAGGAAGTTGAGTACCTTACTGCTGTTGTTTGCTCAAAATTGGACGGCCCATCTTGCGACGATCGTCGACGGCCGTCCGGCGGTCGTCGGAGGCTGAGTTTGGTCATGGTAGAAGAGGAGATAATGGTGGTGAGATTCGGCTAGGATGGGGTTTTATAGGGTGTCAAGGTGGGCGTTACGGGAAGCTGAAGGGAGAGGGTCGGCGTCGGTTTTGGGGAGGGGAAGGGAGGAGTCTGTTGTTACAGTAGGGGAAATGGGTTTTGGTTTGCTGGTTATGGGTTGCAGGTAGGATCCGGGTTCAATATGGTTGGTTTGGTCTAGTTTGGTTCGGTTTAGGTTGGTTTGGATTGGTTTATTATATATAGGTCATAAAAAAATAGATTTTGAGCCCAATAAATTTCAGAAAAATTATAAATTATCCTATTATTAGTTATACACCCAAAAATATAATTGTTGGACTATTTTAATAATTAATTTAATACACAAAAATATAAATCCATGCAAGAATATTTATTATAATTAACTAAAAATAATAAAAATTTCTACAATAGTTAATAAAAAATTTAAATTAAATTTAAAAAAATTAGGGTGTTTACACTTGCCATCAAGACTTTCACCACTAAAAGGTTCGACCTTGATCAATAGCTCTTCCTAAAGCACATGTGGCTAAATGCACCAGTTTCCATCTACTGGTCAGCAACCACGCCATAGGACTTAAAATGCGCAATCATAGCAACCAAGTTAAGTAATCAAAGGAACCAAGTTTAGTTATACCTTGCTATATTGGTTTGGATTGGTTCTACTTCCAAGTTCCAATTTTAGCCATGCGTCAAGTCCTGTATAGTGCAGTGACCTCCATGTGCATAGCCACCATGCGCCAATCCATGCGCATAAGCCACCATGCGCTAATCCATGCGCATAAGCCCCATGTGTCAATCTATGCGCATAAGCCACCATTCGCCAATTCATGCGCATAAGCCTTCATGCACGTCCTGCATGTACAGAGACCATCATAAGCATTGAGACACTATGCGCCCAGCTCTGCCATGCACCAAGACTCCAAGACTTCCAATACGCTGCCATGTGCCAAGTCTTGCAAAGCGCCAAGTCGTGTCATGCGCAAAGGTCTGCCCCTTGTGTGCATACTCAGGAATTCTTGGTCATCTTATAATCTTCCTTCCAACTGGAATTCGTGTCCTTCAGTCAATATCTCCTCCATCCTCGGGAATGGTAGATTCCGATAACTCACTTTCAATATTTAACAAAGGACTCCTTCCCTCAAACAAATATTAGAAGTGAATTCCGTCAATCTTCTCAAATTTGTGAAAACTTGTGTCCAGAAGACTTGAACGGATGTTCCCCATCTTCCTTCGAATCTTTCTTTGAGATTGTTAGTCCCAAGGCTTAACCAAAGATGAAAGAATACGTAGTCGAGATCAGAGGTTCACACAAAAGTTTCCACTTTGACTATTCTCAATTTCCACGAAGAACTATATAATTATTCTGATTACAACTTGCTCTCAAGATTACAAAGGAATCAGAAAAAATAAACTTCATGTTCTTCCTTGCACTCAGGGTTGCAGGCGGACAGAATGAAATTACAACTAGAAAAAGAAAAGAGAAAATAGAAGAAGAAAATATGCTTGCTAAGGTGATAAAGAACACTGTTTCTCAAAGCAAGATTCGTCCCACATGATCTTCTCCCAGGAACCAGCAAGTTCACGTAAAACTTCTGAAACGCATGATGTCACCTCCTTGCTTGGACTCGCACTAACTTCCTGGACTTTAATGACTTCTCCAGCAGCAACTCTCTTCCTCTCCCAATTTTGAAGTAAGTCCTCAAATGGGGTTTGAAGAGAGTATTTATAAGCATAGGGAGGAATCCATAATCCTAATCCTAGTCGTCCATCAATTACAAAAAGATTAGAATAAATTTAATTCATATCCCACAAGATTGGAATGAATTAAATTTAAATCTCATATGATTGATTTGAATTAAATTTAAATCCCACATGATTAAATTTAAATCAGAGATGATTGGAATAAATTAAATTTAAATTCTACATGATTAATTTAAATCAAACATGATTGGGATAAATTAAATTCAAATCCCACAAATATCGAATTTAAATTAATGACTCAATCTTTCCATAACTAATTAAATATATCTGATAGCAACAGAACCGCTTACAACCTCTCATGCGGACCCCGCAAGCGACCACTCATGTGACCGCTCATGCTGCAGGGCATGCGGCCAGCTCATGCAGCCACGCATGCGGCCAGTGCACAAGCGCCATACGGCGATTCTAAATATAAAGTGTGCCAACAAAGCACCACTTTGCGCCCTTTAGCCCGAGTCCGAGTCGCTAAGCCTCTTTGAGGCTTATCTCCTATGGAAATAATTCCAAGAGCATGAAAAAAAGCATAAATGCTTTCATGAGGAGTTAATCATTTTTTCTCTTAGGAAAATAGCTACCCCCCCTACATGGCACCTATGTGCCCCACCACACTCCAAGTGAATACCTCAACTCATACAAAGTATTATATTGAGATACCCACTTGGTGGTGAAGCCAATGTGGGACTATTTTTCTTAGTCCAAAGGTAAAAGCACCAACAGAACCATAGTTCTCATGATCCTTCATGAGTCATGTACATGTGGATCAATAAGAATACACTCCTTATATCCATTAATTTCAAATGACGTGCGGCTGAGATAGCATATTTTTAGATGTTAAATTATATGTGTCACATAATTTCTACCATATATATATATATATATATATATATATATATATATATATATATATATATATATATATATGAAAAATTCTTAAATACAAAATGTGTATCGATACAAGCAAAATCTAAACTATTGATTGTTGATCCAATGGTCCAGATTAGAAGGACTTTCTTATACTTTTATACTTTTATAATTTTATAATGCAATTATATGATATGTATTGATACATAGTTTGTATTGTAGAAGGATTATATATATATATATATATATATATATATATATATATATATATATATATATATATATATATATATATATATATATATATATATATATCACTCTATTAATTTTGAGGCTTAATCAAAGATGGTAGAACCAGAAGTTGAAGTCGAGATCAGGAGAGAGTTCTCTTCCTGATATCTCTCGATCTAACAAGAAGATAATATATAAGATCTGATTACAACAGGAAATAAGATAATAAAATAATTAAAGAAAACAATTTTCTCGTTCTTTCTTGCAATCGCAGTTGCAAACGGACAGAATAGAGTTACAACCCACAGAAGAGAGGAGGAAGAAGAAGAAGAAGAGACTTTGCTTGTTGGGGTGATAAGGATCACCGTTGCTCAAAGCAAGATTTTCCCCACACGATCTGCTCTCAGGAACCAGCAAATTTACGTAGAACTTCTGGAACGCTCGCTGTCACCTCTGTCTGGACTCACACAAACTTCCTGGACTCCAATGGCGACGACAGCAACAACTATCTTCGTCTTCTCTTTTTTGAAGTAAGTTCTCAAAGAGACACAAAGAGAGTATTTATAGAGAAAGGGTGAAAACCCTAGCCACCCCACAGTTACGGAAAGATAGGAACAGATTAATTACGAATCCCTGAAAGCTAAGCACGTATTAATTTTAAATTCCACAAAAAACGGATCTAAATAATAGACCGTATCTTTCCATAACCGTTCAAAAATATCTGCAACAGTAGCAGCGCATGCAGTGGCAGCCCATGTAATAACTCATACGGCCGCCCATGTGACCCGCTCATGTGACCGCACATGCGACCCGACCATGGGACCGCGTATGCGGCCGCACATGCAGCTCGAACATGAGATAGCGCATTAAATGCACACAAGCGCCTACGTCGATGTTGGAGTGCTAAGTGTAAAGTGTGCCAACAAAGTGCCACTTTGAACCCTTGAGCCCGAGTTCGAGTCCGAGTCTGAGTCCAAGTCGCTACTTAGCTCCTATGGAATAAATTACAAGAGAATGACAAAAAGCATAAATGTATTCAGTAAGGAGTTAATCCTTCTTCATCCTAATAAAATACCTCTATATGGCATCCATGTGCCTCACCACACCCCATGTGCGTAACTCAACACAAGAAAAATATTATATTATGATACCCACTTGGTGGTGTAGCCAATGTGGGAATATCTTTCGTAGTCAAAAGGCAAAAATACCAATAATCCCCCATATATCTCAATATATGGGTTGAGCATTCCTCACAGTGACTTTCCATCATGCATTAGGATAGATGTCGCTTCGACTTGAATCTTCCTGCATGGGTCAAATAACAGTATGATACAATAATGTACTAAGCCTTGAATTATGCACCATAGTTATAATTCTTTCCACTCACACAATGACATCAAATGTGCTTCCAGTTGCACATTAAAGGTCATGTGCACGCCTGGTTTTGGTGTATGTATTTTGGGCGTCTATAAGTTTTTCCTCAAGAGACGGCATGTATCTCTTTCCATACAATATAGGTGAGTTCTTAAAGATTCCTTGGCATGAAGCATTGTGCTTCCTAGCATTGCTACGCCGCTATGACATGGCCTTATACCCAGGTTCACTCCCTCTTTGTAGTGCCAAACTATCCAGCAGGAAGCCTTGCGCTTCCTTGCGGTATTACACCACTGTGATATGACTTTTCGTGGAGGATTTACATATTTTACCTCTGTGGTGATACACCACTGTAACATGAGGTTCACTCCCTCTTTGTAGTGCTGCCTACCACTATTCCTTCTACAATATTAGGCTTTCTGCCTATGTGCGGTGCTACGCTGCTGTGACATGACTTAATGCCGAGGATTTACATCTTTTATCTCTTGGTGGTGTCACGCCACTATAGCATGGGACTCAGTCCCTTGTAGTGCTGATACTACGTGCTTCCTGCAAAGCACACCGGACATTCACTATGCCCGAGAACTTATTAAGGCGTCAAAGCCATCCTTCCACAAAAAAATATTTTCACAAAGAACAAGGAGTAGACAACAGTGGTTCTGGGTCCGTAATCCCTCAATGTCTCTAAGGACTATCCACTGTTCCTTATATTCTTCCAATCAATGGTCCTCCATTGAACCAATATCTAGATGCCTAGTAGATTTTTCTTTAAACTAAAAGCATAAAACTAAATGGTTGGATTGCAAAGACACAATATCATAGGTCCTCCAAGCCCATATATGTTGTGTCCTTGACTATATGCGGTATTACGCTGCTGTGACATGACCCAAAGCCTAGGTTCACTCCCTCTTGTGGTGTCACGCCACTGTAATATAGAGTACTACCCTCTATAGTTCTTGGGATCAACTGGCACTGGAGGCCTTACATGAACGGATCAGCCAGACTCTCCGGGCTTCGATAATCAAATACCGTAATAATCTACGCTAGCTATACGCATTCAGTGTCTTGTACTGGTCCTTGAAGTCTATCATGAATGGACCCGCCAGATTTGCCTGACTCCGATTATTAAGCACTGTAATGATCCACGCAATCTGTGCTCATTCAGTGTCATATGTTCTATCCACATAATTCTCTTCAATTATTGAAGAAATGAACAGATGCCACTGTTGCAGCTTCCTAGTTCTCTCAGTATGTCGGTATCACCCAAATCTGTGTACTAACCATATGAAGATCATATGAGAGCTTTCAGAGCTATTCTGCTTTACTTGCTGCAGCTTGATAGTGCAAAAAACTCTGAGAGTAAAGACTGCTTCTTCGGCTTCCATAATATAGCAGCACCACCTCTGGAGAAGTTACATCTTCCTGTGGTTCTTTCACTCATCTTTCCCGAGCACCAACTAGCATCACCGAAGCCTTCCTTCATATCTGGATAACTGCTATAGTACAGGATAAACTACAGAGTTCTCCTGAGAATTCTGATAACTCTCTTCATAACTTTCAGTGTTCAACAAATATATTGCTTGTGAACTGACTCAGTATCCCTACAGCAAAATCTATATCAGGTCTGGTGGTACACGCAGCTTGAAATATTTACCTGATGATGCTCGAGTACACCAACTCTCTGACACTTTTCCTTGGATTTGGCTTCATATTCATGTCACATCTGAGGTGTATTGTCCCTGATACCCAAAGCGTGTGATCAGCATTTTATGCTGAGAGCTTGTGACTAAGCAAGACCACCTGCCATCCGGATTATCTTATATCCTCATGATGACATCCGTAATCCCATGTCCTGAGTTTGGACAAAAAGGACATTTTTGTTCTTTTGACACTTCTATGTCCAAAACTGGGACTAGCAAGTCGTCAACATAGATACGAACGATGACTCCTCCATTATCAGCGAACTTCGTATACATTCACTTGTCCGTCTCGCTGATCCTGCGATAACTTTGACTAGATGACTTGTCAAACTCCTCCTGCCACATCCTGAGAATTGTTTCAGGCCGCATCAAGATGTCACCAACTCGCAGACTGTCTTTAAACCTGAATGACAATAATTCTGACCGTTGTCCGTGAATCTTTCATGTTTGTCTTCCTCCAAGACTTCATATATTTCCATCATCTGATAAATAATCAGGTTGTGAAGAGCAGCTAAAAAAAATTATCATTCTGATCTATGATACCCTCATCGAGGTGCCGGAGAACTCAATCCCCTATTATCTGAGAAAATCCCTGGGCAGATAGCCTAGTCTTGAACTCAACTGTTTTGTCTGCTTTTATCTTTATTGACTTGAAGATCTGATAAGCATCTTAGACCAACACCAAAGTGTGGTTGGAGGTAATTGAGTCATACTCATTATTTATAGCCTTTCTCCAGAAATTAGCATCTCTGGTCTTCATCGCCTCATTATAGGTAAGTGGATCTGCTTCCATATGATTGGTGATAAAATCTTTTCTGAAGTCCTTCACTATCCCATGTGGTTCTTGGTCCGTAACCCCTCAATTTCTCTAAGGACTATCCACTGTTCCTGATATTCTCCCAGTCAATGGTCCTCCCTTGAACCAATAGCTTGATGCCTAGTAGATTTCTCTTTGAACTAAAATCATAAAACTAAATGGTAGGATTGCAAAGACACAATATCAGAGGTCCTCCAAGCCCATATATGTTGTGTCCTTGACTATATTTGGTGTTACGCTGCTGTGACATGACCCAAAGCCGAGGTTCACTCCCTCTTGTGGTGTTACGCCACTGTAACATGGAGTACTACCCTCCTTTATAGTTATTGGGATCAACTGGCACTGGAGGCCTTACATGAACGGATCAGCCAGACCCTTCGGGCTTCGATCATCAAACACTGTAATAATCCACGCTAACTGTGCTCATTCAGTATCTTGTACTGGTCCTTGAAGCCTATTATGAATGGATCTGCCAGAATTGCCTAACTCCGATCATTAAGCACTGTAATAATCTACGCAATCTGTGCTCATTCAGTATCATGTGTTCTATCCATATAATTCTCATCAAATCGTTGAAGAGATGAACAGATGCCACTGTTGCAGCTTCCTAGTTTTCTCAGTATATCTGTATCACCCGAATCTGTGTACTAACCATATGAAGATAATCTGAGAGCTTCCAAAGTTATTCTGTTTTACTTGTTGTAGCTTGATAGTGGAAAAAACTCTGAGAGTAAAGACTTCTTCTTCGGCTTCCACGATATAGCAGCACTACCTCTGGAGAAGTTGCATTCTCCTGTGGTTTTTTCACTCATCTTTCCCGAGCACCAACTGGCATCATCGAAGCCTTCCTTCATTTCTGGATAACTGCTATAGCACAGGATATACTACTGAGTTCTCCTGAGAATTCTGATAACTCTCTTCACAACTTTCAGTGTTCAACAAATATACTGCTTTTGAACTTACTCAGCATCCCTACAGCAAAAGCTATGTCAGGTCTAGTGGTACACGCAGCTTGAATCATTCACCTGATGATGCTCGAGTACACTAACTGTCTGACATTTTTTCTTGGATTTGGCTTCATATTCATGTCATACCTGAGGAGTATCATTCTTGATACCCAAAGCATGTGATCAGCATTTTATGCTGAGAGCTTGTGACTAAGCAAGCCCACCTGACATCTGGATTATCTTATATTCTTAGGATGACATCAACAATCCCATGTCCTGAGTTTGGACAAAAAGGACATTTTTGTTCTTATGACACTTCTATGTCCACAACTGGGACTAGCAAGTCGTCAACATAGATACGAACGATGACTCCTCCATTATCAGCGAACTTTGTGTACATTCACTTATCCGTCTCGCTGATCCTGCGACAACTTTGACTAGATGACTTATCAAACTCCTGCTGCCACATCCTGGGAATTGCTTCAGGCCGCATCAAATGTCACCAACTTCCAGACTGTCTTCAAACCTGAATGACAATAATTCTGATTGTTGTCCGTGAATCTCTCATGTTTGTCTTCCTCCAAGACTTTATGTCTTTCCATCATCTGATAAATAATCAGCTTGTGAAGAGCAGCTACAAAAATCATCATTCTGATTTATGACACCCTCATCGAGGTGCCCGAGAACTCAATCCCCTATTATCTGAGAAAATCCCTGGGTAGATAGCCAGTCTTGAACTCAACTATTTTGTCTGCTTTTATCTTTATCGACTTGAAGATCTGATTAGCATCTGATTGGTTTAGCTCCTTCAGGCAGATTGACCAACACCCAAGTATGGTTAGAGGTAATTGAGTCATACTCATTATTTATAGCCTTCCTCCAGAAACTAGCATCTCTGGTCTTCATCGCCTCATCATAGGTAAGCGGATCTGCTTCCACATGATAGGTGACAAAATCTTCTCCGAAGTCCTTCACTCTCCTCACTCGCTTAGACACTGGCTCTTCGAGTTCTGGTTCGATCGTTGTCGTTGGGATGGCAACTTCTTCTTGGACTACATCTTCGTTGGAAGCTTTAGCTTCCTATATACGCACACTATTTTTTGGAATATTCGCGATAACAATGTTCTTGTATCTTACAAATTTATCTTCGAAGATTTCTGCGTCATGAGATTCAATGATATAATTTGATTCGACATATCAAGAAATCTATGAGCATCACTCTTCTCAGCATCACCCTAAAAGATTGTCTTCGTAGTCCTCGATTCCAGCTTCTGAATCTTCAATTCTGAAAGCTTCACAGACGCCAGACACCCCCACACTCGAATGACATTCAAGTTGGGTCTGACACTGAACCAGAGTTCCTGAGGAGTGATATCGAAAATTGCGTATGGCACCCTATTCAAAATGAACGTAACCATCAGCACAGCTTCTCTCTAGAAGTAGTTTGAAAGATCTGCAGTTAACAGCATTGAGTTCATTATTTCTGTCAATGCCATGTTCTTTCTCTCAGCTACTCCATTTGATTGAGGAGAATACGGAGCAGTCGTCTCATTAAAGATTCTATGTTCTTTACATAACAATACGAATTCGATAAACCTATACTCTCCGTCTCGATCACATCTAAGTCTCATGAGTTGTTGTCTTGTCTGACGTTCAGCCTCAGCCCTAAACTCCTTGAACTTCTCGAATGCTTCGTCCTTTGACTTGAGCAGATAGACGAATCATACTTCGAGTAGTCGTCGATGAATGTAATAAAATACTTCATCTTGGCCTTTGTGGAGAACTGTTTGAAGTTACAGATATCTGAGTGCACCAACTCCAAAAGATATGTGCTTCGGTTAACCCATTTGAATGACTTTCTGGTGATCTTTGTCTGTGCACATACCTCACACTTCTTCACTTCCTTACCCCCACATTTGGAGATAAATCCTAGACTAGACATCTTGTAGTACGAAGTACATGTCCTATTTTGGGGTCCCACAACTCTTACAATAAGACTTTTTTTATAAGCAGAAGCTCGAACATCCATTTGATACTAAAAGCTTGTTCCAAAATATGTCTTCTGCCAAGATATCATCATCTGGCGACTATGGATGTTCACTTTCAAGTCTGCAATAGACTTTCTGAGATTAGGTCCTTGGTAATCACTGGTACGTTGATACACACACTCCTTTGACTGTAACTTCTCAAAGTTCAGAATCATTGTCTCAATCCCCAGATCCTCTGCTTGATCCTTGCTTGCCATCAAGACCTTCACCACTGAAGGGTTCATCCTTAATCAACAGCTCTTCCTAAAGCACATGTGGCTAGATGCACCAGTTTTCATCCACTGGTCAGCAACCACGTCCTAGGACTTAACATGCACAATCATAGTAACCAAGTTAAATAATCAAAGTAACCAAGTTAAGCTATTACCTTTCTATTTTGGTTTAAAATTTGGATCTGTAATCCTTATTCTCATGGTCCTCCATGCTTGAAGAGACATGCGCCAATAACCCTATGTGCATATACAGGTCGCACATAGACCTGCTCAGAGCCAGCCTAATAGATGCTTTCATGTTCTAAGTCCAGCCATGCGCCGAGATTGCTATGCTCTAGTTCTGCCATGTGCCAAGAAACTCTATGCGCAAATACAACTCACGCATAGTGCCAGTCTCCATGTGTCAAGTCCTGCCATGTGCCAAGAGTCGTCATGCCCAGATACAACTCACGCATAGCGTCAGTCTCCATGCGCCAAGTATAGTTGACATCTTCATGCAGCAACTTGCATCAGACATCTCCATGCGGTAACTTGCACAAGATATCATCTTTCTCCCTCTTGTAATGTGCATCTCTAGCGATGCTAGCCTCAAGTCCACCTCCATCCGCAGGAATGATAGATCCAAGATCTGGCAACATATGTCCATCACTTGACAGATGACTCCTTCCTCATCCAAATGGTAGAAGTGTAGCCCGTTCATCTCCTCAAGTTTGTGAAAACTTGTGTCGAGAAGACTTGCATGGTTGTTCTCCATCTTACTCGGATCTTGCGTTGAGATTGTTAATTCTGAGGCTTAATCAAAGATGGTAGAACCAGAAATTGAAGTCGAGATCAGGAGTTCACACAAGAGTTCCCTTCCTGATATCTCTCGATCCAACAAGAAGATAATATATAAGATCTGATTACAACAGAAGACAAGATAATAAAATAATCAGAGAAAACTATATAATAAAATAATCAGAGAAAACTATCTTCTCGTTCTTCCTTGCAATCGCAGTTGTAAACGGACAGAACAGAGTTACAACCCACAGAAAAGAGGAGGAAGAAGAAGAAGAGACTTTGCTTGTTGGGATGATAAGGATCACCGTTGCTCAAAGCAAGATTCGTCCCATACGAGCTTCTCCCAGGAACCAGCAAGTTCACGTAGAACTTCTGGAACGCTCACTGTCACCTCTGTCTGGACTCATACGAACTCCTTGGTCTCCAATGGCGGTGGCAGCAGCAACTCTCTTCGTCTCCTCTTTTTCGAAGTAAGTTCTTAAAGAGACACGATGAGAGTATTTATAGAGAGAGGGTGAAAACCCTAGCCGTCCCACGGTTAGGGAAAGATAGGAACATATTAATTACGAATCACTAAAAGATAGGCACGTATTAATTTTAAATCCCACAAAAAACGGATATGAATAACAGACCGTATCTTTCCATAACCGTTCAAAAATATCCGCAGCAGCAACAGCACATGCGTCAGCACAAGCCGCAGCGCATGCGTCAGCACAAGCCGCATCGCATGCGGCAGCGCATGCGTCAACCCATGCGGCAACCCACGCGACAGCGCATGCAACAACCCATGCGACCATCCATGCGATCGCGCATGCAGCTCGCGCATCAAATGCACACAAGCGCCTACGCCGATGCTGACGTGCAAAGTGTACCAACAAAGCGTCACTTTGCGTCCGAGTCCGAGTTGCTAAGCCCCTTTGGGGCTTAGCTCCTATGGAATAAATTTCAAGAGAATGACAAAAAGCATAAAAGCTTTCAATAAGGAGTTAAATCCTTCTTCATCCTAATAAAATATCTCCACATGGCACCCATGTGCCTCACCACATCCCATGTGCACACCTCAACACAAGCAAAGCATTATATTGAGATACTCACTTGGTGGTGTAGCTAACACACCCTATAACATGAATTTTTTTATTCCGCTCTTCATGTTAGCATAGGATAGAATCTGAGTTGGATCTAATCAAGTCTGCTCCGGAGAGTTGAATTGTCATATCCTAAGCTAATTTTAGCTGTCTTTGATTTTTATTGTGGGTTGATCTTGGAACATCACTCATGATTTCGACGTCTTGTAAGATCATGTTAAATCTAAAAGATTGTCCTAATATTGAATGGTTATTCAAATTCGAAGTCTCGGCAATCTTACGGTTTGAACCGGCCCTGGATACAATGCTCTTGTTCCCCCTCTTATATTACTCGATTCCCCAAGGCATCCTGACGTTAGCTAGCCTGGGGAAGAGAGAGAGAGAGAGAGACTCGAATTGAAAAGCTTTCTCCGTTGAGTAAAAACAGAAGAATACAATATATGGTGAGCCTTCATCTTATAGCCCCTATTCAAACCACCTCTCAAACCAAGTAGGAAACCAGGTGATACTACTACTCTCTCCTGCACACACACACTCTCTCTTTCTATAAATATAGACTCCTTCATTCAACCATCAAGAAAAGAAAGAAAGAAAGAAAGAAGAAAACCAGACTCTCAAACTCTCTGTCTCTCTCTACTAATTAAGTTGATGGAGGTTTACATGGATGAGAAGTGGAAGCTCTCTAAGAAAGGGAGCAGACGAGAACAAAGCAGAAGAGAACAACAAGTTCAGCAGCAGCAGCAGCAGCAGAGCTTGAGGAGGTCCGCGAGCATGCCGGAGAGCCTGAAGAGATCGAGGAGCAGCACAAGGGCCAACCAGCAGAGCAGCTCCTCCAAGCAGGGGGGCAGCAGCTCGTCCAAGTCTTTCTCGGGGAGGTGCGCCAATCTGGTGAAGGAGCAGCGGGCCAAGTTCTACATCATGCGCCGCTGCGTCACCATGCTACTCTGCTGGCGCGACTATCCCTAGCTCACCCACCCCCCCTACTAGTTGCTACATTCCTTTTTGTACATATTCTTCTTCTCTCTTTACTTTTACATATATTTTAACGGGATTTCTGAGTTTTTTTGAACCGGATTAGTATATGTAAGTTATTTTGGCATGAGTAAAAAAACAAGGAAAATGCTTAATACTAATGAAATATTATATACTACTGCATCAATTTTCAAAAGTTTAGCATGCAAATGTGGGGGAGTGGACAAACAAGTGCGCTTGTCATTCACCGTTCTTGGTTCTTTCTTTGAATGCTTTTTGATATTTTCTTCAATTTTTTGGGGTGCTTTTGGAGAAAAAATGCGGCAGATCTGTAACATCCAGAGAATTTCGGAAGAGAGATGATATTTTAGAAAGATTCAGAGCGTTCGTTACACGGAAAATTCTCGTAATTACTAGCTTAGCTTATATTGTTAGCTCCACATTGGTGAATGTACTAATGTTATTTTCCAACGCTTGTGTATAATTTTTTTAACATTATACCCTCTAAATTATTTAATTTTGCATTTATAGTCCAGTTAAATTTCTATTTGGATATATACCGAGAAAAGTGTTTTTTTTTTCATGGAAATTTCAGTCTTAATTGGTGAAATATGAGGTTGACACCCATATGAACATAAAGCGAGTAAGGTTAAAAATCTTCAATGAACATAACCGAACTCGATGACACTTTTGATTATCGAGGAAAGATATAAGATATCGGCTGGTTAGCAGAATGTCAGTGAATTGAGTCACGGGGACGTATTATTTTTTCTATTTATAAATGATGGAAGTTGGAGGACAGTGAGTTCAAAGACATGTAATACAGTGTACACAAAAGTTCCGAACGTTATGTCAAATTTCGTACGTTCTATCGAAAAGTCCACAAAAAAAAAATTAACTTGATAATGTAATATTTCTTCTTACATCTTATCTTGTCGTGAGTTCTTCTCTTAAAAAAAATAGAACAATATTTCACATGGATTGATGGACCGTAAGATGTGGGACATGATCCAACTAACTTGTAAATATGTTTACAAGTTACAACTTACAATAGGCATAAAATCGATCAAATTTACATTTTTTTTTAATTATGAACAAGTTCGAAATTGTATTATGATTTTTTTTTTTTTTTTGGTTTGAAATACTTAATATTTTTTGAGATACTAAGTGTATTGATTTTCTCCAAAACTTGTGCAAAAAGTAAAATCTGTTGACCGCATCTTGGTTGGATCCGTTGTTACTTCTATGGTTATTTGGGGGATACCATGGACATGGAAAATGAGGATGTAAATGCAATTATAACTTTTAGAAGAACATACATTGCATGGATAAATGACTATTTTGAAGGGTATGGATCTTTGTTAGCAATTCGGCAAACGAAAAACAATCAAAACGATAAAAAATACGAATATAAATCGACACAGTAAAAATAAAATACGTCAAAATTATTGGTCAAATATTCGTCAAACGAGAAATATTCGGATTAGATTTAATTCGTGTATAATACGTTTCATATAAACAAATTCGACACTAAATTTTGACATTTTTTTGTATCCCTAATAAATTAACAAGCAAACAACTCATTAAATACAAATTCATAAGTCCACATTTTCATCCCATCTCACAAAATGATCATTGATGTAAACAACAAGATTGTTGAATTTCTTTCTTGTTAATTAAATAGGTTATATGTGAAATTTTTTTCCTTCAAAAATACGTAAGTATTATACGTACTCGTACGGTACGTGTTTAAAATATCACAACCTTAAAATTCGCGTATTAATTCGAATCTTTCAAAAGTACGTAAGTATTATACGTTTCTGAAAGATACGCAAAAATTTGTGTATTATACTCGTTTTATTCGGGTGATTGCTAACAGGGGTATGGATGCAAAAGAGCACAAGCGATGTTATAAATTATAATAGAGAAATTTTGAGTTTTACTCCCACTTTATTTATCCATATTCAAGGTGCACCACACACGACTAACATAATGTATGGCATCCACCACTTTTAACGGAAACTAAAAGTCAACCGTTTTGACTGTTAATTTTTGACCGAAATACCATTTCCCTCATCTCAGTCTCTCCTTCTCTGCTTTTGTGCGAAATGGTGTATTTTTGTTCAAAAATTTTGGTCAAAGGAGTTGACCTTCGAGAAAATTTTCGTCAAAAGTGGGAGATGTCATTGATATATCTTGAATATGAATAAACAAAATAGGGTACAACTTAATTTTTTTTATTATAATATTGGGCTTACGTCAATTGAAGGTTTTCATGTGGGGGGTGGATTTACACAAAAATTTATGCAAGTAATAAACAAATAAATAAATTTCAGAAAGGTGTCTGATAGGGAATCAAAGAACGTGAGGGCGGGCCCATCCCGGCAGGGGAAGAGGCGGCAGGGCTGGGCCATGATCGGCCATTCTTGCCAAATCTGCTGTTTGGAATTTATTGCCATGTAAAGAAAAAGATGGAATGGTAGTAGAAGTGGGGGAAGACTAGTTGGTGGCGAACGAATGAGTGAAAAAATTCACAGTAAGAAAATAATTGCACTCAATCAAGCACGAACACTCCGTAAATTGGTAATAGATACCTCGCCCGGCCCAGAGGTTCAGGTCCGAGTCCAATACCAACCTTGGTGGATGTAGATTTTGTATCATGCATGGTCAAATAAGACACACACACAGAGAGGGATCTGCATCCCTCCTATTAAATATTTTCGTGTTTACAACCGTTAGATATTGTTTAAGTCATCTAATCTTATCCGTTGATTTGAACCATTGTCACGTCCCAGTCCTAAAATCCCAAGGGACTAGCCACGTGGCATTGGCCAGCAGCACAACTCCAATGGACAACACAATTTAATGGACCCGTTAGAGTGCACTTAAGCTGTAATAAATACAAGTCCGTCTCATCTATCACACTATAATTCTAGTCTCATCCACAGAAAGAAATCACAATATAATATGATAGACCAGTCAAGATAATAGATAAAAAAAAAATAGTCCATCATCAAGTCCACATAAGTAGTGTTTCGGGGAACAACATGTCATAATAAAGAAAAGAGAATAACACCAAATACATATGTCCATAAGTCCAGGTCCAAATATGAAATAACATTAAGCATAAATAACTAAGTAACTGATTACTCAGAACAAATTCTCTGGCACAATCTCGTCCTCTGGTGTCAGTACTGCTCCAACGTCATCTCATGACCCGTAATCCTCCTCTGTTGTACCTGGGGACATAATCCGGATCCAGATCCTCAGGGAACATAGCAAGGTACAAGAATAACTCAATTTGAAGTACAATAAATAAAATATGCGTGCTCAGGGTATCTAACATAATCCATCTATATGTATGCAAGTGAAAACGTACTCGTCCGCTAAACCACTGTTTTCATACATATACTAGGGTACTAGTGATAGTAGTAATAATAGTAGTAAGTACGTACACGTCCCGTCAAGATACCTGCAGTACTATAATACTAGTAGAGTTTGGTAGCCCAGCGGTACGGTAAGTTCTTCCCAACCCCATGTATCTCATGCCTCAAGTCACGAAACGCAAGACAATCACTATCTATGTCTCAAGTCCAAGTATAAATAACATCATGTCAACTAGCACATGTCTCAAGTCCTGTCCTAAAATAGAAGCCGGAATCCTCGAATATCTTAAGTGAGGCTTCTGTACATGAAGGTCGTGTATAGTGTCCTAAGGCAATCAGTGCAAGTATTGCACTTATACGGTATATGATGACAATGCAATCTAACGATACCCGACTCTGCGCACGAAAGTCGGCACCCGAATATGATTCAGACGCAAAGTATCGTCACGGTCCTAGGGTCACAATAAAGTAAATGTATTAAAATATAAATTATAAACTGCAGTTAAAATTTAGCATAATTTACTGAGACCAAGGTAAGGTACACTTGCCTGGATTCTGAATATAGTGAGGTCCAAGTAGCGAGATCAATGCGTCAATTGCTCCCAAAAAGGTGGAATTCGCACGAACGTCTTCGGATGCTGCAAAATATATCACAAACATTTTTAAAACATAAGAAATAGCTAAAATTGACTACCTATAAGTCCAATTTGGACACAGAGGCAAAAACGATAATTTTAGGTCAAAGCGGTATCCAATTGTGGTCCACTTTGCACCGTAAAATGTGTCGAAGATAAAGTTCTCCAAATTTAACAAAATTAGTTTCCACAAGTACAAAACCATGGCACAAACTCAATGGAGTGTCCGAAATTGGATTCCGGTGAGCCGGTCACGAAATCATCCGTTAAGTGGAACCGTGGGACCCGCAAAACGGTGTATCGTCAACGTTCTCAGAATCGAATCAAACTTGGGTCACATGACCAGTGTATAGCTGCGAATCCGATGGCACAAGTTTTGTTGTGAAACGACAAGCACACACGAAGTTATGACAATGTGTCGGAATATGTCGATACGGTATTTTTTTTAGGGATACGCGTTGATTTCGGTGTGCAAGCACATCCAAATCAAGTTTCACAAAATCTCACACATCCGCGATGACGATACGCGCCTTTAGGTGAAATCCTCATGCGACAAAGTCGTCTCGTTTGGCGGAACGTACCCCGTATCAAAAAAATTTTATTTTACGAAATTAAGTTTTTAACAGTTTTCTGCATTAAAGGGATTAAAACAAGGTTATGTTGTCAAGAATTTTGTTCAAGTAGAATTTTAGCATCGCATGTCATTTTTGAGATAACGGAACTTAAACACGTATACCTGGAACAGTTTATGTTCCTAAAAATTTAGTCAATTTTTTCTATTTTGTGTCTCGATTTGCGATCTATACAGGACACGAAAAACTAAAATATTTAAACAGGTTTCATGGAGGTCATGCAGTCATCACGTAGGATTCGACGGTTCGTTGTTTGGTTACCTGTGTAGGAAGAAACGGAGATGGGAAGAAGGGTACCTCGAGTGCTCTGATGTTCGCGATTTGGGTGCTGGTTTGGTTACTGCGGCGCGCAGCGACGATCGACGGCATCAGGGAAGGTCACATGGAGGTAGGAAAGAAGTCTGAGGGTGTGGGTGATGGTCTGTTAGTGTTGGTAATGGTCGAATGTGTCACGCCCCAGTCCCAAAATACGTAGGACCAGGAACACGTAAGCATGCCAGCCGTATGTATATGGCAACTCCAATATATGGATACCATAATACACACGTACGTTGTAATATGAATATTAACTCACATGTGGTATATATATGGTCACAAGTCACAGATATACTAATCTCATCCACATAAAGTATCAGTAAAGAAATAATTAAACTAGAATAATGAGTCAGAGTAATCCAAAAATAATATTCGGGTGGAGACAAATCCAATATCAAAGACTATATCCAAAACTAAAATGAGAGAGAAGGGTAAATCTCTAATATAAAATAAGATGATGATATAAGAGTATCAGCTAAAAGATCCATCACTAGAGATAATCAATGATGCTCAGAAGGTAAGACCTCCTCGATAGAGAATAATGCGTCAGGTCCTGGCCCGTACTCCTGCGGGTACTCCTGGTCGTCTATACCTGGCAAAGGACCAGGTCCTCAGAGGGACGTAACAAGATACATAGAAGCATGCCAATTGAATACAGTAAACATACAATATAGATGAAAAATATATAAGTACGATGTACAAGACAATCTATATGAATGCATAATAAGGATAACTTTTCGACGTATGGGCATGGGTAGGCTACTCGATCTAAACCTCACAACTCGCACACACGTCAGGGACATCAGAAATCGATATACCACGAGGGTAGCGACCAGCGCGACTCTAGAAATTGACATACCATGAGGGTAGTGACCAGCGCGACATACTACCGTAGCGCGTGCTAGATACTACGGTTTACCAGAGTGGTTATAGCCCATACGCCTAATGATTGTCCTCCCCTCCCATGATACTATGTGTTAAGTGTGTGTCAATATATATATAGTATATAATTATGACTGAAAGAAAACACACATGCAATAAAATATATAAAAAATATAATAAGCATGCAAAGTATTATAAGCAATTTGGCAAGGTATACTTGCCTGGCAAGAAAGCTGCAAAGTTTAACGTCCATGAGTCAAGCACCAAGGTCAGACACTACGGCCTCCGAATAAACGTCTCTGGATGCAGAAATAAACATCACCAATATTTCCAGAATAAGTAAGATAGCTAAAAAATACTACCCTTTCGTCCAATTTGGACACAGGGACAAAACGGTAATTTTGGGTCAAAGAGGGGTCCACCTGTGGCCCACTTTATACCGAAAAGCGTGCCAGGGGTAAAGGTCTCTAAATGGGATAAATTATAGGTCAAACCAATTCTAAACGTCAATACGAACTCAACGGTACGTCTAATTTTGGATTCCGGTGAGCCGAACACAAATTTGCCCAAAAAGTCAACCGTGGTGCCCCAAATAGGCGGCTTGGTCAACTGTCTCAGAATTGCGTGAAACTTGGGTCATAGGACCAGCGTGATACCACGAATCCAATGGTGCAAGTTTTGTCGTATTTCGACGAGCGTACTCTAAATGGTGCGGTATTTTGCAAAAGTCGCGATACAGAGAGTTTTCTCGGATACGGGTTGATTCTGACGCGCACACGCGTCCAAATCAGTTTTCGCGAAAGCCCACACATCTGGACATACCATACGCGTCTTTTGGTGCAACTGGTACGCTACGAGACGGTCCCGTTTGGCGAGGCGCGCTCTGTATCACAAATTTTTGTGTTTCGAAAATAAATTTTTATGGATTTTCAACCTAATTTAATTCCGCATATAACATCAAATAAAATAATATAATTGACAAAAAATAATCTCGGTTATATGGTCTTCACATAGCAAAAAGAATTTCTAAGTTTGGATCTCTGTGGTGGGAGATACGAGTCCTTGAACATGGGTCATCGCAACAGATTATAGTAGTTTAAAAACGTAGTTTTTTCTAAAGTTGGCGTCGATTTTTACCTAGTTAATCACGCTGCCCGATGAAAATTAATACACAGAGTTGGAAGATGGATAGGTCATGAACATACCGGTGAAGACGGGATCAAATTTGGTTGAACGAGGAGGTGAGAATCTACGCGGGAAGGAGAGGTCTTCGCTGCGAATCTGCGCGGCCTGCTCGGGCGGACGGCGGCTGCGACGTCGCCGGCGGCACTGGCGGCTGCGGGGGTTTCGGGCGGTGGAGGCGGCGGGTCCAGGCTGGGCTGCGGCGCTGGGTCGAGGTGGTTGAGAGGTTTGAAGTTAGGGTTAGGGTTTAAGTAGATGTTAAATGTATATATATATATAGAGAGGAGGAGGCGAGGAGTAGAGAGGGGCCGCGGGTTAGAATTGTAGCGCCCCTTTCTCCCGGTGCGGAGATCGCGGCTAAGAAACACAAGACGGTATCGTTCGATCGGGATAGATTGAATTAAGAACTCGTCCTCGTTATGGATTTGTTTCTTCGAAATCGATTCCCATATTCAGTGGACTGCGCCCCAAGGATCGGCTTAGCGGCAGAGTCAGGAGGGACCTCTCCGCTGCTATCTTTTATTGCCTCGGTTTTCGATGTCGCTTGTTGCTTTCGTGCTTTGAGTTGGTTTTAGGATTTGCTTGTTTTCCTTGAACGGTTTCGATGGTTTTCATTGTTTTCGTTCATTGACTTGCACTTCTATTCCGAGAATGGAAAGAGAGGAAGAAGTATTAATCGAGCTGTTCGTGTGCAGGTGAACGAGCAGTAGGCGGCTTACGAGCGAAGTCGTGAAGCGCCTCTTTCCTTCTTCTTTCCAAAATCTAAGTGAGTGGCTACCAACCCGATTAGCTAGCCCTGCTTCCAAGCTTCACTCCTTTGCCCCGATCAAACGATACCAAATAAAATAAAAGAAACCAAGATAAAAAGATAGTAGACTTGGTATGTTATGCTTGTCAATAAACCGCACGAACGGATACTTAACTGTATGCTTGTTCGCTTGGAAATAATCATAAACTGTTGCTTGTCTTGTGCAAATACATATTTCATACTCGTGTTGCCTGAAGTGCATGAATGCTTAACAATTATGGATATGTCGTGTGCTCGTGTTGCCTCGAAGGCGTAACTGATTGTTTAAGTAACGTATTGTTCGATCATGGACAACTTGTGCACAAGGGTAAGTTCTGCGGACGGTCGCTGGGGCACTGGCACCGTTCCGGTCCGGACGGAACTCGTGTGTAGTCATCGTGTGCTGGAGGGGATAGCTTGCAACGCATCGTGTGCTTGTCGTGTGCTTGTCGTGTTCTCGTTGCATGCTATCCCTGTCCTTGACTATGTCCGTTATGGCACCACGCCAGTGATCATCGTGTATATTTAAACCTGTTGCATACTAACTTGTGTCTTCGTTTCAGGGAAGGCATGGTAAATATTGTGTCGGTAATTCAGACGGTCAGGTAAAATCCACCTAACGGTGGCACGTTCATTTTCAGAAAATTCAATATGCTGCTTACTTGTAAATGAACTAAGACAAGATAGAAACCCACAAAATATGCATGCTTCACTAAACAACGTGTAGATTGGTATAGTCAGGCTAGCTCGCCTTCACCAGCATGTTTCGATATGCTGACCCTCGTTGAAACAGGTTTTCCGCACCAAGACGAACCGAGCGAGGAGCCGAAGTCGTCTACCCGATCCAGTCCAACTGTTGGCGCATCTTCACCGTGCCCCCCTGAAGCATTTGAAGACGGGAGCTGCAACTCTTCATACACAAATGCAGCTCCGTGGCAAAGCTATCCTCTAGCCAGGAGGTCTTTATCATTTTGAGTTTATAAAAGGATGTAATGTACAGGACTGCTATCTCATTTTGAGTCAACCCTTTTGTAAGCCGTTCGGCATATTAGCTGACTCGTTCAGGAGTTTGTAATGGATGTTCATTATCAATAAAGAGAACTTTTCTATGTTTCAAATCTGTGTTTCAATTTATCTGCGTACTCTGAATATGCTTGCTATGCAAATCATTAAAGCCTTGTGCGGGCGCAACCCCAGGCCCGCACGGCGGTCACGATTCGGGGGACGCCTCAAGTGATTCTACGAAATTGGGTCGTGACAAGAATTTAGTAGCAGGCTTGTTTTGCTGCTGCTGCGGCTTGCGATTAGTGCTTAGGGGTTTGCTTAGGTAAGGGTTGTTGTTGGCTTAGGCTTAAGGGCTTTGCTTGTTATTAGGGGTTAAGGGATTTAGGATTATTCATTTTCTTTTTCTTTTTCTTTTTTTCTTTTTCTTTTTATTATTATTACTATAATTAATATTAATACTATTACACTATTTATTATTATTATTACTACTACTACTATTATTGATATTACTAACACTTATTATTATTATTATTATTATTATTATAACTATTACTTAATACTTATTATTATTATTATTACTCTATTTATTTATTTGTACATATATTTGAGGTATATAAAAAAATACATTCGTAACCAAAATAAATTCTAAAAAATTATATCACTCTTCCACAAGATTCCTAAAATAAAAATAATAAATTTTGTACAACAATTATAAATGATTAATTATCTAGGTACTCATAGCAATAAATCATATTTCTAATTAACTAAAAAAAATAATATAAATAAATTAAATAACTAATTAATTAAATAATATTTACAAATATGGGATTTTACAGGATGGTCGCTTTAAAATGGGAGAAAAGGGGTTACGGTAGAGGAGCCGAGGGGTGGGGGGGGGGGTTCGATAGCTGAACGGGAGGGTTTTCTGGTTTTGGTTTGGTTTTAGGTTTGGATTTTGGGTTTATTATTTTTATTTCTTATTCTTTTATATTACCATATATATATATATATATATATATATATATATATATATATATATATATATATATATATATATATATATATAGGTTTGTACCTAAAATAATTTTTCAGAAAAATTTACAATACTTTAATATTAGTTGTACACCCAAAAATATATTTTTTGTGAAATATTTATAATTAGTAAATATACATAAATATCTATTCATGAATTTTATATTTTTCTAATTAGCTAAAAATAATAAAAATTCTCCCTTAATCTCAATAATTACATAGTACCAAAAATAAAAATAATAAAATTTAAAATTTAAAATCAGGGGATTTTCAATCATTAAAATCAATGGATAAGATTAGATAACTTAAAAAAGATCCAACAGTTGATAATATAGGGATGCAAAAAAATCAGAAATTGTATTTCCAAATATTCTCATGTTTATAACTGTTGGATCTTGTTTAAGTAATCTAATCTTAACCATTGATTTGAACCATTCAAATCAATGGTTAAGATTATATGACTTAAACAAAATTAAACGGTTGATAACATGGGTATACAAAAAATTGGGAACAGAGGAGGGATCAACATCCCCCTATTATGTTCATCCCCATGTTTACAACCGTTGGATCTTGTTTAAGTAATCTAATCTTAACCGTTGATTTGAAACATTCAAATCAATATTTAAGATTAGATGACTTAAACAAGATCCATGGTTGATAACATGAGGATGCTTGGGAATGCAAAAAATCGGAGATGTGGATCCATTCTCATATAGAGGAGGAAATTCACATCCCCCTATTATGCATCTCCATGCATCCCCATGTTTACAACTGTTGAATCTTGTTTAAGTCATCTAATCTTAACCGTTGATTTGAACCATTCAAATTAATGGTTGTAAACCCCCTAAATTTCTCAAATTATTAAATCTTGGATTTTTCCCAATTTTCTGGAATTTTCTGGGAATTTTCTGTAATTAAAATCAGGGTTTTCAAGTAATAAATAATTTTTAATTAGCAATAAATAATATTAAAATATCATGAAAATAATATTTTTGGGTGTAAAATAGAAAACTGGACTTAGGATAATTTTTCTGGATTTTTCTGGGCCTCAGAACTATTTTAAAATGCCTAAAAATAATTTTCTAATTAATTAATTAATTAACTATTTATTATTATTATTATTATTATTTATTAAATTTTTTTTTTATTTATTATTTTATTTTTTTCTTCTTTTCCGGCCCACGGCCCGTCGGGCCGCGGCCCGGCCCGTAGCCCCAACCCAGCCCGTCTCCTTCGCGGGTCGGGCGGGTCTGCCCAGACCCGTTAGCCCGACCCGACCCGCACGTTCTCTCCCCCAGCCACGACGCCCGATTCCCCCGCCGGCCGCCGCGCGCAGCGCCGCGCGTCCCGCGCCCCGCTCGCCGCGCTCCGCGCCACGTCGCCTCGCCCTCCGCCTTGGCCGGCCCCCTGCAACCGCCTCGCCCCCTTATAAAACCCCTCCCCCGCCTCCGTTCTCCTCCTCCGCCTCAGATCTCTCCCTCGCCGTAACCCTAGACGCCGCCTCCGCCTCCCAGAGCTCCGTCGACCGGCCGTTCCCTCGCCGTAACCCTAGACTTTGCAAGAATTGCGGAACCCATGACAAAATTAACAAGGAAGGATGAAGAGTTCACCTGGACTGATGAATGTCAGCATGCTTTTGAGGAATTGAAGAAAAGACTGACTTCTGCCCCTATTCTGACCTTACCTTCCGGAACCGGAGGTTTCGCTATTTATAGTGATGCTTCTGGAAAAGGTCTAGGTTGTGTACTGGAACAGAACAAGAAGGTTATAGCCTATGCCTCTAGACAGCTTCGACCCCATGAAAAGAATTATCCAACTCATGATTTAGAATTGGCAGCTGTCATTTTTGCTCTTAAACTTTGGAAGCATTATCTTTATGGAGAAAGGGTGGAAATATTTACAGACCATAAAAGTCTAAAATATATTTTCACTCAGAAAGAGCTAAACATGAGGCAAAGAAGATGGCTGGAACTAATGAAAGATTTTGATATCACTCTTCAATATCACCCTGGGAAGGCAAATGTAGTTGCTGATGCGCTAAGCAGGTATCCTATGGCGATGTACTTGACTATGGACAGACACCTGCTGGAGGATTTGGAAAGTTTAGGTATTGAAGTAATTATCCCAGGAAAAGAAGGCCAAATGATGAACTTGCAGATTCAGTCTACTTTAATGGACAAGATCAAGGAGACTCAGTTTCAGGACGAAGGCCTGCGAAGCCTTCGAGGTCAAGTACAAGCTGGACTAGTAGAAGAATTCAGAATTCATGAAGATGGATCGCTGAGGCATGGCGATAGATTATGTGTACCTCAAGGAGACATAAGAGAAGAAATTATGCAAGAGGCGCACAGATCGCAGTACTCTATACATCCAGGAGCCAACAAGATGTACAAGGACCTGAGGACGCATGTTTGGTGGCATGGCATGAAAAGAGAAGTAGCCAGGTTCGTATCTCGTTGTTTAGTGTGCCAGCAAGTCAAGGCAGAAAGACAAAGACCTGGAGGACTGCTTCAACCCCTACCCATCCCGGAGTGGAAGTGGGAACATATCACAATGGATTTCGTTTCCGGACTTCCAAGGACACCTAGTGGTAAGGATGCAATCTGGGTGATAGTAGATAGATTGACCAAGTCTGCACATTTTCTACCTTTCAAAGTATGGCTATCTACAGAGAAGCTGGCAGATTTATATATCAGACACATTGTCAGACTGCATGGAGTCCCAGTAAGTATTGTCTCCGACCGAGATTCAAGGTTCACCTCTCACTTCTGGAAGAGCTTGCAAGCCAGCTTGGGGACTCAACTCAAATTCAGCACAGCTTATCATCCCCAAACCGATGGGCAATCGGAACGTACAATCTAGACCCTTGAAGATATGCTCCGTACATGTGTTCTGGATTTTGGAGGATCCTGGGAAGACTACCTACATCTGGTGGAGTTCTCTTATAATAACAGTTACCAAGCTAGCATCGAGATGACTCCATTTGAAGCTCTGTATGGACGAAGATGTCGTACCCCGCTATCATGGGACGACGTTGGAGAAAGAGCCCTGCTGGGACCAGAGATGGTGATCGATTCAGCTGAGAAGGTAAAGCAAATAAGGGATAGACTTCGAGTGGCTCAAGACAGGCAACGACATTGGGCAAATAGCCACCGAAGGCCCTTGAAATTTGAGGTAATTAAATTTATGAAATTCAAGCCAATTTAAATATTTTGCTTATGGAACTAAGACTTGATTGACTTTATTAAAGGTTGGAGAGCTGGTATTCTTAAAGATTTCCCCGACACGTGGCACCATTAGGTTCGGAAGGAGTGGAAAACTCAGCCCAAGATTTATTGGACCTTTTGGCATACAGGAGAAGATCGGAGAAGTGGCATACCGACTGGCATTGCCACCCTCTCTGGATGGAGTACATAACGTCTTCCACGTGTCGTAGCTGAGGAAGTACGTGTCAGACCCCAGCCACATTTTGGATCACTCAGAGCTCGAAGTAGGCCCAAGTCTGACTTACCAAGAGCAACCCATGGAGATTCTGGATCGCTCGGAGAAAGTCCTACGGAACCAGGTTATCTCCCAGGTTCGCGTAGCTTGGAAGCACCATTCTCCCGGCGAATCCACCTGGGAGCGAGAAGACGAGATTAGAGAGCGATACCCCTATCTTTTTGAACCCTGAGGTGTATTTTATTTCTCGGCCTTTCCTTTTCGTGCCTTGTTATTCTTAAATTTCGAGGACGAAATTTTTGTAAGTTGGGTAGGTTGTAAACCCCCTAAATTTCTCAAATTATTAAATCTTGGATTTTTCCCAATTTTCTGGAATTTTCTGGGAATTTTCTGTAATTAAAATCAGGGTTTTCAAGTAATAAATAATTTTTAATTAGCAATAAATAATATTAAAATATCATGAAAATAATATTTTTGGGTGTAAAATAGAAAACTGGACTTAGGGTAATTTTTCTGGATTTTTCTGGGCCTCAGAACTATTTTAAAATGCCTAAAAACAATTTTCTAATTAATTAATTAATTAACTATTTATTATTATTATTATTATTATTTATTAATTATTATTTTTATTTATTATTTTATTTTTTTCTTCTTTTTCGGCCAACGGCCCGTTGGGCCGCGGCCCGGCCCGTAGCCCCAACCCAGCCCGTCTCCTTCGTGGGTCGGGCGGGTCTGCCCAGACCCGTTAGCCCGACCCGACCCGCACGTTCTCTCCCCCAGCCACGACGCCCGATTCCCCCGCCGGCCGCCGCGCGCAGCGCCGCGCGTCCCGCGCCCCGCTCGCCGCGCTCCGCGCCACGTCGCCTCGCCCTCCGCTTTGGCCGGCCCCCTGCAACCGCCTCGCCCCCTTATAAAACCCCCCCGCCTCCGTTCTCCTCCTCCGCCTCAGATCTCTCCCTCGCCGTAACCCTAGACGCCGCCGCCGCCTCCCAGAGCTCCGCCGACCGGCCGCTGTTCCCTCGCCGACCTCGTCCCACCGTCGCCTCCCCTCCGGCGCCCTGCTCCGCCGTCCCCGACGCCGACAGCAACCCAGCAACAGCAGCAGCAGCCGCAGCCGCCGCTGCCGGCCGCCTAGCGCCACCGCCGCCCCCGTGGACGCCGCGCCGCCCCTCGGCGAACCTTCCCCGGCCCCCTCCGGCGCCTCTCCGGCCGTCCTCCAGGGCCGTAATCCGCCGAAACCCTAACCCTAAAGCCCGATTCGTCGTGTCGTGTCGGACACGACACGGACACGATTTCGACCCTGTTTTCGGGTCCCCTTCAGGTATGTGTAACTTTCGCCTCGTAGCTCCGTTTTCAATTCCGCAAATTGCGTTGTGAAGCCTGTATGACCCTCTCGGTGTCCGGACAAACTGTTCGGGACACCGCGTCCTGTGGTGATCGCACACCGCGATCCAAAAACAGGAAAAACTAGACCCTGTTTCACCCCGGAACCGAGTACGTCCCGCCAAACGGGACGACTTGGTCGCGTGCGGTCTTCACAGATACGTGCGCATCATCGATACGGACGTGTGAGTCTTTGTGGAAGCTGATTCGGATGTGCGTGCACACCGGAATCAACGCGTATCCGCGGACATCGTCCCGTATCCGCCTTTTCGGTAATTCATCCTAACTTCGTGCACACTCGTCGGATCAAGACGAAACTTGCGCCATCGGACTCGTAGCGATACGCTGGTCCTGTGGGTCAAGTTTGGTTCGATTCTGAGAACATTGACGAAATCGCGTGTCGTGGGCCCCACAGGCCCCGCTCGACGGGCGACTTTGTGATCGGCTCATCGGAATCCAAATCTGGAAGTTCCGTTGGGTTCGTATCAGCGTTCCTGACCTGTTGACACTAAGTTTGGTGAATTTGGAGACCTTTGACCCGGACACATTTTTCGGTGCAAAGCGGGCCCAACGGCGGACCCCGTTTTGACCCGAAACTGCCGTTTTTGTCCTTGTCTCCAATTTGGACCCAAGGACAGGCGTTTCTAGCTATTTGACATCTTCTGAGAGTGATGGTAATGTCTATTTTAGCTTTTGGACTCATCTCTGGACTTTTCCCCCAAGAACCTAATTAATCAGATCCAAACAACAGGCAAGTACCTGCACCTCAAGTTAATCTTTATATATTGTGATAATTAATTCCCTGTCTTACATGTACCCTTGATGATTACACATCGTGTTAGAAATGTTGAATTTCATGTCTTGAATAATTGGTAGTTCCTGTCTTGTTTTTCATGTCGGGTGGGAGAATACTAGGAGGCATGTAGTTTACCCTTTCCCCTGTCGTGACTGCTAGCTTTTGGTACGCGACTGTACCATCAGCCTGATACTCGATTATTCCTGACTGCTAGCCGCCTATGGCGTGCCTGATTAGCCTTATAAACCCCTACATGCCAACTATGTATTCTAAAAACAAACACAAGTACACACATATAGTTTCTGGTTAATTCTTGCTGGCTATTGTAGTTTTATTTCCTGTTTCATTTATTCCTGTTTCTCATATTCCTGTTTGCAGTTAACTCTGAGATAATAATGTTTCTGTTAATGCTGTTTCTCAACATGATAGCCAATATTTAATTGTCATAAAATATTTAGTTTAACATTGTTGTGCACTGTGTACTTTGCTCCTTTCCTGACTGGATCTGTTGATTTAGGCGATGATGAGGACCTTGCTCCTACTTATTATGGTCCCTATGAGGGGACTGATGATACCTATGAGGAGCCAGAACCCACACAGGAGACCCCTGCTGCTGAGTAGCTAGTAGTAGCCATCTTTCATTTCTATTTCTTATCTTATTTATCGGGTTTGTCCCCGATTTGAATATTGAATTTCTGTACTTAAACATTTGAATCTGTTGTCACCTTTATTTTCAGTTGCAATCTTAAGTTTCATTTCTCATTATTATCTTGCCTATGTTATTGTGAATGAGTTAGACTAGTTTAGATGGATTGACCTAGACAGCGTACTACCGCCGACTCTGCGGCGTAGACTGGACATACCCACGTACTCGTGCCCGAACTTCCGGGTGCGGGTCGTGACAATGGTTAAGATTAGATGACTTAAATAAGATCCAACGGTTGATAACATGAGGATGCTTAGGTATGCAAAACATCGGGATAGAGGAGGGATCCACATCCCCCTATTATGCATCTCCAAGCATCCTCATGTTTACAACCTTTCTATTTTGTTTAAGTCATCTAATCTTAACCGTTGATTTGAACCATTCAAATCAATGGTTAAGATAAATAACTTAAACAAGATCCAACGGTTGTAAACATTGGTATGGTTGGGGGTGCAAAAAATCGGAATATAGTACTTGTTTACAGGAAATGACAATCGACCGTGGTAAGATTCATCGTATGATGATGGTTATTATGTTTACATTTATGTCATATATGAATTGTTAATTGATCCTAAGAAAGAATATAAAGATCACTACTAATATGGTATGATGCCACAAGATTAATGTGTTGATTTTAGGTAAGTCTGGTTAATGTTGGTCACATGTGCATTCCACAATGTAGTGACCCACGTCTTTATAGGTGTCGAGAATCTATTAGACAATCAGAGCCCTAAAAGTTCGTCCAACTCTTAGAAGATATGCATTCATTTGGAGGCTTTAAATTTCAAGAAGAGGAAAACATCCGTTGAAGGTGTTTTTACTTATTATTAATAAGGATATGATGTATAGAATGGTGTATTTCATTTTGCTATTTTGTAATTTATAAGCCAAGTTGACATTTTCTACTCGACTATTTGAGAGCCTATATTTCCGCTATAAAAGTAATCAATAAATTATTATTTTGTGCTATTCAAATTTTTTTTATTATCCGTTGCGAATCCTATGAAAATGAGTTATTTCTCAAATGAGCATGAAGATGCCTTGCAGAATTGGAATATGACACCAATGTACTAGAAGCTTTCATTTGATTCGTAACATTTGTTTCTTAGAATGTATTATCTTATCTTAGCGAAGGATATGATGTATGAAACTTTGTACTTTAATTAATTTGAGTTTTAATGAATTAGAATCCGGAAGGGAGATATTTGATTTGGTTGGAAAGAACCTCAATATTCCGGTGCATTTAGTTATTCAATGATTAATATAAAATTATTTATTCAATATAAGAGTTCTCTTACACCTTGACTGAGGAACCATGGATAGTCCACAAAATTTACATAGGTCCCACCCTTGTAGTTGTTCACAAGTTCAAGAGATTGAAGATCAATCGCTTCTGCCGAGTCGAGGAGCTTAATGCCAAGGGATAGTCCACAAAATATATGCACTTCGATCCAGGCTCGATCCCATTACCAATCTTAATGGATGCACATCCGTATCTTGTTCAAATTTGATCTCTTCCATGTGACTTCTCTATTCAAATTAAATAATATATCCAAATAACTCTGCGTGATATGACCGGGAGATATTGATATTATCAGTGGGCTCGCTAAGCTATCCGTTTACATTACAATTGCTCTATTCACGCGGGACTTCTTACATGCCATTCGGTTCCAAGAATCTAAATAAGAACATCGATATTTATCTGTAGTGGTTGGTGGATAAGTTAAACCAATTATGGCAGTTCAACGTTCAGACGTATGATACATCAAGGGTGACGGTGACGTGGCACAATCTCAACCACACAAACGAGGGGAGGGGGTTAAGTGCAAATTGCCAATTATGAAATGTGTGGTTGGGATTGTGCCACGTCACCGCCACCCTTGTTTTTAGAGTGAGGTGCCATCTCACCTCCCTTATTCTCTATATATATATATATATATTTCAGAAATTTGATAAGAAAAGAAAAGAGAAAAAAAATGTTATCGGTCTCCGGGAAAATCGTGCACGAAGCACTGCACTAAGAGTTGATCCGAGGTCTATGTACAGACGTTCTCGGAAGATCATAGTGGTAAAACCCCCTGAGTACCGGGTTCTCTTCGTTGCACACAACTCGGAGAGAGAGACCGAACTTAGCTCTGCCCAGAGCAAGGATTTAGATAACAGAATGTGGTTGGAGAGAAGAATGAGAGAGAGAGATTTCACGTAGTGAAATTTTCTGTAGAAAAGAATTGAGATGAGGACCTCAACAAATATATAGGGAGAGAACCAAGCCTTCACTACAGACAACAGAGTAAATGTTATTAATCCAGACGTTTAATTAGTAATGAAGAAAAAAATTGTGGAGCTGTCACATGTTTAAAATGTGGAAAATGAACTTGGACATAGGGAGTAATAAATGTCCAACGTTCAAATTTTGAATGAGTCAAATCGGTTAAAAAAATAAAGGGGAGAAAAAAGATTTTTGGGTCCCAGCCCGAACCCGAAGAGTAAGTTGGATCGGCATTCGGCGCCCGCAGGTGTGGGCACGTATCCACACCCGTTACGCACGCCGAACCAAACCGAGCCGGACGACGGCGGCGGCACGCGCGTGTGGCCCAAGGGGTTCCCCACACAACATCTTTAAGAGAGCAATGAAGAAGTAATATATACATACAAGGGGGGAGTGGTCCAACCGATGTGGGACTAAAGAAAAAAGAGCAAGTTGAGATTTTGCTCACATACACAGCCAACAATCCCCCCCCAAAGGTCAAATTCCTAAATAGAAGTGACAAAGAAATTAAAAGTGAAGAGTTTCTGGGCAGGTATATACTATGCATAGATGAGATTGACTACAGCCTTGAATCTCACTTAGTGACTATTGTCTTTGTCTGAAGAAGTGCTTGATGGACTATGCCTTGAATCAGACTTCTTTTACCAAATTCAGAAAAATAGCACACATAGTACGCTAGAGGTTCTGGGTCTAACGGGTGGTGCTTTTGGTTGGCCATGCGCACTTATTCCAAATTCATGAGAGTTGTCTGCGATCGCCCTGTCCCATAGTCGAGGCCTCCGCGACCTCTCATATAGGTAAGTCCTTAAGGGTTGGTGATAGGTTTCAACCCCGCATATCAGCTTGGACCTATTAAGAGTTTTAAAACTCATCCTAAGCATATCACTCAAGAATATTGTCACCATAGGGATGGGGAATCATTGTACGCATGTACAACCACTTGGGCATTATAGAATGAGATTTTAATCTCGGGTCAGTGTTCCATAAAAGTCACCTAAGTCCAGCTTGTTCCTACCCATTGAACCGGCTTCTTGGGATCTCCAATCATACTCGATTGGGTTGCCACTGCTGGTGACTTTACTTATGGGCTTAACCCCATCCCCCTCGATGATTCTAGGATCAAAGTCCTAGACAGACCCTTCGTCAAGTGGTTTGCAAGGTTCTTTTCTGACTTTATATAGTTAAGAACCACATTTTGCCCAATAGGCTCTTTATAGACTTGAAGCGCAGCTGCAGGTGCCTGTTCATCTTAGGATTCACAGAATCATGCTTTAGTAGTTCCATAACATATTTATTATCACAGTTTATGAAAATTGCAGGAACATGACTATAGAAACATGTATATGCATAATAAGGTTTCTTAGCCATTCGACTTCTGTATATGTAGTTTCCAAGGCTATCATTTCGGGGTCCATTGTACTCCTAACTATGATAGTTTGTTTACATGAGCCCCAGGAGATTGCAGCTCCTCCTAGAGTGAAAACATAAACAGTAGTGGATTTTACATCATGTGAGTCAGTTATCTAGTTTGCATCTGAATAACCTTCTATGATATCAGGGTATCTAGTATAGTGCAACATATAATCTAGAGTACCCCTAAAATATCTAAATACTCTTTCTAATGCTATCCTATGTAACTGATTTGGGTTACTAGTATATCTACTTAGTCTCCAATAGCAAATGCAATATCAGGTCTGGTCATGTTTGATATATACGTGAGAGAACCTATCATCTGTGAATATCTGTGTTATTCCATGGGAGAACCCTCATTCTTCTTGAGAATAACACTACCGTCATAAGGAGTAAGGGCAGGTTTCTTATCAAAATACTCAAATTTTCTTAGCATTTTCTCAATAGAGTGTGCTAAGGATAGAGTATAGCCCTCCTTATATTTGGACAGTTGTATTCCTAGAATCAAGTTGGCTTCACCTAGATCTTTCATATCAAACTGGCTGGATAAATAGTCCTTGGTATTAATTATTAAATCTAGTGGTGATCCAAGAATAAGGATGTCATCTACATACAAACACAAGATGACACAGCTTTCATCTATAATTTTGTAGTATATACATTTGTCATACTCATTTGGCACGAAACCATATTCTGAGATGACTATGTCAAATTTGTTGTGCCATTGTTTGAGAGCTTGTTTTAGGCTATAAAGAGATTTAACTAATCTGCAAACTTTTTTTTCTTGGCCTTTAGTAATGAAACCTTCAGGTTGCTCCATGTAGATTTCTTCCTCTAGATCCCCATTTAAAAATATTGTCTTTACATACATTTGATGGATTATGTCACGCCCCAGTCCCAAAATATCGGGGACTGGACACGTGACAATGGCCTGCAGCACGCACCGATAGACAAACCCAATTTAATGGATCCATCGGAGCATACTTAAGCTGTATTACAATAGTCAGGGTTTACTAATCTCATCCACAGAATAAAGATAGCAATATCAGCAAAAGAAATAAACAACATCCAGTTACAAGTAATTAAAAATCGGAGAACAACCCGATATTAAGTCTGTTACAAAAGTTCATTTAAACAGAAAAATAAGGAGTTTAATAGCCATAAAACTGAGCATGGAAGAGCAGATGTTCAGGAGAAGTCCTCAGCGAGCACCTCGTCCTCAGGTTCCGGTACTGCTCCTAGAAGTGCTCCTGTTCCGTACACTTCAGGGTAGATCTCGTCTGCTAAATCTGGGGACATAATCCATTCCAGGTCCTCAGGGGACATAGCAAGGTACAGAAAATACAAGCCAAAGATAATGCAGTGCAGAAATAAAGGAATAATAGGGTAAGTAAATAAACCAGCTAAGTGATAATGCAAGTGAGAGTTTTAATCATACTCAGGCTGAGACTACTACAGGATCAGTGTCGGAGAAACCATAGCAGTATTTACTCGAAGGGCCAGAACTGGTGTCATAGCTCTGTGTCAGAGACTAAGACACATCCAGATGTCAATATGTATAATATAATCAGCCTTGATATGGTAATACTCTCCCCACCCAATGTAAACTCACGTCACAGTTCACAATGTTCATGTTATGCAAGATTAAAACTAATGCAATAAGTCATAATAAGAACTAATATAATCTCTATGTCCATCCTGCATCCTACACAGAATTACCATGAATATCTCAGGAGGATTCTGTCAAAATGTATAGTGTCAAGTGTCCTGGGTATAACGTACTTGATAAAGCAAGTACTAAAATGCAAAGGGTTTCGGTATCTATTTCTATTTGACTTTACACAACCCGCGTACGGTGTTGGCACCCGACTATTAATCGGAAGCTAAGTAAGTCAAACGGCCCTAGGTTTAAGCATGTACAACAGTTATAACTAAATTAAAGTAAATAATAACAGAACTGCAAGTTGGCAAGGTACACTTGCCTGGGTTTTCGGCTCCAATTGTAGCTCTGGCTTCAGCGGGGATTGCGGACAGTACTCCGGTTGCTGAAACAAACATCATCATCAGATCCAGAAAATATCAATCAGCTAGAAACGCTTGTCCTTGAGTCCAATTTGGAGACAAGAGTAAAAATGATATTTTTGGGACAAAACGGGGTCCAAATGTGGACCACTTTGTACCGAAAAACGCGTCAGGGTCAAAGTCTCCAAATCTGTCCAACTTAGTGTCAACGGGTCAGAAACGATGATACGAACCCAACAGAACTTTCAGAATTGGATTCCGATGAGCCGTTCTCAAAATCGTCCGTCAAGTGGAGCTTGTGGGGCCCACGACACGCGATTTTGTCAACGTTCTCAGAATTGAACCTAACTTGGCTCACAGGACCAGCGTATTGCTACGAGTCCAATGGCGCAAGTTTCGTCTCGATCTGACGTGTGTACACTAAGTTACAGTGAGATTCAGAAAGGTCGAATACGGGGCGATGTCCGCGGATACGCGTTGATTCTGGTGTGCACGCACATCCGAATCAGCTTCTGCGAAATCTCGTACGTCCGTATCAACGACGCGCACGTATCTGTGAAGACCGTACGCGACCAAGTCGTCCCGTTTGGCGGGGCGTACTCAGTTCCGGGGTAAAACAGGGCGTTGGTTTTCCTGTTTTTGGATCGCGGTTCACGATCACCACAGGACGCGATGCACCGAGCGGGTTGTACGGGCACCGAGGGGATCATGCAGGCTATGCGTTGCAACTGACTGAATCAAAAATAGAGCTACGAGGAGAAAGATATGGGTACCTGAACAGGGCTCGAAAATAGCATATTCTTCGTGTCCGACACGAGTCCGACACGAGTCCACAGAAGCTAGGGTTAGGGTTCGGGGTCAGAGGCTTCTGTGTCCGTGTCCGAGTCTTCTATTGGCGGACACGGCGGAGGCGGCTCAGGGCTGTGTAGTCAGCTCGTCGGCTGAGCACGGCGGAGGCGAGCGGCTCGGCGGAAACTGACGGCGAGGCGGACGAAGATGGAGGAGGTGGAGGATTCGGCTGCGGGTTCTGCGGGAGGCGGAGGGCCGAGCAGCAGGCGGTTGGTCTAGGCGGAGGGCCGGTGAAGGCTCGGGAAGGCGCAGGGCGGCCGGGCTCGAGGGACGGAGGCGGAGCTGCGGAAGTCGGAGGAGGGGAAATCGGCAGGGGAGGCTAGGGCATAAATAGAGAGGGGGAGGAAAACGACGGGGTGTCCGGTGGAGGGAGAGGAAGAGGGGCACGGCGGCCGTTTCGGGTAGCCGGAGCGGCGCGGCTGCCGGCGGCGGGGACGCGAGGAGTCGGCTGCGGAGGCGTTGAACGGTTTGGGAGAAGAATGGCTATCGGGTTCGGGCGGTCGGGTCGGGTCGGGTCTGCGGATCCGGCCCGATTCAAAACAAATGGATTACGGGTCGGGTCTGGGCTAGTGGGTCGGGTCTGGGTTGGACCCGGATCCGACCCGCTAAGGATTTGGTTTAATAAAACCGGGTTGGTTCAACTTGGTTTGGTTTGGATTATTTTAAATAAATCCGGTTTATTTTGGTTTAATTAATTAGTTTTTAGGGCTTTTAAAATACTTCCGGGATCCAATAAATTCTCAAAAAATTATCCTATGTCTAGTTTTTCATTTTACACCATAAAATATTATTTTTATACTATTTTAATATTATTTATTATCAATTAAAAATCATTTAATAATTAAAATGCCTTAGTTTAATTTCAGAAAAATCTCAGAAAAATCCAGAAAATTATGAAAAATTCCAGATTTAAAAATTATTAAAAATCAGGGGATTTACAATCTACCCCCCTTAAGAGGATTGCGTCCTCGCAATCAAAGAATAGCCGGTCAACAGAGATGACACGGTTGCAAAATTTATTCGAAGCACACACGATGAAGAAAAGTCAAAGTTGAGGGTTTAAACACATAGGGAAAATCATTTCCCTAAGCAATGGAAGTTATGCAATTTCCCAACTGTGGGAAATCTAGAAAATTACAGTTTTAGAAAACCAGGTTATCTTTCAAAAATATATCAGTTTAACATTTATAAAACATTCTAAATTATTGGCAAGTTCAAAATTATCAGGTTAACACTAGGTTATCAATTATTACCAAGTTAAAACTGTTAGGTCAAGTCTAGGGTCACGAACCAGCAGGCACGAACTACAGAAATGCTAGAAACGAAACTACAAAAACTTATTCGTATTAGCTACGCCATGGTTCTGCGCGTCTCCCACAGTAATCGCGAAAGCTTGGCCGCGTCCTTGAGGTGGTGCCCTCTGCTGTTGCTGGGCTTGCTGGAAGGGTGCTGCTCGAGGTGCCAAGGGTGGCCTTGGTTGATATCCTCCTGGTGCTGGTAGAGCTTATTGGTTTGCCTTTGGTGCTCCTTCTCTACGCTCAGGGCAGTCCCTCACTGCATGCTGTCTGGATCCGCAACCTAAGCATAGTCCTAACCTGCGTTGGCATTCCCTGGCGAGATGGCCTGCTTTGCCACAGTAGTGACAAGTAGTAAGGACTATCACTTGTGGTGTAGATGCTTTCTGCTGTTGGTGAGGTCTCTTTGCAGCTTCTTCTTGTGGTACTTTGGATGTTGCTGATGGGGAAGGCCGCTTCAGACTGGTTTCTCTCCTGGTGACGCGCTCCATGCGTCGGGCTGCAGCAAGGACGTCCGAGTACGAAGTTGGTGCGACGGATCCGATCAGTTTCTGTAGCTCGAAGTTGAGTCCGTCGAAAAACTTCTCGGCCTTCTCTTCTTCTGTCGGGATCAATATTGGGGCGAAGCGACTCAGACGAATAAACTCGGCGTTGTACTCTTCCACCGTCATAGCATCCTGAGTGAGACGATTGAACTTGTCCCGAAGTTCTGATCGAGCGATAGCCGGTATGTACATCTCCTGAAAGAGTCTAGAGAACTCTTCCCAAGTAACTCGGTCTGGTCCGAGCCTGGTCTCCTCGGATAGCCACCAGTGATGAGCATTGTCCGTCAGTTGCATTCTGACGGCAGTCATCCAACGTTCCTGGGGAAGCTCAGCTGCTTCTAATTGATGCCGAATGTTGGTGAGCCATTCATGAACTTCTGTTGGTCCCTCCTTGCCAGAAAAGGTACGGGGCTTCAGCTGGCGGAAATCGGTGATAGAGCCCGTCATTGGTCGTCGAGCTGGTAGGTTGACCTGCTCCAGTGCAGTTACTATACTGTTCCTCAAGTACTCAGCCTCGCGACGTTGGGCCTCACTTTGGACTTGTTGCTGGGCTTGGATCATTGCGTAGATCATTTGGAATATTTGTTGCCCGTCAATAGGATGCCCTTGAGGGAATATAGGCATTGGTGGAACGAACTGCGAAGGAGGTGGAATGTCATCACGCCAAAATCTAGAAGCTTGCTGATCTGCTTGGCTGCTTCGGTGAGTAGAGGGATCTCCACCCAATAGCATCACTTCATCTTCTCCGTAGGTGGCTTCAGCACCTATTGGTGTTCTTGCTGGAGTTTCGTCGTTTACTTGTGAATCCATTACTCTGCATCAAAATAAACTATAAGAGGCGTACAGGAATCAAGGCAATATGCAAGTCAAAAATTAGTTCGAATACGATATATATATCAAAAAACGATTCAAGCAAGTGGATGAGATCCTAAAAACTTATCCTATTCTTATTGCAGGCCTGTTCGGTCCCTAAGTTGAAACCGAATAATTTAGTCGTTGACCTGCATGGGCCACCACAAAAACCATGTCACGCCCCAGTCCCAAAATATCGGAGACTGGACACGTGGCAATGGCCAGCAGCACGCACCGATGGACAAACCCAATTTAATGGATCCATCGGAGCATACTTAAGCTGTATTACAATAGTCAAGGTTTACTAATCTCATCCACGGAATAAAGATAGCAATATCAGCAAAAGAAATAAACAACATCCAGTTACAAGTAATTAAAAATTGGAGAACAACCCGATATTAAGTCTGTTACAAAAGTTTATTTAAACAGGAAAAAAAGAGTTTAATAGCCATAAAACTGAGCATGGAAGAACAGATGTTCAGGAGAAGTCCTCAGCGAGCACCTCTTCCTCAGGTTCCGGTACTGCTCCTAGAAGTGCTCCTGTTCCGTACACTTCAGGGTAGATCTCGTCTGCTAAATCTGGGGATATAATCCATTCCAGGTCCTCAGGGGACATAGCAAGGTACAGAAAATACAAGCCAAAGATAATGCAGTGCAGAAATAAAAGAATAATAGAGCAAGTAAATAACCAGCTAAGTGATAATGCAAGTGAGAGTTTTAATCATACTCAGGCTGAGACTACTACATGATCAGTGTCGGATAAACCATAGCAGTATTTACTCGAAGGGCCAGAACTGGTGCCATAGCTCTGTGTCAGAGACTAAGACACATCCAGATGTCAATATGTATAATATAATCAACCTTGATATGGTAATACTCTCCCCAACCAATGTAAACTCACGTCACAGTTCACAATGTTCATGTTACGCAAGATTAAAACTAATGCAATAAGTCATAATAAGAACTAATATAATGTCTATGTCCATCCTGCATCCTACACAGAATCACCATGAATATCTCAGGAGGATTCTGTCAAAATGTATAGTGTCAAGTGTCCTGGGTATAACGTACTTGATAAAGCAAGTACTAAAATGCAAAGGGTTTCGGTATCCATTTCTATTTGACTTACACAACCCGCGTACGGTGTTGGCACCCGACTATTAATCAGAAGCTAAGTAAGTCAAACGGCCCTAGGTTTAAGCATGTACAACAGTTATAACTAAGTTAAAGTAAATAATAATAGAACTGCAAGTTGGCAAGGTACACTTGCCTGGGTTTTCGGCTCCAATTGTAGCTCTGGCTTCAGCGGGGATTGCGGGCAGTACTCTGGTTGCTGAAACAAACATCATCATCAGATCCAGAAAATATCAATCAGCTAAAAATGCCTGTCCTTGAGTCCAATTTGGAGACAAGAGTAAAAATGACATTTTTGGGGCAAAACGGGGTCCAAATATGGGCCACTTTGCACCGAAAAACGCGTCAGGGTCAAAGGTCTCCAAATTTGTCCAACTTAGCGTCAACAGGTCAGGAACGATGATACGAACCCAACGGAACTTTCAGAATTGAATTCCGATGAGCCGTTCTCAAAATCGCCCGTCAAGTAGAGCCTGTGGGGCCCACGACACGCGATTTTGTCAACGTTCTCAGAATCGAACCAAACTTGGCTCACAGGACCAGCGTATTGCTATGAGTCCAATGGCGCAAGTTTTGTCTCGATCTGACGTGTGTACACTAAGTTACAGCAAGATTCAGGAAGGTCGGATACGGAGCGATGTCCGCGGATACGCGTTGATTCCGGTGTGCACGCATATCCGAATCAGCTTCTGCAAAATTTTGCACGTCCGTATCAACGACGTGCACGTATCTGTGAAGACCGCACACGACCAAGTCGTCCCATTTGGCGGGGCGTACTCAGTTTTGGGGTAAAATAGGGCGTTGTTTTTTCTGTTTTTTTATCGCGGTTCACGATCACCACAGGACGCGATGCACCGATCGGGTTGCACGGGCACCGAGGGGGTCATGCAGGCTACGCGTTGCAACTGACAGAATCAAAAACAGAACTACGAGGAGAAAGATATGGGTACCTGAACTGGGCTCAAAAATAGCGTATTCTTCGTGTCCGACACGTGTCCGACACGAGTCCACAGAAGCTAGGGTTAGGGTTCTGGGTCAGAGGCTTCTGTATCCGTGTTCGAGTTTTCTGTTGGCGGACACGGCGGAGGCGGCTCGGGGCTGTGTCGTCGGCTCGTCGGCTGAGCACGGCGGAGGCGAGCGGCTCGGCGGAAACTGACTGCGAGGCGGACGGAGATGGAGGATTCGGCTGCGGGTTCTGCGGGAGGCGAAGGGCCGAGCAGCAGGCGGCTGGTCTAGGCGGAGGGCCGGGGAAGGCGCAGGGTGGCCGGGCTCGAGGGACGGAGGCGGAGCTGCGAAAGTCGGAGGAGGGGAAATCGGCAGGGGAGGATAGGGCTTAAATAGAGAGGGGGAGGAAGACGACGGGGTGTCCGGTGGAGGGAGAGGAAGAGGGAGTAGGGCACGGCCGCTGTTTCGGGTAGTCGGAGCGGTGCAGCTGCCGGCGACGGGGACGCGAGGAGTCGGCTGCGGAGGCGTTGAGCGGTTTGGGAGAAGAATGGCTATCGGGTTCGGACGGTCGGGTCGGGTCGGGTCTGCGAATCCGGCCCGATTCAAAACAAATGGATTACGGGTCGGGTCTGGGCTAGTGGGTCGGGTCTGGGTTGGACCCGGATTTGACCTGCTAAGGATTTGGTTTAATAAAACCGGGTTGGTTCAAGTTGGTTTGGTTTGGTTTATTTTAAATAAACCCGGTTTATTTTGGTTTAATTAATTAATTAGTTTTTAGGGCTTTTAAAATGCTTCCGGGGTCCAATAAATTCCCAGAAAATTATCCTATGTCTAGTTTTTCATTTTACACCATAAAATATTATTTTTGTAATATTTTAATATTATTTAATATCAATTAAAAATCATTTAATAATTAAAATGCCTTAGTTTATGTGGTGACCCATGTAGGTCCAACGACTAAATTGTTCGGTTTTAACTTAGGAACCGAACAGGCCTGCAATAAGATTGAGGATTTTAGGAAAAGCTCATCCACCTGATTGAATCGTTCTTGATATTCATATCGACTTCGAATCATTTTATTGACTTGCGTCCTGCCTTGATTCCTTTGCGCCTCTTATTGTTTATTTTGGATGCAGGAAAAATGGACCCACCAGCCAGCAACGAGGCTCATGCAGAAAAACCATAAGGCGTTATAGGTACCCACGAAGACGATGTGGCTCCAGTTGGTAAAGGCCAATCATCACCGTGCAGTCAAGCAAGTCAGCCTGCCTCGAGAATCCATCAAGATGACGTTCCACCCTCGACGCAGTCTACTCCACCGATACCTTTCTTTCCACTAGGACAGCCTATGGACGAACAACAAATATTCCAAATGTTCTACGTGATGATGCAAGCCTATCAGAAGGTTCAACAAGAAGCTCAGCAAAACCAAGCGGAGAACTTCATCGACAGAATTAGCTCGGAGTCACGGAAGCCAAGCAGTTCAAATGCAATTACCTTCGACGAAGACGTTCTTACTGCAGCACGACCTGTGGAGTGCACCACAAGGATCGAGTCCAGCCAGAAGCGGCCGTATACGTCAGCACCAGACCAAGCACAACAGGAAAGAGCTGCAAAGCGACCACAGATGAATCCAACTCAAAGACAGAACCAACAAGCTCCCATTTATGGCTTTTGTAGAAAACAAGGTCACATTTGGCGGAATTGTAGAAAGAGGCTAGGTGCCTGTCTATATTGTGGATCAGTAGCACATCAAGTGAAGGACTGTCCTGCTGCTCAAGGACGCACAGCTACACAAAAGGTTCCAGTTCAGGCCAGGCCCCAGCAGCGCAGCAGAGGGCACCACCTCAAGGACACGGACCAGCTTCCGCGATGACCGTGGAGAACGCGCACTCTTGGAGTAGCCAATGCGCGTAAGTGATTTGTAGCTGCCGTTTCTAGTTTAGCTCGTGCCTATTGGTTCGTGACCCTAGCCCCAACCTAGTAATTTTGAACTTGCTAATAACCTGGTATGCTTTTATATCTGATAACTGTAGAGTTGTAGAATCTTTTGTTATTGTGCTTATTGTAGGTTATTTTGCGAACTTAAATAATTTGTACCTCCTTTCACCATCATCTAGCGCACTTAATTTTGCTGTACTTTATTTATGCTGCTATTCTATAGCCTAGTTTTGCAAGCTTACTCTTTATCAGGCTTGTTCATGACATATGTATTATTGGACGCATACACTAATACAAGTGTCTATTCAGAATCAGTGTATTACGGTCTGATCAACCTTAGTGCATTTTGATTCGCACTTCTCAACGACTACTTTACGTGGATTGAGATACGTAGTGATTAGTAGACAAATATACTTGACCTAGACATGTCTGAGCATATCATATCAGTTACATAACTGTACTAATACGAGCATGCGAAGCAATGATTACCTGAATAGAATTTCAATCCATAACCGCTTGACAATTCCTATTAGAATTCTTTAAACGCCTTGATCCCTATACTTCTGTTCTACCACCTCGCCCTTGAACTCTTTATTATTGATCCTCGTCTTCCCTTATGTCGGAGAGACGAAATCCTGTGTTTGGTAAGTTTGATTTGTAGTGCTAGATGTATCCCTCAGACCGGTCGAATTGATGATAACCTCTATGACTAAGGGAATACCATAGGTGGTGTATTTTTGTTGCAGACTTAAAGATTCAATACCATGATTAATTAAGTGGGGACATAGCTTTACTAGTTGTTTAGCCTTAAAGGATAGATGGGTAAATTCTAAGTTGGGTAGCGACCGCAATATTCACCTGAGAGGAACCCGTTAGACTGTAATCAAGTGAGTTTGGACAGAGAGAACCCTGCCATATTTTAAATTTCGAGGACGAAATTTTTATAAGTTGGGTAGATTGTAAACCCCCAGATTTTGCAATAATTTTAAATGGGGATTTTTCACAAATTTCTGAAATTTTCTGGGAATTTTCTAAAATTAAAATCAGGATTTTGAATTATTACATGATTTTTAATTAATATTAAATAACATTAAAGTATTATAAAAATAATATTTTTGGGTGTAAAATAAAAAACTGGACTTAGGGTAATTTTTTGGAATTTATTGGACCCCGAACCTATTTTTAAATATCTAAAAACTATTTAAACTATTTATTTATTAATTAACTAATTATTATTATTATTTTTTATTATTATTATTATTTTTATTATTATTTTCTTTATTCCAGCCCAGCCCACTTCTCCGGCCCAGACCCGAATCCCTAGCGGGTCGGGTCCACCCGAACCCGACCCGCACCCACTAGCCCGCTCCCCCCCCGGTCACCCGCACGATCGGGTCGCCCCCGCATCCGCCGCCGCCTCCCGCGACCGCCGCGCCACGCCGGCCACGCGTCCCGCCCGCTGCGCCTGATCCCGACCCCAGCTCCGCCTCCCTCGGCCCTAACGCCACCACCCTCTCCCTATATATTCCCCCCCCCGAGCCTCTCCGGCCACCGGAACCCTAATCCACCGCCATCGCAGCCGTCTCCTCCCCTGACCTCGTCGCCGGACAGCTACGCCCTCGCCCCGCCGTCCTCCTCTCCTCCAGCTCCGCCTCGACCACCGGCAGCAGCGGCCGCAGCCGACGACAGCAGCAGCAGCTCGGGCAGCTCCCCGAGCCGCCTCCGGCCGCCCCCGTGCCCTCTCCGCCTCCGCCCGGACCGCTCCGGCACGCCGCCACCTCGCCACGCTGTCCCCGGCCGCCCAGCCGCCGTCTCCGCCATCCCCGCCGCCGGCCAGCAATCCCCAACCCTAACCCTAGTTCCCAAATTCCGTGTCGGACACGACACGGACACAGGATTCTTCGGGTTTTTCAACCCAGTTCAGGTGCGCGTAGTTTCTTGCTCGTAGCTCAGTTTTCAATTCCGTAAATTGCGTTGCGAAGCCTGTATGACCCTCTCGGTGCCCGGACAAACCGCTCGGGGCATCGCGTCCTGTGGTGATCGCACACCGCGATCCAAAAACAGAAAAAATATCGATCCGATTCACCCCGGAACTGGGTACGCCCCGCCAAACGGGATGACTTGGTCGCGTGCGGTCTTCACAGATACGTGCGCATCGTTGATACGGACGTGTGAGATTTCGTGGAAGCTGATTCGGGTGTGCATGCACACCGGAATCAACGCGTATCCGCGAACATCGCCCCGCATCCGCCTTTTCTGTAATTCACCCTAACTTCGTGCACACACATCGGATCGAGACAAAACTTGCGCCATCGGATTCATAGCGATACGCTGGTCCTGTGGATCAAGTTTGGTTCGATTCTGAGAACTTTGACGAAATCGCGTGTCGTGGGCCCCACAGGCCCCGCTCGACGGGCGATTTTGCGATCGGCTCATCGGAATCCAATTCTGGAAGTTCCGTTGGGTTCGTATCATCGTTCCTGACCTGTTGACACTAAGTTTGGTGAATTCGGAGACCTTTGACCCTGACACGTTTTTCGGTGCAAAGCGGGCCCACCGGCGGACCCCGTTTTGACCCGAAACTGTCGTTTTTGTCCTTGTCTCCAAATTGGACCCTAGGACAGGCGTTTCTAGCTATTTGATATCTTCTGAGCATGATGGTAATATTTATTTCAGCATCTGGACTCATTTCTGGAAATTTCCCCGAGTCACCAAACTATAATTGGATCCAAACATCAGGCAAGTACCTGCACTTCAAGTTTAATCTTTATATTGTGATAATTAATTCCTTGCTCTACTAGTACCATTGGATGTTTACACGTAGTGTTAGAATCTGGATTTCATGTCTTGAATATTGGATTTCATGTCTTGCTTTTCGTGTCGGGTGGGAGAATACTAAAAGGCATGTAGTTTACCCTGCCCCTTGCCGCTGTTGGTACAAGACTGTCCATCAGCCGAATCTCGATTTTTCCTGTTTAATAGCCGTCTATGACGGCCGGTTTAACCTTATAGACCCCTACATGCCAACTAGGTATTCTAAATACACAAGTTCACACACATAGTTTCTTGTCTTGTTGCAGTTCCTGTTGTCTTGTTGCAGTTTCATTTACTTGTCTCATTTATTCCGGTTTTACTCATAACCCTGTTTATAGCTTTTTAACTCTTAGTTATTGTTGCTTCTTTTTGCATATTCTCAACATGATACTTAGTCAATTCTTTTCTTACTTATCATAAATATTTAGTTTAAATCTTGTTGTGCATTGTGTACTTTGCTCCTTTCCTGACTGGATCCGTTGTTTTAGGCGATGATGAGGACTTTGCCCCTACCTATTATGGCCCCTATGAGTTAGCAGGTGACACATTGAGGAGCCGGTACCCACTCAGGAGACTACCTTTGAGGAGGAGTAGCCAGTTAGTTATTATTTTATTTCCTTTCAGCATATACTCGGGTTTGTCCCTGATCTATCTTCTGGCTTTGTATTAACTATGGATCTGTTGTCACAATTTATTTTATAAAAGTTAGCATTCCTATTTCCTGTTATTTTCCTTGTCTATTTATTGTGGATGAGATAGATTTAAAATTATCAGGGATAATGACCTAGACAGCGTACTACCGCCGACACTGCGGCGTAGGCTGGACGTGCCCACGTACTCGTGCCCGAATATCCGGGTGCGGGTCGTGACAGTTTAATTTCAAAAAAATCTCAAAAAAATCCAAAAAATTGTAAAAAATTCCAGATTTAAAAATTATTGAAAATCAGGGGGTTTACGGATTAGCATATTATGAATGGATGCTAAGGCTAGAAGGGTTCTGATAGAGGTGATCCTAGCTACAAATGAGTAGGTATCAAAATAATCTAATCCCTTTTTTTGGGTAAAATATTTGGCTACTAATCTTGCATTGTATTTCTCTATAGTACCATCAACTCTAAGTTTTTTTTTGAATATCCATTTACAACCTATGGGTTTACTACCTAAAGGTAGGTCTGCTATAAACCAAGTATTATTCTCTATGATGGAGTTATACTCACTGTTAACGGCTTTTTTCCAGAAATGGGTATCAGGAGAAGATATTGCTTCTTCATAAGTTGAGGGATCACCCTCTATCAAAAAGGTGAAGAAGCCTTCTCCTAAGTTCTTTTCAATTCTTTCTCTTTTACTCCTTCTAGGTTCAATATTTTGTTCGGGTTATAAACTAGATATTTGAACATGAGAGCTAGTGGACGGAGTAAGAGAGGAGTTGGAGGGAGAGGAAGAAATTCTATCTTTGAATGGATATATATTCTCAAAGTAAACTGCATCTCTTACTTCTATAATAGTATTGTTAGAGATTTTATTTACTTCTGAGTGAGTAATAAGAAATCTATTGGCATTGCTATCTAGGGCATATCCTATGAATACAACATCTATAGTCTTAGGTCCAATCTTTCTCTTTTTAGGTTCAGGAATTCCTACTTTAGCCAGACATCCCCAAACTTTGAGATAATGGATCCTAGGAGCTCTACCTTTTCATAATTCATAGGGAGTCTTATCATTAGACTTACTAGGAATCCAATTAAGGATGTAACAGGCAGATAATAATGCTTCTCTCCATAAATTATCGGGAGTACGTGAGCTGAGGAGCATGGCATTCACTATGTCTAACAGAGTGCGATTCTTCCTTTCAGCAACTCCGTTGGACTGTGGTGAATATGGAGCAGTTACCTCATGAATTATTCCGTGTTTTTCACAGAAATTGGTCATATTATTTGATGTATACTCTCTACTACGATCTGATCTAAGTATCTTAATCTTTCTCTCTAACTGGTTCTCAGCTTCAGATTTATAGACCTTAAATATTTCTAGAACTTCATCTTTGGTTTTGAGAAGATATGTATAATAATACTTTGAATGATCATCTATAAAGGTAACAAAGTATTTTCTTCTGCCTCGGGTCAAAATCCTATTTGAGTCACACACATCACTATGAACTAGCTCTAGAAGGTCAGAGTTTCTTTCTACAGATTTGAAAGGTAGCCTAGTGTGTTTGGCTTGAACACATATCTCACACATGTATTTATCATCTATTGGAGTCTTAGGAATAAGATCCAAGTTCATCATCTTTCTTAGGAAACCTAGATTCACATCACTACCAAAAAAAGTCAAATTAGCGACACCCAAAAACGTCGCTAAAATAGTTTAGCGACGTCATTAGCGACGTTTTAAAGTAGTCGGAAGAAACCAAGTCGCTGAAACGAAATACGTCGCTAAACGTCGCTATACCGACATTTTTTAGCGACTTCCATGAGTCGCTAAAAGTAGCGACGTTTAGCGACGCCGCGTCACTAAATGGCGACGTTCTATAAAGTCGCTAAACGTCGCTAATTAGCGACTTATATAGCGACGTAACAGCGACGTATTTAATGACCTGGCAGTACTGCCATGTCACCAATTTGCGACGTACAGCGACATATTTAGCGACGTTTGGCGACGTCGTTAGCGACGTCTAATGACACGTCGCTAAGTAGCGACTTTTTTAGCGACTTATTAAAATGTCGCTAGACGTCGCTAAACGTCGCTAAATACGTCGCTAAATTTACAAAAAAAGTAAAAAAAAAACCTTAATTGTTCCAAGCTATTGTTCCTGTAATTTTAAAATTTCTAATTAAAAATAGACCCGGAGCAACCCTCCGTTGAATTCAATGGGTTCGCCGACCCCTTCGGTGGAACACTCAACACCGAATTAACAATATTTAATATGAATAAAAGTATACAGTCATACAATTAATACACACAAATATTATAGACAGACAATAAAAGTATCACAGTCATAAAAGTATCACAGTATCACAGTCACACAAAATGGGCATAAACAACATCACAAAATACATAATATATAAGTATCAGAGTATCACAGTAACACAAAATTCATAATATATAAGTATATGAAACATCATAGTATCAATCTCGAGGATTTCCAAAACGGGGCAGATACCAGTCCCTCAAATACTGCGCATAAACAGCGTTTATGTTATTAAGCTCCGCTATGGGTGCTGGGTGACTGGAACTCCCTGTCTGAGATACAGCCGCGATAGGTGCTGGGTGACTGGAACTCCCCGCAGGTGGTATCTCTTCCTCCTTAACAGTAGGAGGCATCACTTCCTCCTTAACAGTAGGTGTCGCTCTCTTGGGTGCCATCTGGTAAGATAGATGAAAATAAAGAATTAGCAAAGAATTAGCTATTGGACCAGAACGGAATAATTAGATGACTCACAAAGAATTAGCTGTTTGTTGCAGTATAATAATGATACCATAATATCTTATTTATATCCTACGTGTCACAAAATAAAATGATCGATACTTTAATCCTCGTATGTACCGTTCTTTCTTTTTCTTTTCTCTCCCTTTTTTATTCTCCCACTACTTCTTTTATATATATCAATAATGCTAAGTTTACTATCAAATGCTTACAACCTTCTTGTAACCCTTTCACCTCCACCTCTCTCCCAATAAACGATCGTCACGTAGCGTTTCGACCATGTTGCGACCACCCTGACAGGCTTTCATCTTTAGATTTTTCAAACATCAAGTTTAGAATAATAGAGTGAATTGCTTTTGTATTACTTAACTCCACCCTTAACATATTTAGAATATAACAATGAGGTTCCAAACTCATATTCATATCATTAACTAGCAGGTTGTGTGCATATCATTAATTAGCAGGTTGCAAGCCAAAATAACACTAACTTCCTTTAAATTCCACGTTGAGTCAAACGAAGGAATATAAGGCACAGTAGGATTGAGAAAGAAAAGGAATGCTACTCTCTGATTCATAACATTAACAATATATTTTTAGAAAATATATGTTCTCTCTTGAGAAAGAAAAGGAATGCTACTCTCTGATTGTGTGTGTGTGTGTGTGTGTGTGTGTGTGTGTGTGTGTGTGTGTGTGTGTGTGTGTGTGTCTCTTTAGAAAATATATGTTCTCTCTTGACCAGGTCTAACCCTAACCCTAACCCCAGGTCAAAAAACCTAACCCTAACCCTAAACCTAACCCTAACCCTAATATGCGTCTGTGTGTGTGTGTCTGCGTGTGTGTGTGTGTGTCTGCGTCTGTGTGTCTGTGTGTGTGTCGTGTATGTGTGTCGTGTGTCTGCGTCTGTGTGTGTGTGTCGTGTGTCTCGTGTACCACTTACTTTTGAGAAGATAAATCTGACCCTAACCCTAAACCTAACCCTAACCCCAGGTCAAAAAACCTAACCCTAACCCTAACCCTAACCCTAACCCCAGGTCAAAAAACCTAACCCTAACCCTAAACCTAACCCTAACCCTAATATGCGTCTGTGTGTGTGTGTGTCTGCGTGTGTGTGTGTGTGTCGTGTGTGTGTCTGCGTCTGTGTGTCTGTGTGTGTGTCGTGTATGTGTGTCGTGTGTCTGCGTCTGTGTGTGTGTGTCGTGTGCCTCGTGTACCACTTGCTTTTGAGAAGATGAATCTGACCCTAACCCTAAACCTAACCCTAACACCAGGTCAAAAAACCTAACCCTAACCCTAACCCTAACCCTAACCCCAGGTCAAAAAACCTAACCCTAACCCTAAACCTAACCCTAACCCTAATATGCGTCTGTGTGTGTGTGTGTCTGCGTGTGTGTGTGTGTGTCGTGTGTGTGTCTGCGTCTGTGTGTCTGTGTGTGTGTCGTGTATGTGTGTCGTGTGTCTGCGTCTGTGTGTGTGTGTGTCGTGTGTCTCGTGTACCACTTGCTTTTGAGAAGATAAATCTGACCCTAACCCTAAACCTAACCCTAACCCCAGGTCAAAAAACCTAACCCTAACCCTAACCCTAACCCTAACCCTAACCCTAACCCCAGGTCAAAAAACCTAACCCTAACCCTAAACCTAACCCTAACCCTAATATGCGTCTGTGTGTGTGTGTGTCTGCGTATGTGTGTGTGTCGTGTGTGTGTCTGCGTCTGTGTGTCTGTGTGTGTGTCGTGTATGTGTGTCGTGTGTCTGCGTCTGTGTGTGTGTGTCGTGTGTCTCGTGTACCACTTGCTTTTGAGAAGATGAATCTGACCCTAACCCTAAACCTAACCCTAACCCTAACACCAGGTCAAAAAACCTAACCCTAACCCTAACCCTAACCCTAACCCCAGGTCAAAAAACCTAACCCTAACCCTAAACCTAACCCTAACCCTAATATGCGTCTGTGTGTGTGTGTGTGTCTGCGTGTGTGTGTGTGTGTCGTGTGTGTGTCTGCGTCTGTGTGTCTGTGTGTGTGTCGTGTATGTGTGTCGTGTGTCTGCGTCTGTGTGTGTGTGTCGTGTGTCTCGTGTACCACTTGCTTTTGAGAAGATGAATCTGACCCTAACCCTAAACCTAACCCTAACCCCAGGTCAAAAAACCTAACCCTAACCCTAACCATAAATCTAACCCTAACCCTAACCCTAACCCAGGTCAAAAAACCTAACCCTAACCCTAACCCTAACCCTAACCCTAAACCTAACCCTAACCCTAATATGCGTCTGTGTGTGTGTGTGTCTGCGTGTGTGTGTGTGTGTCGTGTGTGTGTCTGCGTCTGTGTGTGTGTCGTGTATGTGTGTCGTGTGTGTGTGTCTGCGTCTGTGTGTGTGTGTCGTGTGTCTCGTGTACCACTCCTCAGTGTCTGTGTGCGTGTGTCGTGTCTGTGTCACATGAGAGAGAGAGAGAGAGAGAGAGAGAGAGAGATTACCTAGAGCTCGAGGAGGAGGAGGGAGATGCCGGAGTAGCCGCAGCGGTCGGAGACCCGGTCGCCGGAGAGGGGGGGGGGCGGGGGAAATCGAAGCGTTTCAAAATTTTCGACAGATGGAGAAAAGAAAACTGAGCCCTAATTAATCAAAATTTAGCGACGTTTAGCGACGTCAAGGTAAAAACGTCGCTAAAATAAAAAAATAGCGACTCCAAAGTAGTCGCTAAATACGTTGCTAAATATTTTTGAAAGATACGTCGCTAATTACGACGCTAAACGTCGCTAAATAAGATATATTAGCGACATTTAGCGACCTTAATTGAACTTATAGCGACGATTAATTTAAAATCTTAATAAAAGTCGCTAAACGTCGCTAAATGTCGCCATTTAGCGACGTCTAGCGACGATATTTACGGAGTCGCTAAGTTAGCGACGTTTTTACTTGGAGTCGCTAAAATACGTCGCTAACCCGCTTATTCTAGTAGTGCATGACCTAATCTACTGTACCACATATTTGAAGATTCTATATTGGAAACAATAAAAGAAGGATCTGAAATTGTATTCACGGTACTCAAAATAAAAAGAGTATCTCTTACAAATTATTTTCTAATAAAAGTGTCATTCTTAGAAAATACTACTTTATTTGCCTCAATAACAATCTTGTACCCTGAAGCTAAAAGAAGAGACCCACTAACTAATTTTTTCTGATAGACGGCACATGCAACACATCATGAAGAGTCAGAGTTTTTTCTGATGTCATATTTAGATATATTCTTCCTCTTCCTATAATCTGTGCCGCTGAGCCATATCCTAGGGTTACACCTCCTCCACATAATTCTTGATAGTTTGAAAAACATGAGCGATCAAAAAAAACATAAACATTAGCTCTAGAATCCAACCACCAATCGTCAGAATGGTAGAAAATGTTGACTAAGGTTGATAGCTTACAGACCTGAAGGAACTAGAAGATCCGTTGAGAAGAATGTTTGCTTCTGGTTTGGCTGGACGTTTCCCTTTGTAAGAAGTCTGGACAGCTTCCTTCTTCCTATGGAAACAGTTTGTGGCCATATGGTTTGTTTTACCATACACAAAATAAAATCTCTTCTAATCCTGAGTCTGACCGAAGTTTCTTGGTTTATGGTGATGATGGTTTTGGTGTTGAGGCTAAAGGTTCTGCTTCTTCTTGAAGATGTTCCTTTTGGGCTTTTGATGATGATGAGGCTTGGGTTTGCCTTGGGATTCTACTAGGTTTACCTTAGCTTTAGACTCAGACTTAGGGTTAGACCTTAGCCTAATTTGTTCTTTTATTCTAATTTTCTTTAGGACTTGAACAAAGTTAAGGTCACCTTGAGTATGAATAAGGTCTTTCTTGACATCAGACCAAGAGGGAGGAAGCTTGTCTATTAAGCAGGCTATTTTATACTCAGTAGAGAAGAAAGTACCTTTGGCTTGAATATGCCTAAGGTATTCTTGGAATTTATGTATTTGGTCATTCATAGGTTTATTATCTACCATAAAGTATCTGTTGAATAAGGAGAAATTGAATCTTTCAATTCCAGCATCATCACAGCTATATTCATCTTCCAGGGCATCCCAAAGTTCTTTAGCACTTTTGTATTCAAAGAATATGTCATATAGTGATTCAGACAAAGCGCTTAGAATTCTATGGAAGAAATAGTAGTCTATTTCCTTAGGGGTCTTGGGTCTAGTGGAGCCAGAGGACTTGGATACACCTATGTCAGACTCAGTGTCATCAGAGTCATTTGTGATTGATGTGGAACCATCAGTGGCTGAGATCAATTCTAAGGTAGTAAGCCAAAAATTTATCTGACTTTGCCATCTCTTAAAGTAGGTCATGTTAAACTTTATAGGTTTAGCAGTAGAAGTCTCATCCTTGCCCGTTATGGTTGCTAATGAGAAAAGTCTGAAACTGAAAGATACGTAATTACTCAATTATAATGTCCAACGATTTTAGAATAATAGTTCAAGTGATTTTGCTAATAAATCTTAAAATCTTTAGTCTATCAAGTATAGATTAACTTGGGTTAGCTGTAGGGGCCGGTTTCCAGCTAGCGGTGGTCCGAAGACACTTAAATACCGTGTCGCTTAGGGCTATTTACACCCGGTTGACAGAAGGACCCTTTTGTCTTGTTCTCAAATTTATCTCTACTTTTAGAATTCAGACTCAAAGAGATTTACAATTATACTAAACTATTGTTTGTTCAATACTGGAGACGCAGTGAGATTGTCTTGAGGTTGTTACAAATAAACAATATTGTAGTTAACAATATGTAAATGTAGAGCTAATAATAACAATGAATACCAATTATGGTATATATATTAAGCAAGATTTTATGTGCTACAAATACTAAATTATAGTAGCTAAATTGAATCACAAGATTATATGTGCTGGCAAATATTCAACCAAAAAATTAGAAACTTTCTAAATATAAGACTGTTAATAGTCCTTAGTAACAATAATTTTCTAATACCAATTCTTAATTAATATATGATCTAAAATAATTAAAACTTATAGTCACAGTAGGTTTTATACTAAGTTGAACAACGAATATAAAACACGAACAAGTGTGCTGACCCTATATGTACATAATATTGTTAACAGATTTGCTACACACTAATGTTAGACTAGCTAAAAACAAGTTTATTTGTTCCAGCAATCGATTCGGATGTATGATCCAGCAATTAAAAGTTAATGTATATTTTTAAAAGAACTTTGATAGCAAATATTCTACTCATAAATATTTTGCTAACAAATTAAGATACAGAACTAACAAATATTTTACTACCAAATAGTTTATCACAGTATATAAAAATAGCGGGTTATTTAATACAAATTTGCTACAGAATATTTTAACACAATTTTGTAACAAAATATTAAGTAAAAAAATTTACTGTGCTAATCAGTAGCAACGTTGAATGTAAATTATTCCTACTACACATTTAACATTATGCTACAAACTATTTTGTAATATGTTGGGATCAACTCTTAGACTATTGTTAATATATATATATATATATATATATATATATATATATATATATATATATATATATATATATATATATATATATGTGTGTGTGTGTGTGTGTGTGTGTGTGTTATTTTCCAGAAATTTGATAAGAGAAGAAAGGAGGGAAAAAAATGTTACAGACCTCCGGAGAAGTCGTGCATGAAGCACTGCCCTAAGAGTTGATCCGAGGTCTATGTGCAGACGTTTCTCGGAAGCTCCTAGTGGTAAAATCCTCTGACTATCGGGTTCTCTTCGTTGCACACAACTCGGAGAGAGAGACCGAACTTAGCTCGGTCCAGAGCAAGGATTTAGAGAACAGAATGTGGTTCGAGAGAAGAATGAGAGAGGGAGATTTCATGTAGTGGAATTTCTGTAGAAAATAATTGAGATGGAAACCTTAACAAATATATAGGAAGAGAACCAAGCCTTCACTACAGATCACAGAATAAATGCTATTAATCCAGGCGTTTAATGAGTAATGAAGAAAAAAATTTGTGGAGCTGTCATATGTTTAAAAGGGAGAAAATGAACCTGGACATAGGGAGTAATAAATGTCCAACATTCAAAATTTGAATGAGTCAAATCGGTTCAAAAAATAAAGGGGAGCAAAAAGATTTTGGATCCCAGCCCGAACCCGAAGAGTAAATTGGATCGGCATTCGGCGCCCGCAGGTGTCGGCACGTACCCGCACCCATTACGTGCGCCGACCCGAGCCAAGCCGGGCCGGGCAGTGGCACGCGCGTGTGGCCCAAGGGGTTCCCCACACAACATCTTTAAGAGAGCAATGAAGAAGAACTAATATATACATACAAGGGGGGAGTGGTCCAACTGATGTTGGACTAAAGAAAAAAGAGGAAGTTGAGCATTTGCTCACATACACAGCCAATAACTTTCAGATGAGAGAGTCACTCATGTGGACAAATCAACGATTTTCCAGCATACGATGACGTCACCATGACCGATGATGGGTTGTCCCTGCATCCTACCCGTTCATCAGTAGCAGGAGTGTCATAACTACTATTTTATTTTTATTTATTTACTAATTATTACTATTTTATTTGATATATATATATATATATATATATATATATATATATATATATATATATATATAGTTAGGTTTATGTAAATGTCAATTTACAATTTTGACTTTATCAAATAATTGGATTGTGAGGGGCTCTTAATGAATAAAAACCAAACAAAAGGGGTGAGAAACCATCAACCCACCGTAACTTCCCTTGACTTACCACTCTTCTTTACACATGTATTCACCCCTCTTCTTCTTTATTTCCAATGGAACACATGTTTCTATTTTTCTTCTCCTTCCCTTCCCCAAGAGACCTAACCTCATCTGTTAAAAGCCATTACCAGCACCCATTCTCTTCCTCAACCTCAATCTCTCTTCATCTCCTTCCTCCTCCCTCTTCTCAAGCAACAACTGCTGCTGCTACTGTGTCTACTACTGCTGCTATTGTGTCTTCTACTGCTGCAGCTGTTGCCGCCGCTGCCCGCCACGTCGCCGTCCTCCGAACCACCCGCAGCCGGACACCGCCTGCCGCCGGACCACGCATCCCCGCCAGCCTCCTCCCCTCATACTCCTACAACTCCTTCTCCCTCTTCCCAAACCTAGGTACATCTCCATTTCTTCCCCCAATTTTCTTCTAAATTTAATTTAGAATATAGCTTAATCCTAAAAACTCCTTAGAATGGGAATATAGGAAGGAGTCAATGATCAATTTGGGAACTTTTGGAAGAATCTTAGGTTGCTCAAGCAAGGCAAGTCCTCAAGCCAATTGCTCTATTTTCCATTCCAAATTTATTATTAGTACTTGATTCATATAATAGTTTAATTTTTGAACTGATTTTATACATGTGTGGAGATCAAATAAAATTTGGGTATTAGAATTTTGAATCTAAGGTTAGGACACAAAATGAATATGTGGACACAATGCATGGACACGAATACTTTAATATATTTATTGTGTGAAAGAAAAAAAATCAAAGGACACAAGATGGGTTGTTGATAATTGAAGATATTTAAGATGACATGATGTCACGCCCCAGTCCCCAAAATACCGAGGGACTAGCCACATGGCAATGGCCAGCAGCACACACCAATAGGCAAACCCAATTTAATGGACCCATTATAGGGTGTACTTAAGCTGTAAATAACAATAAATAGGTCTACGATACAAGTCACGGTCTAATTCTAATCTCATCCACAGAAGGTAATCACAGATCAAATGCCAGAATAATCGAAATAAAATATAATCTAACCAGTCTCAATAAAAAGTATCTCGGGGAACAACCCGAGAATAAGTTTAATACAATAATCCAAGGGAGAGGAAATAAAGTAACTAGAAACAGGAATAACTGAGTATATAAAGCAAATACTCAGGAAAAATACTCTGGCACGACCTCGTCCTCTGGTGGTGGTATGACTCTAGTGTATGCTCCTGTCCCGTATACCTCGGGATAGATCTCATCTGCTAAACCTGGGGACATAATCCGGATCCATGTCCTCAGGGGACATAGCAAGGTACAAGAATAACTCAAGCCAAATAAATACAGTGCAGTAATAAATGAATCAATAGGGTAAACTATGTAACCAGCTATGTGATATGCAAGTGAGAGCATTAATCAAACTCAGGCCGAGACTACTATAGGCTCTGTGTCGGGGAAACCCATAGCAGCATTTTCTCGAAGGGCCAGTACATGTGCCAATGCTCTGTGTCAGAGTCTAAGGCACCTCCAGATAACTATATATATATAATCAGCCTTTAGTATGGTAAGTCTCTCCCCACCCAATGTAATCACACGACTCATGTCTACGATATCTCATGTCCATGTCACGCAAGATCATGACCTCTAACTGATGCAGCGAGTCATAATGATAGCTAAGCATATGCAATAAAGTCTCTGTCACGAATCCTGTAACCTATACAGAATCACCAAGAATAACTCAGAAGATTATGTCTCATGAATAGTGTCAAGTGTTCTATGGTATGACGTACTTGATAATGCAAGTACGAAGATATATAGGGTCGCGATATCAATCTCTAGGTAACGTTACACAACTCCGCGTACGACGTTGGCACCCGAATATTATTCGGACGCTAAGCAATGTCACACGGTCCCAGGTTGAACAGATATATCAAGAGTATATATATATATATATGTACAAAGAACTCAAACAAATACTATAACAGGAATCACTGCAAGTTGGCAAGGTACACTTGCCTGGTGTTTGGATTCCAACAGTTGCTCCGGTATTCATGGGATCTTCAAGTAATCCTTCGGTTGCTGAAATAAATATTACCATCATGCTCAGAAGATATCAAATAGCTAGAATTGCCTGTCCATAAGTCCAATTTAGACACAGGGGCAAAATTGACCATTTCTGGTCAAAACGGGGTCCACTTGTGGCCCACTTCGCACCGAGAAATGTGCCAGAGATAATGTTCTTCAAATTCGTCAAACTTAGTGTCTACAAGTCCAGAATGACGATACGAACCCAAGGGAATATCCAGAACTGGATTTTGATGAGCCGATCACAAAATCGTCCGTCAAGTGGAGCCGTGGGGCCCACTAGGGCTGCAAATGAGCCAAGCCGATCGCAAGCTGCTCGAAGCTCGGCTCGATAAAAGCTTGTTTGAGCTCGGTTCGTTTAGTAAACAAGCCAAGCTCAAACTTCATTTTTGAGCTCGTTTAATAAACGAGCCAAGCTCAAGCTTAGAAGTACTCGGCTCGTTTGAGCTCGCAAGCTGGTTCGTTTAGAAACTTGCGAGCTGGCTCATAAGCTGGCTCGTTTAGAAGCTCGTTTAGGAGCTCGTTGCTGGCAGTCTACAAATTTATTTTGTTATTTAAATTTTAATTTGTTCTTTGTTGAATTTTAATTTTATGCATCTGTATAACAATATGGTTGTGTGCATTATATATTATTATATGTCCTTAATAATTGATATTAAGGAACTTTTTAAATTAAATTTTTATAAATAAATTATTAATATTATAGGTACTTGAATTCAAGTCTAACTAGCTTGAAATCAAGTTTGTTAAGCTCGAAATCAAGCTTAATGAGCTTGAAATAAAGCTGACCAAGCTTGAAATCAAGCTTAACGAGCTTGAGTTTGAGCTTATCAAGCTTGTTTATCAAGCTTGAATCAAGCTTGCTTATCAAGCCAAGCTCAAGCTTAATATAAACGAGCTCGAGCCAAGCTCAAGCTCTAAAATAAAAAATTTATCAAGCTCGAGCTCGAGCTTGGTTAATTCTAATCAAGCCAAGCTCAAGCTTATGAAAGCTTGGCTCGGCTTGGCTCGTTTGCACCCCTAGGGCCCACGATACGAGATTTTATCAACGTTCTCTGAATTGAACCAAACTTGGGTCACAGGACCAGCATATTGCTATGAGACCGATGGCACAAGTTTCGTTTCAAAATGACGAGCACACACAAAGTTACAATGAGTTTCAGAACAGGGCCGATACGGGGCGCCGTTGTCGACGGATACGCGTTGATTTCGGTGTGCACGCACATCCAAATCAACTTCCATAAAATTCTACTCGTCCGTATTGACGGCGCGCACCTTTCGGTGAAGTTCGCACACGACCAAGTCACCTCGTTTAGCGGGATGCACCCAGTTCCGGAAAAAATTAGGGTTTTGAAAGACCAAATTTTTGGTCATTTTTACCCTTGAATAAATCACAATCTAAAACACCATAAATTAAGCTAAAATAGGATTTTAAAACTAGGTTATATGGTCTAAATTACTGTTTAAGTAGATTTTGAAAGTATTTAGCAGGTTGGTCGCAAAACGGTCGTGAACAGGAGAGCTCGGGCCAGTTTCTGAATTTTTAGAAATGGGGATGTATTTTCCTGATTTTACGTCGCGATTTGCGACCTACACAGGACGCGATACCCTGAACGAATTACACAGATTTTGAAAGGGTCACGAGGTCTACGCGTCACAGCAGACAATTCAGAAAATGAGGCGACGAGGAGAGAGAAAATCTTACCTGAACAAGGGTAGGTAACGACTGAAATTGCGCATGCATAATGCGGCGCGGCGCGACACGGCGGCACTGTTGCGGCTGCTCTGGCTGTTGGTCGATGGCAGGGTCACGGCAGAGGGTTGCCGGAGGCTCGATCTCGCAGAGGCGGATCGTCGACTGAAGTTATGTGTGATGCCGGTGGCCGAAGGACGGGAAGATGTAGTGGAGACAGGGGCTCGGCGGGTCGGCTGGGGGTTCTCGCCAGGGAAGAAGAGGGGCGACGGAGGATGGCGGTATTGGTGGTGATCGATGGTCGTGGCAGCGGGGTTCGTCGAAGGCCGTTGCAGAGGGAGAAGCAGCGGAGGAGTGGTGGCGGTGGTGGATGAATGGATGGCAGTGATGGTGATGGCGGTGGCGGTGAAGATCCGCGGAAGTTTTTATACGGTGGCGGAGCGGGGATGCCGGAGTGGGGGAATCGGCGGTCGTGGGGGTGGCCGCGGAGTCGGCGGCGGGGGACGTGGGCGGTCGTGCCGGCGGAGGCGGGGGATCGGGGTCGTGGGGGAAACGGGGGTGAGGGGTTTTTATATCGGGTCGGGTCGGGTAGGACCCGACCCATTAGGTTAGGGTTTGGTTTAGCGGGGTTGGGTTGGGTTCTGTTTGGGTTGGTCCGGTTCAGTCCGGTTCAACCCGGTTTAATCCGGTTCAAGCTGGTTTAATTAAAACGGGGTTTTTTTAGCTATTTAAAAAAAAATTTGAGCCCAATAAATTCCAGAAAAATTACACAACATCCAATAATTAATTATACACCCAAAAATATAATTTTTATAATATTTTAATAATTATTTTAATACATAAAAATTTTAATCCCTGCAAGACATTTTTAATAATTAATTAAAAATTACTGAAAAATCCAGAAAAGTCATTTTTTAAGATTTAAAAAAACATGGTATTAAAATCTACCCACCTTAAAATAATTGTGTCCTCGTAATTAAGAAAGCATAACCGGTCAGAAGAGATGACACGATTGCAAGACATGTGTGTAGCACGACACAAGGGATTAAGAATCATGAACAAGAAGATCGAGAGAAAGATCAAGCAGAATATGTAGGGAAGGAAATAAGACATTTCCCTAGGCAATGAGAGAGAAGTAAAAGAAATCTAGATAGTGCAAGAAAATCTACAGCTTAGGAAAACTAGGTTATCACTTATTAATAAGTTCAAAATACTAGGGTTGAGGCTTAGAAAATGAATTAACAGGCACATGCTTAAGCATTACTATGAATATATATAGCTATGAATAACTCAAATCTTACGCGCATTCGCTAATCCACGAGTCTGTGCGTCCTTCATTGTCATTGCAAAAGCTTGTCCGTGCCCTTGGGGTGGTGCCCTCTGTTGTTGCTGGGCCTGCTGGAAGAGTGCTGCTCGAGGTGCCAAGGGTGGCCACGGCCGACATCCTTCCGGTGCTGGTGAAGCTTGTCGATTTACTATCGGTGCTCTTTCTCGAGGCTTAGGGCAATCCCTCACTGAATGCTGATTGGATCCGCAAGCTAAACATAATCCCAATTTATGTCGACATTCCTTGGCAACATGGCCTACCTTGCCACAATAGTGGCAAGAAGGTAGGACTAATGCTAGTGGTGTAGATGCTCTCTGTGGTTGGTGCATGTGAGGTCTCTTTGCAGCTTCTCCTTGTGGTGCTCTGGCTAGTGCTGATGTGAATGGCCGCTTAAGGCTGGACTCTCTCCTGGAGACGCGCTCTATGCGTCGGGCTACAGCAAGGACATCTGTGTATGAAGTAGGTGCAACGGATCCGATCAATCTCTGTAGCTCAAATTTAGTCCGTCGAAGAACTTCTCTGCCTTCTCCTCTTCTGTGGGGATCAGGGTAGGGGCAAAGCAACTCAGACGAATAAACTCTGCATTATACTCTTCCACTGTCATACTGTGTTGAGTGAGGAGATTGAACTTGTCCCGAAGTTCTGATTGAGCAATAGATGGAATGTACATCTCCTGAAAGAGTCTGGAGAACTCCTCCCAAGTGACTCGGTCTGGTCCGAGCCGTCTCTTCTCAGATAGCCACCAGTTATGTGCATTGCCCGTCAACTGCATCCGGACGACAATCATCCAACGCTCTCTTGGAAGCTCAGCTGCTTCTAATTGATGTTGAGTGTTTGTGAGTCACTCATGAACTTCAGTGGGCTCATCCTTGCCTGAAAAGGTGCGGGGCTTCAGTTGGCAAAAATTGGTGATAGCGCCCGTCGATGGCCGTCGAACTGGTAGGTTCGCCTGCTCCAGTGCAGTCACTATGCTATTTCTCAGATTCTCTGTCTCGTGACACTGAGCCTCTTGATGAATTTGCTGTTGAGCTTGCATCATTGCGTAGAACATTTGGAATATTTGTTGACCATCCATAGGCTGTCCTGGTGGAAAAGTAGGTATCTATGGAGTAAACTGCGGCGGTGGTGGAATATCGTCTCGCCGAAATCTTGAGGTAGGTCGACCTGCTTGATGGCTTTGTTGAGCTGATTGACCTCCACCCACTGGTGTCACTTCATCATCGTAGGTGACCACTGTAACTTGTGGTGTTCCCGTGGGAGTCTCATCGCATGCTTGTGAATCCATTACTCTGCATCCAAAATAAACTATGAGAAGCGTACAGAAGAATCAAGGCAGGATGCAAGTCAATAAATTATTTTGAAGTCGATATAGAGGTCAAGAACGAATCAATCAAGTGGATGAGATCCTATAACTTATCCTATCTTTATCGCAGGCTTGCTCGGTCCCTTAGTTAAAACCGAAACAATTTAGTCATTGACCTGCATGGGCCACCACAAAAACCATGTCATATCCCAGTCTCCAAAATACCGAGGGACTAGCCACGTTGCATTGGCCAACAGCACAAACCAATAGGCAAACCCAATTTAATGGACCCATTAGGGTATACTTAAGCTGTAAATAACAATAAATAGGTCTACGATATAAGTCATAGTCTAATTCTAATCTCATCCACAGAAGGTAATCACAGATCAAATGCCAGAATAATCGAAATAAAATATAATTTAACCAGTCTCAATAAAAAGTATCTCGGGGAACAACCCGAGAATAAGTTTAATATAATAATCCAAGGGACAGGAAATAAAGTAACTAGAAACAAAAATAACTGAGTATATAAAGCAAATACTCAGGAGAAATCCTCCGGTACGACCTCGTCCTCTGGTGCTGGTACGGCTCCAGTGTATGCTCATGTCCCGTATACCTCGGGATAGATCTCCTCTGCTAAACCTGGGGACATAATCCGGATCCAGGTCCTCAGGGGACATAGCAAGGTACAAGAATAACTCAAGCCAAATAAATGTAGTGTAGTAATAAATGAATCAATAGAGTAAACTATGTAACCAGCTATGTGATATGCAAGTGAGAGTATTAATCATACTCAGGCTGAGACTACTATAGGCTCTGTGTCGGGGAAACCTATAGCAGCATTTTCTCGAAGGGCCAGTATATGTGCCAAAGCTCTGTGTCAGAGTCTAAGAAACCTCCAGATAACAATATATATATATATATAATCAGCCTTTAGTATGGTAAGTATCTCCCCATCTAATGTAATCACCATCTTATGTCCATGATGTCTCATGTCCATGTCACGCAAGATCATGACCTATAACTTATGCAGCGAGTCATAATGATAGCTAAGCATATACAATAAAGCCTATATCACGAATCATGTAACCTATACAGAATCACCAGGAATAACTCAGAAGATTCTGTCTCATGAACAGTGTCAAGTGTCCTATGGTATGACATACTTGATAATGCAAGCACGAAGATATATAGGGTCACGATATCAATCTCTAGGTGACGTTACACAACTCCGCGTACGGCGTTGGCACCCGAATATTATTCGGTCGCTAAGCAATGTCACACGGTCCTAGGTTGAACAGATATATCAAGAATATATATATATGTACAAAGAACTCAAACAAATACTATAACAGGAATCACTGCAAGTTGGCAAGGTACACTTGCATGTTGTTTGGATTCCAACACTTGCTCCGGTATTCGTGGGGTCTTCAAGTAATCCTCCGGTTGTTGAAATAAATATTACCATCATGCTCAGAAGATATCAAATAGCTAGAATTGCTTGTCCATAAATCCAATTTGGACACAGGGGCAAAATTGACCGTTTCTGGTCAAAGCGGGGTCCACATGTGGCCCACTTCGTACCGAGAAACGTGCCAGAGCCAATATTCTCTAAATTTTTCAAACTTAGTGTTTACAAGTTCAGAACGACGATACGAACCCAAAAGAATATCCAGAACTGTATTCCGATGAGCCGATCATAAAATCGCCCGTCAAGTGGAGCCGTGGGGCCCACAATACGGGATTCCGTCAATGTTCTCAGAATTGAACCAAACTTGGGTCACAGGACCAGCATATTTCTATGATTCCGATGGCGTAAGTTTTGTTTCGAAATGACGAGCACACACAAAGTTACAACGAGTTTCAGAACATGGCTGATACGGGGCGTTGTCGACGGATACGCGTTGATTCCAGTATGCACGCACATCCAAATTAACTTTCACAAAATCCTACACGTCTGTATCGGTGGCGTGCACCTTTCGGTGAAGTTCACACACGACCAAGTCGCCTCGTTTAGCGGGGCGCACCCAGTTCCGAGAAAAATTAGGGTTTTGAAAGACCAAGTTTTTGGTCATTTTTACCCTCGAATAAATCACAATCTACAACACCATAAATTAAACTAAAATAGGATTTTAAAACTAGGTTATACGGTCTAAATTACTGTTCAAGTAGATTTTGAAAATATTTAGCAGGTTGGTCGCAAAACGGTCGTGAACCGGGAAGTTCGGGCCAGTTTCTGAATTTTCAGAAATGGAGATTTATTTTCCTGATTTTGCGTCGCGATTTGCGACCTACACAGGACGCGATATCCCGAACGAATTACACGAGTTTCGAGAGGGTCACGAGATCTATGCGTCAAAGCAGACAGTTCAGAAAACGAGGCGACAAGGAGAGAGAAAATCTTACCTGAACATGGGTAGGTAACGACTGAAATTGTGCATGCACGATGCGGCACGGCGCGGCACGACGGCACTGTTGCGGCTGCTCTGGCTGTTGGTCGACGGCGGGGTCACGGCGGAGGGTTGCCGGAGGCTCGAGCTCGCAGAGGCGGATCGTTGGTCGAAGTTATGTGTGATGGCGGTAGCCGAAGGACGGGGAGATGTGGTGGAGACAGGGACTCGGCGGGTCAGCTAGGGGTTCTCGTCAGGGAAGAAGAGGGGAGATGGAGGATGGCGGTGATGGTGGTGATCGATGGTCGTGGCAGCGGGGTTCGTCGGAGGCCGCGACGGAGGGAGAAGCAGCGGAGTAGTGGCGGTGGTGGATGAAGGGGGTGGCAGTGATGGTGATGGCAGTGGCGGTGAAGATCCATGGGGTTTTAATAGGGTGGCGGAGCGGGAAGGCCAGAGCGGGGGAATGGGGGTCGTGGGGGTGGCCGCGGAGTCGACGGCGGGGGACGTGGGCGGTCGTGCCGGCGGAGGCGGGGGATCGGGGTCATGGGGGAAACGGGGATGAGGGGTTTTGATATCGGGTCGGGTCGGGTAGGACCCGACCCATTAGGTTAGGGTTTGGTTTAGCGGGGTTAGGTTGGATTCAGTTTGGGTTGGTCCGGTTCAGTCCGGTTCAACCCGGTTTAATCCGGTTCAAGCTGGTTTAATTAAAGGGGTTTTTTAGCTATTTAAAAATAGTTTTTGAGCCCAATAAATTCCAAAAAAATTACACAACATCCAATAATTAATTATACACCCAAAAATATATTTTTTGTAATATTTTAATAATTAGTTTAATACATAAAAGTATTAATCCATGAAGGACATTTATAATAATTAATTAAAAATTACCGAAAAATCCGAAAAAGTTATTTTTAAAGATTTTAAAAAAACAGGGTGTTACACATGATGCTAATTAGTTTTGCACACAACTAGTGTACAAATATATTCATATGTGATTCATTAATATATCCTTAAAATATAGCCTAAATACTGATTAAGACGAATTTATAGATATTTGGTTCTAAATAGTTGTGTCATAAAGCTAGCCTTATAATTATAGGATATTATGAATTTTATGGAACCTTATATTTAGATGTACACTTGAGGTTATAAAGGATGGAAATAAATAGTGTCGGCGAGTTACAGCTAACTCAAAAAAAAAAAAATATATATATATATATATATATATATATATATATATATATATATATATATGGAAAATTACTGGCTTGAACCAAATTAGAATACATGAGTGAGATCTATAATAAGAAACAAATGAAATAGTGCTATCTCCAATATGTTTGGACTCCTGCAAATACATTATAGGAAGTGGTTGTATATGGGAGAATTTTCTGACAATAGCAGCAAATGGGAACTCCGTAATATGTGCCATATGAGTAGGCCCTCCCTCCAGCTGTCATTACTAAGATATATCCAATCGCAAGCCTACTCGAGGAAATCTAGAAAATATCCCTTATATTATAACTTAGTTAAGATTTAAATCAAGAAGTATTATTTTATAACACCTGGACACATAGTTACATTGGTTTGATATAGACTATTTAATTTAAGGTTAGAATTATTCTAAGGACAAATTACATGTATTCTATTTTAGCAAATAGAGTTGTATTTTGGAAACATCGAATCGATTATCCAATTGATATTGTTAAAATTAATATTTACACATGGGGATTTAATACTTGGATATCCTTGATAACTAAAGTCTTATATAAGATTGCTAACTTGGTAATTGTATAGATTTTTAGGATTCATGGATTCGATTATTATTGCCCTTCTAACGAAATATGATTCCTGGATTTGAATAGTGTGAATACAAGAGCAAATACGAATAAATAAAATAAATAGCATGCTTGCCAGGTAAGATAAGTTTTTTACTAGATTTTATTTACCTGCGTGTGTACCGGTGTTGAGGGATTGCTCCACCGAAGGGGTCGACGTACCCGGAGGAAATTCTACGAAGGGTTGCTCCGGATCTTATAAATACATAAACTGTTAAATTTCTGGAGCCCGAAATACAAAGGAGCCTGTTGAAATTTTTTTGAATTTCAGGAGTTAACCAAATTTTGATATCCGAAAATATTACCGATATTCCTAACTCTAAACTTTAGTTGATATATATCATTTAGTGACAGACCACCGAAGTTTTTAATTCAATTTTAATTAGGGGACGGTTAGCAAGAGTCCAGGATACGTAGGACACGGACACAAAGTCACACAACCGAAATCAAAATATAGACTCCTGATAGTCTGCTCTGTATAAGTTGAAAGAGAATAATATTTCCTAGAATTTGTGTCCCAGTATTTATAATTATCCTGAAATTGAATCGGGATAAAAATATTTGATACCTGACTCCTGGATTATGAATAAGATGGAAAACTTGTATTCTATTATATCTTGAAAATACGTTTTTGCATATTGATGATGAACATGATATACAGAGCAGAAACTTAATGCAAGATAATAGAATAGTAATTGTTTGTAGGTTTATGTTTAGAAAGCATTGGGCGGAGGAGAACAACTTAAATACCACCTACGAAATCCTGCAACATAATAATAATACATAGCTGATCAGCAGTTAAGCTCATTCGTAAGGCCTTACAAATTGAGTGTGTGAGGCTTAGCTCACTTACCTGTTTAAGACCATGAGAGGCAGGGCCGGATTATAACACCGTGCCACCCAGTTTAAGTTACCTGTTTAAGCCCATGAGAGGCAGGGCCGGATTATAACACCGTGCCATCCAGTCTGAGTTAATTATACCTGAATATAAATACACATATTTCAATTTTAAACATCAAGTGGGTGAATTAAGAATTAATTATTAAGCCCATGAGAGGCAGGTCCGGATTCTAAGCACCGTGCCACCAAGTGACAGCCTGATCCCTGGTGTACGGGATTGTTGGCGAAAAATGTCACCACCCCATTTCCAGAGCCGGGTATTTTTTTTTATTTTTAATTTAGTTAATTGTGCATTATTTTTAATTAATTGTATTTATAATTAATTATTGATTGTATTATTTTTATATTGTTTGTTTTAGGATTTTGGCTAGCCTGGACCCATGTCAGACCCTAGTGGACCCATGTCCGACCCAGCCCACACCCTTGTGAGAATTATTTTGGGGCTTAGAATATTTATTTTATTTTTAGGAGGTTAGTTGGAGAGATTTGGAACTAGTTTGAGCGCATTTGGAACCCGGAACCCAAAACCGAGTTTCGGGAGGGCATTTTGGTAATTTCCCAACTTGGCAACCCCTATTTACTATCCTTGGCCGACCATTTCAGCCCCTCCCAGACCGAACACAGCAGCTCCCACTCCCCCATTTTCATTTTCCTTTTCTTCTTCACTTCTCCTTCTTCTCCACTTCTTCTTCTTCTCCTTCTTCCTCCAAAGTAAGTTTTCTTCCACTTTTCTTCTTCTTTCTTCCATTCCTTCTTCTCTAAGTTAACCCTAACCCTAGATCTTTCCCTAACCTAGGTGGGTAGAGCCTAGATTTTGTGTTGGAGCTTGGATTGGGAGCTTGGAAGCTTGGATTGGAGGATTTGGAGAGATTTGGAGATTTTGGCTTGGGATTCCAACTCCCAAGAGGTAAACCCTAAATTTCCTCTTGTAATTACTCTTTTATAGTGTAATTAATATTTTAGAACCTTCCTAGACCCGTAGGCTACCCGTGGGAGGAAGTTGGAACTAGTTGGGTAGTGTTTAGAGACTTTGACATTAGGTTTTGTGTCGATTTCGGGTGAAATCCGAATTTGGCCCAATTTTGGGTGATGCCCTAGGTTAGATGGACCTAGGTAGACATTGTTGGGTGTCGTGAGGGTGAGAGCGTGTCTCCGTTCGGACACGGGAAGCCGCGTCGCGGAGAAACGGGCGTTTCGGGCGAAATTGGGGCTTTTCGTCGTCGCCGATTCTAAGTGCGTGTGCGTTTCCGCCACGGGCCTAGAATCGACGCGGGAGCGCATTTTCTAGGATCTAGGCATCGTGTAGAGCGCGTGGGTAAATTTTGGGCCGATTCCGAGTTCGTTTGGTGTGCGTTTCAGGAGGTTTTCCGAGCCGCGCACCACGTGTTCGTCGAAATGACCGAACGGCCATTTCGACTTGGTTTCCTCGTTTCGGCTTTGTGCGCGCGTTGGGTTAGTATCGGGGAGTGTGTGCTAGAGGTTTCGAGTTATATTTTATATATTTTTGGGTGTTTGGGCGTGTCGGGGTCGTTGGGCGTGCGTTGGTGGGCGTTGTGGGCGTGGTGTGCGTTGTGTTGTGTTTGTTTATATATATGTGTATATATATATTGTGTGTGAGTTTTTATATATATATATTTATATATATATGTGTGGTTATGTGTTTGTGAGCGTGTTAGGGAGTGCTTGTGTGAGTGTGTAGGTGAGTGTGTGAGTGAGTGCTTGTGTGAGTGTGTAGGTGAGTGTGTGAGTGAGTGCTTGTGTGAGTGTGTAGGTGAGTGTGTGAGTGAGTGCTTGTGTGAGTGTGTAGGTGAGTGTGTGAGTGAGTGCTTGTGTGAGTGTGTAGGTGAGTGTGTGTGAGTGTGAGTGAGTGTTTATAGGTATATACATATGAGTTTATATATATGTATATATATTTGTATATATATGTATGAGTGTTTATGTGTGTGCTAGTGTGTGTGAGAGTGTGTGTGTGAGGGTGTGTGCTAGTGTGAGTGAGTGTGTGTGAGTGAGGATATATAGATATTAGTATATATGTTAGTGTGTGTGTGTGTGTAGATGTATAGATATATATATTAGTGTATATATATATATAGATATATGTGAGTATATGGAGATATGTGTTTGTGTATATGTGTGTGTGTTTAAGTGTGTGTGTATTAGTGTGTTTGTGAGTGTGTTAGTGTGTGTGTGTGTTAGATTATAAGTGTGTGTATATATATATATATCTAGTGATATATGTATATATATGTGTGTGTATATATATATATAGAGTGTTATAGATATATATATGTATAGGCGTGTGTGTGTGTGTGTGTTTGTGTTGGAGGGGGGGGAGCCAGCAGAAAACTGCAGCAGCAGCAGCAAAAGCAGGTGCAGTAGCAGCAAAAGCAGTGGCAGCAGCAGCAAAAGCAGGTGCAGTAGCAGCAAAAGCAGTGGCAGCAGCAGCAAAAGCAGTGGCAGCAGCAGCAGATAAGCACAGTAGCAGCAGCAGCTAGTATTCGCAGCGCTAGTAGCAGCAGCAAGCAGCGAGTTCAGTAGCAAGGAGAGTGGTTTAATAGATAGATAGATTAGTAGATTGATAGATATTATAGATTGTTAGATAGGTAGCTAGCTAGATTCATAGATAGATAGATGTTTCTATATAAATAGAATAGATAGATATATAACTAGCTAGATAGTTAGTTAGATTGATAGATTAAATAGATAGGTATTAGTTAGTTGATAGATAAATAGGTAAGTAGATAGATAAGTTGATAGATAGATAGATAGTTAACTAGATAGACTAATAGATAGATAGATAGGTAAATAACTAGTTAGATAGTTAAATTAGATACATAAGATAGATAGATATATCTATAGATGGATAGATAATAGTTAGATGGATAGATAGATAGCTAGGTATTAGGTATATATCTACCTAAGTGCATAGATATCTATATACATATAGTTATATCTATATCTATAGATATCTAGATAGGTATATATATATGCATTTTGAGTTGGGTAAGGTATATATGGGTAATCGGGTAAATGTGTGTGGATAAATATATACATAGGTATATACATACTTAGATATATATAAATATGATAGATATATATATTATCTAGCCTAGATTAATAACTAGGTATATATTCAATAGCTAGATAGCTAGTTAGAGGGGTTTTAGAGCGAAACCTCAATATCTTGAGATACCAAGGTATTTCAATACCTTAAGATAACTAAGGTATTGGGTTTCGAGCGGGGTTTTTGAGCAGTAGCCTAGGATTTGTCTTGGAATGATTTTTATATGTTTATATATATATAATTACGTGTGCTAGCGTAGGTTTTAGCGGGTTTAGGCGGGGTGCGTAGCCTAGGTTGAGGTATCGGATACCGAGGGTATCCCGGTATCTCAAGGAGGCGAGTTTGTGAGTTTTCTAGCTTAATGACCTCGGTTTGACCTAGAATTTCAGGAGCACCCTAGTTTGACCCAGACTTGACCGTAGTTGACTCGGTTGACCGCCAAAGTCAACTTTTGACCTAGTTTCGACCTAGAGTTGACTTTTTGGACCCAGAGTTGACTTTTTCACCCAGATTTCACCGGTTTGACCCGTTTGACCTAGAACGACCCTAGAAGCCTATTTTTAATTATTTTATATCTGTTTAACTCATTAGAACCCTGTTTAACCTTGCTTTTCGCATTAGGTCCTTGCGACACCGGTTCGGATCGCCAGTTGCTCAGGACGTCAGGCGAGTACATTCTCTGATAGTTTTCATTATCTGATATTTATTATGATTCAGCTTCTAGTATAGTATCATATGATTATTCTGGCACAACACGAGACACTGATTGATATTTCTGGATTCATTTACTTGCGACACGTACATTTCATGTTTCTGGCCTCTATTCTGGAATCACTACTGGCATCACCTACAGGCATCACTACAGGCATCATTCATGTACAGGCTGGACTCATCTTGATTTGCGTGTCGGGTCTTGGATCCACTTGTATTAGTCGGGGCGGGGGAAATACTCGAGTAGACATGTAAATATTCCTATCTGGCATCATCAGAAATCACTCCCTCTGGTCTAATCTGGAATGATAGCAGCCGTGCACCCAGTGCGCGGTGAGCCGTACTTACCCCTAGCCGTTTACATGTCGAAACAAGTATTTCAAAGACACCGAGTTCATTCTTTATAGTCTGGACTCTCATGCATTTCTTGACTTGCCTCACTTACATGTTTCTGGACTTGACTCACTACATGTTTTTCATGCTGGACTCACTACACGTTCATGTGCACGGACTTGATCTTAGCTTAGAATTCCTGTATATTGCAGTTATTACTATCTTGCTCTGATATCCATGCATCTTTACCTTTATGCACCAGTGACTTACATATTTTCTTGTTCATACTTGCTCCATTTTTCTTGCTACTTGCTATAACTGTTTTATAGTTTTTATCATTTAAATGGAACTGCTGTTAGAGATGTACTTGCTCCAGTCCTGACTGGACATATTTTTCAGAGTATCCGGAGGATTGGTGTCCGACGTTTTATGGACCTGAGCCTGTCGATGGTGCAGACAGGGACCCTCTAGTTTGGAGGTGATTTCCGGGTTGGTAGCCGGGATCACTAGGATCTTGTTGTTGTTTTTATTAGTTTTTAGCACCGGATTTGTCTCCGGTTTTGGATTGAGACCTTGTTTGTATATTATTTTGGATATTGTTGTATTATTATTTGATGTTGTGGTTGTTGTAGTAGTTGGAGGTGGTTAGACTTTTTAGTTGTTAGACTCTCTGTGTTATCTTATCGTGCTTAGATTCGTGATTGAGTATATTGTGATTATCATTTGATATTGCTCCTCCGTTTGGAGTTGAGATCTTGGCAGATTATATATATTGTTTGTGTGGTTGCCCTCCTTTTGGAGAGGTCATGCCCGATTTTTGTGTGAGATTATTATTTAGTTAGTTGACCTAGACAGCGTTCTACCGCCGATGCTGCGGCGTAGGCTGGACGTACCCACGACTCATGCCCGATTTTCCGGGTGCGGGTCGTGACACGTTTTTGGTGGTGGCCCATGCAGGTCTCGATTCGCAATTAGTGCGATGTCGTGGTGGTACAACAACTTAGTTGTACTGCTGCGAGCCTGCTATAGGATCTAGGATCTAGGATGAGAGTGTACTCAATCACGACTAGGAACAATTCCAATCTAATTATTCTGAAATTGCTTCTTTTGAAATATTATGTCCTTCTTTGATGATATCATATCTTGCACCGTATTGACTTCTTTTGATCTGTGTTCAGGATGCCTCCGAAGACACGATCCCATCGTACCGTTCCAGCAGTTGCCTCGGAGAGGTCTGCTACCTCTCGTCCAGCTCGTATTCAGGCAGCTGCTACCGCTCCACTCACCACTCCTGCGGTTGAGGGAGCCTCTGTTTCTCTCGGGGATCCTTCTCCACTTATCGATCCGAGGACTACCCCAGTCGTTCCGGTGGTTCCTCCACCACTTCCTGCTCCAGTAGATGCCGCGCAGTTGTTTGCGTTCTTCAGGGAGATGATGGACGCACAGCACCGTCAGGTGGATGTGATGAGGTTGGGCATTGAGAACGCCCACCAGGTGGCCATGACGGCAGTGGATAGGGTGGCACAGAATCAGCCACAGGCAGATCAGATTCAGCTTTCGAGGCCGGGTAGTATCATTGACTTTCAGAGGATGCGGCCCAAGGAGTTCCGTGGTACAGAAGGGATCCTGTACGCGGATGACTGGATAGAGCAGATTGAGGGGATCTTCAGGCTGGCGCAGATTCCAGACAGCATGCAGATAGAGGCAGCGGGCAGTCAGATGTTCGACCTTGCCTTGACGTGGTATCGCACAGATACGAGGATCGCAGCGCCAGGGCTTACTTGGGAGGCTTTTAAGAGGCTTTTTAAGGAGAAGTTTTTCCCTGATGTGGCGCTCAGTGCTTTGGAGAGCCAGTTCGAGGCACTCGTCCAAGGGAGCATGACAGTGGACGAGTACGCAGCGGAGTTCTGCCGTCTGGGCAGATTTGTAGATGGCTTGAGTGAGGCAGCCAAGGCGCGGAAGTTCCGCAAGGGCTTAGCCATGGCGGTCAAGTCCTTGACCAGGAGCGACCGCGAGGCAACTTTTGAGCAGATTGTCAGCGATGCTCAGAGGGCTGAGGATGACTTGGAGCTCAAGTCCAAGAGAGGCAGGGATGATTCAGGCAGTGCCAGTGGTAGTGCGGGACCAGCTAAGCGTCCCTATGTGCAGAAGACAGCGCAACAGGGTCAGGATCAGAGGGTGCCCACTTGTGCCTACTGCAGGAAGGCAGGACACACCTGGGATGTTTGTAGGAGGAGGCTGAAGGTGTGTTTGTTCTGTGGATCCGCTGCTCACCAGATGAGAGGTTGCCCCACTGCACCTCTATTGGGTGGAGCACAGGATCAGAGAGTTGGAGCTAGGCCATCTGTGGCACAGCATCAGGCCCCGCACCAGCAGAGGGATACACCCCAGCAGGGCAGGGCTTATGCGTTGACGGTCGAGGAGGCCGATGCTACGGATGACGGGTTAGCAGGTCTGTCTCTTGTTTCTTCTTCCTGTCATTTCCATTCCTGTGGTGTGCTTCATTAGTACCTGTTAGATTTTTCTTTGTGCTGTGGTAGATAGTGTAGTGACCCTGATTGAGACTGTGATAACACGACCAGTAGGACCCTGATCTTGTGTGTTGTTTAGGTAGAATTTCTTGACTGTGATTGTTGGGGGTTTGACCTAGAGGAGTGTGATTGACTTTAAATTTCGAGGACGAAATTTTCTAAGGAGGATAGGCTTGTCACCACCCCATTTCCAGAGCCGGGTATTTTTTTTTATTTTTAATTTAGTTAATTGTGCATTATTTTTAATTAATTGTATTTATAATTAATTATTGATTGTATTATTTTTATATTGTTTGTTTTAGGATTTTGGCTAGCCTGGACCCATGTCAGACCCTAGTGGACCCATGTCCGACCCAGCCCACACCCTTGTGAGAATTATTTTGGGGCTTAGAATATTTATTTTATTTTTAGGAGGTTAGTTGGAGAGATTTGGAACTAGTTTGAGCGCATTTGGAACCCGGAACCCAAAACCGAGTTTCGGGAGGGCATTTTGGTAATTTCCCAACTTGGCAACCCCTATTTACTATCCTTGGCCGACCATTTCAGCCCCTCCCAGACCGAACACAGCAGCTCCCACTCCCCCATTTTCATTTTCCTTTTCTTCTTCACTTCTCCTTCTTCTCCACTTCTTCTTCTTCTCCTTCTTCCTCCAAAGTAAGTTTTCTTCCACTTTTCTTCTTCTTTCTTCCATTCTTTCTTCTCTAAGTTAACCCTAACCCTAGATCTTTCCCTAACCTAGGTGGGTAGAGCCTAGATTTTGTGTTGGAGCTTGGATTGGGAGCTTGGAAGCTTGGATTGGAGGATTTGGAGAGATTTGGAGATTTTGGCTTGGGATTCCAACTCCCAAGAGGTAAACCCTAAATTTCCTCTTGTAATTACTCTTTTATAGTGTAATTAATATTTTAGAACCTTCCTAGACCCGTAGGCTACCCGTGGGAGGAAGTTGGAACTAGTTGGGTAGTGTTTAGAGACTTTGACATTAGGTTTTGTGTCGATTTCGGGTGAAATCCGAATTTGGCCCAATTTTGGGTGATGCCCTAGGTTAGATGGACCTAGGTAGACGTTGTCGGGTGTCGTGAGGGTGAGAGCGTGTCTCCGTTCGGACACGGGAAGCCGCATCGCGGAGAAACGGGCGTTTCGGGCGAAATTGGGGCTTTTCGTCGTCGCCGATTCTAAGTGCGTGTGCGTTTCCGCCACGGGCCTAGAATCGACGCGGGAGCGCATTTTCTAGGATCTAGGCATCGTGTAGAGCGCGTGGGTAAATTTTGGGCCGATTCCGAGTTCGTTTGGTGTGCGTTTCAGGAGGTTTTCCGAGCCGCGCACCACGTGTTCGTCGAAATGACCGAACGGCCATTTCGACTTGGTTTCCTCGTTTCGGCTTTGTGCGCGCGTTGGGTTAGTATCGGGGAGTGTGTGCTAGAGGTTTCGAGTTATATTTTATATATTTTTGGGTGTTTGGGCGTGTCGGGGTCGTTGGGCGTGCGTTGGTGGGCGTTGTGGGCGTGGTGTGCGTTGTGTTGTGTTTGTTTATATATATGTGTATATATATATTGTGTGTGAGTTTTTATATATATATATTTATATATATATGTGTGGTTATGTGTTTGTGAGCGTGTTAGGGAGTGCTTGTGTGAGTGTGTAGGTGAGTGTGTGAGTGAGTGCTTGTGTGAGTGTGTAGGTGAGTGTGTGAGTGAGTGCTTGTGTGAGTGTGTAGGTGAGTGTGTGAGTGAGTGCTTGTGTGAGTGTGTAGGTGAGTGTGTGAGTGAGTGCTTGTGTGAGTGTGTAGGTGAGTGTGTGTGAGTGTGAGTGAGTGTTTATAGGTATATACATATGAGTTTATATATATGTATATATATTTGTATATATATGTATGAGTGTTTATGTGTGTGCTAGTGTGTGTGAGAGTGTGTGTGTGAGGGTGTGTGCTAGTGTGAGTGAGTGTGTGTGAGTGAGGATATATAGATATTAGTATATATGTTAGTGTGTGTGTGTGTGTAGATGTATAGATATATATATTAGTGTATATATATATATAGATATATGTGAGTATATGGAGATATGTGTTTGTGTATATGTGTGTGTGTTTAAGTGTGTGTGTATTAGTGTGTTTGTGAGTGTGTTAGTGTGTGTGTGTGTTAGATTATAAGTGTGTGTATATATATATATATCTAGTGATATATGTATATATATGTGTGTGTATATATATATATAGAGTGTTATAGATATATATATGTATAGGCGTGTGTGTGTGTGTGTGTTTGTGTTGGAGGGGGGGGAGCCAGCAGAAAACTGCAGCAGCAGCAGCAAAAGCAGGTGCAGTAGCAGCAAAAGCAGTGGCAGCAGCAGCAAAAGCAGGTGCAGTAGCAGCAAAAGCAGTGGCAGCAGCAGCAAAAGCAGTGGCAGCAGCAGCAGATAAGCACAGTAGCAGCAGCAGCTAGTATTCGCAGCGCTAGTAGCAGCAGCAAGCAGCGAGTTCAGTAGCAAGGAGAGTGGTTTAATAGATAGATAGATTAGTAGATTGATAGATATTATAGATTGTTAGATAGGTAGCTAGCTAGATTCATAGATAGATAGATGTTTCTATATAAATAGAATAGATAGATATATAACTAGCTAGATAGTTAGTTAGATTGATAGATTAAATAGATAGGTATTAGTTAGTTGATAGATAAATAGGTAAGTAGATAGATAAGTTGATAGATAGATAGATAGTTAACTAGATAGACTAATAGATAGATAGATAGGTAAATAACTAGTTAGATAGTTAAATTAGATACATAAGATAGATAGATATATCTATAGATGGATAGATAATAGTTAGATGGATAGATAGATAGCTAGGTATTAGGTATATATCTACCTAAGTGCATAGATATCTATATACATATAGTTATATCTATATCTATAGATATCTAGATAGGTATATATATATGCATTTTGAGTTGGGTAAGGTATATATGGGTAATCGGGTAAATGTGTGTGGATAAATATATACATAGGTATATACATACTTAGATATATATAAATATGATAGATATATATATTATCTAGCCTAGATTAATAACTAGATATATATTCAATAGCTAGATAGCTAGTTAGAGGGGTTTTAGAGCGAAACCTCAATATCTTGAGATACCAAGGTATTTCAATACCTTAAGATAACTAAGGTATTGGGTTTCGAGCGGAGTTTTTGAGCAGTAGCCTAGGATTTGTCTTGGAATGATTTTTATATGTTTATATATATATAATTACGTGTGCTAGCGTAGGTTTTAGCGGGTTTAGGCGGGGTGCGTAGCCTAGGTTGAGGTATCGGATACCGAGGGTATCCCGGTATCTCAAGGAGGCGAGTTTGTGAGTTTTCTAGCTTAATGACCTCGGTTTGACCTAGAATTTCAGGAGCACCCTAGTTTGACCCAGACTTGACCGTAGTTGACTCGGTTGACCGCCAAAGTCAACTTTTGACCTAGTTTCGACCTAGAGTTGACTTTTTGGACCCATAGTTGACTTTTTCACCCAGATTTCACCGGTTTGACCCGTTTGACCTAGAACGACCCTAGAAGCCTATTTTTAATTATTTTATATCTGTTTAACTCATTAGAACCCTGTTTAACCTTGCTTTTCGCATTAGGTCCTTGCGACACCGGTTCGGATCGCCAGTTGCTCAGGACGTCAGGCGAGTACATTCTCTGATAGTTTTCATTATCTGATATTTATTATGATTCAGCTTCTAGTATAGTATCATATGATTATTCTGGCACAACACGAGACACTGATTGATATTTCTGGATTCATTTACTTGCGACACGTACATTTCATGTTTCTGGCCTCTATTCTGGAATCACTACTGGCATCACCTACAGGCATCACTACAGGCATCATTCATGTACAGGCTGGACTCATCTTGATTTGCGTGTCGGGTCTTGGATCCACTTGTATTAGTCGGGGCGGGGGAAATACTCGAGTAGACATGTAAATATTCCTATCTGGCATCATCAGGAATCACTCCCTCTGGTCTAATCTGGAATGATAGCAGCCGTGCACCCAGTGCGCGGTGAGCCGTACTTACCCCTAGCCGTTTACATGTCGAAACAAGTATTTCAAAGACACCGAGTTCATTCTTTATAATCTGGACTCTCATGCATTTCTTGACTTGCCTCACTTACATGTTTCTGGACTTGACTCACTACATGTTTTTCATGCTGGACTCACTACACGTTCATGTGCACGGACTTGATCTTAGCTTAGAATTCCTGTATATTGCAGTTATTACTATCTTGCTCTGATATCCATGCATCTTTACCTTTATGCACCAGTGACTTACATATTTTCTTGTTCATACTTGCTCCATTTTTCTTGCTACTTGCTATAACTGTTTTATAGTTTTTATCATTTAAATGGAACTGCTGTTAGAGATGTACTTGCTCCAGTCCTGACTGGACATATTTTTCAGAGTATCCGGAGGATTGGTGTCCGACGTTTTATGGACCTGAGCCTGTCGATGGTGCAGACAGGGACCCTCTAGTTTGGAGGTGATTTCCGGGTTGGTAGCCGGGATCACTAGGATCTTGTTGTTGTTTTTATTAGTTTTTAGCACCGGATTTGTCTCCGGTTTTGGATTGAGACCTTGTTTGTATATTATTTTGGATATTGTTGTATTATTATTTGATGTTGTGGTTGTTGTAGTAGTTGGAGGTGGTTAGACTTTTTAGTTGTTAGACTCTCTGTGTTATCTTATCGTGCTTAGATTCGTGATTGAGTATATTGTGATTATCATTTGATATTGCTCCTCCGTTTGGAGTTGAGATCTTGGCAGATTATATATATTGTTTGTGTGGTTGCCCTCCTTTTGGAGAGGTCATGCCCGATTTTTGTGTGAGATTATTATTTAGTTAGTTGACCTAGACAGCGTTCTACCGCCGATGCTGCGGCGTAGGCTGGACGTACCCACGACTCATGCCCGATTTTCCGGGTGCGGGTCGTGACAAAAAACTAGTTAAAGTGGTTATTTAAAAAGTTGTTCTCCAATTTGTATTATCATTCAGGAAAATTGTTTGTGTATTGTGGTAGTGACATAGGGATTTGTATTGCTTGAATTGTTAGACACTATAAGAATACTAGTTTAGAAATTGTTCGGGTCATAGGTATAATCATAAAACTCACTCTCCTACTTTCTATACAGAACCTATTCCTTTCCGTGCCTTACTGTTGTATCATATCATATTTTTATTTTCTTACTGTTCTTGACCGAGGACTTGCTGTCGTTCTGACGACCTAGTATCGTTCACTAGGGGAAGACGAAGTATATGGAGAGATGTTACCCCTTTATGATGTGGACGAAGTCGAGGAATAATCTTCAAGTGGTTTCCAGAAAATACAGCACACGACATTTTGTAGCTGAAACTATGTAAATTAAGGAGATGATGTTGTAAAGACCTGTACAGTTGTACCTTAATCTGTATTGTATAATTATAGTTTGTAGTAATGAAGTATTTGGTATGACTTGCATTTCATCCTAGAATTATACTGGCGACAATCGCTGATACGGATACGGTAGTATTCGTATGGAGCGTAGCCTGGAGATGTAGTTACGTACCCGGCTCACTATATCTTGGGAAGCGGGACGTGACACGAAGCCACTCCATCTTCTGATATTCCCTCTGCGTCTACACCTGCTACTGCTGCACCTGTTGCTCCTAGCTAGTAGGACAAATCCATATCCCAGTCTGACGTTCCTGGACAACGGAGTATATGTCCGTCGTCCAGGTTTTTCAGATCTCCTACTCCACCAGAGGGACCTGCTAGTGGAAAGACGGACTGAACTGTGGACCGATAGAGCGACGTAAATAAATAATTTTATTTTATTATCAATTCATATATTTATTTATGTTTTATTTGATTCTAATTATAGTTTTGTTTACTTACTTTTATGTTCGTTTCTTTCAGAGCTAATAATGAGATTGGAAATATTATACGGGTCCACTTCCATAACCCTTGTCTCAACTTCAGGTCCATTGCTATACCTAAGGTTGATTGGGACACATTGGGTTTATATTAAATAGAGATGTAAAAATAACCCACATAACAATGATAACTTGTTGCTATTTTAATTTATGGTGGAGACGAAAAGTCTAGTGATAATTCATGAACTTTCGGTACGCAAAGAAGGATGGAGGTGGGGCCGGGATGCTGGTCTTGACAGTGTTGTTTGGACTTGGTGAGGTCTGGTGGCCACACTTTCCGAAGCATGGGGAGACGGGGCGATGGCTCGAGCCACGATGCGTGTCGGTCTCGGCAACAGCGATGTGGGTGGAGATGAGTCAGTTGCTGCTCCTGATGCTTTGACCACCCTGAGGAAATTAAATATAAATTGGATATCACATGCATGATGGAGTGAACGAACTGTGAACATATATATATGCGCACAACATTAATGGTTTTTCTAACTTGGCATGTGTAGAGAAGAGGAACAAGGGTTTAATGGACAAGTTGAGGTTTATGAATTAGTAAGGGTTGCCAGCAGGGATTACATGTCTTCGTTGCCTGCAAATGGAGGTAACGTGCATGCAACGTGCGAATGGTCAAAAAAAAAAAAAACCCATGTGATTGATATATGCTGTGGACAGCAGGGGTTACATGTATCGGAAAACAGAACTGCTATTTGGACAGTGCTGGTCCGCGTTCACGTGGCGATAAGTTATTGGCTCCTTCGGTCCGAATGGATTCGTGCTAAACAGGGGAGGCCAATGGCTGGCGGTCACATGGACGTGGGCCAGCAAAGTTCTCCCAAGAGACAGTGAAAATAGCTGTTTTTTATTGAAAAATATAACTCTGTGCCTGCTTCGTGTGTGAAAATTTAGTGTGTACCTGAGAAAATAACTATGTACCTGCATCAACATTGTGGCCTACGAGGTGGTGTTAAGATCATATATGATGTATCTATACAAAAATATAACTCAAATATGATGAGTACCATATTTGTTTGGTGGTGTAACAGTTTATTAACTTAAAATATTACTGAATTCGAGTGAATTTTGTGAGAGATATAAGATCCTGACCGAATGACAGAAGATCACATAGACGACACATATGCACTGTCCACTCGAAAGCCAATCCAAACAAATTCGTCCAACCAACTGAAACAAATTCCCATATAGCATCCGAAGAATTTCATAGTCTTGTTTCAATCTATTACGTGATATATATTCATAATTATATATCTTCTTATTTCTTTGTCCAATTATTTTGACAAATGTTAAGAACACTACAAATGTTTTGTATTTTCAATATCCAAAAAGTCCTTGAAATTTTGTTACAGAACATGAACCCAACTTTAAATATTTAAAATATTGGTTTCTTCCTCTTCCATTCCAAATTATTAATCCTTAATCTTTTTTTTTTCCATAGTTTCTTAATTGATAGATCCATTGGAATTATTTCTGAAGTTTCAAACTCCATTAATGGTGTTTCGAAAGCTTCGGAATTGAAACAATCCAACTTGGAATGGAAAATGACTGTCAAAATTTTGGGACTTATATGTATGTCCGTGACGGACAAAATTTTGACAATTCTGTTATAAAATTTAAATTTTGAACAGATAAGTATAGACAAAAAAATAGGATTACAATAAAAATATATGTTTACCGTTTGATTAAAAATAATAATTAATTAGAACAAAAATATGTTTAAAATGATACAATGAAGTTAAACAAATGAGTTAAAATATTGTTTATTAAAAAAATTATGAGTAAGATATGTTTATGTTTAGTTAAGATATAATGAGAATATCTTATGTATTTAAATGATATATTTAGTAAAGATACGACTGACTGCACATTCATTTTAATATTACTCTTATCTGGTATATTTTATTCTAATTTCAAACAGTAGTTAGATATGCACAGGACTGCCAACTATTGTCAAAGTTGTCAATATTTTGACCGTTTTTCGTTGTCACCGATAGAACTGTGTCGAATTATGTCATTTCAGAATACTTATAACGGGTTCAAATTTTATCTAATTGGATCCTAAAACCTCATCATGGAATATTTACTACAAAATTAGAGTTGGAGGAGTAAGAATAAAAGAAAAAAGAAGAAGAGAAATATTGTGTTAGAGAGTGGTAATGCTCCCTATCAATTTTGTTACCCGTAATATTTTCCGTAGTACCATTTCATTTGTCATTTTTTTCCCCTCCTCTTTACTCTCCTTTTCTTTTAATTTGTTATGGGTTATGATTGGTAATGTAAAACTCAAATGGCAAGCTAAACACGAATGCATGATATTCACTAAGAAATTAGTGGTGTTATGAAAGCTACGTTATATTCTAGACCAATCAAATTTTAAATGTATATACACATTTTGATCGACTCTAAGTACCTTGAGGCCTTCTTCTAAGAGCACATAAATATTCCTCGACATTTAATTGTTTGCTACAAATTATTTGCAGGGAATTATTATTTTTATTGGCTATACATCTAGAGGTGAGCAACGGTTCGATTCGGTTCAAATCAAACCGAATATATAAAAGTCGAAATAACCGTAAATTATATTTCTCAAAATCGAAAATCGAATTGTTTTCTTTAAAACAAAAAAAAATCGATCCGAATTAATTTGGTTCGATTTTCGATTGGTTCGATTTCATGGACCAATAGACCGGACCTTTACATTTTAGCAAATGGACCTATTAAAATAACATATCTTAAAAAAAAAATCTAACATTGTTCTATTTATGATTTATTACTATTATATAATGAAAAAAAATATAAGTATATATTTCGATTGAGAGTAGAGAAAGCGCTCAAAGAAGTGCCGATAGAGAATAGGAGGAGATAGTGCGCTCAATTAGAATTAGAAAAAATATTAGTATATATAGATAGAGGATGGTTTGTTAAATTACTAAATCTAAATCGATTTTCGGTTCGGTTCGGTTCGATTTCGAACCAAAAACCAAAAACCGAACCGATATTTCAAAAAAATTAAAATTTAAAACCGAAAATCGAACCGAAAATCAAAAAATCGATCCCTTTGCCGTACTTCGATTCGGTTCGGTTCGGTTCGATTCGGTTCAGTTTCCAACCGTTATTTGCTCACCCCTATGTACATCTTCAGAATCTCGCTTGAGCCATTTTGACAAATCTTAGTAGTTAAGTCCGCTGATGGGGAATATTTATTCTATACAAAACTTAATTGTTTATTCTTAAAGCTGATTACTTATTTGCAACTTTGCAAGTAGTATAAACCAGCCCCCGGTTTTGACAAAGTATAAAATGCTTACTTCTTTCCTAGTTTCAAAGGAGAAAGGGCTATTTGATTGCTCGAAAGTTGACTTTATGTCTGCTAAATATTAAAAGCGTATAAGTATCAAAATTCAATTGAAATGTTAACATTGTCCCTCTCATAAAAAAAGAATGAAGGCCGGAACAATTTATTTAATTACGTTGGCCATAGTATAGTTTGATAATATTGGAAGAGGAATAATTAGTTTTGTGAAATGCAGACAGAAACACAAATTAGCAAACCTAATGTCGACACATGTACAAAAATTGTCAGACCTAATATGACAAAATGACATTCATATCGTCGTTACTAATGGAAAATTTTGTTACCACAACACCGAAAGTATTGACATGATAGCTACTATTAATAATATCAGTGTTTTAAAAATCAAACAAGAAATTGATCCGGAAAAGCCACTGAGTCGGATCAAATCGGTTCAACAAGTGGTTTAACAACTGGATTAATCTAAGTGGCTCAAGTTCAATCCTTTATGAGTACTGATTTTTACAAAAAATATTTATTACAACCGTTCTTAAAAAAATTAGTGGCTCAACACTAACTCGGACCTTAAAAGTTTTTGGCTCACGGGCAACCTAGTTGAACCGGCCAATTCGGTCCGGTTTTTAAAAAAGTGAGTAATATCGGCTTAATGTTCTTACAACCGGTTTTTACAAAAAATATTCATTACAACCGGTTTTTAAATGCTTAAAAAGATCGAGTCCGAGGCTTCCTCATAACCTAAGTAAATAAATAGTTTGTAAGCTGTAAAGTAAAATGGTATAAATTAAAGCCAATGTGTGACAAAAAATCCGTATAAAAAGGGTCAAATTACCCAAAAAAAAAAACCAAAAAAAAGCTTATTGACTCTTTATTTTTTTTCTCCTTTGCTGTCATCTCTACGAAATATGAATATTTTTTATCACATAAATAAAGATCGATAAGTGGCCATATTTTTTTTGATAATAAATATGTGATCTGATTTACTACACAATGAAGTATTTGACGAACCATGGGTCCAATCCAATCTATCAAAAAATTGTCGCCTTGAAATGAAATCAAACAATTGGGGATAACAACATTTCAAACGTGGAAACCGTTGAAAATGGAAGGGGACGGGAGACGTAGACGTGATACCACACTCTAAAATGATAATTCAAACTTTTTAGCAACCAAACAATTTATGTTCACACCTGAAAATTTACCACAGTTATATTAGAATCTACCAGCAAAAAAGCTAAATTTATTAGCACTTAGCATGTTAATCCTTAAATAAATAGCTTACTTACTAATTACTTAGTAGATATGCACATGTTCAGGATACAATTTGTGTGATTACAAGACCTCAAAAATTGAAATGTTCTTCCAAAATTTTAACCTAACGTATGTATTACTATTGTGAAATTTTCATAATTAGATTTATACTTTTCTACTTTTTAGAAACTACAATAACATAACTCTTAGAAAAATGCCCTATTTTATTAGAGTGATTAAAAAAAAAATCATTGTTCAATTATTATTTGTACAATATCATCTTTAGAATGTCAGAAACGACCTTGCATATGTTCTACAGAAAATTTGTTGTACAGATAATATTTTTATATTAATTACCTAAAAGAAAACTATTTTGTAAAAATTTGAAATCACGAAAGTTTTCACTATCTGGGATGACGAAAAGTCAGCCTATCATATTTTAATATCCCCATTACTCAGCAAATCATATTTTAATACATCATACCATATTTTTGTCAACTAGATTGGCGAAAATTTAGCAACTCTAGTTTAACCGGTTTAAGTCATGGGTGCGGGTGGTTTTCTGTTGGTTTTTTTTGTTTTGGTTTATTTTTTTGGATTTTTTGTGTGTTTTTGGGATAGTTGGATTTTTTTTTTTTGGGGGACAAAAAATACTTTTTTATTCTGAGAAATTGGTTGTACAGAAAATAATTTTTTTTTGTATTTTGTTTGTTTGTTATGGGTTTTATTTGTTTTATTTGTTTTTTGTTTGGCTTTTCTTGTGTTTGTTTGGTTTTAGTTTTGTTTGGTTTATTTATTTATTTTTAATTTGATTTATTTTTGACGAAAAATTGCTATACCTATAATTTTTTAAATAAATTAGGAAAAACTAAAAATTTTGAAACAGTAACGAAATAGTTCGCCAACTAAGTTGACGAAATTCTCAAACTTTTTTTTTTTGGTAAAGGTATTTTCACCGATTTTGGAATATTTTTGAACCGATTGTTTATTTTTGAAACAGTAATGGACCCTCATAATCGGTACTTTAAAAATACCTCATAACTGTAAACCCCCTGATTTTTTTCAAAATTTTTAAAACTGGATTTTTCACAATTTTCTGGAATTTTCTGGAATTTTTCTGTAATTTAAAAACAGGGTTTTAATTATTTAATGATTTTTAAATGATAATAAACAATATTAAAATATTATAAAAATAATATTTTTGGGTGTAAAAAGAAAAACTGGACTTAGGACAATTTTTCTGGAATTTATTGGTCCCCGGACCTATTTTAAAACACCTGAAAACTATTATTTGAAATTATTTATTTATTTATTAATTATTTAATGATTTAATTAATTATTTGTTTATTTTTAATTATTTAATCACGGCCCGGCCCAACCCAGCCCAGCCAGGCCCACTGGACCCAGGCCCTTGGGCCGGCCCACCCGCTCCCCTACCGGGTCGGGTCGGGTCTGCCCGAACCCGACCCGCCGCACCCGCGACCCGCCGACCCGTCTTCACCCACGACCCAGCCCCGTGCCGCGTTTCCCGCCGCCTCCGCCGCGTTCTCCGCCCGCTCGGGCCGTCCACGCCTCCACGCCACTCACGTCCTCCGCCCGCTCGGCCGACCCCCCCTCTCTTCCCGCCTATAAACCCTAGGCCGGCCGCCCTAGCCATCCCCCGTCGCCACCACCGGCCACCCCTCCCCGCTGCGCCTCCCCTACTCCGGCCGCCACCCGCCGTGCCCCGCCCCACCGGCGCCGCCACCCTGCTCCTCCTGCAGTGCCGCTGCCCAGCCGCCGGACGCCGCCGCCTCCTCTTCTCCACCGCAGCAAGAAGCAACAGCTCGGGCAGCTCCCCGAGCCGCCTCCGGCCGCCGCAGCGCCGACGAGCCCGGCCGCCGCCTCGCCGCGTGCCCCCGGCCCCCTCCGCGCAGCCCAGTCAGCCCAGCCGCCGTCTCCGCCCCTCGCCGGCAGCAAGCCCTAACCCTAACCCTAATTCCTAAATCCGCGTGTCCGACACGTGTCGGACACGATCGAGTTCGGGTTTTTTTGGTCCCCTTCAGGTACTTGTAACTTTTTGTTCGTAGCTCGGATTTCGATTCCGTGAATTGCGTTGCGAAGCTTGTATGACCCTTTCGGTGCCCGGACAAACCGTTCGGGGCATCGCGTCCTGTGGTGATCGCACACCGCGATCCAAAAACAGGAAAAACCAGACCCTGTTTCACCCTGGAACTGGGTACGCCCCGCCAAACGGGACGACTTGGTCACGCGCGGTCTTCACAGATACGTGCGCATCGTCGATACGGACGTGTGGGATTTTGCAGAAGCTGATTCGGGTGTTCGTGCACACCGGGATCAACGCGTATCCGCGGACATCGCCCCGTATCCGTACTTTCTGGAATGCGTCCTAACTTTGTGTACACACGTCAGATCGAGACGAAACTTACGCCATCGGACTCGTAGCAATACGCTGGTCCTGTGGGTCAAGTTTGGTTCGATTCTGAGAACGTTGACGAAATCGCGTGTCGTGGGCCCCACAGGTCCCGCTCGACGGGCGATTTTGTGATCGGCTCATCGGAATCCAATTCTGGAAGTTCCGTTGGGTTCGTATCATTGTTCCTGACCTGTTGACACTAAGTTTGGTAAATTTGGAGACCTTTGACCTGGACACGTTTTTTGGTGCAAAGCGGGCCTGCATGTGGACCCCGTTTTGACCCGAAACTGCCGTTTTTGTCCTTGTCTCCAAATTGGACCCAAGGACAGGCGTTTCTAGCTGATTGATATTTTCTGGATCTGATGGTGATATTTGTTTCAGCAACCGGAGTACCGCCTGCAAATCCAACTGAAGTCAGAGCCGAAATCAGAGCCGGAACCACAGGCAAGTGTACCTTGCCAAACCCTGCAGCTTACTAATTTTTTTCTGGACTTAATTATGCATTAGTGGGCAAGTAACACTTGCCAAGTCTCAGTAATTCTTGACATAGTATTTTACTTGATTTCTTGTAGAATTAATTGTAAACTTGTTTTAACTGCTTAACCTAGGAAACGGGTGACGTGCTTAGTGTCCGATCATAGTCGGGTGCCAACTCCGTACGCGGAGTTGTGTAACGTCACATAGACATGGATATCGAGACCCGATAATTCTCGTACTTGTCCTATCAAGTACACCAGAACCCAGGACACTTGACACTATTTTATGAGACAGAGTCTTCCTGAGACATTCAAGGTGATTCTGTATAGGATGCATGTGTAAACTCTCTCACCCAAAATAGGTATTTTGTGTATATTTTATATTATTATATTTATTATAGATGTTGAATTTATTTAGAATATTCTCTTAATTAATTAGAAAATAAAATTTTTAGTATATTTACTTATATAAATATTCATTTAGAATTATTTTAGGTTATTTTAGATTTTTGGAGATTTTTCTAGAATTTTTGGTAATTAAAACTTAGAAAACATAAATTTTTAGGACTTCTATGATTTACTATATGACCATACTTGCATGTCGTTCCTACCAAATATTTATTTTAGTTTAAAATATTTAATTATATTTTTGTAATTTATTTAGAATTTTAAGAAATTTATTTAGATTTTAAAATTATTTAGGATTTATTTGGATATATATAGTCTTAATATTAGATAGATGCTAATTTAGTGTTAATAGATATTAATAAGATTTTATAAATTATTTGTATTATCTTTAATTATATTTAAGATTATAAATTATTGAGATAAATTCAAACTCTATTTTAAATTAATTCAAATCCTGAACCTACGAGGAAATCAACTTCATGCATATCCTATCCTTATTTAAATTCATCATAATCCTATCCAAATTAACCAATCCTAGTCGTATTTAATTAAGTAGTGTCCACCATTATAAATACCTCATACTTCATATTTTTTTCCCCAAATTTCTCTCTTTTTCGTCCAAAAAATAGTCAAAATTCGTCATAAATTCAGCCTCATTTTCTACTAGTTATGACGAATTAAAAAGACGATATCTCCTAGCTCCGGACTCCAAACGTACTTATTTATTTCCAAACCATATGCATGTTTACTGTATTCAAATTGGCTCGTATTTTCTGTATCTTGTTACGTCCCTCTGAGGACCTGGTCCGCTGCCAGGTGTATCTTTTCTTGAGTATTTGCAGGAACACAGATTTGGATGGTTACATGTGATCCGAGGATGTCTTCTCTTCGAGCTGTAATGGATAGCTGGTATTCTTATATTGTGTTGTGGTGTTGTACTCATATTGTATTTGCTCTTATATTCGAGTTGGTAGTGGATTTGTTTCCATCCAACTATCACCCTTAGATACTTCTTATTGAGATCTAGTTTCATAGATACTGGTTATTTATTTCTATATGATTTTGGTGGATGAGATTTAGATTTTATCTTGTGACTTGTATTACATTTTATACCACTTGTGGATTTTATATTCATATTACAGCGTACGTATGGATTTGGTTTCCATATATTGGAGTTGCCATATCTATGCGGCTGGCATGCTTACGTGTCCTAGTCCTACGTATTTTTGGGACTGGAGCGTGACATGTTTTTGTGGTGGCCCATGCAGGTCGAGAGCATATTGTCTCGGTTACGTTACTGTACCGAACAAGCCTGCACCTAGGACTAGAGTATAGGATCTCATCCACAATTGACTGTGATTCATCTTCTCCTATCTGTTCTATTTTGAACAATTGTATCCTGCTTGATTCATGTGCTTCCCTAATAATTCCTTGAGTATAGTCTTCTGCTAGAATATAGGAACCCCTGTTATTAGGATGATAATTAGAGTAGCACACCTATTAAGAATACAACGAGAATATAGACACACCACTAAGTTTAGAATATCTAGTGAACCTAGAATTCCTTATCTTTAGATTGTTATACTATTACCGCTTGATGTATTAAGAAGACTTGAGAGTAGTATAGACACTACTAGAGTTAGTTAGAAGTTTTACCATAATGTTTGACACCTAGTATCACATAGTCTTTTGACCTATTAATTGAAGTGTAACCGAATGATATTTATCACACGCTAGCAAAAGACGACAATGTTTATTCAGACCATAGAATTTAGAGGTCCTTGCCCTATTTGGTCGACTAGCGACTTAGATAAGGAGGTTGTATGATAACTGTAGAGATTGTAGAGTCTTTTATTATTATTGCTTATGTTATTTTTGCTTTTGCGAACTTGAATTATTTTGTAACTTCTCACATCATAATCCAGCGTTATATTTTCTGTGCTACCTTGAATTATGCTGCTATTATAGCCTAGTTTTTGCAAGCTTAATCTTATATCGAGCTTGTTCACGACATATGTGTTATTGGGGCCTGATCAACCACACTAATACAAATTGTCTAATCAGAATCAGTGTATTATGGTCTAGCTAGCCATAATACGCTTGATTCGTCCTTCGCAATAGTATTTTACGTGGATTGAGATATATAGTGGACCAGTAGACAAATATACTTACCCTCTAGATACGACAAAGCATATTATATCAAGTATATAACTGCACCGATGTGAGCATGCGAATAGGAAATTACCAAATTAAGATTTCAATCCACAACTGTCTTGACAATTCCTATTTGAATTCTTTAAACGCTTTGATTCTCATACTTCCATTCTATTACCCCTCCTTGAACTCTTTTCCGTTGCTTTCCGTCTTCCCTTATTTCGGAAAGACGAAATCTCGTGCTTGGATATAAGTGATACACGGATAGTACAAGATATACCCCATAGGCCAATCACATTATTTGGTGACTATCTTTCATAATTGATTAAGGGCATATCACATATGGTATAGTTGGTATTAAAGTTTTGAGGATTGAATGACATGAGAAAATAAATTGAGGAATATTTTTCTTAAGTGTAAGAGCCTTATGTGATAGATGGGTAAATTCTAAGTTGGGTAGAAATTGCATTATTAAACTTGAGGAGAATTCTTTTAGATTGTGATCAAGTAGGATTAGATTGAGAGATTAAGTCCTTTTAAATATGGAGAATTTTAAAAGAAGGATTAAGATAATGAGGATTTAATGAATTTTAAAAATCTTGATATTGAGGACCCAATATTTATACTTTGAGCACATGATTTAAATTTTGAATATTGAAGGATAAATCATCGATTTAAATTTTTAGGATAAATATAGAATTTTAGACTTGAACAACTGGTGAATTAGATTTAAATTTTATAATTTGATGATTTGAATTAAAAGTTTAATTTTGATTGTTGGGTCACCTATTTAAAATATTGAGGATGTAAATTGAGTTTAAATATTTGAAGAGTACAAAATTCTTAATTTGAGAATAGGAATAAGATTTGATTAGAATTGTTTATTGCTTTGAGAATAGGAATAAGATGTGGGATGTCATATAGACTTGAGTTAGATTTGAATGTTGATTAAAAAAAAATCGAGAAGAGATTACGACAGGTTCAATTTTGATTTAAACAGTGGTTATCTTAATTTTGAAGTGATCGCGATAGATTTGAATAGATTTTATTATTTAAATTTTGGAAGAGATTGCGATTGACGTACCTTATGTATGAATGTGAAGGATTTAACAAATTATGCTTTATTTTAATTTCGAGGATGAAATTGTTTTAAGTTGGGTAGATTGTAAACTCTCTCACCCAAAATAGGTATTTTGTGTATATTCTATATTATTATATTTATTATAGATGTTGAATTTATTTAGAATATTCTCTTAGTTAATTAGAAAATAAAATTTTTAGTATATTTACTTATATAAATATTCATTTAGAATTATTTTAGGTTATTTTAGATTTTTGGAGATTTTTCTAGAATTTTTGGTAATTAAAACTTAGAAAACATAAATTTTTAGGACTTCTATGATTTACTATACGACCATACTTGCATGTCGTTCCTACCAAATATTTATTTTAGTTTAAAATATTTAATTATATTTTTGTAATTTATTTAGAATTTTAAGAAATTTATTTAGATTTTAAAATTATTTAGGATTTATTTGGATATATATAGTCTTAATATTAGATAGATGCTAATTTAGTGTTAATAGATATTAATAAGATTTTATAAATTATTTGTATTATCTTTAATTATATTTAAGATTATAAATTATTGAGATAAATTCAAACTCTATTTTAAATTAATTCAAATCCTGAACCTACTAGGAACATATCCTATCCTTATTTAAATTCATCATAATCCTATCCAAATTAATCAATCCTAGTCGTATTTAATTAAGTAGTGTCCACCATTATAAATACCTCATATTTCATTTTTTTTCCCCAAATTTCTCTCTTTTTCGTCCAAAAAATAGTCAAAATTCGTCATAAATTCAGCCTCATTTTCTACTAGTTATGACGAATTAAAAAGACGATATCTCCTAGCTCCGGACTCCAAACGTGCTCAAGTTTTTTTTGTTAGAACGATAATGAGGTTAGCTTTCTGATTATATAAATTGTTTTTTTAAATTATGAGTATTAAATTCTAGAAAATTCGTAGAGCACAGCATGTCCGAAAATAGATGTGTTTTGATATTTTTGCGATTCCGGGAGAACCAGGAATCAGAATCATGAACCGTTTAAAGTTTCGGAAAGCTAATGTCAAGATCATCGACATATATTTTTCCCAGAATTTATTTCAAAGTATTTACATACTGTTAATTCTGTAGAACTTTTAGATTAGAATTTAACCATCGTTGCACAATACAAAATTTGTATGTGTCATAATTCTCAAACAAATTTGAATTCGGACGAGCCGTAAATTCTAGTATATTTTTGATGCTAAAATCTACAGGAAATCATACATAAAAGTTGAGTTTGTATCAGTTGACTTTTCGGTCAACAGATCGCCTCGATTTGCGTGCCATGAGTCTCGAGTTGATAAAATTCAGTTTCTTTGGACAAAATTTAGGAATTAACATAAAAATCAGAATAATAAGATTAAAATAGGATTTTAGAGTAATTATTCCAGAATTAAATAAATTAAAATAAATTATCTTTTGACGTGATAAATTTGTAATACATAGGCTATTTGGACTGTGACTTGGACTCTGATTCATACCGGCAGCAGGACCCCAGGCAAGATACCTTGCCAAATTATTTACAGTACTTTGCATGCTATTTATATTTCTGTTTATTTATTGCATGTGTAGTCTCGTTCAGTTATATTCATTGTATGTGTAGTTCGTTCAGTCATTACTATATATATTAGATATGTTGACACACACTTGACACCTAGTATCATGAGAGGACAATCATTAGGCATATGAGCTTTTAACCACTCTGGTAAACCGTAGTATATAGTTCGCACTACGGACGTGTGTCGCGCTGGTCGCTACCCCCGCGGTATGTCGATTTCTGGAGTCTCGCTGGTCGCTACCTCCGCGGTATATCGATTTCTGATGTCCATTGACGTGTGTGTGAGTTGTGAGGTAGATCGAGTAGCCTACCCTTGCCCATACGTCGAAAAGTTGTCCTCATTTGCATTCATATAGATTGTCTTGTACAGCGTACTTATGCATGTTTACTGTATTCAAATTGGCTCATATTTTCTGTATCTTGTTACGTCCCTCTGAGGACCTGGTCCGCTGCCAGGTGTATCTTTTCTTGAGTATTTGCAGGAGCACAGATTTGGATGGTTATATGTGATCCGAGGATGTCTTCTCTTCGAGCTGTGATGGATAGCTGGTATTCTTATATTGTGTTGTGGTGTTGTACTCATATTGTATTTGCTCTTATATTCGAGTTGGTAGTAGATTTGTTTCCATCCAACTATCACCCTTAGATACTTCTTATTGAGATCTAGTTTCATAGATACTGGTTATTTATTTCTATATAATTTTGGTGGATGAGATTTAGATTTTACCCTGTGACTTGTATTACATTTTATACCACTTGTGGATTTTATATTCATATTACAGCGTACGTATGGATTTGGTTTCCATATATTGGAGTTGCCATATCCATGCGGCTGGCATGCTTACGTGTCCTAGTCCTACGTATTTTTGGGACTGGGGCGTGACATCATGTTTTATGACATAGACTTTACATTCTTAGACATTTGATTCATAGCTATCAGACTTGCTGCATTAGTTATAATCGTGCGTGACATGGACATGAGGCATCGTGGACATGAGACGTGAGATTACATTGGGTGGGGAGAGACACACAGACTACAGGCTGATATTATATATAAAACATAGTATATATCATAGTGTAATTCATAGTTATTGCCGCTACCGGCTCCCCGACACAAAGCTTATAGTGGCTTCAGCCTGAGTTCTAGTGCGGCTCTCATATTGCATATCACATAGTTGGTTACTTAGTTTACCCTGCTGTTTATTTTATTGCTGCACTGATATTCATTTGGCTTGAGTTATTTTGTACCTTGCTATGTCCCCTGAGGACCTGGAATGGATGATGTCCCCAGGTACAGCTGAAGAGAACTACCCAGAGGTGTACGGAACCGGAGCACTTCTCGAAACAAAACCAGGAACAGAGGACGAGATAGCGGCCGAAGATTTCTCCTGAGCACCGGCTTCAACTACTCAATATTTTTATTTTTTAGTATTTTATTTCCTGTCTTTTTCTTAAATGTAACAGACTAATTCTCGGATTATTTTCCGAGATAATCTTATTTGATATTGCTTAATTATTTTTATTGTATTATTTCTGGCAATTAATCTGTGTTATTCTGTGGATGAGATTAGAAATACCTGAGACTTGTACATATTACTGCTAGACTACAGCTTAAGCATGCCCTGATGGATCCATTAATTTGGGTTGTCCATCGGTGCGTGCTGCTGGCCATTGCCACGTGCCCTGTCCCTCGATATTTTAGGACTGGGGCGTGACATGGTTTTTGTGGTGACCCATGCAGGTCTACGACTAAATTGTTCGGTTTCAACTTAGGGACCGAACAGGCCTGCAATAAGATAGGATAAGTTTTTAGGATCTCATCCACTTGCTTGAATCGTTTTTTATATCTGTATCGTATTCGAATTAATTTTGACTTGCATCTTGCCTTGATTCCTGTGCGCCTCTTATTGGTTATTTTGGATACAGGGAAATGGACCCACAAGAATGCAACGAGACTCCCGTCGGAACACCACAAGCTACAGGTGTCACCTACGACGACGAAGTGACACCAGTCGGAGGAGTTCCATCAACTCAACAGAGCCAGCAGGCAGGTCAACCTACCTCCAGATTCCGGCGCGATGACATCCCACCTCCGCCGTAGTTCGTCCCACCAATGCCCGTACTCCCACAAGGACAGCCGATTGACGGGCAACAGATATTCCAACTGATCTACGCGATGATGCAAGCCCAGCAACAAGTCCAACATGAGGCTCAGCGTCGCGAGGCTGACTTCTTGAGGAACAGTATAGTAACTGCACTGGAGCAGGCCAACCTACCAGCTCGACGGCCATCGACAGGCTCAATTACTGACTTCCGCCAACTGAAGCCCCGTACATTTTCTGGCAAAGAGGAGCCCACAGAAGTTCATGAGTGGCTCACCAACATACGACATCAACTCGAAGCAGCTGAGCTTCCACGGGAACGCTGGATGACGGCCGTCCGAATGCAGTTGACAGGCAACGCGCACCACTGGTGGTTGTCTGAGGAGGCATGACTCGGACCAGACCGAGTCACTTGGGAAGAGTTTTCCAGGCTCTTCCAGGAGATGTACATTCCGGCTATCGCACGATCCGAACTGCGGGACAAATTCAATCGCCTTACTCAGGATTCTATGACGGTGGAAGAGTACAACGCAGAATTCATTCGTCTGAGCCGTTTTGCCCCAACCCTGATCCCGACAGAGGAAGAGAAGGCCGAGAAGTTCTTCGACGGACTGAACTTCGAGCTACAGAGACTCATCGGATCCATCGCACCTACCTCCTACTCAGACGTTCTCGCTGCAGCCCGACGTATGGAACGCGTCACCAGGAGGGAGTCTCGCCACAAGCGGCCAATCACCTAAACACCAGACAGAACATCACCGGGAGAATCTGCAAAGAGATCTCACACGCACCAGCCACCCAGGACAGCTTCGCAGACCCTTCCGACCTGTCACTACTGCGGCAAGATAGGCCATGTCGAGAGGGACTGCAGACGCAAGTTGGGATTGTGCCTGATTTGCGGCACCAATCAACACATAGCCAAGGACTGTCCCCAGCATCGAGATGGAGCACCAAGGGCAAACCAACCAGCTTCACCAGCACCGAGGCCACCTCTGGCACCTCAGGCGACACTCTTCCAGTAAGCCCAGCAGCAGCAGAGGAATCTACCTCAAGGACGAGGACAAGCTTATGCGCTGACTGTGCAGGACGCTGATGCGAGTAAGTGATTCGTAGTTATCCGTTTCTAGTCTTGTTGTAGTTCGTGCCTATTGGTTCGTGACCTCAGCCCCAACCTAGTAAATTGCAACTTGTTAATAATAACCTGGTTTTCATAAAAAATTGTAGATCTTTTTCCTTAACTAGATTTTCTCTGGAAGTGCACAACTTTCAATGTAGGGAAACGGTATTTCCCTAAGTATCTTGTGATATATTTTCAAACGATGATTGCGACCACGTCATCTCTGTTAACCGGTTATTCTTTGATTGCGAGGACGCAATCCTCTTAAGGGGGGTAGATTGTAAACCCCCTGATTTTTTTCAAAATTTTCAAAACTGGATTTTTCACAATTTTTTGGAATTTTCTGGAAATTTTCTGTAATTTAAAAATAGGGTTTTAATTATTTAATAATTTTTAAATGATAATAAACAATATTAAAATATTATAAAAATAATAGTTTTGGGTGTAAAAAAAAAACTGGACTTAGGACAATTTTTCTGGAATTTATTGGGCCCCGGACCTATTTTAAAACACCTGAAAACTATTATTTGAAATTATTTATTTATTTATTAATTATTTAATGATTTAATTAATTATTTGTTTATTTTTAATCATTTAACCCCGGCACGGCCCAACCCAGCCCAGCCCGGCCCACTGGACCCAAGCCCTTGGGCCGGCCCACCCGCTCCCCTACCGGGTCGGGTCGGGTCTGCCCGAACCCGACCCGCCGCACCCGCGACCCGCCGATCCGTCTTCACCCACGACCCAGCCCCGTGCCGCGTTTCCCGCCGCCTCCGTCGCGTTCTCCACCCGCTCCGACCGCCCACGCCTCCACGCCACCCACGTCCTCCGCCCGCTCGGCCGACCCCCCCTCTCTCCCCGCCTATAAAACCCTAGGCCGGCCGCCCTAGCCATCCCCTGTCGCCACCACCGGTCACCCCTCCCCGCTGCGCCTCCCCTACTCCGGCCGCCACCCGCCGTGCCCCGCCCCACCGACGCCGCTACCCTGCTCCGCCCGCAGCGCCGCTGCCCAGCCGCCGGACGCCGCCGCCTCCTCTTCTCCACCGCAGCAAGCAGCAGCAGCTCGGGCAGCTCCCCGAGCCGCCTCTGGCCGCCGCCTCCTCTTCTCCACCGCCGCCTCGCCGCATGCCCCCGGCCCCCTCCGCCGCAGCCCAGCCAGCCCAGCCGCCGTCTCTGCCCCTCGCCGACAGCAAGCCCTAACCCTAACCCTAATTCTTAAATTCGCGTGTCCGACACGTGTCGGACACGATCGAGTTCGGGTTTTTTGGGTCCCCTTCAGGTACTTGTAACTTTTTGTTCGTAGCTCGGATTTCGATTCCGTGAATTGCGTTGCGAAGCCTGTATGACCCTCTCGGTGCCCAGACAAACCGTTCGGGGTATCGCGTCCTGTGGTGATCGCACACCGCCTCCGGCCGCCGGCGAGTCCCCAGCCCAGCCGCCCACGCCGCCGTCTCCGTCGGAGCTCCGCCGTCCAGCATCCCAAGCCCTAACCCTAGTTTTCGATTTTGTATCCGACACGTGTCAGACACGTGTCGGACACAATTCGACCCCGATTTTCGGGTCCCGTTCAGGCGCGTGTATTTTCTTGCTCGTAGCTCGGATTTCGATTCCGCAAATTGCGTTGCGAAGCCTGTATGACCCTCTCGGTGCCCGGACAAACCGTTCGGGGCATCGCTTCTTGTGGTGATCGCACATCGCGATCCAAAAACAGGAAAAACCAGACCCTGTTTCACCCCGGAACTGGGTACGCCCCGCCAAACGGGACGACTTGGTCGCGCGCGGTTTTCACAGATACGTGCGCATCGTCGATATGGACGTGTGAGATTTCGCAGAAGCTGATTCGGGTGTGCGTGCACACCGGGATCAACGCGTATCCGCGGACATCGTCCCGTATCCGTACTTTCTGGAACGCGCCCTAACTTTGTGTACACAAGTCGGATCGAGACAAAACTTATGCCATCGGACTCGTAGCAATACGCTGGTCCTGTGGGTCAAGTTTGGTTCGATTCTGAGAACGTTGACGAAATCGCGTGTCGTGGGCCCCACAGGCCCCGCTCGACGGGCGATTTTGTGATCGGCTCATCGAAATTCAATTCTGAAAGTTCCGTTGGGTTCGTATCATCGTTCCTGACTTGTTGACACTAAGTTTGGTGAATTTGGAGACCTTTGACCCGGACACATTTTTCGGTGCAAAGTGGGCCCACATGCGGACCCCGTTCTGACCCGAAATTGCCGTTTTTGCCCTTGTCTCCAAATTGGACTCAAGGACAGACGTTTCTACCTGATTGATATATTCTGGATCTTATGGTGATGTTTGTTTCAGCAACCGGAGTACCGACTGCAAATCCAACTGGAGTCAGAGCCGAAATCAGAGCTGGTGTCACGCCCCAGTACCAAAATGTCGAGGGACTGAGCACGTGAGCAATGGCCAGCAGTACGCACCGATGGACAACCCAATTTAACGGATCCATCAGGGCATGCTTAAGCTGTAGTCTAGCAGTAAAATGTTACAAGTCTCAGGTATTTCTAATCTCATCTACAGAATGACGCAGAGTAATGCCAGAAATAATGCGATGAAAATAAATGAGCAATATCAAATAAGTGTCTCGGGAAACAAATCCGAGAATTATTCTGTTACATTTAAGAAAAGACAGGAAATAAAATACTGAAAAAATGGAAATACTGAGTAGTTGAAGCCGGTGCTCAGGAGAAATCTTCAGCCACTATCTCGTCCTCTGTTCCTGGTTCTGTTTCGAGAAGTGCTCCGGTACCGTACACCTCAGGGTAGTTTTCTTCAGCTGTACCTGGGGACATAATCCGGATCCAGGTCCTCAGGGGACAGCAAGGTACAGAAAATACAAGCCAAAAATAAATGCAGTGCAGCAGATAATTAAACAAGAGGGTAGGCTATGTAACCAGCTAAGTGATATACAATATGAGAGCAGCACTAGAACTTTAGGCTGAAGCCACTACAAGCTCTGTGTCGGGGAGCCGGTAGCGACAATAACTATGAATTATACTCTGAAATATACTATGTTTTATATATATAATATCAGCCTGTAGTCTGTGTGTCTCTCCCCACCCAATGTAATCCCACGTCTCATGTCCACGATGCCTCATGTCCATGTCACGCACGATTATAACTAATGCAGTAAGTCTGATAGCTATGAATCAAATGTCTAAGAATGTAAAGTCTATGTCATAAAACATGCCTCCTATACAGAGTTACCTTGAATGTCTCAGGAAGACTCTGTCTCATGAAATAGTGTCAAGTGTCCTGGGTTCAGTAGTACTTGATAAGACAAGTACGAGAATTATCGGGTCTCGATAACCATGTCTATGTGACGTTACCAAACCCCGCGTACGGAGTCGGCACCCGACTATGATCGGACACTAAGCACGTCACCCGTTTCCTAGGTTAAGCAGTTAAAACAAGTTTACATATAATTCCACAAGAAATCAAGTAAAATACTATGTCAAGAATTTCTGAGATTTGGCCAGCTTTACTTGCCCACTAATGCATAATTAAGTCCAGAAAAATAATTAGCAAGCTGCAGGGTTTGGCAAGGTACACTTGCCTGTGGTTCCGGCTATGTTTGCAGTTCTGACTTCGGCAGAAATTGCAGGCGGTACTCCGGTTGCTGAAATAAATATCACCATCAGATCCAGAAAATATCAATCAGCTAGAAATGCCTGTCCTTGGGTCCAATTTGGAGACAAGGGCAAAAACGGCAGTTTCGGGCCAAAACGGGGTCCACCGGTGGATCCGCTTTGCACCGAAAAATGCGTCAGGGTCAACGGTCTCCAAATTTACCAAACTTAGTGTCAACAGGTCAGGAACGATGATATGAACCCAACGGAACTTCCAGAATTGGATTTCGATGAGCCGAACACAAAATCGCCCGTCGAGCGGGACTTGTGGGGCCCACGACACGCGATTTCGTCAACGTTCTCAGAATCGAACCAAACTTGACCCACGGGACCAACGTATCGCTACGAGTCCGATGGCGCAAGTTTCGTCTCGATCCGACGTGTGTACACAAAGTTAGGGCAAATTGCAGAAAAGTCGGATACGGGGCGATGTCTGCGGATACGCGTTGATTCTGGTGTGCACGCACACCCGAATCAGCTTCTGCAAAATTCTGCACGTCCGTATCGACGACGCGCACGTATCTGTGAAGACCGCGCGCGACCAAGTCGTCCCGTTTGGCGGGACGTACTCGGTTCCGGGGTAAAACAGGGTCTGGTTTTTCCTGTTTTTGGATCGCGGTGTGCGATCACCACAGGACGCGATGCCCCGAGCGGTTTATCCGGACACCGAGAGGGTCATACAGGTTTCGCAACACAATTTGCGGAAACGAAATCGGAGCTACGAGGTGAAAGTTACAAGTACCTCAAGGGGACCCAAAAAACCGTGGTCGATCGTGTCCGACACGTGTCGGATTCGGGGAAAAATTAGGGTTAGGGTTAGGGCTTTCCCGCCGGAGGCTCAGGGCGAAGGGCGGCCGGTGCAGCGTCGCCGGGCTCGGGGGCACGCGGCGGAGGGAGGCGCGGCGGCTTGGGGACTCTCCGGCGGCGGCGGCGCGGGGAACAGCTGCTGCTGCGGCCGGCTGCGCTCGACGGGGAAGGAGGAGAAGGAGGCGGTGGCCGGGGGAGATGGCTGGGCGCGGCTGGCGGCGGCGCGGCTGGGGCACGGCGGCATGCGGCGGAGGGGTGCGTGGTGGTGGAGGGGTTCTGCCGAGAGGGGGGATTTAAAGGGTGGCCGGAGGCTGGGGGGCCGAGATGGGCGGGGAGAGGGGGCGTCGTGGCGGCGAGGGGCCGGCCGGAGCTGGCGGCGCGCCGGGCGGGGCGGCGCACGACGCGGGGAGGGTAGCTGAGTCGTGGGAGAGAGGGGGCCGGGTCGGGTAGCGGGTCGGGCCGCGGGCAGACCCGACCTGACCCGGTAGGGGAGCGGGTGGGCCGGCCCAAGGGCCGCGGGCTGGGTTCGTGGGCCGGGCCGGACTGGGTATTAAAACTATAATAATAATAATAATAATAATAAATAATAATTAAATAAATAATTAAATAAATAATAAAATATTTTTTAGGTGTTTAAAAATAGGTCCGGGGTCCGATAAATTCCAGAAAAATTGCCCTAAGTCCAGTTTTTTATTTTACACCCAAAAATATTATTCTCATAATATTTTAATATCATTTAATATCAATTAAAAATCATTTAATAATTAAAACTCTGTTTTTAAATTACAGAAAATTTCCAGAAAATTCCAGAAAATTGTGAAAAATCCATATTTAAAAATTTTAAAAAAATCAGGGGGTTTACAGCCGGAACCACATGCAAGTGTACCTTGCCAAACCCTGCAGCTTGCTAATTATTTTCTGGACTTAATTATGCATTAGTGGGCAAGTAAAACTTGCCAAATCTCAGTAATTCTTGACATAGTAATTTACTTGATTTCTTGTGGAATTAAATGTAAACTTGTTTTAACTGCTTAACCTAGGAAACGGGTGACGTGCTTAGTGTTCGATCATAGTCGGGTGCCAACTCAGTACGCGGAGTTGTGTAACGTCACATAGACATGGATATCGAGACCCGATAATGCTCGTACTTGTCTTATCAAGTACACCAGAACCCAGGACACTTGACACTATTTCATGAGACAGAGTCTTCCTGAGACATTCAAGGTGATTCTGTATAGGATGCAAGTTTTATGACATAGACTTTACATTCTTAGACATTTGATTCATAGCTATCAGACTTGCTGCATTAGTTATAATCGTGCGTGACATGGACATGAGGCATCGTGGACATGAGACGTGGGATTACATTGGGTGGGGAGAGACACACAGACTACATGCTGATATTATATATATATATAACATAGTATATAACATAGTGTAGTTCATAGTTATTGCCTCTACCGGCTCCCCGACACAGAGCTTGTAGTGGCTTCAGCCTGAGTTCTAGTGCTGCTCTCATATTGCATATCACTTAGCTGGTTATATAGTTTACCATGTTGTTTCATTTATCGCTGCACTCCATATATTTTGGCTTGTATTTTCTGTACCTTGTTATGTCCCCTGAGGACCTGGAATGGACTATGTCCCCAGGTATAGCTGAAGAGAACTACCCCGAGGTGTACGGTACAGGGGCACTCCTTGGAGCAGAACCAGGAACCGAGGACGAGATAGTGGCAGAAGACTTCTCCTGAGCACCGGCTTCATCTACACAGTATTTCAATTTCCAGTATTTTATTTTCTGTCTATTCTCATTAAATGTAACAGACTAATTCTCGGATTATTTTTCGAGATAAGCTTATTTGATATTGCTCATTTATTTCCATTGCATTATTTCTGGCATTACTCTGCGTTGTTCTGTGGATGAGATTAGAAATATCTGAGACTTGTAACATTTTATTGCTAGACTACAGCTTAAGCATGCCCTGATGGATCCATTAAATTGGGTTGTCCATCGGTGCGTGTTGCTGGCCATTGCTCACGTGCTCAGTCCCTCGACATTTTGGGACTGGGGCGTGACAGTTGCTGACTGTCTACAAATTTATTTTGTTATTTAAATTTTAATTTGTTCTTTGTTGAATTCTAATTTTATGTATGTTTATATAACAATATGGTTGTGTGCATTGTATATAATTATATGTCCTTAATAATTGATATTAAGGAACTTTTTAAATTAAATTTTTATAAATAAATTATTAATATTATAGGTACTTGAATTCAAGCCGAACTAGCTCGAAATCACGTTCGTTAAGCTCGAAATCAAGCTTGAAATAAAGCTGAACAAGCTCAAAATCAAGCTTTACGAGCTTGATTTTGAGCTTATCAAGCTTGTTTATCAAGAATCAAGCTTGCTTATCAAGCCAAGCTCGAGCTCAACCCAAGCCAAGCTCAAGCTCAAGCTTAATATAAACGAGCTCGAGCCAAGCTCAAGCTATAAAATAAAAAATTTATCAAGCTCGAACTCGGTTAATTCTAATCAAGCCAAGCTCAAGCTTATGAAAGTTTGGCTCGGCTTGGCTCGTTTGCACCCCTATTACTTGAGATGGTCTATTCCATCGTCATCTAGTCCACACACAAGTTTCATTCTCTTTTCCAGTTCATCTTTAGTGAGCATAATTCTTTGTGTATCTTGATTTTCTTCACTTAATGATACGATAATGAAGATGACTATTCCAAAATATCATTTTATGAATTCATTTTTATGTTATCAAATAAAAGAGAATCAAAATATATAATAAATTCGGCTCACGAAATAATTTTTAGAACTATTGTTCATTTTTATGTGAGCTGGACCGAATCGCTAACTCGTTTCCACTATGCTAACATTTTGCATAAACGGATCTTAACCAGTACTGTTTCAAATAGTTATGGATAAAAGTTCTCTCTACTACGAATTATGTTCCGCAAAATTTTAAATATCCGGCAAAACAATGTTCTCATAAATTATGAAACGTTGAAACCAGTATATTATCTTACCCAACAACACTTTAAAGTTAAAAGCAAAAAAAATAACAATTACTAAATATATTTAATAATTCTATTTTATTTTTTTATATAAACTATATATTTTATATATATTTATCAAACATAAGAAATTAATTTTTACGTAATTTTTATTTCAGAAATTTTGAGTTGCACTCTAATTTATTTATCCTAATTCAAGGTACACCATACTGCTTTACCATAATGTACGAACGAATCTTCTCATTTTTTACGGACACCGTATTCAACTCATGGTCAACTTCTTTGACCAAAAAATTTGGACAAAAATATCTTCCATTTCGTCTTCTTCTCCGCTCTCCACACCCTCCCCCCGTGTTACCCTCCTCCCCCCTCACCTTCGCGCCCCTGACGTCCTCCCCCCTCCCCCCCTCCCCCTCCGCGCCCTGACGTCCTCTGCTGTGCCCCTGACGTCCTACCCCCCCCTCCTCCATCGTCGTCACATCCCTGACGCCACACAACACTCACTGCCGCGCTCCCTGCCCCTTTTCTCTCGTCGTCGCGCTCCCCCCCTAGCCGCGCACCCCCCATGTCGCGCACGACGCACGGCAGGTTTGGGGGCAGCCCGGGCGCGCACGACGGGGATGGGGCAGCTGGGGGCGCGCGACGGGGAGGGGGGGGGGGGGGCAACATGGTGCGCATGGGGAAGGGGAAGAAGAAGAATGATGGGGGTATTTTCGTCAAAAAATGTTTGTCAAAGCGGTTGACCGTGAGTCGTGAACGATTTCCGTCAAAAGTGAGAAATTTCGTACATTATGGTAAAGTAATGTAGTGCATCTTGAATTAGGGTAAATAGAGTGGGATGCAACTCAAATTTTTTCTTTTTATTTTATGAAATTTAATTCTCGAAAATATAAAATTTTCAATCGCTTACAAAAAAAAAAAAATGTTAGGAGCATCTCACGCTTTTAACTGTCATGTGTATATTCAGGACTGTTAAAAATTTATACAGTCATTTCTAATTTAGGACTGTCAAAATTTTGGTTGATCTTATTTTATATGGACTGTCAAAATTTTGATAATTCTAAATATATATATAATTGTCAAAATTTTAATAATTTTATTTTTTCCAGAATTATTAAAATTTTCACCCTTATAAATATGTAAAATACTATCAGAATTTTGGTAATCCATGGCCAAATTTAGTGTGAAAACTATGAGTACTTTCTTTGCTTTCAGACTTTGTCCAGCTGAGCTGGATTGGGGGCAGGGAGCATATTTGCTTTCGCTGTCTCCAGACTTTGTTCAAAGCGGCCATCATCTCTCACGTGTAACAAGGCATCCAAAGTACTCAGAGCCCACACCTGTGCCACCACTCCAGCTCACTTAATCAATAATTAATTAATAAACCACACTACTGGAGGAAGAGGAAGACCATCTTTGAATCCTCCCAATAATTAAGAGGACGACTTTAGAGACTGTTAAAACACGTTCCACTCAGTGGCATACTTTGAATTTTTGTACACCGGAATTAAAATTCGATATTAAATTTTAATCAATATTTCTACAAAATTAGAATAAAAAAATAATATAAATTAGTTATAAAATATTCAGAAAATTGTAATGACAACATCGAACTTACTGTTTATTGTATAAAAGATATAAATTTTTTAAATATATAAATTGAACATAAGATCGACCTAATTTAGAACGTAAATTGAATTTTGTTTATTTATGTTCTAAACTAGAATATAATTTTTTTTTCCTATATTAAACTGGATTAAGGAGTAAAATGGAGATTAATAACTTAAGTCTACGTATGTTTTATTTTTTTTGTCTTTGTTTTGGACGCAAGTTTATATTTTTTTTACATGGTACATTGGAATTTCAATGACTAATTTTCTTTTAAACTTACTGGCACAAATTCATTTCCGTTTATAGCACAAAGGACATAAATAACTGCTTATTCGGCCAACGAAAATGACACGAGCATTCATTTTGTAGCACAAAGGACATAAATAACTGCTTATTCAGTTGATATATATTTGAGGTTAATTAAAAAAAAAAAAACCTATGTCACAGGAGGATCGATGTAATATTGAAATTAATGAGTGTCCTGAAGAACGAACCATCCACTCATGGAATGAATATAGTGTGCCAGTAAGTTCAAAAATAATTTGATTTCTGATTTACTTACTAAACTTAGGCGTAATTTTACTACTTACGTCCTAAATTAGCACGTAAGTTTACAATCTCGCCTTTTTTTAAATTAGCCACAACGAGTACTTAATTAGGCGACGTCAGGTAATTACTATCAGTTAATTTTATGGTTAGTAATTTACGCACCAAAATATGACGTATTTTACTTCTTTTTTTTATGTCCTATTTTAGGATGTAAGTTGTTGAGATTAGTTTTTAAATTTTTTCAGAGTTAGGATCAGTTTTTTATGTCTTATTTTATGACATGTTAGGCTTAGTTTAGAAATTTTACAAACTTTGTGTGTTTTATGAAATAAACAGAAACTTCAATGCTCCTTGAAAAATTTTCGGTAAAATATTTTCGTAACAAACATATATTATACTAGTTGTATTACATCATAACCGACAATAGATATTTACAATAATCTTCTACATGGTTTTATATTTGAAAATATTATAAAATATTTTTATTCTTAACTTTTAAGAAAGAGAAATACTACGGAGACATATTTTTTTTGACACACTCCATAACAACGCTGATGTGACAATGCATTATTGGATGTCAAAAAAAGTCTTAAAAGAGAAAAAATAATTAAATCCCAACAATACACTTTCACATAAATTTTGCTCAATATATATCACCAAATTCAGTAGATAACGATGATATATATATATATATATATATATATATATATATATATATATATATATATATATATATATATATATTCTTCGTATTCGAGTTTCGATATCTTTACTAAGCGCCTCAAAGTCAAGACGGTTATGCTGTTCTCAGCTGACCACTTAGAAGTATATAAAAATATGACACTATAATGGTTATAATAATAATAATAATAATTTGTATTGGATATAATATCATTGTTAATTAATATGATGAAAGAAAATATACATTAATTTAATTAGTCTAATTAGTTAATAAGTAATCTATTCTACTATATAATGAGGAAAGTAGGCTTCACCGTGAAAGTTTTCTTTCCAAAAATACCCTTCATTATATTTACTAATTAAAAATAATACCTACAATAAATTCCAATGACAACCATTTAAGGGATGCATTAATATATTATAGAAATCAAAGAGTTCATGCTACTTGCTAAGTTTTCTAACCTATTACCAAGAAATTCCAATGGTTGAACTCTTAACCTATATAATTAAAAACAGCAAAATTAAACCAACTCATCAAAATCATCCACTCCAAGATACGTGCAAAGCACGTACATATATACTAGTTATAGTAATGTAAAAAAAAAAAGTTCTCGTTTTTTCCCGCCCATTTGACGTCGAAATGAAGAAAGTATGAATTCCAACAGTTACGCATATGAAATATCGTCTATTCAAACAGCTTCTACTACCAACTACAACGGGTTATGGTGAGATCACCGCCGGCCTAGCTCGACTAGCTTAGTCCACTCCTGCACGTGGGGTGGGCCCCACACAAATAAATGCAAATTTACAATAGTAGTACACGAGATCTGTTCCCTCGTGCGCGCCCACCAATCGGATCCGGATCCAAGATTGCGGTTTGACCGTACTCGCAAACCTAAAAGAAGGGCGAAAAAAGAGAGACCAAGTTGGCGGGTTGGACCCGCAAGAATAGACCGCCTCCGAATCCGACTCTACTGGTCACTGTCACTTCGGCTGCGGGACCCGCATGGCTGTTGCACGTCGGACAGGGTACAGCTCTTTTTAGGAACGGTCAAGACTCGAGTGACAACGATGGGCCACTGATCACGTGGTGCTGACTCGGCTTTGTTTCCGGTCTAACTTTGATTATGACTCAATGTACGGTTTTTAAAGCCTTTTACCTGATTGTACTTCTGCCTAATTTTTCAAAAATTAATTTTGGTTGTATTGTACTTCCGAATATTTATTTATTAATTTCTAGTATACTCTTTTCAAGGTGTTAATTGGATCGGACCTGCAACTCGACCCAGATCCGGTTCGGTCAAACTTTGTGTGGACTGGTCCGGATCCAGTCAATTGGTCGATCCGGCTCGACTCACAGAGGAACTAGTTTCGGGCTGGGTCAGCATATCGGGCTCGATAGCCCAGTCCGCTTCAACACTTGAACCGAACTAAAATTTGATGGAAAATTCGATTGGTCCGGTCCGGTCAGTGACCCGAGTAGATTACCCTAGTACCTCCCAATATAAACGTTATTTATAACATTGGAGGTATATTTTAGTAAATTATCCTTACAACAGCTATATTAGCCTAAGATGTGATATTTTTACCAAGTTAACCCCAATATTATAATCGTTTAAGAGTATTTTGGTCATTTGCTAAAAATTACATTCTAGGTCCTATGTCGATCTTTCCTGAGAGCATGTCTTAGGTTTCACAACTTAACCTATATAAGTCTACTCAAAGTTTGGTCTTCATCCTATCCTATGTTCTCTATCTTTCAGTACCTACCTATGTTTCCCAAAATCTAGACATGTATCTTATCCTAGGTTCTTTATCTTTCGGAACCTATATAGGTTTCCTAAACGCTAGACCTGCATGGGCCACCACTAAAAAGACGTGTCACGCCCCGCTTCCCAGAATACGGTGAGCCGGGTACATAACATCATCCCCAGGCTACGCACCATACAAATATACCTGTACCCGTATTTGCGATTGTCGCCCGTAAGGTTTTAGGATAAGATTATAACAGGTCACATGGTGCATAATATATTAAATAACAAGTTAATTTCAGAATATTCTAAAATAGAAAATTTGTTATTCTACCCGCTTACAACCACTCACCTGTCACGCCCCAGTCCCAAAAGTATATGGAACCAGGCTACGTTGCATTGGCCAGCTGACACGTCACTAAGGGATTACCCAATTTAATGGACCCAAAGGAACGTGCTACGCTGTCCTAAAATACTACAAGTCTAATACAGGTAAAGTCTAATCTCATCCACAAAATATCAATGAATATGGGAATAAGTGCTGAATATATATAATGCTGTCTGAAATGTTATAGTACAAATCAGATAATGTCAGGTGGGAACAAACCCACTACAAAAGATAAGTAAAAGTACTGAAATAAGATAGACTAGAGCATCGTTTATCTAGGTAGTAACTCCAACTCCAGGTGTACTAAAGGATCAGGCAGACTCTGAAGGCAGCTCCTCTAACTCCTCCTCAGTGGCATATCTGGTCTCCTGTCCAGGTCCATACACTGTGGGATGGAATGTCTCATCTAAATCTGGAAGGGAACCAGGTCCTCAGTGGGACATAACAAGATACATAAAAGCATGCCATGTATATAAATACTGAATAAATAAATAGAGGGTGTACTAGCCATCTAAGTGAATGCAATGTGAGACAACTTTAGTACGTATGGGAAAGTGTGGGCTAGACATATGCTGACGTAATTCACCAACCGTAGTGACTGGCTAGTATATGCCACATATGCCCCCGTTCAAGGGCACTCTGTAATTCCCCATCTCCGAAGAGCATTGTAACGGTAATATATATATATATAACGTCCGTATCACTCCGTCGAGTGCGGTATCTGTATAAAAGAGGTGGATGTCCCATACGCCTATTAGTTGTTCTCCCCGCCCAATGTAACTAATGCCAAGTCATAGCTTTCCTGAATTTTCCTGAGTTCGTGCTAAGCCGTGATGCACGTCACACGTACTGGTAGCTAATCAACTACGTAAACTTGCATCCCAAAATAAAGTGCAACCTTGTTGCGTGTACAGGTGTTAAGGTCTAGGAGGATATTAGGATACCCTCGCAGCTGTCAGGTAGGTTGGCTAGAATCTAAGTTAGTTACACTACTTGTCAACGTACTTGTTGACGGTACCCGAGGCAGTCTCAGATACATACTGTTATATGTAAATTTACTAACAATAACATTCAACAGTTAATAATTAAACAGTAAAAACTTGGCAAGGTATACTTGCCTACTTCTCTGTGTTGGGCGAGCCAAAAATCTGTTCTCGCAGTCAAGTCTGAGGGGTCCTGTGACCTGGGGTCACTGACTGCGTCATAGGCGTACTTTGTTCATGTAATCCCCCTGATTTTTCAAGAATTTTTAATTTGGATTTTTCACAATTTTCTGGATTTTTCTGGGATTTTTCTGTAATTAAAACCTAGGATATTGGTAATTAAATAATTTTTAATTACTGTTAAATAATATTAAAATATTATGGAAATAATATTTTATGGTGTAAAATGAAAAACTGGACATAGGATAATTTTCCGGGAATTTATTGGACCCCGGAAGCATTTTTAAAGCCCTAAAAACTAGTTTAATATAAACCGAATTAAACCCTGAAATAAACCCGGTCCAATTGAACCAAACCAACCCAAACTAACCCAGACCCGGTTCACTAAACCGAACCCAGCCTTATCGGGTCGGGTCGTGTAAACACCCTAAATTTTTTCAGATTTTTAAAAATCAATTTTGGGATTTAAAATGCATTTTCAGGAATTTACATAGGACATGTAGTGAGTTTATAATTTTTAATTGCCAATAAACAACATTAAAATGTAATTAAAATATGATTTTATGGTGTAAAATAGAAAACCGGACTTAGGGTAATTTTCTGGAATTTTATTGGACCTCGGACCTAATTTTAAAAGCCTAAAAACTATTTTCAAAATTAATTAATTAATTAATTTATATTATATTATCATTATTCCTATTTTTATTTATTTTTCTGCCTTGGGCTAGGCCCGGCCCAGTGGGCCGAGCCCATGAATCTCAGCCCAGCCTCACCCTTAACGGGTCGGGCGGGTCCGCTCACCCGGAGCCCGCCGCCCGACCCGACCCGGACCCCGGTCACCCCTGTCCCCAGTCCCCCACGACCCCGTGAAACCCGCCGCCCGCCGCGTTCTCCGGCGACGTGGCCGGAGAACCTCCCCACGACGTCCCCCTCCGATTCTCCTGCCCACGACCGCCCGGCCAGCCTCCTATAAATCCCCTCGCCTCCGCCTCCTTTCCCCCTACAACCCGAGCCCTAACCCTAACTCCACCCTGCTCCGGCGATCGCCGTCCTCCCCTAGCCGCTGCCATCAGCCTCCTGCGCCACCTCCTCCAGCCGTGAGCCACCGTCCAGACCTCCTCTCCCCTTCCTCCTCCTCCCCAGGCGGAGCCGACCCCGAGTCCAACTCCTCCCCGCCGTTCGAGAGCCGCCCGAGCCCTACGCCGTCGACCCCCGCCGCTCCGGTACGTCGCCGCCCCTCGCCTGAGCCGCCGCAGCCCCGGCCCGACCTCGCCGACCGACGGCCAGACCCCCAGAGCCCCGGACACGCGGACACAGCACCGGACACAGGGAACCCTAGCCGAGGACACGTGTCCAGGACACGATACGGACACAGAAAACCCCGATTTCTCGGTCCCCTTCAGGTGCGTGTATCTTTTTGCTCGTAGCTCTGTTTTCGTTTCCGCAAATTGCGTTGTGAAGTCTGTATGACCCTCTCGGTGTTCGGATAAACTGTTCGGGACATCGCGTTCTGTGGTGATCGCACACCGCGATCCAAAAACAGGAAAAACTCAGGCCCTGTTTCACCCCGGAACTGAGTACGCCCCGCCAAACGGGACGACTTGGTCGCGTGCGGTCTTCACAGATACGTGCGCCTCGTTGATACGGACGTGTGGGATTTCGTGGAAGCTGATTCGGGTGTGTGTGCACACCGGAATCGACGCGTATCCGCGGACATCGCCCCGTATCCGCCTTTTCTGCATTTCGACCTAACTTTGTGTACACACGTCGGATCGAGACGAAACTTGTGCCATCGGACTCGTATTGATACGCTGGTCCTGTGGGTCAAGTTTGGTCCGATTCTGAGAACGTTGACGAAATCACGTGTCGTGGGCCCTACAGGCCCCGCTCGACGGGCGATTTCGTGATCGGCTCATCGAAATTCAAATCTGAAAGTTCCGTTGGGTTCGTATCAGTGTTTCTGACCTGTTGACACTAAGTTTGGTGAATTTGGAGACCATTGACCCTGACACGTTTTTCGGTGCAAAGCGGGCCCACCGGTGGACCCCGTTTTGGCCCGAAATTGCCTTTTTGCCCTTGTCTTCAAATTGGACTCAAGGACAGGCGTTTCTAGCTGTTTGACACCTTCTGAGCGTGATGGTACTGTTTATTTCAGCTTTCGGAGACATCTCTGGGAATTTTCGAAACCAGGACCTAAGTGGAATCCTAACCTCAGGCAAGTGCACCTTGCCAAACTTGCAGTCATTATTTTCATATTTTCTGTAAAAATACTCTGCTAGATGTCTTGTGCAATTTCTTATAACCTGTTTTAAACTGCTTAACCTAGGGAACGTATGACGTACCTAGTGTCCGATCATAGTCGGGTGCCAACACCGTACGCGGTGTTGGGTTCGTCATTTAGAGATGGATTACGACCCCCTTATTTTGTACTTGACCTCTCAAGTACTCTACAATCCAGGACACTTGACACTATCATGGACAGAATCTTCCCGAGTTATTCGTGGGGATTCTGAATAGGATACAGGACTTGACAGAGTTATTTATTTATAGACAGTATGACTTGTTGCATTAGTTATAATCCCGCTGACATGGACATGAGACGTTATGGTCATGGCTTGCGTGATTACATGGGGTGGGGAGAGACACACAGGCTACAGGCTGTTCTATATATATATCTACTATTATTGTGAGGTTGTAGACTCTCCAGCAGAGCTAGACCCTTTACGTGTTATTACTGCTACCGGCTCCCCGACACAGAGCTTGTAGCGGTCTCAGCCTGAGTACTAGTGTTGCTCTCATTTGCATATCACATAGATGGTTAGTTACTTAGTTTACCCTGCTGTTCATTATTTATTGCACTGCTTATTTATTTTGGCTTGTATTATTTGTGCCTTGCTATGTCCACTGAGGACCTGGAATGGATTATGTCCCCAGGTTTAGCTGAGGAGCAGTACCCCGAGATATACGGGACAGGAGCTGAAGCTATTGCTGGAGCTGAACCGAACACTGAAGACGAGGTGACTGCCGAGGACTTCTCCTGAGTGCTTGTTCCAGTACTCAGTATTTATTTCATGTTTACATCTTTTGTTCCTGGCCTATAGAGCCAGTTTATTTCAGACTTAAGTCGGATTGTTGCTCCGACTGACTTGCTGTGATGATGTTGCTACTTATTTCCATTTGATTATGCAGTTTATTTCTTTATCTTCATGGATGAGATTAGTGTGACTTGTGTAGTAGACCTTATTTACAGCTTAAGTACGCCCTGATGGCTCCATTAAATTGGGTTATCCATCGGTGCGTGCTGCTGGCCATTGCCACGCATCTCCAGTCCCTCGGCATTTTGGGACTGGGGCGTGACATGGTTTTTTTGGTGGCCCATGCAGGTCGAAACTAAATTGTTCGGTTTCAACTTAGGGACCGAACAGGCATGCAATAAGATAGGTTATAGGATCTCATCCATATATTTAATCGTTTTTGAACTCTATGTCGAATTCAATTAAATTGCTTGAACTGCATCCTGTTTTGATTCCTCTGTGCGTTCTCATTGTTTTCTTTTGATGCAGAGAAATGGATCCCAGAAGTGGTGACGAGACCCCCTTGGGTACATCGACTGAAGCAGGGTTTACCTGCGAGGCTGGAACGACGCCAGATACTAGAGGACAATCCTCTCAGAGCAACCAAACTGGCCAGCCAAGTTCCAGGTTCAGGCGTGATGACATCCCGCCTCCTCCCCAGTTCCCTCCAACGATGCCTGTCTTTCCCCCAGGACAGGCAATGGACGGCCAGCAAATGTTCCAGATGTTCTACTCCATGATGCAGGCACAACAACAGATTCAACAGGAGACCCAACGCCGGGAGGTCGAGAACCTAAGGAACAGCCTGGTCGCAGCATTGGAGCATGCAAATCCACCAAATCGGCGGCCAACGACGGGATCTATTACGGATTTCCGTCAACTCAAGTCCCGTACCTTCTCGGGCAAGGAAGGACCAACTGAAGTGCATGAATGGCTTACAAACACACAGCATCAGTTGGAGGCCGCTGAACTACCAAGGGACAAATGGATGACTGCCGTCAGGATGCAACTGACGGACAACGCGCATCATTGGTGGCTGTCCGAAGAAAGAAGGCTCGGACATGATCAGGTTACCTGGGAGGAGTTCTCCAGACTCTTCCAGGAAATGTACATCCCTGCTGTGGCTCGGTCAGAACTCCGAGACAGATTCAACCGCCTGATCCAGGGCAACATGACGGTGGAGGAATATAACGCCGAATTCATTCGCCTGAGCCGCTTTGCCCCTTCTCTAATTCCTACCGAAGAAGAGAAGGCGGAGAAGTTCTTTGATGGGCTCAGGTTTGAACTTCAGAAGTTAATCGGATCGATCGCGCCCACCTCTTACACCGACATCCTAGCTGCAGCACGTCGGCTGGAGCGCGTTACTCGGAGGGAATCAAGCCTGAAACGTCCCTTCTCCTCAGCACCGTCCAAGTCATCACCAGGGGAATCTGCTAAACGTCCCCAGAAGAGTCCGCCTCCAAGTGCAGCAACTAAGAACCTGCCTACTTGCCACTACTGCAGCAAGGTAGGACATGTTGAAAAGGAATGTCGACGCAAGCTGGGACTCTGCCTGGTTTGCGGATCTGGACAACACTTCTCCAAGGACTGCTCGGAACGTCGGGAGGGAGTTCCGAATCGACCAGCTCCACCTGCAGCTCTTCCAGCTGGGGGAGCAACTCAGACAGGGCCTGGAGGAGCCAGGCCACCTCTACCACCTCAGGCAGCACTGTTCCAACAAGCTCGTCAGCAAAGGGGTCCCGCTCAGGGACGAGGTCAGGCATATGCACTAGCAGTCACTGAGGAAGCTACTGCAGGCGAAGTGATAGCAGGTACCATATTAGTAGCTTCAATTCCTGCTGTAGCATTATTTGATTCTGGAGCTTCGCATTCATTTATTGCTGCTAGCTTCGTAGCCACACATAGAATAGCTACCGCACCTCTCTCGAAGATGAAGAGAATACTAACGGAAGGTGGAATTATCCCGGTTAGTGATACTTGTAGATCATGTTCGGTAGTAGTCTGTGGCCGAGAGATGCGAGCCCAATTTCTGATCTTTTCTATGCCTGATTACGATGTTGTACTTGGTATGGACTGGTTAAGTCAGTACCATGCGACACTGGATTGCCGGCTTGGAAAAGTGATATTTAGACCCCCTAGCCTTCCTGAGTTTGAATTTCTACGAGGAGCTGTAGAACAAGGGGTCCAGCCAACTCTTAGGGTATTGACTGTAGAAGAAGATTCAAGTTACCCAAGAGTCATAACGAAATTTGTGGATGTATTTCCCGACGACCTTCCAGGTTTACCACCTGATCGAGAGATAGAATTCACAATAGACCTAACTCCAGGAGCCGAACCTATCACCTCATCGGTATATCGGCTAGCACCTAAGGAGTTAGTGGAGCTGAAAACACAAGTTGACGACCTTCTGGAGAAAGGATTTATCCGGCCCTGTGTTTCACCATGGGGAGCACCTATACTTTTTGTACCCAAGAAGGACGGATCTGTACGGCTGTGCATTGATTACAGAGCCCTTAATGCTGTAACTATTAAGAACCGGTACCCATTACCACGCATTGATGATTTGTTTGACCAGTTGAGTGGTGCTAAGGTATTCTCAAAGATTGACCTTAGATCCGGTTATCACCAGATTAGGGTGAAGAAGGAAGATATCCCAAAGACAGCCTTCAGAACTAAGTATGGGCATTATGAGTTCCTAGTTATGCCGTTTGGTTTAACCAACGCACCCGCCGTATTTATGAGTCTGATGAACGGGGTCTTCCATCAGTACTTGGATAAGTTCGTGGTGGTGTTTATTGATGATATCCTAGTCTACTCTAAGAACCACGAAGAGCACGAGAAACACCTTAGAATTATGCTAGAAACCTTGAGAAGGGAGAAGCTGTATGCCAAACTCAGCAAATGTGAGTTCTGTATGGACAAGGTGCCATTCTTAGGGCATATTATCTCGGGTGAAGGACTGTCTGTGGACCCAGAGAAAGTCACTGCTATAGAAACCTGGCCTACCCCTACCTCTGTTGCGGAAGTGAGAAGTTTTCTTGGACTTGCTGGGTATTACCGGCGGTTCGTAGAAAATTTTTCAAGAATCGCAGAGCCGATGACTAAGCTGACACGGAAGGATCAGGAGTTCATATGGACGAAAGAATGCCAGCATGCCTTTGAAGAATTGAAGAGGCGTCTAACAACAGCACCAGTCTTGACTCTTCCCTCAGGGTCAGGAGGTTTTGTTGTATATAGTGATGCGTCCGGTAGTGGACTAGGTTGTGTCTTGATGCAACATGGCAAGGTTATCGCTTATGCATCAAGGCAGCTGAAGGTCCACGAGAAGAACTACCCAACGCACGACCTGGAGCTAGCTGCAGTTATTTTTGCATTGAAGATCTGGAGACATTATCTGTATGGAGAAAAGGTCGAGATATTCACTGATCATAAGAGCTTGAAGTATGTTTATACACAGAAGGAGCTCAACATGAGGCAAAGGCGTTGGCTTGAGTTGATGGTGGACTTTGACATCGATCTGCAGTACCACCCGGGGAAAGCAAATATTGTAGCCGACGCCCTCAGCAGAAAACCCTCGGCTTATTTCTTGACGGAGCAGCCCGAGCTATTGAAGGATCTACAAGAGCTCCAGATAGAGGTTATTTTACCTGGACAAAATGGTTTGCTGGCTAACCTTGAAGTGAAGTCATCGCTGGTGGAGAGAATCAAGGAAGCTTTGCCTAATGATGCCAGATTCCGAAGGCTGAGAGAAAGAACAGAAGCAGGCTTGTAGACGGGACTTCGCATCCACGAGGACGGAACATTAAGGTGCGGAAATCGCCTATGTGTTCCAAATGGAGAATTAAGGCAGGAGTTGATGACAGAAGCCCATAGCTCCATATACTCGGTTCATCCAGGAGGAACCAAGATGTACCGGGACTTAAGACAATATTACTGGTGGCATGGGATGAAAAGAGAAATATCCCGCTTCGTGGCAAAATGCTTAGTCTGCCAACAGGTGAAGGCCGAGCACCAAAGGACTGCAGGTATGTTGCAGCCACTTCCCATCCCTGAATGGAAGTGGGAGCATATTACCATGGACTTCGTCACTGGATTTCCAAGAAGCCCTAGTGGAAAGGATGCAGTATGGGTCATCGTGGACCGGCTCACTAAGTCGGCTCACTTCTTGCCGTTCAGAGTCGGACAATCCACGGAAGTACTAGCCGACATGTATATACGTCAGATCGTAAAATTACATGGAGTGCCGGTTAGTATCGTATCAGATCGAGACTCAAGATTTATATCTCACTTCTGGCGAAGCATGCAAGAGAGTCTCGGCACCAGGCTCAAATTCAGTACTGCCTATCATCCTCAGACAGACGGACAGTCAGAGCGCACAATTCAGATCCTGGAAGATATATTGCGATCCTGTATACTGGACTTTGGAGGATCTTGGGAAGATCATCTGCATTTAGTGGAGTTCTCCTACAACAATAGCTATCAGGCAAGCATTCAGATGGCACCCTTCGAAGCATTGTACGGAAGGAAGTGCAGGTCGCCGGTATGCTGGAGTGACGTTGGCGAACGTCAATTACTGGGTCCAGAGTTGGTAACGGAGACAGTGGAGAAAGTAAAACAGATTCAGAACCATCTCCGTGCAGCCCAGGATAGACAGAAGCATTGGGCAGATGCACACAGACGACCCCTGGAGTTCAAGGAAGGAGAGCATGTATTTTTGAGGATCTCGCCCACTAGAGGTACTATCAGATTCAGCAGCAGAGGCAAGTTAAGCCCAAGGTACATTGGGCCATTTGATATCCTGGAGCGCATTGGTGAGGTGGCTTACCGTCTTGCATTACCTCCATCCTTAGAGGGAGTGCATGACGTATTCCACGTCTCACAATTGAGGAGGTATGTGACGGACCCAAGCCATATAGTTGATCATTCTGAGATTTCAGTGGGACCTAGCCTGAGATACGAAGAGCAGCCAGTGGGTATACTCGACACCAGCGAGAAGACACTGCGAGGGCAGACTATCAGGCTAGTTCGAGTAGCTTGGAAACAATACTCTCCAGGCGAATCGACCTGGGAGCGAGAAGATGTTATGCGGCAGCGTTATCCGCATTTATTTGCAGAATCAGGTAACCTAAGCATTTTAATTCTGTAAATCTTGTCTTTATAGTTTATCCTTCGATTGCGAGGACGCAATCCTCTTAAGGGGGGTAGATTGTAAACACCCTAAATTTTTTCAGATTTTTAAAAATCAATTTTGGGATTTAAAATGCATTTTCAGGAATTTACATAGGACATGTAGTGAGTTTATAATTTTTAATTGCCAATAAACAACATTAAAATATAATGAAAATATGATTTTATGGTGTAAAATAGAAAACCGGACTTAGGGTAATTTTCTGGGATTTTATTGGACCTCGGACCTAATTTTAAAAGCCTAAAAACTATTTTCAAAATAAATAAATTAATTAATTAATATTATATTATCATTATTCCTATTTTTATTTATTTTTCTGCCTTGGGCCCGGCCCGGCCCAGTGGGCCGAGCCCATGAATCTCAGCCCAGCCTCACCCTTAACGGGTCGGGCGGGTCCGCTCACCCGGAGCCCGCCGCTCGACCCGACCCGGACCCCGGTCACCCCTGTCCCCAGTCCCCCACGACCCCGTGAAACCCGCCGCCCGCCGCGTTCTCCGGCGACGTGGCCGGAGAACCTCCCCACGACGTCCCCCTCCGATTCTCCCGCCCACGACCGCCCGGCCAGCCTCCTATAAATCCCCTCGCCTCCGCCTCCTTTCCCCCTACAACCCGAGCCCTAACCCTAACTCCACCCTGCTCCGGCGACCGCCGTCCTCCCCTAGCCGCTGCCATCAGCCTCCTGCGCCACCTCCTCCAGCCGTGAGCCACCGTCCAGACCTGCTCTCCCCTTCCTCCTCCTCCCCAGGCGGAGCCGACCCCGAGTCCAACTCCTCCCCGCCGTTCGAGAGCCGCCCGAGCCCTGCGCCGTCGACCCCCGCCGCTCTGGTACGTCGCCGCCCCTCGCCTGAGCCGCCGCAGCCCCGGCCCGACCTCGCCGACCGACGGCTAGACCCCCAGAGCCCCGGACACGCGGACATAGCACCGGACACAGGGAACCCTAGCCGAGGACACGTGTCCAGGATACGATACGGACACAGAAAACTCCGATTTCTCGGTCCCCTTCAGGTGCGTGTATCTTTTTGCTCGTAGCTCTGTTTTCGTTTCCGCAAATTACGTTGTGAAGCCTGTATGACCCTCTCGGTGTCCGGATAAACTGTTCGGGACATCGCGTCCTGTGGTGATCGCACACCGCGATCCAAAAACAGGAAAAACCCAGGCCCTATTTTACCCCGGAACTGAGTACGCCCCGCCAAACGGGACGACTTGGTCGCGTGCCGTCTTCACAGATACATGCGCCTCGTTGATACGGACGTGTGGGATTTCGCGGAAGCTGATTCGGGTGTGCGTGCACACCGGAATCGACGCGTATCCGCGGACATCGCCCCGTATCTGCCTTTTTTGCATTTTGACCTAACTTTGTGTACACACGTCGGATCGAGACGAAACTTGCGCCATCGGACTCGTATCGATACGCTGGTCCTGTGGGTCAAGTTTGGTCCGATTCTGAGAACGTTGACGAAATCGCGTGTCGTGGGCCCCATAGGCCCCGCTCGACGGGCGATTTCGTGATCGGCTCATCGGAATTCAAATCTGAAAGTTCCGTTGGGTTCGTATCAGCATTTCTGACCTGTTGACACTAAGTTTGGTGAATTTGGAGACCATTAACCCTGACACATTTTTCGGTGCAAAGCGGGCCCACCGGTGGACCCCATTTTGGTCCGAAATTGCCGTTTTTGCCCTTGTCTCCAAATTGGACTCAAGGACAGGCGTTCCTAGCTGTTTGACACCTTCTGAGCGTGATGATACTGTTTATTTCAGCTTTCGAAGACATCTCTGGGAATTTCCGAAACCAGGACCTAAGTGGAATCCTAACCTCAGGCAAGTGCACCTTGCCAAACTTGTAGTCATTATTTTCATATTTTCTGTAAAAATACTCTGCTAGATGTCTTGTGCAATTTCTTATAACCTGTTTTAAACTGCTTAACCTAGGGAACGTATGACGTACCTAGTGTCCGATCATAGTCGGGTGCCAACACCGTACGCGGTGTTGGGTTCGTCATTTAGAGATGGATTACGACCCCCTTATTTTGTACTTGACCTCTCAAGTACTCTACAACCCAGGACACTTGACACTATCATGGACAGAATCTTCCCGAGTTATTCGTGGGGATTCTGAATAGGATACAGGACTTGACAGAGTTATTTATTTATAGACAGTATGACTTGTTGCATTAGTTATAATCCCGCTGACATGGACATGAGACGTTATGGTCATGGCTTGCGTGATTACATGGGGTGGGGAGAGACACACAGGCTACAGGCTGTTCTATATATATATCTACTATTATTGTGAGGTTGTAGACTCTCCAGCAGAGCTAGACCCTTTACGTGTTATTACTGCTACCGGCTCCCCGACACAGAGCTTGTAGCGGTCTCAGCCTGAGTACTAGTGTTGCTCTCATTTGCATATCACATAGATGGTTAGTTACTTAGTTTACCCTGCTGTTCATTATTTATTGCACTGCTTATTCATTTTGGCTTGTATTATTTGTGCCTTGCTATGTCCACTGAGGACCTGGAATGGATTATGTCCCCAGGTTTAGCTGAGGAGCAGTACCCCGAGATATACGGGACAGGAGCTGAACCGAACACTGAAGACGAGGTGACTGCCGAGGACTTCTCCTGAGTGCTTGTTCCAGTACTCAGTATTTATTTCATGTTTACATCTTTTGTTCCTGGCCTATAGAGCCAGTTTATTTCAGACTTAAGTCGGATTGTTGCTCCGACTGACTTGCTGTGATGATGTTGCTACTTATTTCCATTTGATTATGCAGTTTATTTCTTTATCTTCATGGATGAGATTAGTGTGACTTGTGTAGTAGACCTTATTTACAGCTTAAGTACGCCCTGATGGCTCCATTAAATTGGGTTATCCATCGGTGTGTGCTGCTGGCCATTGCCACGCATCTCCAGTCCCTCGGCATTTTGGGACTGGGGCGTGACAGGTCGGATCTAAACCCGACCCAAAATCCGCAAACCTAAACCCATACTTAAACAATAATGGGTCGGGCCGGATTCATATGAACCCGACCCGCGGACCCGAAACCCAAACCCCAATCTGAACCCTAATCCCATTCCTAGTCGGAATTCGACCGGCGGCCACCCTATATATCCCCTCGGCCCGTCGGAACCCTAGATCCCTCCATCTCTCCTCTCTTCCCTCTTCTTCCTCCTCCGCCTCCGTCAACACGCAGCACCGGCCGCCCATCTCCTAGCACCACCTTCCCCAGTCGACACCCCCTCACCGCTCCGCCATAGCCCAGCACCACCACCCTACGAGGAGTCCCTCCGGTCAACCTCGAACCCCCGACCTCCCAGCCGTCGATCACCCTCCGTCCCAAAGCCCGACACCTCCACCACCGGAAACCCCTCTCCTTCTTCCTCCTTCCCAGAACCCCCGTGCCCTAGCCCTCTACCTGTCTTCCTCGGCCACGAACCCTGACACAGCAGCTCCCCGACCCGCTGACCTAGCCCCGGACACGTCAAACCCTAGCTTGGATACGGCAGTGCAGGACACAGCGGACACGAGCACCTCAAACCCTAGTACCGTGAACACAGAGACCCGGACACGTCCAGGACAGGAAGGAGACCCTCGGACACGAGAAATCGATCTTCACGGAGCCCTGTTCAGGTAGCGTTTCCTCTCTCCTCGTTCCTCCGTTTTCGAATCTGTCAGTTGTAACGCGTAGACTGTACGACCATCTCGGTGCCCGTCAACTCGCTCTGTGCATCGCGCCCTGTGGCGATCGCGAACCGCGATCCAAAAACAGGAAAAACAACGCCCTGTTTCACCCCGGAACTGAGTGAGCTCCGCCAAACGGGACGACTTGGTCGCACGCGGTCTTTACCGAAACGTGCGCGTCGTTGATACGGACGTGTGGGATTTCGCAGAAGTCGATTCGGATGTGCGTGCACACCGAAATCAATACGTATCCGCCGATACCTCCCCATATCCGTCGATTCTGGAATACGCTGTAACTTTGTGTACACACGTCGGATCAAAACAAAACTTACACCATCGGACTCGTAGCAATACGCTGGTCCTGAGACCCAAGTTTGGTTCGATTCTGAGAACGTTGACGAAATCGCGTATCGGGGGCCCCACAGGCTCCACTTGACGGGCGATTTTGTGATCGGCTCATCGGAATCCAATTCTGGAAGTTCCGTTGGGTTCGTATCATCGTTCCTGACTTGTTGACACTAAGTTGGGCGAATTTGGAGACCGTTGACCCTGGTACATTTTTCGGTGCGAAGTGGCCCACATGTGGACCCCGCTTTAACCCGAAAATGTCATTTTTGCCCCTGTGTCCAAATTGGACTTAAGGACAGGCATTTCTAGCTATTTGATATTTTCTGGATATGATGGTGATATTTATTTCAGCAACCGGAGTAGTACCTGCAGATCACACAGAGACCAGAGCCACAGTTGGAGCCAGGACCCCAGGCAAGTGTACCTTGCCAAACTTGTAGTATATTGATTCATATTATTCCCTTGTTTTATTCCTGTGATTGTTGTGCATGCTTGACCTAGGACCGTGTGACTTACTTAGCGTCCGATTAATAGTCGGGTGCCAACACTGTACGCAGAGTTGTGTAATGTCATCTAGAGATGGATACCGAGACCCGATATATTATCGTACTTGTCCTATCAAGTACGATATACCCAGGACACTTGACACTATTCATGAGACGGAATCTTCCTGAGATATTCATGGTGATTCTGTATAGGATACAGTTTTATGACTTACACAGTTTACATGCTTAGATTTTATCCAGACTTGTTGCATTAGATATGGTTTTGCGTGTCATGGACATGAGATGTGAGATTACATTGGGTGGGGAGAGATTTACCATACAAAAGGCTGATTATATATATAATAATTTAATGGAAGTGCCTTAGTCTCTGGCGACAGAACTATGGTACCGTACTGGCCCTTCGAGAGAATACTGCTATGGGTTTCTCCGACACTGATCCTGTAGTAGTCTCAGCCCGAGTATGACTAGAACTCTCACTTGCATATCACTTAGCTGGTTATTTATTTACCCTATTGTTTCATTTATTGCTGCACTGTATTTATTTTGGCATGAGCTTTCATGTACCTTGCTATGTCTCCTGAGGACCTGGATCCGGATTATGTCCCCAGGATTAGCTGACGAGATCTATCCCGAGGTATACGGGACCGGAGCATTAGCATTAGCAGAAGCAGGTGCCTACAAGGGAGCAGAACCAGGATCCGAGGACGAGATCGTACCAGAGGACTTCTCCTGAGTATTGTCTTGAGATACTCATTTATTTCTGTTTCTAGTTATTCTATTTCCAGACTATTGCACTGATGTATCAGACTTGTTCTCGGATTGTTCTCCGAGACACTTTTATTGAGATTTGCTAGTTTATTTTATTTACATTATTCTGGCATTTGTTCTGTGATTATCTGTTGTGGATGAGATTGGTATAGACCGTGACTTGTATCATTGGACCTATTTATTGTTATATTACAGCTTAAGTATGCCCCGATGGATCCATTAAATTGGGTTTGTCCATCGGTGTGTGCTGCTGGCCATTGTCACGTGTCCAGTCCCTCGGTATTTTGGGACTGGGGCGTGACATGGTTTTTGTGGTGGCCCATGCAGGTCTACGACTAAATTGTTCGGTTTCAACTTAGGGACCGAGCAAGCCTGCACTAAGGATAGGATAAGTTTTAGGATCTCATCCACTTGCTTGAAATATTCTTGATATCTATATCGAATTCAAATTAAATTCTCGATTTGCATCTTGCCTTGATTCCTGTGCGCCTCTTATAGTTTATTTTTGATACAGAGTAATGGATTCAAGAGCAAACGACGAAACTCCAGCAAATACACCAATATGTGCTGTAGTCACCTACGGAGAAGATGAAGTGACGCCATTGAGCGGAGATCCCTCTACTCAACAAGGCAGCCAAGCAGATCAGCATGCTCCTAGATTTCGGCGAGATGACATCCCACCGCCTCCGCAGTTCATTCCACCAATGCATGTTTTCCCACCAGGACAAGTCATGGATGGGCAACAGATGTTCTAAATGATCTACGCAATGATGCAAGCCCAACAACATATTTATCAAGAAGCTCAGCGTCGCGAGGCAGATTACTTGAGGAACAGCCTAGTAAATGCACTGGAGCAGGCCAACCTACCAAATCGACGGCAACCGACGGGCTCTATCACCGATTTTCGCCAGCTGAAGCCCCGTACCTTCTCAGGAAAGGAGGAGCCCACAGAAGTTCATGAGTGGATCACCAACATACAACATCAATTAGAAGCAGCAGAGCTTCCAAGGGAACGTTGGATGACTGCCGTCAGAATGCAATTGACGGGCAATGCACATCACTAGTGGCTATCTGAGGAGACCCGACTCGGACCAGACCAAGTCACTTGGGAGGAGTTCTCCAGACTCTTTCAGGAGATGTATATTCCAGCCATCGCTCGATCAGAACTGCGGGACAAGTTCAATCGCCTCATTCAGGATACTATGACGATGGAAGAGTACAACGCAGAATTCATTCGTCTGAGTCGCTTCGCCCCTACCTTGATCCCGACAGAAGAAGAAAAGGCTGAGAAGTTCTTCGACGGACTAAACATCGAGCTACAGAAACTAATTGGATCCGTTGCACCAACATCCTACTCAGACATCCTTGCTGCAGCCCGACGCATGGAGCGCGTCACCAAGAGAGATACCAGTCTGAAGCGACCTTCCACATCAGCACCAGCCCGAGCATCGCATGGAGAAGCTGCAAAGAAACCTCATCTGCATCAAGCACCACAGGGAGCTGTATCCAAATCATTAACTCTTCCTACTTGTCACTACTGCGGCAAGATAGGCCATATGGAGAAGGAGTGTAGACGTAAATTTGGACTATGCTTAGGTTGCGAATCCAGACAGCATGCAGTGAGAGACTGCCCTGAGTGTAGAGAAGGAGCACCAAGGGCAAACCAGCAAGCCCTACCAGCACCAGGAGGATATCAACCACGGCCACCCTTGGCACCTCGACCAGCACTCTTCCAGCAGGCCCAGCAACAGCAGAGGACACCACCTCAAGGACGCGGACAAGCTTTCGCGATGACTTTGGAGGATGCACAGATTCATGGAGTAGCTACTACGCGTAAGTTTTTGTAGTTTTTGTTTCTAGTATTGTTTTAGTTCGTGCCCGTTGGTTCGTGACCTCAGCCTTAACCTAGTAATTTGAACTTGCTAATAATCGATAACCTAGAATATTTATAATTGATAACCTAGTATGATAAGTGATAACCTAGTTTTTCTAAAATTTAGTGTTCTAGATCTCCTTCATACGGGAGATTGCGTAAACTTTCATTGCTTAGGGAAATAATTCCCTATGTGATCTTGCTTAACCCTCAACCTTGATTTTTCTTGATCGTGATGTGCTTCGACCAATGTCTACAAACCGTGTCATCTTTGTTGATCGGTTATTCTTTGATTGAGAGGACGCAATCCTCTTAAGGGGGGTAGATTGTAATCCCCCTGATTTTTCAAGAATTTTTAATTTGGATTTTTTATAATTTTCTGAATTTTTTGGGATTTTTTGTAATTAAAACCTAGGATATTGGTAATTAAATAATTTTTTATTACTGTTAAATAATATTAAAATATTATGGAAATAATATTTTATGGTGTAAAATGGAAAACTGGACATAGGGTAATTTTTTGAAAATTTATTGGACCCCGGAAGCATTTTTAAAGCCCTAAAAACTAGTTTAATATAAACCGAATTAAACCCTGAAATAAACCCGGTCCAATTGAACCAAACCAACTCAAACCAACCCAGACCCGGTTCACTAAACCGAACCCAGCCTTATCGGGTCGGGTCGGATCTAAACCCGACCCGAAACCCGCAAACCCAAACCCATACTTAAACAATAATGGGTCGGGCCGGATTCATATGAACCCGACCCGCGGACCCGAAACCCAAACCCGAAAACAAACCCCAATCTGAACCCTAATCCCATTCCTAGTCGGAATCCGACCGGCCGCCACCCTATATATCCCCCTCGGCCCGCCGGAACCCTAGATCCCTCCATCTCTCCTCTCTTCCCTCTTCTTCCTCCTCTGCCTTCGTCAACCCGCAGCACCGGCCGCCCATCTCCTAGCACCACCTTCCCCAGTCGACACCCCCTCACCGCTCCGCCATAGCCCAGCACCACCACCCTACGAGGAGTCCCTCCGGTCGACCTCGAACCCCCGACCTCCCAGCCGTCGATCACCCTCCGTCCCAAAGCCCGACACCTCCACCACCGGAAACCCCTCTCCTTCTTCCTCCTTCCCAGAACCCCCGTGCCCTAGCCCTCTACCCGTCGCCCTCGGCCACGACCCCCGACACAGCAGCTCCCCGACCCACTGACCTAGCCCCGGACACGGCAAACCCTAGCTTGGACATGGCAGTGCAGGACACAGCGGACACGAGCACCTTAAACCCTAGTACCGTGGACACAGAGACCCGGACACGTCCAGGACACGAAGGAAACCCTCGGACACGAGAAATCGGTCTTCACGGAGCCCTGTTCAGGTAGCATTTCCTCTCTCCTCGTTGTAATGCGTAGACTGTGCGACCCTCTCGGTGCCCGTGTAACTCGCTCGGTGCATCGCGTCCTGTGGCGATCGAGAACCGCGATCCAAAAACAGGAAAAATAACGCCCTGTTTCACCCCGGAACTGAGTGCGCCCCGCCAAACGGGACGACTTGGTCGTACGCGGTCTTCACCGAAACGGTACGTCGTTGATATGGACGTGTGGGATTTCGCAGAAGTCGATTCGGATGTGCGTGCACACCGAAATCAATGCGTATCCGCCGACACCTCCCCGTATCCGTCAATTCTGGAACACACTGTAACTTTGTGTACACACGTCGGATCGAAACGAAACTTACGCCATCGGACTCGTAGCAATACGCTGGTCCTGTGACCCAAGTTTGGTTCGATTCTGAGAACGTTGACGAAATCGCGTATTGGGGGCCCCATAGGCTCCACTTGACGGACAATTTTTTGATCGGCTCATCGGAATCCAATTCTGGAAGTTCCGTTGGGTTCGTATCATCGTTTCTGACTTGTTGACACTAAGTTGGGCAAATTTGGAGATCGTTGACCCTGGCACATTTTTCGGTGCGAAGTGGCCCACATGTGGACCCCGCTTTAACCCGGAAATGTCGTTTTTGCCCCTGTGTCCAAATTGGACTTAAGGACAGGCGTTTCTAGCTATTTGATATTTTCTGGATATGATGGTGATATTTATTTCAGCAACCGGAGTAGTACCTGCAAATCACACAGAGACCAGAGCCACAGTTGGAGCCAGGACCCCAGGCAAGTGTACCTTGCCAAACTTGCAGTATATTGATTCATATTATTCCCTTGTTTTATTCCTGTGATTGTTGTGCATGCTTGACCTAGAACCGTGTGACTTACTTAGCGTCCGATTAATAGTCGGGTGCCAACACTGTACGCAGAGTTGTGTAATATCATCTAGAGATGGATACCGAGACCCGATATATTATCATACTTGTCCTAGCAAGTACGATATACCCAGGACACTTGACACTATTCATGAGATGGAATCTTCCTGAGATATTCATGGTGATTCTGTATAGGATACAGTTTTATGACTTACACAGTTTACATGCTTAGATTTTATCCAGACTTGTTGTATTAGATATGGTTTTGCGTGTCATGGACATGAGACGTGAGATTACATTGGGTGGGGAGAGATTTACCATACAAAAGGCTGATTATATATATAATAATTTAATGGAAGTGCCTTAGTCTCTGGCGACAGAACTATGGTACCGTACTGGCCCTTCGAGAGAATACTGCTATGGGTTTCTCCGACACTGATCATGTAGTAGTCTCAGCCCGAGTATGACTAGAACTCTCACTTGCATATCACTTAGCTGGTTATTTATTTACCCTATTATTTCATTTATTGCTGCACTGCATTTATTTTGGCATGAGCTTTCTTGTACCTTGCTATGTCCCCTGAGGACCTGGATCCGGATTATGTCCCCAGGATTAGCTGACGAGATCTATCCCGAGGTATACGGGACCGGAGCATTAGCATTAGCAGAAGCAGGTGCCTACAAGGGAGCAGAACCAGGATCCGAGGACGAGATCGTACCAGAGGACTTCTCTTGAGTATTGTCTTGAGATACTCATTTATTTCTGTTTCTAGTTATTCTATTTCCAGACTATTGCACTGATGTATCAGACTTGTTCTCGGATTGTTCTCCGAGACACTTTTATTGAAATTTGCTAGTTTATTTTATTTACATTATTCTGGCATATGTGTTGTGATTATCTGTTGTGGATGAGATTGGTATAGACCGTGACTTGTATCATTGGACCTATTTATTGTTATATTATAGCTTAAGTATGCCCCGATGGATCCATTAAATTGGGTTTGTCCATCAGTGTGTGCTGTTGGCCATTGCCACGTGTCCAGTCCATCGGTATTTTGGGACTAGGGCGTGACAGTTCAGGACATACAGGGTTCGTGAATTTAACATTTAATGATGTGTATATTTAAATACTATAGCATATATTTATATTTAAATACAGATATATGTAAAGCCATTACTATATATAATTAATATATATATTTAAAAATATATACTATATATAGTATTTATACTTGTGTATATATAATAAAGACATAATATATATATATATATATATATATATATATATATATATATATATATATATATATATATATATATATATATATATATATATATATATTATATTAGAGCATAATATTATATAATATTACATATCATATTTACATATATGAGTATGCATATATATTTATATAAAGATAAATATATATATATATATAAAGAAATATATATAATATATGTGTAATACAATATATATATATATATATATATATATATATATATATATATATATATATATATATATATATATATATATACTATATATATAAACATACTAAAATACATATACATTAATATACATTTATATAGTCTGAGTATATATAAATATAATATATTTATATATAAATAATATATATTCATATATATAATACTATATATATAAAATATATGTATATACATATATATATATAAGTAAATAAAAATAAAAATGCATATATATATATATATACATATAATATTATATAATAGTATACTGTATATATATTTATACATATAATATATGATAATAATATATATTATATATACTTATATTATATATATATATATACATACATATACTATATATGATAATAAAATAATAAAATGCATATATATATATAATTAATAATACATATGTACATATATACATATATAGGTATATGTATATATACATATAATATATAATATCAATAATACATATAATAGTATATATATAATAATTATATATATACTACTGTATATACATATAATTAATACATATATACATATATATAAATACATAATTATACACACACACACACACACACACACACACACACACACACACACACACACACACATATATATATATATATATATATATATATATATATATATATATATATATATATATTTATATACATAGTATTTAGTATATATATATAAATAGTTATACTGTATTATTATACTATAATATAAATAATTATATAATGCAATATATATATATAAATATATATATATATATATATATATATATATATATATATAAATATAAAATATACAAAATACACATAATAATACATATTAGAATATATAATAGTACATATATATATACTGTATATATACTGTATTTAAGTATATTATATTTTATATATTATAAATAATATATAAATATATATATTATAATATATATAAGTATATATATATAATTATACATATATATAGGTATTTATACATACATATGTATATATATATATCTGTATATACGTAGAGAGAGGGGGGGGGTGAGTCACCTGCCACGTCAGGGGTGGGGGCCACGCCTCGTCGCCGACGGGAGGACGGCGGCGGAGCGGCCGGTGGCTGGCCGGGGCGACGGCTGCAGCAACAGTGACTTCCAGCAGCAACAGTAGCAACAGCAGCTTGCAGCGGCTGCAGCGGCGGCGGAGGCGGCGGTGCAGGGTGTCGGGACGGCGGAGGGGGCGACGGTGAAGAGTTCGGTGGTGGTGGCGGTGGTCAGAGGCAGTCGGAGGGGGAGCTGGAGGCGGTCGGGGGTGGAGACTCGGGTTGGTGGTCGGGGGTAGGGGGGACGCTGCGGGGAGGCTGGCGGTGGCTGTGGGGGTCGTGGGGCTGCGGGGATGGGTCGGTCCGGTTAAGGGGGTCGGGCCGAAGCGGTTGGGGGTGGTGGCGGTGGTTCACGGTGGCCGGAGGCGGCGCTGGGGTGGCTCGGGTGTGGGAAGCTGCTGTTGGTGTTGGTGGGGTGTTGGTTGTAACCCCCTGATTTTTCAGAAAATTTTAATTTGGATTTTTCCTAATTTTCTGTAATTTTCTAGGATTTTCAAGAATTTATTTTAGATTCAAATATAATTAAAAATATCCCAAACTTTTATTTTAGGTTCTAAATAATAAAATATATTTTCTAGAAGTTTTTGGGAATTTTTTGAGTATTTTTAGTATTTATTGGGAGTTATTTAGGCTAATAACTAATTTTTAGGACTTGTAGAATTTATGGTGCAAGATCAGAAATATAGAATGGACTCACGTTATTTTCTAAGATTTATAATATTATTATATATTTTCTGGAATTATTTCAGAATTTTTGGAATAATGTTAGTATTTATTTTTAGTTTTATGGCAAAACTAATTTTTAGAGCTTCTCCTAATTATAGTAGGAAATCTGTGAATATATAATTATTCCAAATATTTTTCTAGGGTTTTTTAGGTTCAAAATATATTTTCTATAATTTTTCCAGATTTTTATGATTATTTTTAATGTTTATTTTGAGTTATTTAGATTTAAAACGACTTAAATAATGTTTTGATAAAGGCAAATCAAAATAAATAAATAATATAACCAAAACCATCCAATCAAATCATGACACGTGTCACCCTATCAACTTTCATTCAGCCTCTCAACATCCCTATATATATATTATTATAACCCTAATTATCCCATTATTTTTAGAGAGAGAGATTTTGGAGAATTGCCATCTAGGGTTTCTTCATCTTCCAGAAGCCATTGCGCATAGCTCTGGACTCCAAACGAGGCCTAGTTTCTTGCGTTAGAAAGATATTGAGGTTAGCTTTCTGATTATATAATTTTTTTTACAAAATTATGAGTATTAAATTCTGGAAAATTCGTAGAGCACAGCATGTCTGAAAATAGACGTGTTTAAATGTTTTCGCAATTTTGGGAGAACCAGGAATCAGAATCATGAACCGTTTAAAGTTTTGGAAAGCTAATATCGAGATCATTAACATATGTTTTTATCAGAATTTAATTCGATGTATTTTCATACTATTAATTCTGTAGAACTTCTAGGTTAGAATTTAACCATCGGTGCACAATACAAAATTTGTATGTGCCATAATTCCCAAACGAGTTTGAATTCGGACGAGCCGTAAATTCTAGTATATTTTTGATGCTGAAATCTACAGGAAATCATGCATGAAAGTCAAGTTTGTGTCGGTTGACTTTTTGATCAACAGATCGCCTCGATTTGCGTGCCATAAGTCTCGAGTTGATAAAATTCAGTTTCTTTGGACAAAACTTAGGAATTAACATAAAAATCAGAATAATAAGATTAAAATAGGATTTTAGATTAATTATTCCAGAATTAAATAAATTAAAATAAATTATCTTTTGACGTGATAAATTTGTAATACATAGGCTATTTGGACTGTGACTTGGACTCTGATTCATACCAGCAACAGGACCCCAGGCAAGTGTACCTTGCCAAACTCTGCAGTATTGTTACATATTTTTCTTGCTTCATTTATATTGCTGTGCATTCTCAACCTAGGACCGTGTGACGTACTTAGCGTCCGATTATCAGTCGGGTGTCAACACTGTACGCAGTGTTGGGTACTGTCATCTAGAGATGGACATTCGTGACACTATATATTCTAGTACTTGTCTTATCAAGTACCATACGACCCAGGACACTTGACACTGTTCATGAGACAGGATATTCCCGAGATATTCGTGGTGATTCTGTGTAGGATACAGGACTTGACAGAGATACTATTTCTATAGATACATATGACTTGTTGCATTAGAGATAATCCCGCTTGACATGGATATGAGACGTTATGGTCATGATATGCGTGATTACATTGGGTGGGGAGAGACACACAGGCTACAGGCTGTTTTATTATATATATCTTCTACTATTGTGAGGTCGTAGACTCTCGGAGCAGAGCTAGACACATTACTTGTTATTACCACTACCGGCTCCCTGACACAGAGCTTGTAGTGGCTCAGCCTGAGTACTCGTGATGCTCTCATCTTGCATTTCACTTAGATGGTTACTTACTTGCCCTATTTATCTCATTATTTGCTGCACTGCTTATATTTTGGCTTGTATATTTTCTGTACCTTGCTATGTCCCCTGAGGACCTGGATATGGATTGTGTCCCCAGGATTTGAGGACGAGATCTATCCCGAGGTATACGGGACTGGAGCAGGAGTTGATCTAGGAGCTGTACCGCCATCCGAGGATGAGGTGTTAGCCGAAGACTTTTCCTGAGCATCCATGCTTCATGCTCAGTATTTATTTATTTATTTTCAGTCTTTCATATTCTGGTCTGTGGAACCATTGTACTAGATATTTATCGGGTTGTTCCCCGAAGCACTTGTGAGACTGATTGATGATTTACATTTCTTTATTTACTCTGTGGATCATATTTTATATCTGGTGTGGATAAGATTAGTTGTACCATGATTGTCGTAGACTTGTTATATTACAGCTTAAGTATGCCCTGATGGATCCATTAAATTGGGTTTGTCTATCGGTGCGTACTGCTGGCCATTGCCACGCGTCCGGTCCCACGGTATTTTGGGACTGGGGCGTGACATAGTTTTTGTGGTGGCCCATGCAGGTCTACGACTAAATTGTTCGGTTTCAACTTAGGGATCGAGCAAGCCTACAAATAGGATTAGAGTATAGGATCTCATCCACAACTGACTATGGCTTCTCCTCCTCCTCCTTCCAATCTATTCCGTTAAAAAATTGCATCCTGCTTGATTCATGTGCCTTCTCATTAGTTCTTTGAGTGTAGCTTTCTTCTATAATATAGAAGTCTCTGTTGATAGAATGATAGGTAGGGTAACCTTCCTACTAAAAGCACAGCTAGGATATTGACACACCCCTAAGTAGAATGCTTAATGAACCCTAGCGTCCCTTACCTATAGAATAATTTACCATTATTTCTTGTTATAGTCATGAATGACCTAAGAGCAGTATAGGCACTGCTAAGAGCTAGTTAGAGATTGGACCCTAATGTTTGACCCTAGTGGTTGACCCCATTTTTGAGGAACCAATAGAAATCTAAGATCGAATGTTAGAACAGAACCTAGTGTGCATAGTGAGATAGTGTTAGGATATAGGTTCTTGTCGTGATATTAGCAGACGGTACCTCAGGAAGCCCAGAGCAACGAGTATGACATTTCCCATGAGATCATACCTCAAACACGGAGAATTGCTCGCCACCTTCTCCTTAGGAAACTATGATATTATCAAGAGCCCTATATTTTAATTTCATATGCTGCGACCTTAACATTCGCTAATGCGCAACGACTAAAATATGTTCTTCTTTTCTCCATCTTTTAACTCGTGCCACCTGACACTTCTAATAGTAGGCCAAGTAATTTTATTCCTTGTTAAGGACCCATAGTTTGCTAGGACTATAGTTGTAGTCTTGAATTTGAAAATTTTGTGTTTGGTAGTTAGAGTTCGATAAGTTTGAGTTAATCTTGTAGATTGTGACCCGATGATTATTCCTTAGTGTTAAATCACGTAATTTGTACCCCCACCTCGATACAAGTTATATTCCCTTTCCCTTGAGACTAGTACCACATAGTCCACTTGACCCATCAAGGCGGTGTAACTGAATGGCAATAATTGTATGCTAGCATAAGATGACAGTGTTTATTCAGACAATAGAATTTAGAGGTTCATGCCCTATTGGGTCGACTAGCAACTTAGACAAGGAGGTTGTATGATAACTGTAGAGATTGTAGAGTCTTTTATTATTGTTGCTTATTTTTGTTCGTTTTGTGAACTTGAATAATTTGTACCTCCTTTCATCATCATCTAGCGTGCTTATATTTCATATACTACCTTGACTTATTGTGCTATTTTATAGCCTAGTTTTGCAAGCTTATTCATTATCGAGCTTGTTCATGACATATGTATTATTGGGGAGGCCCACAATAATACATTTCAGAATCAGTGTATTACGGTCTGATCAACCATAGTGCGCTTGATTCGCCATCGCAATAATACCTTACGTGGATTGAGATATGTAGTGATTAGTAGACGAATATACTTGCCCTAGACATGTCTGACATATCGTATCGGTTACATAACTGTACTAATACGAGCAGGCGAACAAAGGATTACCAAAATAGGATTTCAATCCACAACTGCTTTGACAATTTCCAATTAAATTCTTTAAACGCCATGATCCCAATACTTCTATTCTATTACGCTGCCCTTGAACTCTTTATTATTGGTCTCCTTCTTCCCTTATTTCGGAAAGATAAAACCTCGTGCTTGGTATAAATTGATACACAGAGAATACTAGATATACCCCATAGGTCGATCACATACTTGAGGATCATTCTTCGTAATTAAGGACATATCATATATGATATGGTCGGCATTGAAGTTCGAGGATTGAATGACATGAGTAAACATATTAAGGAATATTCTCTTAAGGTATATAGCCTTATGTGATAGATGGGTAAATTCTAAGTTGGGTAGTAGTGCATTGTCAACTCGAGAGGAATTTCTTTTAGATTGTGATCGAGTAAGATTAAATTGGGAGAGGTTCAAGCCATTTTAATTTTGAGAATTTTAGAAGAATGACTAAGATGATGAGGATTAATGAATTGATATTGAGGACCCGATATTTATACCTTAAGTACATGATTTAAACAATAAAGGTAAAATCATCAACTTAAAATTTAGAGGATAAAAAGATAGAATTTCAGACTTGAACAATGGTGGACTGCATTTAAACTATTTTTTAATTTGATGATTTGAGTTAAAATAAAAACTTGATGGTTGGACTACCTATTTGAAATATTAAGGATGTGAATGGAATTTAAGAAGTTGAAGCATACAAAAATTTATAAGTAAAAATAGGAATAATAATGGACTCGAATTACTTCTAGAGGAGATTATGATAATTGGAGATCGTGAGATAAAATTTATATGCGTATTTAAATCTTGAAGATGATATATGGATTTAATTTAAATTTGGATATGGATAATTTGAAAAAGCGAGAAGAGATAACCAAAGGTTGAATTTGATTGGATCAGTGGTCATCTTAACCTAGAAATGATTGCAATGGATATGATTAGGATTTTAATTATCGCAAGGAGATTGTGATTGACTTGCCTTATGTATACGAAGGATTAACAAATTATGCCTTATTTTAATTTTGAGGACGACATTATCTTAAGTTGGCTGGATTGTGAAACCCCCTCACCTAAGAAGTAGACCTACTTGGCTTAGATAGTGAGACTGAGGCCAGCTCGAATCCACTTAGGAATAGAACACGACATTTTTTATTTAGTTTTACAATATGGTATCCCTCGGCGCGCCATACCATTGCTTCGATAATTGGAGCACTTCCCTAGTCATTGCCTTCCTACAAATTCCACACCTTGTCCTAGACATGTCCATCCTCCAATTTTTATCTTTGTGCAATATTTTAATTGTTGGGCGCTTTTATGCAAAAGAGCATTAAGGTGTCCACACTATTGGACATGACACACGAAGAAACCTATTTTCACTCATGTGAATTTCTTCCATGATTTTCGGAATGTGCAACGTGCAACATCGTCCACTCTGTTAAACCTAGCCTTGCATTTTAACCAATGCAAATCTTAGACCATCCTTGACTTCTACCATGGCTTAATTTTAATTTCGAGGACGAAATTTTTATAAGTTGGGTAGATTGTAACCCCCTGATTTTTCAGAAAATTTTAATTTGGATTTTTCATAATTTTCTGTAATTTTCTAGGATTTTCAAGAATTTATTTTAGATTCAAATATAATTAAAAATATCCCAAACTTTTATTTTAGGTTCTAAATAATAAAATATATTTTCTAGAAGTTTTTGGGAATTTTTTGAGTATTTTTAGTATTTATTGGGAGTTATTTAGGCTAATAACTAATTTTTAGGACTTGTAGAATTTATGGTGCAAGATCAGAAATATAGAATGGACTCACGTTATTTTCTAAGATTTATAATATTATTATATATTTTCTGGAATTATTTCAGAATTTTTGGAATAATGTTAGTATTTATTTTTAGTTTTATGGCAAAACTAATTTTTAGAGCTTCTCCTAATTATAGTAGGAAATCTGTGAATATATAATTATTCCAAATATTTTTCTAGGGTTTTTTAGGTTCAAAATATATTTTCTATAATTTTTCCAGATTTTTATGATTATTTTTAATGTTTATTTTGAGTTATTTAGATTTAAAACGACTTAAATAATGTTTTGATAAAGGCAAATCAAAATAAATAAATAATATAACCAAAACCATCCAATCAAATCATGACACGTGTCACCCTATCAACTTTCATTCAGCCTCTCAACATCCCTATATATATATTATTATAACCCTAATTATCCCATTATTTTTAGAGAGAGAGATTTTGGAGAATTGCCATCTAGGGTTTCTTCATCTTCCAGAAGCCATTGCGCATAGCTCCGGACTCCAAACGAGGCCTAGTTTCTTGCGTTAGAAAGATATTGAGGTTAGCTTTCTGATTATATAATTTTTTTTACAAAATTATGAGTATTAAATTCTGGAAAATTCGTAGAGCACAGCATGTCTGAAAATAGACGTGTTTCAATGTTTTCGCGATTTCGGGAGAACCAGGAATCAGAATCATGAACCGTTTAAAGTTTTGGAAAGCTAATATCGAGATCATTAACATATGTTTTTATCAGAATTTAATTCGATGTATTTTCATACTATTAATTCTGTAGAACTTCTAGGTTAGAATTTAACCATCGGTGCACAATACAAAATTTGTATGTGCCATAATTCCCAAACGAGTTTGAATTCGGACGAGCCGTAAATTCTAGTATATTTTTGATGCTGAAATCTACAGAAAATCATGCATGAAAGTCAAGTTTGTGTCGGTTGACTTTTTGATCAACAGATCGCCTCGATTTGCGTGCCATAAGTCTCGAGTTGATAAAATTCAGTTTCTTTGGACAAAACTTAGGAATTAACATAAAAATTAGAATAATAAGATTAAAATATGATTTTAGATTAATTATTCCAGAATTAAATAAATTAAAATAAATTATCTTTTGACGTGATAAATTTGTAATACATAGGCTATTTGGACTGTGACTTGGACTCTGATTCATACCAGCAACAGGACCCCAGGCAAGTGTACCTTGCCAAACTCTGCAGTATTGTTACATATTTTTCTTGCTTCATTTATATTGCTGTGCATGCTCAACCTAGGACCGTGTGACGTACTTAGCGTCCGATTATCAGTCGGGTGTCAACACTGTACGCAGTGTTGGGTACTGTCATCTAGAGATGGACATTCGTGACACTATATATTCTAGTACTTGTCTTATCAAGTACCATACGACCCAGGACACTTGACACTGTTCATGAGACAGGATATTCCCGAGATATTCGTGGTGATTCTGTGTAGGATACAGGACTTGACAGAGATACTATTTCTATAGATACATATGACTTGTTGCATTAGAGATAATCCCGCTTGACATGGATATGAGACGTTATGGTCATGATATGCGTGATTACATTGGGTGGGGAGAGACACACAGGCTACAGGCTGTTTTATTATATATATCTTCTACTATTGTGAGGGCGTAGACTCTCGGAGCAGAGCTAGACACATTACTTGTTATTACCACTACCGGCTCCCTGACACAGAGCTTGTAGTGGCTCAGCCTGAGTACTCGTGATGCTCTCATCTTGCATTTCACTTAGATGGTTACTTACTTGCCCTATTTATCTCATTATTTGCTGCACTGCTTATATTTTGGCTTGTATATTTTCTGTACCTTGCTATGTCCCCTGAGGACCTGGATATGGATTGTGTCCCCAGGATTTGAGGACGAGATCTATCCCGAGGTATACGGGACTGGAGCAGGAGTTGATCTAGGAGCTGTACCGCCATCCGAGGATGAGGTGTTAGCCGAAGACTTTTTCTGAGCATCCATGCTTCATGCTCAGTATTTATTTATTTATTTTCAGTCTTTCATATTCTGGTCTGTGGAACCATTGTACTAGATATTTATCGGGTTGTTCCCCGAAGCACTTGTGAGACTGATTGATGATTTACATTTCTTTATTTACTCTGTGGATCATATTTCATATCTGGTGTGGATGAGATTAGTTGTACCATGATTGTCGTAGACTTGTTATATTACAGCTTAAGTATGCCCTGATGGATCCATTAAATTGGGTTTGTCTATCGGTGCGTACTGCTGGCCATTGCCACGCGTCCGGTCCCACGGTATTTTGGGACTGGGGCGTGACATTGGTTGGTGTGGAGGCTGTAGGCGGCGCCGACGGAGGACAGGGTGGTGCTCCGGTGGCCGGGGAGGAGGGCAGGGGGTAGCGAAGGGGTAGGCGAAGGTTCGGCGGAGGTGGTGGCCGGAGAGGGTGGTGTGGGGAGTTTCGGAGGGAGGGGGCTCGAGTTTAAATAGAGTTTGGGGGTGATGGCATTTTGGTAATTTAGGGTTAAGTTTAAGGGTATTTTGGTATTTTAGTAATAAAAATATCTTTAGATATTTTCCTGATATTTGTGGGTGGGTCCCACGTCCAAATGGACGGTGTAGGTTCACCGGCCAATGAGGGGTTGACACCTCACACTAGAAATTTGTAGAAAAACCCCTGCAATTTTATAAATTGCATAAATGTCCTATAATTGGGAAATTGCGCAATTACGAAATTGTCTTGGAAAAACACCCTATTCCTAAAAATGCTAAAATTCACAGAATTGAAGAAAAAAGCTGTGTGAGGGCCCTGAGGGGGTGGGGGTGAGCCTGGGCCGGGGCTGGGCCTGGTTTTTGGGTGATACGGGTCACCGTATTAATTAATTAATAATTAATGCGCACGGTGTTTACTAATTATTTAGAGGCATGTAGGGCCATAATTTTAGTACGGTGTCAATATACTAAATGTAGTATACTGAATGTAGCATAATAACGTATTTTTGTTTGGGCAAAACATGTGCCTGTTGGGCCTCAAATCCTTATTGGAACAGAGATGGGTACAGATCAGAGAATTAAATAGAAAATAAATACGGACGTTTGTAACGATATTTGTGCGACTAAAACGAGGCTCATACCAGCATATCTGTGAGTTGCACAAAGTGCAGAATAATAGACTGGCATGTCTAGAAGAGGTATGCGAACTTTGTTTGGGGATAACAGTCAGTGTAATGCTCTAAATAATTGTGTGATGGACAGGTGCACAAATCAATAGGATATGTAAGCAAAATAAATTTAAATATTGCAAGAAATCCTAAATTGCTAAAAATAATTTTTAAATACTGAAATCTGGTCGAGGGGGTTTACATCACCCAAAATATGTAACAATATAATTATACCTTTAATAAATAATAAGAACAATTTGGTTTCAGTAGGTCTCCTGGAAAGTAGTATCACGTTCTTGCTCTCCAACTGTTCTTCAATATTTAATAGCAGCTTCTTTTGGCATTGCTACAAAACTAGTGAACAATACTAGGTCATCAAACGACATGCAAGCCCTCACTCAAAGGCGGAAGTAAAATAAAATAAATCAAGAATCTGAGAAGAATTAGGATTCTCGAAATTCCGGAGTGAAGGAACTGAATAATTCAAAATGATTAATGCGTTAACTTAAAATACGATTCTGGCTAGATTTTATTCTAGTGATTTCCTCAGTGTTCGCCTTATACTTACGTCATAATAAGTCATACTCATAATTATTACAATTACAACCACACTCACAGTCATCATCATAATTATTAAGCATAACGCATCAACGAACAACAGTTTACCATATAACATCTAACATCTATTAACATCTGCTTTGTCAACTGAATTTCGTAACCTGTCATCAGTACAATAGTCCACCCCTAAACTAAACAAGGACAAGAAAATAGATCACGACACCGGAGCAGCTTACGTAACAGTTGACTGACAAGCAGTACATTCTAGCTAAGAAATCAACAATCAATCGCAATCACAAACACAGACAAGTTTCCTAAATGATGATGATGCAATTTGGAGAACAACCCTTAAATAACCACTTTAACTAGTTTTTTGCCAACAATCCCGTATATCAGGGATCAGGCTGTGACTTGGCGGCACGGTGCTTAGAATCCGGCCCTGCCCTTATGGGCTTAAATCTTGAATTCACCTATTGGAATATTTTTGAATCAAAATATGTGCACTTATATTCAGGTGACTTGAACAGGATGGCACGGGGTTATGATCCGGCCCAGCCCCTTTTGGGCCTAATCTTGAATTCACCCATTCGATGGTTTTGAATCGAAGTAGGTGTACTTGTATTCAGGTGACTTGAACATGATGGCACGGGGTTATGATCCGGCCCAGCCCCTTTTGGGCCTAAACAGGAAAGTGAGCTAAGCCTCACCCGCTCACTTCGCAAGGCCTTACGAAAGAGCTTTACCGCTGATCAGCTATACATATAATTAATATGTTGCGGGATTTCATAGGTGGTATTTATGTTGTTCTCCCACACCCAATGCTTTCTAGCCTAAATCTACAAACAATCCTTATTCTATTATCTTGTATTCAAGTTTATGCTCTGTATATCATGTTTACTATTATTTGTGCAAAAATGTATTTCCAGGATAAAACAAGATACATACTTTTCACTTTATTCACAATCCAGAATGCATGTGTCAAGTTATCAAAACACAAATTCCAGGAACATTATTTATACAGAGCAGATTATCAAGAATTTATATTTTAAATTTTTTTAAGTGACTTGTGTCCGTGTCCTACGTATCTTGGACTCTGGCTAATCATCCCCTAATCAATTCACAGTTGTCGGTGGTCTGTCGCTAAAAGTATATTAACTAAAGTTTAGGGTTAGGGATATCGGCAATAATTCTGGATATCGAAATATTGGTTAACTCCCAAAATTCTTAAAAATTTCGGCAGTGTCTCCTTTGTATTTCAGCTTCCAAAAATTTACAGTTTTATATATTTGAACTGGACCAACCCTCCGTAGCATTTTCGGATTCGCCGACCCCTTCGGTGGAGCAACTCTCAACACCGGTACACACGCAGTTTATATATAAACCAACACCAAAAAGAATAGAAGCATTGCTTCTTACCTCGGGCAATTTATAGCAATCCATAGTTTTTGCAGTATTCACTACAAAATTCAACTAAATAAGAACATTAGAGAATCATCGATTATAACGAAATAACAACCAAGAGTTAATACAATCAATAGAATATATGTATACTTATTTCCAAATACGAATTTGATCCAATGGCATATTTGTAAGGTTTGACAATCTTAAAATTTTAAAAAAAATCGAAATATCATAAGTAGAACCCTAGATCTAGTTTTAGTGTTGGTATCGCTATGACACATAAAACCAAACCTCACATACTTCCTATGATTCATCTCTTGTGATACCGATACTTGAATATTATATCTGACTATTTTAATATGAATAATTAAGCCCAAAACTAATGAACAATTACTAGAATTGATTTTTTTTATTTAAGCAAATTTGGCATGTCATAACCCCAGGATCAACTTAAAATATATGAAATTGACATCGAAGCACTCAACACTATTAAGATGATAAAATTACTAATAAAGCATGTTAGGCCTCCTAAAACACAAGATTTAGCTATTTATATTTACGAACATTGTTTGTATCATTTAAATAAATTAAGGGTTGTCCCAAAATGATACAAAGCATATTATAAATAAATTTGATAAATTCCTAACTCGAGCCCTAATTCTTTTATATTTGGACAACCTAAGATTTATCTCCCATATAACGACAACCAAATCATGATTGAAGGATAATTTCATATTTTGACCACCTTATTCATGAATTTAATGTGTAATTTTCTACGTGTCCGAAACACAGGTTCACCATATTACTCTAATGTTGACTTAAAGGTACCAAGTTGAATATCATGTTCAAATTCGAATGATAGGTATAAGATTTAAATCCAATCAAAACTCTTAGTATTATAATATTTCTTTATACTAAATAATTATGGATATGTTCTATCGTATATTTGTTACATGTTTATATATATATATATATATATATATATATATATATATATATATATATATATATGTACACACACACACACACTACAACGTACACATCAACACATAACCTATCATATAACTATTATCTACCGACGTCGACGTGTCCATATTGTGTTCCATTAACATTTGTGTCAACTTGTCCAAGTCTCTTCGGACGCACGTGTACTATGTATCACTAAATTCCTAATCAATTATTCATACTAGAACAACACGAAAACATGAGTCACAAATCACTATATATTTTGTATCGGCAAAATTGAAGAACAAAATTAAATAATAATTAGACTTAGAGAGGAAGAGGCTTGCACACTATGGATGTGTAACATGAGTTTCTAAATTAATAATTGGAAGAGGTATTTAGACAAATGCTTGATAAGCATGAACAACACAAAGGGAGAATTGAAAATCAAGGATGAGGGCTTGCCTTGAGTACTTGGATTGGAATTGGGGATTAGGGCTTGTTGCTCTTCTTCTCCAATTTCTCCTTCTTCATCTTTATTATCATCCTTTTTGAAGAAATGGGGCTAGGGTTTATGGTTTTGAGGATGGGGATGGTGATGATGATGAAGATGATTATGAAGGTTGATGGTGGTGGAGATGTTGGAGGTGGTGGTAGAGGTTGCGGCCAGGGAGGGGATGCCGGCATCCGGTCGGCTGCTAGCCGGGGTGCGCGGACGCGTGCGGCGGGGTGCGCAGCCGCGGGCGGTGCCAGAGCAGCGGCCACGGCAGTGAAGGCGGCAGCAGCAGCAGTAACAGCAATAACAAAAGCAGGAACAGTAGTGCTAAGGGGGAAGGGAGATGAGAGAGGGAGAGTAAGATTTGAAGAAGAGGAGGAGACATCATTTTTGGGTGAGACATCATTTCCCATTCTTCTCCATTTCCAATACCACCACCTACTCCAGCACCATCACCATACATAATCCTCCTCCTCTTCTTCAGTTTGGGTGAGACATCATTTTTCTTCTTTTAGGAAGAAGAAGATCATCACCAACCCTAAAATTACGTCTAACTTCAACACGACGGAAACAAGTTTGAACTATTGATCAGTGTTACTATACACCACATAACGGCTAGTTAGTAGTGTGGCTCAGGCTCATCTAAAATAGAATCAAGGAAGAGTCAATTGTTTCAATCACAACATGGAAAGGAAGAAAAGTAGAAGCAATCGTGTGTATATATATATATATATATATATAACTACATTGAATTGAAGTCTTTTCTTTGCCAACACTCTAAAGATTTAGGTCCAACAATATTGTTTCCTTCACGAGAGGAACTCAATTTTCAACTTAATTTTTCTTGGGTATAAATATGTGCACTTCATCCCAAGCTCCTCCAACCTCAGTTGTTTCCAACCTGCTGAAACATATCAATCCCTTCTCATTTGTCAAAGAGATGGGCGCCGAACACCTAGTTCTTTGGCCGGCAGTCGGCATGCGCGCTGTTGTTGCATGCTTTTTCGCTATAACCACATTGCTGCTGATCTCGAGTGAGCAAGCAGCAGCTCAGTAAAGCGGCAGCACAAGGCATTACAAGTTCGACGTAAGCTGTCTAGTCTTCTTCGATCCCTTGAATTTGCAATTACATGCATATATGTACGTACGTCCTCGTAATCATATGTTTAATTAACTACAATTAATTATATATTTACAGATTAAGATGAGCAATGTGACGCGATTGTGCCGCACAAAAAGCATTGTGACCGTGAACGGGCAGTTTCCGGGACCTAGGATCATAGCCAGAGAAGGCGACCAGGTCGTCATCCGGGTGGTTAACCATGTCCAACACAATGTCACCTTGCACTGGTACGTATGGTGGAGGTCCTATTAAGTCTTCATTGGGAAATTTGGTTCGGATTTTGGTATACTAAGCAATTTTGCTAGGTTCCCTAGACTAACAATATTTATCAATTAATCTGTTTGCATTTCGTTGGCACAATTTATTCCATAACATGCATGCAATGAACTTGGGAACACAATTAATTTTAAGATGCTAATAGCTAGTTATACGTTGGTGCCTAATTGTTGCATGAGTTATGTGAAGGCATGGAGTCCGGCAGCTGTTGAGCGCGTGGGCGGACGGGCCATCGTACATAACCCAATGCCCGATCCAGTCAGGCCACAACTACGTCTACAACTTCACAATCGTCGGCCAAAGAGGAACTCTGTGGTGGCATGCTCACATCTCTTGGCTAAGGTCAACTCTCTATGGTGCCATTGTCATCCTCCCCAAGCTTGCAGTCCCCTACCCATTCACCAAACCCTACAAAGAAGTTCCAATAATTTTCGGTAACCTAGCTAATATATATCATGTTAATTGTCACAAGTACACTTCATGTTGATTAGAGTCTTAAAATTGGTCTAAAAATGTAGGTGAGTGGTTCAATACAGATACCGAGGCCATCATTAGCCAGGCACTGCAGACTGGTGGAGGGCCTAATGTTTCTGATGCTTATACTATCAATGGCTTTCCTGGACTACTCTACAATTGCTCTTCCAAAGGTATTGTAACATATGTTGCACGTGCGTGATTCCACTACTACTCTATATGAAAACTGACATGATAGTTAAATTTCAAATAAGTACAAAACTGGGCACCCTTTGTTTCACTACCAGATAAGGATGCTGAAAAGATACGAATAAGGACACTATTTCACTGTGTGTACTACATATATAGATTGTCACAAAACAAACATGATGTTTTGCTTGAAAGATTTTGGTTCGAGTTTTATTTATTGATTGATCACCTAATTCATTTGGGATTTTTAATAGATACCTTCAAACTCAAGGTGAAGTCGGGGAAGACGTACCTCCTTCGTGTTATCAACGCTGCACTCAACGACGAGCTCTTCTTTCGCATCGCCAATCACACTGTCACCGTCGTCGAAGTTGATGCGGTCTACATTAAGCCCTTCGACACGGAAACCATCGTCATCGCTCCGGGCCAGACCACCAACGTTCTCCTCCGCACCAAACCAACATTTCCCGGTGCCATTTTTCTCATGATGGCTAGACCGTACGTTACCGGCCTAGGTACCTTCGACAACTCAACCACTGTCGGAGTCCTTGAGTACGAAGACTTGACTCTTTCCTCGCCAACTTCCTTCAACAAGAAGCTCCCACTATTGAAACCATCACTCCCGTCTCTTAATGACACCATTTTTGTTACAAATTTCACAAACAAGCTACGTAGCTTGGCTACTGAAGAGTTTCCTGCCAACGTGCCACAAAATGTGGACAAAAAATTCTTCTTCACAGTTGGGTTGGGTGCAAGTCCATGCCCCGAGAACCATACTTGCCAAGGACCCAATGGCACAAAGTTTGCTGCTTCTATCAACAATGTCTCATTCACAATGCCAACCACAGCCCTGCTCCAAGCCCACTTCTCTAACCAGTCAAGTGGAGTCTACTCTCCAGATTTTCCCATAAATCCCATGAGATACTTTAATTACACTGGAACCCCTCCCAACAATACTTTTGTGGTGAATGGGACTAAAGTGATGGTGTTGCCGTTCAATTCTACTGTGGAGCTGGTGATGCAGGACACTAGCATTCTTGGTGCAGAGGCTCACCCGCTTCACCTCCATGGGTTCAATTTCTTTGTGGTTGGACAAGGGTTTGGGAACTATGACCCGAATAAGGATTCGGTCGGGTTTAATTTGGCGGATCCCGTTGAGAGGAACACAGTTGGTGTGCCCGCTGGAGGTTGGGTGGTCATAAGATTTTGTGCTGACAATCCTGGTGAGCTTCACGCATATCATCTTCTTATTAGCAACTCCATGTATAACTCTATTAATCTTAAATGATTAAATGTCAAAGAACTTTTCTATTGGAAATTGCAGGAGTGTGGTTCATGCATTGTCACTTGGAGATCCATACGAGTTAGGGATTAAAGATGGCATGGCTGGTCTTGAACGGGAACCTTCAAAATTAGAAGCTTCCTCCACCGCCCACGGATCTTCCAAAATGCTAATTTTTTTTCTTTTGTGGATACTGTCAAAAGCTTGCATAGTCATTCATTTAATAACTTTTTGTGTTTTGAAAGATTTGGCTTGATCAGCCAAAGATGGTCGGGTTCTTGATTGGTAGAAAGATGGAAGAGTTGTTTCCTTTCATACCTAAAACTGGGAATAACCTTGAGATAGATAATTGGGTCAAACATTTGTGAACATGCAACTTTGTATTGGAATTTTGTGACTATTCTTTTTGAATAATGAAGACTGGGTCATAATACGTTTCTTGGCCCTCCTTCGAAGATATATGCAATATTTGTCTAAATAATTTTATTTGTTTCTAAGGGGGTGTTTGTAGGTTTTTCACTAATTAAAGATGCTGCGCTAATTAGATGTTGGGTCCCGCTTCACAGTCTCTAATTAGTGGTTTATAAGTTGTTATTGTTCACTAATTTGTGGCTAATTATTATTGTTACTATCTATTTAGACATCAATTTAGCTTTCTACGCTTATTATGAATTAATCTACATTAAAATATTTCGCTAATGCTATGTCAAAAAATTAACTATGACAACTTTAAACTGAATTTATATCAAAAACTCAATTAAAAGTTAAGTAAAATGCCACATGCCTAGAGGTTACAGTGACCTTTTTTATGTCACCAATGTTAAGGATATAAAGGAAAAATATAAACTTTATAGGGTTACAATGGTCTATTTTATCAAACCCTGATTTTGCAGAACTGATAAGTCGTCACTGGACGTGATATCGTATAAGTCTAAATTGTACTTATATAAGACATAAATGTGAACAATTGATAAATGATCGCCAAACAAAGTCACAGCATCAAAAGTAACCATACACATTGAATTACAACAAGTATAATGAAACTAATCTTTTTATTGATAACCTTTGCAATGTACGGCTCTCATTTACCAATTAAAATAACAACATGACTTACAACTCAGTAATAACAAAGATTTATAATGTTCTATATGTTATGTCATTTATAAAAAGAAGATAACATCTCCGAAAATAAAGCTTCAATATAAACTCCGAACACCTTATATTATTCAAGTGAAACTCCGCAAGGGGGTCAACATATTGAGGAATGTATTGGTGAGCAGTATTCAACCGACTCACCTAAATAATCGCTTTAATTATGTGAAATATAGAAAATTATTACGTAATCTTTTTATGATCTAGTTTTCAATTAACATTTCATAAAAAGCATGAACATAAGCGATGAATATCACTTAACCATGACTTTATCACGCCTGCTTTCCTTTTCTACAAAAAAAGACAAGGATTAGAATAATTTATATATAACTAAATTTTCTCGCCTCTGGTTCATTTTGGAAACATAATAACTAGAGATTAAAAATGATTTAATTAAAACTATTTGAAGCCAATTAAACTTGGTTATATTGGCTACAAGTCTATTCAAACACATTTTTAAATAGTAATTATTTTGGAAGGAAACATGCGGCAAACCTAGGGGTTCAGGACAATTTTAATACTGTTTTTGAACAATTTTTCGTCCAACTTTGGATCGACTTATCTCTCAATCGAGGGCATTAAAAATTATTCTACTTGAAGGGGATTGTAAAGGGTTATGTTGTCTACGTGTACGAAAAAACAAATAAAAAATAAAGCGACGAAGAGAGAGAAATTGAACCTGCAATAGAGGGTCGTGTGGTGGCAACTGTCGCGGGTCGGGCAGCTGTCGGTCTGTGCAGGTGACGATGGCGGCGCTGCACAAGCATCACTAGTCTGTCCCTGCAATGTTTGGTTAGGCCTATAAAAATGTTGCCATTAGTATGTAGCTTAACTACGTGACGGTCATTGATGAGACACCATTTTGGACTATCTACGGTATTATGGTGTCTTTCCAATATAGGTAACCAGTCTTACTGGAGGTAGCTAATACACGTACCCTTCTTCTCTCTCAAAATCATGTACTCGTGATATTCTATTCCCTCAAAGAATGCACTCGTGCAATTCTCCTGGCGAGGAGAGTGCACATTCATAATTTCCTCTAGGGGACACGATTACGATTTCCCGGATACCGTTCGAGAAAAATAAAACTTTGTGCACAAGTTTTCCATGACCAAGCAAATACGTATGCTCTAGCTATTACATAGTAATATAATCTAAAAAAGACAAATGCAATGTGATCTCCATTATACTTCTCCTTTCCCAATCCCCATGCTCGTAACACAACTTGCCATTTCAGGGCACTCAAAATTGACAACACGTCAGTCATAAAATATTGCCAACTATTATATGGTTTTAAACCATTTCCATAATACTTTCTCCATGAAAGTTTATAATTCCATCTCTTAAATTTTACTTTTAAAAGTCTATTCTCGTACATAATGTAAACTCCCTCGACCAGATTTCAGTAATTTAGGATTATTTTTAGCTAATTAGAATTATTGTAACTTTTTAAAATTTATTTTGCTTACATATCCTATTAATTTGTGCACCTGACCATCACACAATTAATTAGAGCATTACACTAGCTGTTATCCCCAAACAAAGTTCACATACCTTCCCTAAACATGTTAGTCTATTTTTTTGCATTTTGTGCAACTCCCAGATTGTAAACCCCCTCGACCAGATTCCAGTATTTTAAGGAATATTTTTATTTTTTTTGGATTTGTTGCAATAATTTATTTTATTTTGCTTACATATCCTATTGACTTGTGCACCTGTCCGTCTCCAAATTATTTGGAGCTTTACCTTGACTGTTATCTCCGAACGAAGTTCACATACCTCTCCTAGACATGCCAGTCTACTATCCTGCACTTTGTGCAACTCCCAGATACTTAGTTTTGAGCCTCGTATGAGACGCACAAATAGCATTACAAACGTCCGTATTTAATTCCTATTTTAAATTCCAGACCTGTACCCATCTCTGTAACCCTAGAGATTTGAGGCCAACGTGCACCTGTTTTGCCCAGACAAAAATACGTTAATTTTCTACACTGAGTATACTACATTTAGTGTATTGACACCGTAGAAAAATTATGACCCTATCTGTCTCTAAATAATTAGAGAACACCGTGCGCAGTATTTATTAATTAATAAATACGGTGACCCGTATCACCCAGAAACCAGGTCCAACCCCTGCCCAGACTCACCCCCATTTCTCCCAGAACCTTCACACCGCTTTACCCTTCAATTCTGTGAATTTTAGCATTTTCAGGAATGTCACGCCCCGATCTCCCGTAGGCAATTCGGCCGTTCCTGCTAGGCGGGAATCACCCTCGCCAGCGCTCCCGCGGAACGATCGCTTAACCCATCCGGGCGTGATGCCGCACGAGCGTGTTCCACGCCTGTGCAAGGCCATGGTTCATTGGCTGGCGGCAAGAGTTTTAGGCCACAGAGTCGCACAGATTGTCCGAGTGCAGCGGAGTCATGAACGCATAGGCGATCGGTAACAGGTTCACTGAGTCGTCAATATAGCGGAAGCATCGAAACAAGTAAAGTAATCTCTTTATTGATATGAAACATGTATTACAGGCGACGTATAGCCGAGATTACAAGTCGCTCAAGCCTCTCTCTCTGAAACAGTAAAAGCGTGCCAAATGGCTACAACTGTGGAATGATTGTACAGGCGATGTTCAGGCGATGTTCACAACTTATGTCTTGTATAAGTGCTTCAGTCACGGACGCACCGTTGCAAGGCTTCAGAGGGAACTCCTGGCCTTAGCACGCACGTTGGAGGCATCCGCACCGAACGAGGTTCTCCCACACCCTGCATACAAACTGGTGGATTATCAGTACATTGAATGCACTGGTGGGGAAGCTACTCGCCCGCTCGACAAATCCAAACACGTAATACAAGTTCCGTGCACAACTATTAAGTTGTCTTTCTAGTTGCCTTAGGATCAGTTTCATGCAGATATTGAATAGCCTGACGTGTCGGGCAGTGCGCCGTGCGATGTTAGAGGAAACACGGCGAGACTTACCAACTTACCATCTCCTTCCCTGTCCAAGGCAAACATTGAGGCAAACAGTATAATTCAAGCACGGGCAAGTATAACATTCAGGAGGCATAGCATATGCAAACAGGAGGGTCGTTTAACATGATCGTTCAGGTGTTTAGTTGTTTCTTGATGCGATGCAATGACTCGTATGCGGATAGCCGCTAAGCGAGGATGACTTATCTATATGAACAGAAGTCGCTGGCATAGCCATGAAGGACCAGATTTGTAGTCTCAGGGTCGAGAATGAAGTGCAAGCAGTGAACACGATAGGTATTGCACTTTATCCCGCCGAAACAGACGACTACTGTAGTCTCAGGGTCGAGGATGAAGTGCAAGCATACAGAAACGGAGAGCCTTGCACTTATCCCGCCGAAACAGACGACTACCAGAAGTTCCGTCTAGACCAGGTCGGCCCCAGTGCCCCGGTGACCGCCCGCGGAACGAGATTCGAAGATCACCTTTTACAAGTTGTCCGCGACATGCAAGTCAGGGTTAGGTCAGATACAGAAACAAGTTCGTGGCAGAATATATATACGAACAAGTCCGGTATGGAACGAGTTCGAAACAGAGTATATATATGAACTTGTTGAGACAGGATTCAGTAGTTTGCTCCTCGAGCTGTAATTCAGGGATTTATTCATTCTTGGTGCAGATTCCCTGGTTCAGAATTTGCCTTGGTGACCTAACGGTCCCGGATACTTGCAGGTTCGTTCAGGCACGAAACGACTACTTAGTAGTCTTCCGGGGTTTGGATGAATACAAGGCAACATACAAGCAGACAAGCATGCGTTTCTAGGAACATAAGCAGGCACGTTGCTCGGACCCGAAGGTAAGCCGAGGGATAAAACCGTTAAGGGACTTAGCATGCGAGGGTCTGAACATAAGCAGTATTTCAATTTCCATGTTCTAGCAAGCAATACAAGTTGGGATTATTCCCTTAGCTAGGTGCGTTGGACTTATTAGCATGCAGGGGGTTATCACCTAGCGACTAGCATAAATATTCCAGATTTTTATGTGTGCTGGCTAAGCAAAGACAAGTTCACCGTAGCAACCCACCTTAGCGTTGATTCGCCTCGGTAGAGCGATACGTCTGAGCGAGCCTCTGAAAGTCCAAGCCGGATTCCTGTAGGGACAAGTCTGGATATCCTTTGCTTCTTGATCGAGGCAAAGCGGGTCGGGACAGCTGTACGATTGCCGTTTGAGACGGCAGTCCGCTTGAGCGGAACGAGGTGTTACATCGGGTATTTTTCCAGACAATTTCGTAATTGCGCAATTTCCCAAACAAAGGACAATTCCGCAATTTATGAAATTACAGGGACTTTCCTGCAAATTGCAGTGCGAGGTGTCACCCCCTCATTGGCCGGTGAACCTGCACCGTCCATTTTGGACACGGGACCCACCCGAAAAGATCCCGAAAATATCTCGGAAATATCCTAAAAATATCTACAAAATATCTTATAAATATCTTTAGATATTTTACATATTTAATTAATATAATTTTCTATATAATAAAAGAAAAAGAAAATAATAAAAATAAAAATCAAAAATCCTAAACTACCCAAGCCCGCAGCCCCCCCCATCCGCCGGGGCGAGTTTCCCCTCCGGCCGCCGGGGCTGCCCGCCTCGCCCGGAGCCCCCCCACCGCTGGCCTCCCTCCCCGCTCCCTCTCTCCTCCGCCCCTCTTCTCTTTCCCCTCTCCCAGCGACCCCGACCAAGTCCCCCCCCCGACCGCTGCGTCCCCCACCGGCCCGTTGGCTCACTGGAGCTCCCCTCCGCGGCGGACCCGACCCCCTCCCAGCCGCCACTCCTCCAACTCCTTCTCCTCCCGCTGCCGGCTCCGCCCTCCCCGACCCCGCGGCGGACCCGACTCCTCCCCAGCTCCTCCTCCACCTCCAGCGCCTCCCCTACCCCGCCACTCCTCCACATCGACCTCCACTCCACCTCCTCCGCCACCCAACCCCGCATCAGACCCCCCCCGCCGGCCTCGACAGCCACTCCGACTCCTCACCATGAACCACACCCCCCATGGCCAGAGACTCTCCAGACCGAGGCTTCCCCGTACGGTCGGCAGCACCCTCCCCTGATCCAGCTCCTCCGTCGACGAGCAGATGACCCCGGAGCCCTCGACCTGGACGAGAGCAGCGGGATTCCACGCAGACACGGACACAGCCCTTGGACACGTGTCGGACACGAGAAACATCATTTCTGGAGCCCTGTTCAGGTAACGATATCTCTCTCCTCGTAACCCTGTTTTCAATTCCGTCAGTTGCGTCGTGTAGACTATGTAACCACCTCGATGCCCGTGCAACCCGCTCGGAGCATCGCATCCTGTGGCGATCGTAAAGCGCGATCCAAAAACAGGAAAAATAATGACCCGATTCACCCCGGAACTGAGTACGCCCCGCCAAACGGGACGACTTGGTCGCACGCGGTCTTTACCGAAACGTGCGCGACGTTGATACGGACGTGTAGAAATTCGGAGAAGTTGATTTGGATGTGCGTGCACACCGGAATCAACGTGTATCCGCCGACACCGTCCCGTATCCGTCAGTTCTGGAATACACTGCAACTTTGTGTACACACGTCGGATCGAGACGAAACTTGCGCCATCAGACTCGTAGCGATACGCTGGTCCTGTGAGCCAAGTTTGGTTCAATTCTGAGAACGTTGACAAAATCGCGTATCGTGGGCCCCATAGGCTCCACTTGACGGGTGATTTTGTGACCGGCTCATCAGAATCTAATTCGGGAAGTTCCGTTGGGTTCGTATCATCGTTCCTGACTTGTTGACACTAAGTTTGGCGAATTTGGAGACCTTTGACCCTGGCACGTTTTTCGGTGCAAAGCGGCCCACATGTGGACCCTGCTTTAACCAGAAACTGTCATTTTTGCCCCTGTGTCCAAATTAGACGAAAGAACAGGCGTTTCTAGCTATTTGATATTTTCTGAGACTGTTAGTGATGTTTATTTCAGAATCCGGAGACATTCATTCTGAGATCAGAGTTTCTGACACTTGGTACTTGACATCGGGACGTTACATATTTGCAGCTCTCTTGCCAGGCAAGTATACCTTGCCTTGTTGTACTGTTTATATTCAGTTCTTGCTAGTTATATGTTTATTTATTTTTATATAAATGTGCGCGTCCGAGCAGACTCGGGTGCAGTCAACGATGGCGTTGACGTTAGGACTTGTATCTGACCTAGTGTCTAGTAGACCCACCTAAAGTTGTGAAGTTATTGATATAATTTCCCAGGCCTTGACACATATCATTACACGTCACAGAGTGAGTACATGTAGGAACGCGTGCCTCATGCGCGACTGGCCATCAGTGTGAGCAATACGTGTAGCGGTATGTAGCTCAGTTGTTTATTTCATAGAGACTTGCATCATAGTAGGAGGTGTCCACGTCATTTCCATGACTTGTACATCTATATTGGGTGGGAAAGACATCTAGTAGGCGTATGGGACACCCCCCCTGATATATACTCAAGTTACCATGCTCTTCGGAGATGGGGATTACGGTATATATAGAGAGTTACCATGCTGCTCGGAGATGGGGTATTGGTTTTCTTATTCCCATTACCGTGCTCCGAGGAGGATGGGGTATTATCCTTCGTTCCATGCTCTGCAGGGATGGACGATTGCAGAGTTACCCGTGTGATCGGGGGCATATGATACATATACTAGCCAGTCATGACGATTGGTGAATTACGCCAGCATATGTCTAGCCCACACATTCCCATGCGTACTGCAAGGTCTTTAAATTGCATTCACTTAGATGGTTAGCAAACCCCATTTATTTATTCAGTATTTATATTATGGCATATTATTTTTATGTATCTTGCTATGTCCCTCTGAGGACCTGGTCCCCTGCCAGGTGTATATTTTCTTGAGTATTCGCAGGAGCACAGATCCGGACATGTTACGCTTATTCCGAGGAGGTCTTCTCTTCGAGCCTCATGACTGTCAGATGTTGTTCTTTTATGGTGTGTATTCTGGTTCCTTTTATATTCTATTTCGGCAGTAGATTCGTTCCATATGACTGCCATTCTTAGATATCTGTATTAAGATCTAGTTATATGGTTATTAGTTATTCATATGTTTATGTGATTTCTGTGGATGAGATTTAGATATTACCCTGTGACTTGTGATTAGTTTTACCACTTATGAATCACTGTTCATTATACAGCGTACGCTCGTATATATGGTTTCCATATATTGGAGTTGCCATATATACAGGCGGCTGGCATGCTTACGTGTCCTGGTCCTACGTATTTTGGAACTGGGGCGTGACATATTTTCAGTGGTGGCCCATGCAGGTCAGAGCATATTGTCTCGGTTACGTTACTGTACCGAGCAAGCCTGCACCTAGGATTAAAGTATAGGATCTCATCCAATTGACTATGACTTTTCTTCCTTCCAGTCTATCCTACTTACAAAATTGCATCCTGCTTGATTCCTGTGCTTCCCTGATAATTTCTTAAGTATAACCCCTGATAGAATATAGGGATCCCTATTGATAGGATGATACTTAGGGTAATATTCCTACTTAGAACACAACTAGAGCTTTGACATATCATTAAGTTAAGATTTCTTAGTGAACCCTAGCCTTCTTTATTACCTAAATAAACCCTAGTCTTCCTTATTACCTAATGAACCCTAGCATCACTACCTATAGATTAACTTACTATTGTCCCCTGACATATTTATGTATGACTTAAGAGCAGTATAAACACTACTAAGATTAGTTAGAGAATTTACCATAGTGTGACCCTAGTCTTAAGGAACCAATAGAAATCCAAGGTTGAATACTAGGACTGAAACCTCATCCTGTGTTTAGATAAACCCAGTTTTACGCCAGAGACCCTTTACCCTTGTTGGCGTAAAACCTAGTTGACCATTGTTGGCATAAGAACCAAACGACTGCCTAGTTGGCATAAAAAGCCAAATGACTTTCTTGTTGGCGTAAAAAAAAAAAAAAAACCAAATTATGCAGGAGATTGTCTCATTTACGCCGTAGTTATGACAACCGCTGCCCACGATCCCTTAGTTTTCCTTATCCTGCGTCATGAGAGCCACATAGGTAACTGCCCTGCATAAACCTGATTCATGAATTATAGATAATCAGCGTAGAGTAACCTGACTAGGCGTAGAATATAATGATAGGATGTGAGCGTAGTATTACAGCCTTAGCTTTCCCCAGGCATGACCCAATCTTGTGCATTAAAGGCAGAGATACGCCTCGAGCCCTGTGCAAAAAGAAACAGCTTTCTGACAGGACATCTGGTTTTGTCTCACCGCGAGCGTAGCTGACTTGTATCCAATAAAGTCACTAACGACAAACCTGGATCTCCGTGCAAATTCATCATCGCAACCGTCCTCTCGATCGTTGTGCAAGTACTTTTTGTCAGAGGTCAGGATTCACTAACTTGACTGACAAACTCATGAGTTTCTCGTACAACTTTACGCTACAACGTATGCTAGACTTTACGCAAACCTTTTTGGCAAAACTTTACGCAGGCAGACTTTTATACAAACCTTACGCGCGCTAATTTTAGGCGCAAATTTTTAGCACAAAACTTTTACGCCCAGACTTCCACCCAGACTTTTACGCGCAGATTTCTACGCTCAGACTTTTTACGCGGATAGCTCTGAAGCTCTGCCTTACGCTTCTCTGTTTTACGCGGATAGCTCTGAAGCCATGCGTTACGCCAAATTTTTTTTTTTAATCTCTGTTTTAGGCAGACAACCTATAATGTTTACTAAGATTGTAGAACTTAGAAGACCATACCTGTTTTAGTTCAACTAGCGACTTAGACAAGGATTTAGAATAATAACTGTAGAGATTGTAGAGTCTTATCTTTTTGTGATTGTGAATTGTTGGTAATTTCTCATATCATAATCTAGCGTACTTATATTTACTGTACTGCCTTGACTTAAACTGCTATTATAGCCTAGTTTTGCAAGCTTATTCTTTATCGAGCTTGTTCATGACACATATGTTATTGGGGCTTGATCCACCCCACTAATACAATTGTCTATTCAGAATCAGTGTATTACGGTCTGATCAACCTTAGTGCATTTTGATTCGCCCTTCGCATAACTACTTTACGTGGATTGAGATATATAGTGATTAGTAGACAGATGTACTTGCCCTCTAGATATATCTGAGCATATCGTACCAGTTACGTAACTGTACTGATACGAGCATGTGAATAGGAATTACCAAGATAGGATTTCAATCCACAACTATTTTGACAATTCCTATTTGAATTCTTTAAACGCCTTGATCCCCACACTTCTAATCTACTACCTCCCCCTTGAACTCTTGATTACTGTTTTTACCGTCTTCCCTTATTTCGGAAAGACGAAACCTCGTGCTTAGTATAAAGGTACGATAAGTGTATTGTTTCTGTAGCCATTTCTGTTTTGTTTCTTGGGTAATTACCAAACCCTATTATTAGATTAGATTGCAATTTAAACCCGTGCTACCCTTAGAATGACCTTTGCTACCTACCTACTTTCCTGGTACGTGCATTCCTATGATAGCATGAAATTTTATCGTAACTCGGGTCAAGTTCAAAGCTCAAGTGTTACGATAAAGAATGTATCATTTTGCTGTCAGAGATCTAAATGGATTTCACCTGGATGAACGATTGACTGACTCCTGAAAAGATAGCAGCACCTATGACTAGGTTGACTTTTTTTTAGGATTAAGAATCCCTATGGACCAACGAGTGTCAAGCCGCTTTCGAGGAGTTGAAGAAGCGACTGACCACGACACCCGTATTGACTATTCCATCCAGATCAGGCGGTTATGTGATCTACAGACGCATTAGGAAAAAGTTGGGATGCGTATTAATACAGGATGACAAGGTAATGACAGATGCATCCAGACAATTATAAGTGCATGAGAAGAATTTGGAACTTGCAACCATCGTAATTACTCTGAAGCTATGGAGACATTACTAATATGAGGCAAATCGTAAGATTGCACGGCATACCAGTCAGCATTGTACCAGACAAGGATTCGCGTGACCAGAGCTGGTGGTCAATACCGTAGAGACAGTTAAGAATATACAAGGACACTTGCGAACAGTGCAAGACAGACAACAGCAGTGGGTAGACCGTCATCATCGTCCCTTGGAATTCAAAGAGGACGATCATTGCCTTCTTGAGGAAGTACTTGCTGTATTCCATGTGTCGCAACTCAGGCGTATGTGACGGACAGCAGTGAGGTTCTCAACCATTCGGAGATCACCATTAGGCCGAGCTTGTCATATCAGGAGCAGCCCGTAGAAATCCTTGAACATCGAGAAATGGTATCTAGAAATCAGTCTATTTCCCTTGGTCCGCGTGACATAGAAGCACGGCGCGCCAGGAGAATCTACTTGGAAGCGTGTGTACGACATGCGTAAACGTTTTTCGAACCTATCCGTAAACCAAGATATAAATTACTTTGTTAAATTATATCTTATGCCGTCTTTGACTTCTATCCCGGCTTAGTTTTAATTTTGAGAACGAAATTTTTATAAGTTGGGTAGATTGTAAACCCCTTCGACCAGATTCCAGTATTTTAAGGAATATTTTTATTTTTTTTGGATTTATTGCAATAATTTATTTTATTTTGCTTACATATCCTATTGACTTGTGCACCTGTCTGTCTCTAAATTATTTGGAGCTTTACCTTGACTGTTATCTCCGAACAAAGTTCACATACCTCTCCTAGACATGCCAGTCTACTATCCTGCACTTTGTGCAACTCCCAGATACTTAGTTTTGAGCCTCGTATGAGACGCACAAATAGCGTTACAAACGTCCGTATTTAATTCCTATTTTAAATTCCAGACCTGTACCCATCTCTGTAACCCTAGAGATTTGAGGCCAACGTGCACCTGTTTTGCCCAGACAAAAATACGTTAATTTTCTACACTGAGTATACTACATTTAGTGTATTGACACCGTAGAAAAATTATGACCCTATCTGCCTCTAAATAATTAGAGAACACCGTGCGCAGTATTTATTAATTAATAAATACGGTGACCCGTATCACCCAGAAACCAGGTCCAACCCCTGCCCAGACTCACCCCCATTTCTCCCAGAACCTTCACACCGCTTTACCCTTCAATTCTGTGAATTTTAGCATTTTCAGGAATCGGATGTTTTCCCAGACAATTTCGTAATTGCGCAATTTTCCAAACATAGGACAATTCTGCAATTTGTGAAATTACAGGGACTTTCCTGCAAATTGCAGTGCGAGGTGTCACCCCCTCATTGGCCGGTGAACCTGCACCGTCCATTTTGGACACGGGACCCACCCGAAAAGATCCCAAAAATATCTCGGAAATATCCTAAAAATATCTACAAAATATCTTATAAATATCTTTAGATATTTTACATATTTAATTAATATAATTTTTTATATAATAAAAGAAAAAGAAAATAATAAAAATAAAAATCAGAAATCCTAAACTACCCAAGCCCGCAGCCCCCCCCATCCGCCGGCGGCGAGTTCCCCCCCCGGCCGCCGGGGCTGCCCGCCTCGCTCGGAGCCCCCCCACCGCTGGCCTCCCTCCCCTCTCCCTCTCTCCTCCGCCCCTCTTCTCTTTCCCCTCTCCCAGCGACCCCGAACAAGTCCCCCCCCCCCCCGACCGCTGCGTCCCCCGCCGGCCCGCTGGCTCGCTGGAGCTCCCCTCCGCGGCGGACCCGACCCCCTCCCAGCCGCCACTCCTCCAACTCCTTCTCCTCCCGCTGCCGGCTCTGCCCTCCCCGACCCCGCGGCGGACCCGACTCCTCCCCAGCTCCTCCTCCACCTCCAGCGCCTCCCCTACCCCGCCACTCCTCCACATCGACCTCCACTCCACCTCCTCCGCCACCCAACCCCGCATCAGACCCCCCCGCCGGCCTCGACAGCCACTCCGACTCCTCACCATGAACCACACCCCCCCCATGGCCAGAGACTCTCCAGACCGAGGATTCCCCGTCCGTTCGGCAGCACCCTCCCCTGATCCAGCTCCTCCGTCGACGAGCAGACGACCCCGGCGCCCTCGACCTGGACGAGAGCAGCGGGATTCCACACAGACACGGACACAGCCCTTGGACACGTGTCGGACACGAGAAACGTCATTTCTGGAGCCCTGTTCAGGTAACGATATCTCTCTCCTCGTAACCCTGTTTTCAATTCCGTCAGTTGCGTCATGTAGACTATGTAACCACCTCGGTGCCCGTGCAACCCGCTCGGAGCATCGCGTCCTGTGGCGATCGCAAAGCGCGATCCAAAAACAGGAAAAATAACGACCCGATTCACCCCGGAACTGAGTACGCCCCGCCAAACGGGACGACTTGGTCGCACGCGGTCTTTACCAAAACGTGCGCGACATTGATACGGACGTGTAGGAATTCGGAGAAGTTGATTTGGATGTGCGTGCACACCGGAATCAACGCGTATCCGCCGACACCGCCCCGTATCCGTCAGTTCTGGAACACACTGCAACTTTGTGTACACACGTCAGATCGAGACGAAACTTGCGCCATCGGACTCGTAGCGATACGCTGGTCCTGTGAGCCAAGTTTGGTTCGATTCTGAGAACGTTGACAAAATCGCGTATTGTGGGCCCCACAGGCTCCACTTGACGGGCAATTTTGTGACCGACTCATCGGAATCCAATTCGGGAAGTTCCGTTGGGTTCGTATCATCGTTCCTGACTTGTTGACACTAAGTTTGGCAAATTTGGAGACCTTTGACCCTGCCACGTTTTCCGGTGCAAAGCGGCCCACATGTGGACCCCGCTTTGACCAGAAACTGTCATTTTTGCCCCTGTGTCCAAATTGGACGATAGAACAGGCATTTCTAGCTATTTGATATTTTCTGAGACTGTTAGTGATGTTTATTTCAGAATCCGGAGACATTCATTCTGAGATCAGAGTTTCTGACACTTGGTACTTGACATCGGGATGTTACATATTTGCAGCTCTCTTGCCAGGCAAGTATACCTTGCCTTGTTGTACTGTTTATATTCAGTTCTTGCTAGTTACATATTTATTTATTTTTATATAAATGTGCGCGTCCGAGCAGACTCAGGTGCAGTCAACGATGGCGTTGACGTTAGGACTTGTATCTGACCTAGTGTCTAGTAGACCCACCTAAAGTTGTGAAGTTATTGATATAACTTCTCAGGCCTTGACACGTATCATTACATGTCACAGAGTGAGTACATGTAGGAACGCGTGCCTCATGCGCGACTGGCCATCAGTGTGAGCAATACGTGTAGCGGTAGGTAGCTCAGTTGTTTATTTCATAGAGACTTGCATCATAGTAGGAGGTGTCCACGTCGTTTCCACGACTTGTACATCTATATTGGGCGGGAAAGACATCTAGTAGGCGTATGGGACACCCCCCCCTGATATATACTCAAGTTACCATGCTCTTCGGAGATGGGGATTACGGTATATATAGAGAGTTACCATGCTGCTCGGAGATGGGGTATTGGTTTTCTTATTCCCATTACCGTGCTCCGAGGAGGATGGGGTATTATCCTCCGTTCCATGCTCTGCAGGGATGGACGATTGCAGAGTTACCCATGTGATCGGGGGCATATGATACATATACTAGCCAGTCATGATGATTGGTGAATTACGCCAGCATATGTCTAGCCCACACATTCCCATGCGTACTGCAAGGTCTTTAAATTGCATTCACTTAGATGGTTAGCAAACCCCATTTATTTATTCAGTATTTACATTATGGCATATTATTTTTATGTATCTTGCTATGTCCCTCTGAGGACCTGGTCCCCTGCCAGGTGTATATTTTCTTGAGTATTCGCAGGAGCACAGATCCGGACATGTTACGCTTATTCCGAGGAGGTCTTCTCTTCGAGCCTCGTGACTGTCAGATGTTGTTCTTTTATGGTGTGTATTCTGGTTCCTTTTATATTCTATTTCGGCAGTAGATTTGTTCCATCTGACTGCCATTCTTAGATATCTGTATTGAGATCTAGTTATATGGTTATTAGTTATTCATATGTTTATGTGATTTCTGTGGATGAGATTTAGATATTACCCTGTGACTTGTGATTAGTTTTACCACTTATGAATCACTGTTCATTATACAGCGTACGCTCGTATATAAAGTTTCCATATATTGGAGTTGCCATATATACAGGCGGCTGGCATGCTTACGTGTCCTGCCCTACGTATTTTGGGACTGGGGCGTGACACAGATACTTTATTTTGAGCCTCGTTTGAGACGCACAAATATCGTTACAAACGTCCGTATTTATTTTCTTTTTAATTTCCTGCTCTGTACACATCTCTGTTCCAATAGAGATTTGAGGCCCAACCTGCACCTGTTTTGCCCAAACAAAAATACGTTAATATTCTACTTGGAATATACTACAATTAGTATATTGACACCGTATTAAAATTATGGCCTTACCTGCCTCTAAATAATTAATAAACACTATGCACAGTATTTATTAATTAATAAATACGGTGACCCGTATCACCCAAAGAACCAGGCCCTGCCCCTGCCCAGGCTCACCCCCACCCCCCCCAAGGCACTCCCCCAGCCTTCCTCCTCATTTTTGTGCAATTCAGTATTTTTAGGAATCCGTGTTTTTAATCAGATAAATTACGTAATTACGCAAATTCCCAATTTTAGGACCTTTATGTAATTTATAAAATTGCAGGGGTTTTTCTGCAAATTTCCAGTGTGAGGTGTCAACACCTCATTGGCCGATGAACGAATACCGTCCATGTGGCAGTGGGACCCACCCAAAATATCCCAAAATATCAGCCAAGATATTTTAAATATCAAATTACCAAAATACCCCTAGACTTTAAACTATTTACAACCCATGCCATCCCCCTAAATCTATAAAACCCGACCCCCTCCCCCCCTTCCAAACCTCACACCGCCACCCCCCGGTCACCAACTCCGACCAAACTCAGCCGAGCCCTTCGCCACCTCCCTGCCCTCCTCCCCGACCACCGGAGCCCCGCCCTGACCGACTGCTCCGCCGCCAGCAGCCACTGCAAACCCAACTCCCCACTTCCATCAACACCACTCTCCACCACCCGAACCACCCTAGCCACCGCCTCCGGCCGTCGTGGACCACTGCCACCACTCCCAAACGACTCTCCCCGACCTCCTCTACCCAACTGACCCGCCACCACCGCCCCACGGCCACCGCCCCGGCCGCCATCACCCCCGCAGCACCTCCACCCTCACCAACCCTAAACAACACCTCCACCACACACGACCGCCTCCAGCGACCACCACCACCACCCCTGACCTCCGCCACCACCACCAGGCTCTTCGCCACCCTTCCCTCCGCCGACTAGTCCGCCTGCACCGCCACCCCCGCCACCGCCTGCGGTGCAGCAACCACCGCAAGCTGCTGCTACTGCTGCTGCTTCTAACTGCAGTTGCTGTTGCAGCCGTCCCTCCGGCCAGTCACCGCCTCCTCCGCCGCCGTCCTCGCGCCGGCGACTAGCCGTGGGCCCCCCTTGCAGACCTGTCAGGTATATTAATATAATATTACGTATTTACATAATTATTTCTATATGTATGTATATATGTATATATATGTGTATATATATGTATATTTAAATATATATTAATATATATTATTATATATAATTAATTATATTATTAATACAGTATATACTGTAATATACTATATGTATTTATACCTATGTATTTATGTTTTTATTTTATTTTTATATATATATATATGTATATCTATATATATATATATATATATATATATTTATATATGAATATATAATTACCTATATTATTATTATTATTATATATATATATATATATATATTAATATACTGTAAATATACAGTATATATACTAATATAAATATGTATGTATATATATATATAATCTATTTTTATTTTATTTTTTTTCCTTTTATATATATATATATGTATATATGTAAATATATATATATATATATATATATATATATATATATATATATATATATATATATATATATATATATATATATATATATATATATATATATATATATATTTATCTATATATGTAATTATATAAATATATATTTATCTATCTATCTATATCTATATATATATATATATATATATATATATATATATATATATATATATATATATATATATATATATATATATATATAAATTATTATACTGCAAATATACAGTATATGTATAATATAAATATGTATGTATATATATATATATATATTCTGTTTTTATTTTATTTTTCCTTATATATATATATATATATATATTCTGTTTTTATTTTATTTTTCCTTATATATATATATATATATATATATATATATATATATATGTATATATATATATGTATATATGTAAATATATATATATATATATATCTATATATGTAATTACATAAATATATATTTATCTAAATATTATTATATATATAATATATATTATTATGATAAATATATACAGTATATATATATACTATTAGTATATATAATATATATGTAGGTATATAAATATATTTTCTGTATTTTTTTCTCTCTCCTTTTACATATACATATATATATATATATATATATATATATATATATATATATAATATATATATATATATATATATATATATATATATATATATATATATATAATCATATATATATAAATATAGTATATACTATATGCCTTATGTCTTTGTATATAATATATGTATAATATATATATTTATATATATATGTTGCATTATATTATATAAACTATGTATATATGTACACTTATATATATATGACTTTTTCTTTTTATTTCATATAGTATGTATATATACTCTATATATATATATGTACCCTATATATATATATATATATATGTATTTAAATATATATAAATACATATGTTTTAGTTATATACTTATTATCATATGCTATATAAATATCTATATCTATATATTAATGTTATGTATATAAATACTATATGACTATATATATATTGACTTCTATATATATTTACATAAGTATATATATATAATATATATATACTATTATATTGTACCAATTTATTTAAATAAAATTTACGAGCCCTGTAATATCCTAAACAGAGTACCCCTACGACGCAGTCAGTGACCCCGAGGTCACAGGACCCCTCAGACTTGACTGCAAGTTCAGGTTTTCAACACACTCAGGAAGTAGGCAAGTATACCTTGCCATATTTACTGTTTAAATTATAAATGTGTTATATGCTATTTCTCCTGAATTTCATATGACTGTGAGTACCTAAGATTGCCTCGGGTATAGTCAACAGATATGTTGGCACGTAGTATAAATAACTTAGACTCTAGTAGACTTTCCATCAAGCTGCAAGGGTATCCTAATATCCTCCTAGACCCTGTCACGGGAACACACAACAAGGTTGCAATACATATTGGGATGCGAGCTGCGTATTTGATTAGCTACCAGTACGTGTGACGTGCATCACGACTTAGCATAAAATCAGAAAAACTCAGGAAATTTAGGACTTGGCATTAGTTACATTGGGCGGAAAAGATACTAGTAGACGTATGGGACACCCCCTCCTTGAGTCTTTTATCCTTCGTACCATACTCCTCGGAGATGATCGATTGCAGAGCTACCCATGTGTCCGGGGGGCATATGACACATATACTAGCCAGTCAACACGATTGGTGAATTAAGTCAGCATATGTCAATCCTACACTTTCTCATGCGTACTACAAGGTCTTTACTTGCATTCACTTGGATGGTTAGCACCATGTATTTATTTATTCAGTATTTACATATATGGCATATTTTTTTGTATCTTGTTATGTCCCACTGAGGACCTGGTTCTCTTCCAGATTTAGACGAGGCCTTCTACCCCACTGTGTATGGACCTGGACAGGAGACCAGGTATGCCACGGAGGGAAGAGTTAGAGGAGACACCATCAGAATCTGCCTGATCCTAGAAGCTTGTTCCCTGGAGATGGAGCTATTTCCCTAGATAGACGATACTTTAGTCTATCTTATTTTCTTCACTATTATTATCTTTTGTAGTGGGTTTGTTCCCACAAGATGTGTACTATGATATTCAGACTTAGCATTATATATATTTCAGCACTTATTCCCATATTCATGATATTTCTGTGGATGAGATTAGATTTACCTGTGTTAAACTTGTAGTATTTTAGGACAGCGTAGCACGTTCCTTTGGGTCCATTAAAATGGATTAAACCCTTAGTGACGTGTCAGCTGGCCAATGCCACGTGGCCTAGTCCCTTACATTTTGGGACTGGGGCGTGACATGGTTTTAGTGGTGGCCCATGCATGTCTGTTTATTGCTAAGTGGTATGATAACATGCCCAACAAGCCTGCTATAGGATAGAAATACTAGGTCTCATCCACACTGACTTCATCAGAATTTTTGCACCCTGCTTGATTATCAATTATTAATTCCTTGTGCTTTTCTAATTATTCTATCTTCTTCAGAAATATGAACATATCCAGTGGACCTGCGATTGATGGGGCTGACCAAGCAACAGACCCCTCGCCCGATGTCCAAGGAACCCCGACCACCCCAAGAGACCAATCCCCTAGAAGGATGCTGGTCTTCCAACGACCCCGTACATTCACCAGAATCCTGCCCAGACAGGAACACCAGCCCAGCAAGATGGGCAAACCTCCTAGGCCCCAACACCGCATGCGGAGACACCTTTGCCTCCACCTCCAGCCCTTCCTGCCCTGATGCCACATCTTGAGGGCCAATCTCAAATGTTCCAGTTCCTCCAAGCTATGTTGCATACTCAATGGCAACAGACTGAAGCCCGAGACAGTCTCAGTGGCAACAGACTAAAGCCCTGAGACAGACCATGATGACGGCTCTGGAAAGAACGGACTTCCCCGGTACCAGCACCTGTCCAACCAGTGGGCACTGTTCGAGGATTCCGCCAGATGGGGTCGAGAAACTTTAAGGCAGCGAAACCCCAGAGGAGATCTCAGACTGGATCTCCAACACAGAAATGCTGCTGGAAGGTTCACAACTTTCCTCCGACTTGTGGATGACCGCCGTGAGGGCCCAGCTCTTCGGCAACGCCCATCACTGGTGGGATTCTATAGAGCGTAGCGTCGGCAAAGACCAGACTTGGGAACAATTCTTGGAGCACTTCAACGCAAAGTACTTTCCAGCAACAGTCTGAAATGCCCTATACTCCCATTTCCTGCACTTGGAATAGGAAAATATGACCGTCGACGCCTACGACGCAGAGTTCAGCAGACTGAGTCGATTCGGTGCCATCTTGATACCGAATGAGCTGGAGAAGGCCAAGAGGTTCCACCATGGCCTCACCTTCGAGCTCCAGAGGTATAGACGCAGTCAAGGATCTCCTACGAATGTCACGACCCGATTCCGTAGAATCGTTGGGGCGTCCCCCGAGTTGTGATGCCGTGCGGGCCTGGGGTTGCGCCCGTACAAGGCTAAAGTATTTTTGCATAGCAAGCACATATTCAGAGTACGCAGATAAATTGAAATACAGATTTGAAACATGAAAAAGTTCTTTTTATTGATAATGAACATCTATTACAAACTCCTGAACGAGTCAGCTAATATGCCGAACGGCTTACAAAAGTGTTGACTCAAAATGAGATAGCAGTCCTGTACATTACATCCCTTTATAAACTCAAAATAATAAAGACCTCCAGGCTGGAGGATAGCTTTGCCACAGAGCTGCATTTGTGTATGAAGAGTTGCAAGCTCCTGTCTTCAAAATGCTTCAAGGGGCGCGGTGAAGATGCGCCAACAGCTGGACTGGATCGGGAAGACGACTTTGGCTCCTTGTTCGGTTCGCCTTAGTGCGAAGAACCTGTTTCAACGAGGGTCAGCATGTCGAAACATACTGGTGAAGGCGAGCTAGCCGAACTATACCAATCAACACGTTGTTTTAATGAAGCATGCAAATTTGGTGGGTTTCTATCTTGCCTTAGTTCATTTACAAGTAAGCAGCATATAGAATTTACTGAAATGAACGTGCCACCGTTCGGTGGATTTTACCTGCCCGTCTGAATTACCTGCACAATACTTACCATGCCTTCCCTGCCACGAAGACACAAGTTAGTTTGCAACAGGTTTAAATATACACGTTGAGCACACGATGCATTGCAAGCCATATTCACACGATAAACACACGAGGTGTTGCAAGCATATACACACGATGATCATTGGCTTTATGCCATAATGGACTAGTCAAGGACAAGGATAGCATGCAACGAGAAAATACGAGGAGCTCATAAAATATGATGCATTGCAAGTTATCCCGTTCGCACACGATTGACTATAAACACGAAGTCTGCCCAGATCGGATCGGTGCCAGTGCCCCAACGACCGTCCGCAGAACTTATATCCTTGTGCACAAGTTGTCCATGATAGAACACACGATGTTTAGTTAAGTTATCATTCACGCAGTTGAGGCAACACGAGTAATGCATAGATGTGATGCATTTATAGCACAATTATAGAAGAAGATACATTCTAACTAAAATTGATGCATATGATGAATATTTCGAACGAACAAGCATGCAAGTAAGTAACCGTTCACGAGTTTGATTGACAAGCAGTATTAACCAAGTCTATTCTCTTTTATCTTGGTTTCTTTTATTATTACTTGGTATCGTTTGATCGGGGCAAAGAAGATTGCAGATTGATTAGATGTGAAGCTTGGAAGTAGGGCTAGCTAATCGGGTTGGTAGCCACTCACTTAGATTTGGAAGTGTCACGCCCCAATCCCAAAAATACGTAGGACTAGGACACGTAAGCATGCCAGCCGCATGGATATGGCAACTCCAATATATGAAAACCAAATCCACACGTACGCTGTAATATGAATATCAAGTCCACAAATGGTATAAAATGTATCACAAGTCACAGGGTATAATCTAAATCTCATTCGCGAAAATCAGATATAAATAATAACGCATCTATATAACTAGATCTCAACATAAATATCTAAGGATGATAGTTGGATGGAAACAAATCCACTACCAACTCGAATGGAAAAGTACAACACAACAAATATAATATAGGAATACCAGCTAACGACCATGGGCTCGAAGAGAAGACATCCTCGCAACACAAGTAATCATCCAAATCTGTGCTCCTGCAATTACTCAAGAACAGATACACCTGACAGAGGACCAGGTCCTCAGAGGGACGTAACACGATACAGAAAATACGAGCCAATTTGAATACAGTAAACATGCATCATATTTGAAAATAGATAAGTACGTTGTACAGGACAATCTATATGAATGCAAATGAGGATAATTTTTTTGACGTATGGGCAAGGGTAGGCTACTCGATCTAATCCTCACAACTCATGCGCTCGTCAGTGGACATCATCAGCCGACATACCTTTGGGGTAGCGACCCTCGGACTCCATCAATCGACATACCTCGGGGGTAGCAACCATCGGACACGACCACCATAGTGCGTGCTAGTTACTACGGTTTACCAGAGTGGTTAAAGCCCATACGCCTAATGATTGTCCTCTCATGATACTAGGTGTCAAGTGTGTGTCAACATATCTAATATATAGTAATGGCTGAAAGGAACTACACATTCAATAAATAAATAGAAATGCAATAAATATACAGAAATATACTAAGCATATAAAATACTGTAAGTAATTTGGCAAGGTATCTTGCCTGGGGTCCTGCTGCTGGTATGAATCAGAGTCCAAGTCACAGTCCAAATAGCCTATGTATTACAAATTTATCACGTCAAAAGATAATTTATTTTAATTTATTTAATTATGGAATAATTACTCTAAAATCCTATTTTAATCTTATTATTCTGATTTTTATGTTAATTCCTAAATTTTGTCCAAAGAAACTGAATTTTATCAACTCGAGACTCATGGCACGCAAATCGAGACGATCTGTTGACCGAAAAGTCAACCGACACAAACTCAACTTTCATGCATGATTTCCTGTAGATTTCAGCGTTAAAAATATGTTAGAATTTATGGCTCGTCCAAATTCAAATTCGTTTGGGAATTATTGCACATATAAATTTTGTATTGTGCACCGATGGTTAAATTCTAACCTAGAAGTTATACAGAATTAACAGTATATAAATACTTCGAATTAAATTCTGGAAAAAACATATGTCAATTATCTCGACATTAGCTTTCCAAAACTTTAAACGGTTCATGATTCTGATTCCTGGTTCTCCCGAAATCGCGAAAATATTGAAACACGTCTATTTTCGGACATGCTGTGCTCTACGAATTTTTTAGAATTTAATACTCATAATTTCGTAAAATAAATTATATAATAAGAAATCTAACCTCAATATCTTTCTAACACAAGAAAGTAGATCTCGTTTGGAGTCCGGAGCTATGCGCAATGGCTTGTGGAAGATGAAGGAACCCTAGATGGCAATTCTCCAAAATCTCTCTCTCTAAAATAATGGGATAATTAGGGTTATAATAATATATATAGGATGTACCTGCGACTGAAAGGATATTTATAGGCTGACACGTGTCAGAATCTGATTGGATGGTTTTTGTTATATTATTTGTTTTTGATTTGCCTTTATCAAAACATTATTTAAGTCATTTTAAATCTAAATAACTCCAAATAAATATTAAAAATAATCATAAAAATCTGAAAAAAATTACATAAAATATATTTTGAACCTATACTATAATTAGGAGAAGCTCTAAACATTAGTTTTATCCATTTAACTAAAAATAAATACTAACATTATTCCAAAAATTTTGAAATAATTCCAGAAAATATATAATAATATTATAATCCCTAGAAAATAACGTGGGTCCATTCTATATTCCTGGGCTTGCACAATAAATTCTACAAGTCCTAAAAATTAGTTATTAGTCTAAATAACTCCCAATAAATACTAAAAGTATTCAAAAAAATTTTAGAAAATTCTAGAAAATATATTTGACTATTTAGAACCTAAAATAAAATTTTGGAATATTTGTAATTAAGTTTGAACATAAAATAAATTCTTCAAAGTCCTAAAAAATTAGTGTTACTAGTTTTTAATTAACTAAAATTTATGGAAAAATCTCAATAATCTAAAATAGCCTAAAAATAATTCTAAATAAATATTTATATAAGTAAATATACTAAAAAAAATTTATTTTCTAATTAACTAAGAGAATACTCTAAATAAATTCAACATCTATGATAAATATAATAATATAAAATATACACAAAATACCTATTTTGGGTGAGGGAGTTTACAGGAAGGGAGAAGGAAAGAGGCGCTTCACGACTCCGCTCGCAAGCCGCCTACTGCTCGTTCACCTGCACACGAACAGCTCGATTAATACTTCTTTCTCTCTTTCCAATCTCGGAATAGAAATGCAGTTCAATGAACGAAAACAATGAAAACCATCGAAACCGTTCAAGGAAAACAAGCAAATTCCAAAACCAACTCAAAGTACGAAAGCAACAAGCGACATCGAAAACCGAGGCAATAAAAGATAGCAGCGGAGAGGTCCCTCCTGACTCTGTCGCTAAGCCGATCCTTAGGGCGCAGTCCACTGAATATGGGAATCGATTCCGAAAAAACAAATCCATAACGAGGACGAGTTCTTAATTCAATCTATCCCGATCGAACGATACCGTCTTGTGTTTCTTAGCCGCGCTCTCCGCACCGGGAGAACGGGGCGCTACATCCTACCCAACCAATTGGAAGTTTCGTCCCAAAACTTAGGAGTAATGCTTACCGTTAGGGGTTATTACGTTGCGGGCGATGATCAGGAAGGTTCGGGCAGGAATTTATGGCATGGCCTGGATTGCCACAAGCAAGACATAACCCAAGTCTCTTACGACATTGATTGAAGGTGTGCCCTCGTTTGTTGCAGTATTGACACACTTGGTTAGGATTTGCCCTGTGCTGACCACCGTTGTTTCGGCGCTTTGTGGCAGTGTTTCCTCTCTCGTTGCTATGGCGTTTGTGATTGTAGGTATGCACAGCGCCGGTAGAAACGTAAGGATACTGTGGTTCAAGTGATAGGGCGTGATTCATGACTTCATGCATTATCCCGTACTGATTATTGACCACGTGCGCATGGATGGCAGGGCGCAATCCACCTTCAAACCTTCTAGCTCGACTCACTGCATCAGGTAAATAGGCCCTAGCGAATTTGGAGAGTCGGTTGAATTCGGCAGAATATTGCTTAACTGTCATACTGCCCTGCCGCAGCTGCACGAACTCGTTTTTCATCTGACATTGTACTGGAGGGAGAAGGAAAGAGGCACTTCACGACTCCGCTCGCAAGCCGTCTACTGCTCGTTCACCTGCACACGAACAGCTCGATTAATACTTCTTCCTCTCTTTCCAATCTTGGAATAGAAATGCAGTTCAATGAACGAAAACAATGAAAACCATCGAAACCGTTCAAGGAAAACAAGCAAATCCTAAAACCAACTCAAAGCACGAAAGCAACAAGCGACATCGAAAACTGAGGCAATAAAAGATAGCAGCGGAGAGGTCCCTCCTGACTCTGCCGCTAAGCCGATCCTTAGGGCGCAGTCCACTGAATATGGGAATCGATTCCGAAGAAACAAATCCATAACGAGGACGAGTTCTTAATTCAATCTATCCCGATCGAACGATACCGTCTTGTGTTTCTTAGCCGCGCTCTCCGCACCGGGAAAACGGGGCGCTACAACGAAGAGGTTCTTACAGAAGTGAGGGTGCAAGAAGCTATTGGCCGAGGAGCGAGATGCTCTAATCCAACCATCCCGGCCAAAAACCAGCAAGGAGCAGGAGGACCTATCCGTCGTCCACAAAATCAGACGCAACAGACGACGGGACCTTATCAGAAGAAGGAGCTCCCAACTTGTCACTATTGTGGCAAGAAGGGGCATTATATCTGAGACTGCAGAAAGAAGAACGGGCTATGCCTAGTATGTGGAGCTAGCCAACATATGGCAAGGGACTGGCCACAACGCAAAGATGCAGCGCCTCAGAACGGGCAAAGACCAGGAGCACAACATCCCTCAACATCTGGAGGGTATCAGAGGGGAGCACCCCTGGCTACCCAGGAGAGCCAGTTCAATAAGGCCAGACAACAATCTGGAGGGCAAAGGCATGGGCAGGCCTTTGCTTTAGTTGCAGTTGCAGAAAAGCCATAAGGTGAAACCATCACAGGTACCATTTTAGTTGCATCATTACCTGCAACCGCCTTATTTGATTCTGGCGCTACACTGTCATTCATATCTAGTAGTTTCGTAGCCATGCATAAACTAGCCACTTCCCCACTACCTAAGTGCTGGAAAATTCTTACCGGAGGAGGCATTGTGCCGGTTACCAGCATTATTGAAACATGCTCGGTAGTCGTCTGTAGTAGAGAGCTAAGAGCGCGATTTTTGGTACTCCCAATGCCAAATTTCGACGTCGTCTTAGGCATGGACTGGTTAAGCCAGAACAATGCTATCCTAGACTGCCGAAAGGGTAGTGTCATCTTTAGACCCCCAGGACACCCGGAGTTCGAATACGTACGAGGTACCATCGAGCAAGGAGTAGGCCAGACTCCCAGAGCTTATATGGCAATGGAGATCACACCCCCCAGCACTCGTTGCAGAGTTCGAAGACGTATTCCTGGAGGAATTACCAGGCCTACTGCCTGATAGAGAAGTAGAGTTCACTATTGAGCTGATACCCGGAGCTGCACCGGTATCCTCAAATGTGTACCGACTGGCGAAGAAAGAACTTGACGAGCTGAAGCTGCAACTTGAAGAATTGCAAATTAAGGGATTTGTTCGTCCTAGTGCATCACCCTGGGGAGCACCAGTGTTGTTTGTACCCAAGAAGGACGGAACATATCGGATGTGTATTGATTACAGAGCCCTCAATGCTTTGACAATCAAAAACAAGTACCCCTTGCCGCGAATTGACGATCTGTTCGATCAACTGACGGGAGCAGTGGTATTCTCAAAAATAGACTTGAGATCGGGATATCATCAGGTCAAAGTACGGAGAGAAGATATTCCAAAGACAGCATTCAGGACTCGTTATGGTCATTACGAATTCCTGGTGATGCCTTTTGGACTGACTAATGCACCAGCCGTATTTATGAACTTGATGAACAGAGTCTTCCACCAATATCTGGACCAGTTTGTGGTAGTCTTCATCGACGACATCTTGGTGTATTCGAAGAGCCACGAGGAGCACGAAGAGCACTTGAGACTAGTGCTAGATACGCTAAGACGTGAGAGCCTTTATGCTAAGCTGAGCAAGTACGAGTTCTTCCTTGATCGTGTCGCTTTCCTTGGACACGTAATCACAGGAGAAGGCATTTCAGTGGACCCATCAAAGATCACATTTGTGGAGACATGGCCAACCCCGACCAACGTCTCAGAGGTGAGAAGCTTTCTAGGACTTGCCGGATATTACCGGAGGTTCGTAGAAAACTTTGCAAGAATCGCGAAAGCAAATTACCCGTCTTACCCGCAAGGAGCATGAGTTCATATGGTCTGAGGAATGTCAGATAGCTTTCGAGGAGTTGAAGAAACGTCCGACTACAGCCCCCATCTTGACTATACCATCTGGATCCGGAGGTTTCGTAATCTGTAGCGATGCATCCGGAAAAGGATTGGGTTGTGTCTTAATGCAACATGGGAAGGTTGTAGCTTATGCCTCAAGACAGCTGAGGACTCATGAGAAGAATTACCCCACGCACGACTTGGAGCATGCCGCGGTCATCTTTGCCCTGAAGCTTTGGAGACATTATCTATACGGCGAATGAGTAGAGATATTCACCGATCACAAGAGCCTAAAATATGTCTACACTCAGAAGGACTTGAACCTGAGACAAAGACGATAGCTCGAAGTGATGACGGATTTCGAGATCGATCTGCAGTACCATCCTGGAAAAGCTAATGTAGTAGCTGATGCACTAAGCAGAAGACCCTCGGCATTCTTTATGATCACCCAACCAGGTCTATTGAGAGATCTAGAAAATTTGGGAATAGAGGTCATTATGCCAAGAATTGACGGCCAATTATCAAATTATCAGTTACAATCAACATTGGTTGAAAGAATCAAGCTGCACTACCAACAGATGCAAGATTTCAGAGGCTTAGACAAAGAACAGAGGCTGGAATCCAGACAGGATGTCGCATACACGAAGATGGGACTTTAGATGTGGAGAACGTCTTTATGTTCCAAATGGAGAACTTCGTGAGGAGCTGATGTCAGAAGCTCACAGCTCAACATACTCAATTCATCCCGGAGGCACAAAGATGTACAGAGATCTGCGACAATACTACTGGTGCATGGAATAAAGCGAGAGATAGCACGATTTTGTGGCAAAATGCCTGGTGTGTCAGCAAGTCAAGGCTGAACATCAGAGATCAGCAGGTCGACTTCAACCCCTCCCAATACCCGAGTGGAAATGGGAACACATTACGATGGACTTTGTTACGGGCTTCCCAAGAAGTCCCAGTGGTCATAATGCTGTATGGGTGATCGTAGATAGACTCACCAAGGCTGCTCATTTCTTACCTTTCAGAGTCGGACAATCTATAGAAGTCTTGGCGGACATGTACATGAGGGAGATAGTGCGTCTGCATGGAGTACCAGTCAGTATAGTGTCTGACAGAGATACGAGTTTACATCTTACTTTTGGCGAAGTATGCAAGAAAGTCTTGGTACCCGCCTCAAGTTCAGCACCTCATATCATCCACAGACAGATGGCCAATCAGAGCGCACCATCCAGACGCTAGAAGATATGCTGAGAGCCTGCATGCTTGATTTCAGCGGATCATGGAAGATCATTTACACCTGGTAGAATTTTTCTACAACAATAGCTATCAAGCGAGCATCCAAATGGCTCCCTTTGAAGCATTGTATGGCAGGAAATGTCGTTCCCCAGTATGCTGGAGCGATGTTGGCGAAAGACAGATTTTGGGACCAGAATTGGTCGTTCGTACGGTGGAGAAAGTAAAGAAGATACAATGACACCTACGAGCTACACAAGATAGACAGAAGCACTGGGCCAACGTACATCGACGACCTCTAGAGTTCCAAGTGGGAGAGCATGTGTTTTTGAAGATCTCACCTACCCGAGGTACTATCAGATTTGGCGGAAGAGGAAAACTGAGTCCAAGGTACATTGGACCCTTCGATGTGTTGGAATGCGTCGGAGAAGTTGCTTACAAGCTAGCCTTACCTCATACCTTGGAAGGAGTACATGACGTCTTCCATGTATCTCAGCTGAAGAGGTAC